>CAWUFW010004276.1:0-1200000 GCA_963921515.1 Calotriton arnoldi | reverse complement strand
TGTACCCAAAGGGGTTTAGTACCAAACACCTCTTAATAAACCCACACTGATGCCTGTGCTGGATTTAGTAATAAATGCACCTGGAGGGCACCTTAGAGGTGCCCCCTGAAAACCTACTGACTACTAATGTGTTGACTGACTGGTATCAGCCAGCCAGCCACCATAGACAGGTTTCTGACCTCCTGATATGAGAGCCTTCGGCCTTGGAGGTCAGGCAAGAAGCCTGCTTTGGGTGGAGATGTTCACACCTCCTCAAAGCAGGATGGGCATTCCAAAGCGGGAATCTTCAAAGGCCCTGCCTCCTTTGTTATGAAACCCTCAGCCCCTCCAGATAGTGGAGGTGCCCACCCCCCCTGTCCTGAAGGCGGCAAGACAGGCGGGAACATTTTTAAGATTAGGTGTGCCCACATTTAGCCAGCACCACCCCAAGGGTGAGTCAGCTGATGTGGACCCCACTTTTCAGATTCCTCCATGTTGTTTTGGACGGAATTAGCATTCTAGGGTCCGGGTTATGCCCACAGGAAGTGGTCATATAGAGGGTGTAGGCACCTTAAAGGTAGGTAGCCCATTGGCTACTTATCGGTCACTCCCCTTAAACGCCCCTAAATTGAGTATTTAGATGGCACCCCTGAACCCAAGAGCTCAGATTTGACAGAAACAGAAGGACGAAGAAGATTCACTGCATGGCGAGAACTGCAGCAGAACTTTGGCGTGAAACACTGCCGTCCTCAGCCCTCTCTTGACAATCGCGACAGAGTGACTCGTCCTGCGAGCTGGAGAACTACCAAAGCCTGGGGTAGCCTGCCAGCACTTTGACATACATCGAAAGTCTCCCTTGGAGTAGAGGTGCTGCTCCCATGCAGTCCGCAGGCACCAACTAGCAGAGTCCGGTCCACCGCCTTGCAGCTCCCACGGCCCAACCGACGCAGTAGACGACCAGCAGAAGGTACTCATGCTCTGGAAGGTCAGATCTGTCTCCACACCGGGTGTGAAGACACCAGAACCATATGGAGCCATGCAGTACCAACCCTGGGGTATCGGAGGCCCTGCACTAAACACCAACAACGAGAGTCCAGGCCAGATTCTCACTGCACCAGGGCCAAGCAGCCATTGAGGGACGACTGCATCACTGAGACCCACTTCAAGAGTGGCCCAACTGCCCTTGTGACCTGAGCCCTCATTTGGGAGCCCTTGGATTTGACCGCGAGCCCCCCTGTACAGCCTCTTTTCAGGTGGCTCTCTTCTCCGTAGCGCCAGCTACCAGCCTCACCAGCACCATGATCCCGGTAGAACCCAGGCTGTTCCCGAAGAACTGCTGGTATACTTTGAACATTGGCCCACTACTATTCAGATTCCAGAAGGTGAACCCCTGAAACCGACACTACCTATTTTGATGCACCTTTGACTTTTCCTAACATAGGATTGCATTGTACGTAAGAGCGCACAGGTATGAATGTATTAATTACCTGTGAATATTTATATTGAAAACTATAATTACCTTTGAATAAAGTTCTTGGTTGTAAACTATATATTTAAAAAAATGTTAATATTCTAAATTGGTCACAGATTTATTCTTTGAGTGCGTCTCATTTATTTCCTCTGAGTGCAGAAAATGCTTAGCACTACCCTCTGATAAGCCGAACTGCTCACCCACACTACCACAAAAGAGTGTTAGTATTATATACTTTTGCCTATATAAACCGATTGGGGATCCACTGGACTCTCTGCACAGTGTACTTCGTTTTAGTACACTATATAGAGAGCCAGCTTCCTACAAGGCCCACTTGGACTGATTCTGTGCCAGAGATGGCCGACTACGTGCTCTTTGACCGGACCCTTTTCAATCCCACGATTGTCAGGAGAGACTTTAGACTTGCATTCATAAAAGAATCCCACTCTGGGGCAATGGAAGATACTGAGTTGTAGCGCTGGCCATCATCGTGTGGACCAATTATAACAACTTCCCGATTATGAGATTCAATAACCTTTCGTGTAAGAAATTTTTCGGTCTCAGAGATGGATGACTATTGGAGTTTGCAGAGGAGGAAATCTGTACCATAGACCACGCGGAGTAGGACACTTTTTCTAGCATAAGCTTGTCTCAGATGTAAAGACTAGTATGGGAAACTCTGTGGCTCGTCCTGTGAAAAATAATGAGTCCATCCTCATCAGGGTCATCAGCAGCAACAAAGTAACATTCAAACTTGCTTGTCATTTTTAGGCAAATGGTCAAAAAGAACTCCTGGTTCAACATGTATGCTGGTAAAAGACTTAACAAATGTGGGACCCCCACTCTGTATGCACATGGGAGCGAGGGTGTGCAAGTAAGAACCCCTGGGCCTGCTATACTGCCTTTCATGCGTGGCTTGCATGGGGATCATTTGCAAGTGTGCAGCCAGGTTTCTGTCGACATACCATCCAGAAGAACAATTCTCCCTAACAAGTATGTTTACCTCCAGTACTTTCTCAGAAACAACACCTTTGTGTTTTCCTTTCAGCAACAAAGATCGTCTCATTTAAGGACAATATCTTAATGAAATTTGGTCAGGTAAGTACAGTTAGAGGATTTCTTCTACAACACTACAAAGGTTATAGCAAGTTATAAGTCCATGTATGCATCTGCATGAAACAAAACAACTCCGTTTGCATGCTTTCCGTGCCAAGCACAATGGTGGGCACAATGCCAAGCAAGATTATGGACCCCACACAAATTAGCAGCGGTCAAATACCTGATCTTGAAAGGGGATATAGTAGTCTTCATATCTGCAATCCTCTTTGGCGGTGTATGGGGCCATGCCCGTCGGTGCACATAGGACCATCTGAATAAATCATAGCATAAATGGACTTCAGAGATTTTTCGACCTGGCTGACAGTGAATATAAGTTTAAACAGAATTTAACACCAAATTCAGGATTAGAGAGAGCTACAAAGAACAGACACCCGCAGAAACTGGCCAGAGATACGAGTCCGTGTGGGAAAAACAGATCTTCAAATGGACAGCAGTTGCCATTTCTTACTACTCACTGTAAAGTGGATCCTAGATCGCAGTACAGCAAATATTCATTTAATTTGCTGAATCCTTAAGTTCCACATGATGCACACATGCGCTTCCAAGCACGAATAGGTGAATAAGGTGATATTAGAGACATTTGGGGGCAAACTATTAGCAAAATCTAGTTCCATGTGATGTTTCTTAGCCTCTGTGCAGGACCGTTATTGATTTAAGTCTAAGTTTATAAAGGCTAGTCTGAAATATGCGATTGAGTGTCTCAACCTCTTGTGATAGTGTTGTGGTCACAGTACTGGGCACAAAATCAGAGACGTAACGCAAAATGATGGAGCTCCGTGCGGAACGTGATGAAGGACCCCCAGCCTCACATCCCTCAGATTGTCATTGACCTTGAGATGCATGGGGCCTCTTTGAAGGGCTGGGGGCCCACTGGAGGATTGTGAGCCTGACTACCCTGCAAGGGCCTGTGTTACGCCCCTGCTGAAGATGCTTCCAACACTCTCAAGTAAAGTGTCACTGTAGCATTTTCTGTTAAACGATGTAGATGTGCTTTGTCTTAAGCTACAAATGTCAGGTTTCCAGCAGGTGATGTGTGCTCTGTCAGTTGAACACACACACCTCTACTCCCCTGGTCTGCAGAATCAGGCTGTATACAGCGGGATGCACTGAACAAGTCGAGAGAGCATTAAGCGTGGCAACCACACCAAGGCGAGTCTGTCCTGCCTGCTGCGAGATGAACATTCCATCATTGGGAAGATCCAGTGAAAGAGGATCACTTATATGATTATGCGTTGTTCACAAGGCAATAAAGAAAACTGGACCCAAACTCTTACAAAGAAAATTCAAACATTACACACCATCGAGGAACCTACGCTGCTCCTCAGCTATCCTATTATCTGAAGTAAGATATGGAGGCGGGCCTTCTCAGTGACGGCAGCTCACTTGTGGAACAAACCTCTATTCCCTCTAGGAGCCAGTAGGAGCCTTTTTCAATCCAGGAAAGATCTGAAAACCTGGCTTTTCCCTAAATCGCCAGTTCACACCAGGAAGAAGGACCTAAAGATGTACCTTTAATATGGACGGAAAGTGTCTCTGCTGCTGACCCGTTTAATGGTACGCTTGACATTGCGCCAGGGTACTTTTAAGGTGAAAGCTGCGCTTTACACATGTAATAATAAAAAGATCCAGAGCTGCCAATTTCCACAGGGCATGGATGTATCTGGAGAGAAGACCAGTCACATTTGAGGATATGGAGGAACAGACTGCCGGACTTGAATATGGTCTTACTCTGTGGGCCCAACTTTTTTTAATCGCTTACGTGTAATGTTGGGAAGTGTGGTGGTGTGCCGCAGTGGGTTATATGCAGCTTGCATCCTCTCGTGGGGAGGACTAGATGCCAGATAAGGACAGTATTGGTGGTATGCTGACACTATAGGAACAATGACAGGTTTGGAACAAACCTTTACTTACTCCAGCAGGCTTCAGTAAACAGAAGCATCCAGTCCACAGACTCCTCTCCCATGAAGGGGTCAATACAAAGTGAAACAATACAGAGCAACGTCTTTGACATCCTCTTCGTTACCGAAGCGTCCTTACTCTGCCGAGGGAAGACATTCAGAAGCACAACAATCCGTCACTAGCGCCGAGTCAAGGTCCCTTGGACGCTGCAGGCTGTGAAGGACGGAGCCTCCGAATCTACACGAGCCAACAAACCTCCAGCAGTCGCCATCATCAGTCATCGCCCAGGCTTCAGCAGGGACAAAGAGCTAGAGTCCAACCCGACGGATACTGCATGTTTTTAACGTACCTCTGCAACCAAGAATATCCCATTGATCAGGAAAAACACCTGTACTCAGCAGCAAAGTTCACCGTAACACCCTCACTGTACAGCCATTTTGTTTTGTTTGCAGAAGCCTCAACTTTGATCTGCTCTTGTTATCGGCCGTTTCACCGCTTGATGGCACTCGAGGCGTGAGCATGGGATTTCAACACAATCGAACTGTCTTCAGTCAAAGCCACGGCCAAAAGAAAGGATAAGACGGAAACATCTGGTAAATAACTAAATGGGGAGAGGATGTAGCCTTACGGCTAGAGCGGTCGACGTCCAAGCTGGGGAACCGGGTTCGAGTCTCGGCAACAACGCTCAACATCCTGTGATTCTGGGCAAATCACTTATTCTCCCCGTGCCTAACAAAAATGAATGTGTCCTTGTGTAACGAAACTGGTGCTATGTAAAGCGCTCTGATACCAGATATTTTCGGGTCTAGTTCGCGCTATATAAGACTCTAAAAAAAAACTAAAAAAAAAACGTCTCAAAATGTGACCTAAGGAAAGACTAGGTTACCAGAGTCATCCCCTGCGGCAGCGTGAAGAAAGGCAGGTCACAGAGTGGGAAGAACAGAAAAGACGCCTGTGGTTGGTGGAGGGGCCCCCGTGCCTACGGGACACGATGACCTGGACTCAGGAGTGAAGGACACTCGTGTCCCGTAGGCACAGGGGCCCCTCCACCAACCACAGGCGTCTTTTCTGTTCTTCCCACTCTGTGACCTGCCTTTCTTCAGAGTTCAGAGTACGCCCCCTGCTCTGAGGAGGACATGAACTCAAGATGAAGCGACTAGTAACGCGCGGTCTCCGTCCAAGGCAGAATACATCAAGGGGCAGCATCTCTGCGTGCAGGTGGGGCTTCACACTCACAACCAGTTTATTTCCATGGGGTAACAGGTTTCTTATATATTAAGGCAGCGGGTCTGCGGCCGAAACGCCTCATTTGGACCCTGTTTTCTACTTCTTGCAACTTGGAGTCTGTGCCCGTTTGTTTTGTCCTGTTGGTGGAGCACTCCAGAGTTTCTATTGAGATATATATATATATATATATATATATATATATATATATATATATATATATATATATATATGAGAATGAATGAGCAACGGCGGATCTGAGTAACCGCACCTCCCTGCTTTATTCCTTTTCTTGTTTAAGAAATTGTAATGGATAGTATGATTGGGTGTGCACATACAGCTCCTGCACCTGCCGTTGTTGGATGCCAGCTGCCAAGCAGAGAGAAAACTGTGAAAATAGTGGAGCGGTGCACTACCAAAGAGTTTTCTTCAATAAATCCAAATGTTCATTTTGTATAGTGGTTTATCAATCCTTTATTTTCAATATCAAAATGTGCAAATTCCAGCCAACGCGTTTCGTTCATACATAAAATGAACTTCTTCAGGGCAAATGGTGATGTGAAGACGACGCAGGAACACAGAGGCAATGAAGAGCCCTTGATCTGAGATATTTCAAATTCCTGCTGTCGACGCACAAGTATTTACATTTTAAAGGCTACCATGATAAGTGCCTGATGGTTGTATCTCTGGGGACACAGTCCTGTTGTTATCGTCCGGTATACACACACATACATACACACCGTAGAAAGAAACCGGTTTCCCCATGGAAATAAAATGGTTGTGAGTGTGTGTGTGTATATATATATATATATACACACGCACATACATATATATATATATACACACACACGCCCATATGTATATTATAGATATTCATTCAGAGCTAAGCTTACAGTATAAAGCGACACGGGCCCCACTTCTGTTATGGGTCAGACTCTGGGCTCACAGTGAGGTCAGTCTGAACAGGGTCACCATTGTGGACAGTCTCAGTTTGGAGAAGAGCTCGTGACGCGGGCCCCTGTTATGTGTCAGACTCTGGGCTCACAGTGAGGCCAGTCTGAACAGGGGCACCATTCTGGACAGTCTCAGTTTGGAGAAGGCCTCGTGACGCGGGCCCCTCTTCTGTTATGGGTCAGACTCTGGGCTCACAGTGAGGCCAGTGTTAACGGGGACACCATTCTGCACTCTCTCAGTTTGGAGAAGGGCTCGTGGATCCAAGGTTGGGTTATGTTCATAAAACCCTAAATGAATTAGGTTTGCCGGACATGGTCGACCTCCTCCTACCCTCACCAAAAGTGACAGGAGGAGGCTAAGCTCCGTTTTATAGAACTTAGCCGGACTCAGAGTTTGCATACTCAATCTAGCCAAAGCACTATTAAAGTTGATATTATGTCTACAGAGCCGCGGTGCCTGGGCTCTCTTTAGCTCTAGAACTCACACGCTGGGCAGGCGCGGCGTTGCAGCTTTTGTTTCTTGGAGGCTCAAGGCACTTTTTGTAGCTTAGCACTGGCATGCCCATGCGATGGGTGGTCTACAATCCCTGAAGCACTTTGGGATTTTTTAGATCCTTTTTCCTACTTTTTTTAAAGCCCACTTTGAAGCATTTATGGTGCCGAAGAGCAGGGAGGCTTTCTTTTACTGGCGGTTCTTAGGCAGCCCTGAGGTTTGTTTTAGAGTGTGTTCCTTTCTCAAAGCGACAGTGAGCTGTAGGAAGGCGATGGAGGAGTGACCTCAGGCCACTGCTGCTGCCCACAGTATGGCAGGCTGGGCTTGCCAGGTCTAGCTCCCTAGCTGTGGAAATGTCAAGACATCGGATTCCAACCTATAGATTTACAGCGGATCCCTTAATGTTTTTAATGTTTGCTTAGATGCTACGCCTTGGGATATCCCACGTAGGTATTTCTTTGCAGACTAGATTTCATGCACCAGTTAGCTATGTAGAATGGACCAGGCTGCCTGTATTTTTGTTGGATTTACTGTATGTATTTCGTTCTTGATCAACGTGCTTTGTGAATCCTGGATTGTTGAGCCATTGTCCTTGTTTTCTGCCCGGACAGTACACACTTTATTTTGTAAATTGTAGTACAGGCCGTGCTGCTTGTATTATTGTTGAATTCGTTATATGCATCTCATTTTCGATCATCTGTTTTTGTGGACCCAGGATTGTTGAGCTATATATAGGCTTTGTTGCACTGTAATCTGCCTGGACAGCACCACTTTATTTCATAAACTGCTTTTATGATGTTACAGCTACTGTTTTTAAGCAGTTTGGTGCATGTGATGCACTGTATTTCTTTTATGATTTTTTAAATCGAAGATTACATAAATAAATGAATATTATAAATGTATATATATACATATACATACATATATATATATATATATATACACACATATATAATCAATTAGTCAAACCAGTCAGCAGAATACAGTCGATTTGACCGAATACACCACCCTAGCATTGATATATATATTTTTTTTTTAACTGCTCCTACGCAAATTGCGTCTGATCCCTCAAGAGCCCACATTCCGCAGAAAACTTAAAACTTGTCTCTTTGTGGGCAGTAAGGTCTTGGTTTCTGGGTGTGTATCATGGGACTCTCCTTGGAGGAGCCGTGCGCTTTATAAATCACTCATTCATTCAAAACCGGTATAAGAAGCCGGGGAATGATGCAGAGGTGAGAGCAGATCCTTCTCAGAGACTGATCACGTGGTGTAGAAAGGCCCAGTTGGACACTCCACTCGAAGTCTCTGAGGAGACCAGTCACATCTCTGTTTCTAGATAGAGTGGAAAGCAGACTATAACAGGAGGACGTGCTTCAGGTGGCCTCTCGAAGCGTTGGTCACAGTTAAAGAGAGAATGTCCTCAGTGGCAGCCTCTGGGCGCCTAGAAGCAGATCAGGATGTACAGCCAGATGGACACTGCTTGAGGGTGTAGCCTGGACGCACCATACTCAGGAGAGCCACAACTCTCATCCCTGACCACGAGCAGTGGTGACTGAATTTAGACTTGGAACTCTAGGCAGGACACAGTTAAACCTTCCGGAATATGGGCCCTTTGGATGAACTGGAATCTAGCAGGAGTCATTTTTGGCGCTTGACAATTTCTAATTTTAGGATACAATGTAAATTACCAGCTCTCTAAATCTTAATAGTGCAAGAGTAAAAAAGGTTCAGTGCACGCAACCTGGTTTCTCTTTTTTGTTTTTCACCTCACTCAACAAAGAAGGGCCACCGGTCACAAACCACAGGCAAGGTGCACGGTAGATGGAATGAGAAGAGAAAGAGCTCAACAGGAAACCTGTATTAAACACTCACCAGAGCGAAAAAAGCTGAACATAGCAGGTGTCCTTAGACTGAGCAGAACAACAAACTGATGGACTGCCCGTCTTCTGGGCATGATGGACACGGCAGCTTCCAGCGTTCTTAAAGGTACACTTTTCCACTGTTATGCACCTCAAATGTAGCGCAGCATTCAGTCTTCTTTCATATCATATCGGTGGGTTTGGGGGGTCAAATGTCATTATTGCTGATTTGATGAACTTGAGATTACTTTAAACATTTCAGAAAACGCTGCCTACTGTTTGTTTCTCTTGCTAAACTTATTTCCAATCTGGAAATGAATGTTTAAAAACGTGTTGCAGACACCCTTCAGCATGTGGGGGGGGGGACCCAGGGCGACAAGCAGAAGTGTGCACGGGGAAGGAATGCATGCAGACAAAAAAAGGAAGGAAACAAACGATGGAAGAGTGAAATGTGCACAACCTGCGTTTGGAGTGCGACACCTGATAAAGCAGGGGCTATGAAGTACTAGCTTTTCAGGTGTGCATGGCCTGTTCTTAGATTTACCCCGTCCCATCAGTACACTCAAAGATTTCCCGAGGCTCGCCATTCCATGTCAGTCCACGGAGGCTTCGTATTATGCTTCTCTTTCTTTACTGAAGCAAATACAGCAGCCAATAAACTTTAAACAGCATAACCCCAGAAGGACTGCCCCTCCTTGTATACACCAATCACACTACCCCATAGGTATAAATGTCCAGGAAACCATTGTCCGTCCTCTTTCTTTGCTGCTGGAGCAGAGAGTTAAGTACATGCAACATTACCTTTCATTTGTGTTAATTGCATATGTTATTGTTGATGATTTATGACTTAATTATTTGCATGATTAATAGAGTGTATTTGACACTGCGCGCAACAGTATTTTAGTTGGTTACTGGTATCGGTGGCTATCAGTGGAGCGGGACAGACGCGCTTTGTGCGCTAGAGGAGGCAGTCATCTTTCTACTGCCACGACCTACGCGCATGCGCAAGCAGCAGGATCGGGTTTTATCTACTGATCGGGTCCTCACGTACGCGTTGCCTGACTGCCAAGATCCTCGGTCCATGTGAAAGCCCGACGGGGCGAATAAACACATAAGGCTCTGCCTCAGGGGAGTATTTAAGGGGTGGCTCCCTCCACATTCAAAGTTAGTAATAGTAATAAAAATAGATTTATAACAAGTTTGGGAACAAGTTATATTTAGGTCCAAAGAAATTTGTCACCCCTGGGTCACTCCCCCCATGAACCTCCTCCACACCTCCATTAACAGGATGACACTACGCAGAGGAAGTTGATCAATGGGCAGAATATAATGACTACGCTGAGTTTGAAGAGATGCCTTATGAGCACCAAAGGGAGGAGCTGTTGGTAGAAGCACTGGATACCCATGTACAGGGCTCAGTTAACAGGGCTTTGATAAAAGCTTTGCAACCCTTCACAAAACCCCTAAAAAGTTATGGGAAACGTGCTTTCAATTCCTCCTTGGGTGAACCCTCGTTCCATTCCTCAGCAGAACTCTTATCCCAAGGGGCATCCACTGTCCTCAAGGACCATGGCTATCGCGGCTCCCTCCCTTCTGGTAATTCCCCCCTCTTAAACCCAGGGGAGGCGGAGGAGTCTTCTCCTGCCGTGCCGGACACATCAGATTCTGATCAAGACACTGAACTGCCTAGTAGAGCAACAAAGCGCAAACGCAAAACTCACAACATGAGCTCTAAACCACCTAATAAGAACCTATTATTTGATCCTAAAAATATCATTTGCCCTTGGTTGACGGAATGGGTGCCTTGCGTAGAGGTGGCGCACTACATTCAAGAGAACCTCAGACAGGGTTTTGAGCGTGAACTGCGCACTACTCTCAAATCAGAATGTCCTAGACCCTCTCTTTTAGGCAAGGTGGCAGACACCACAGAACTAGACCCTAATACGGCTACCTTCATGAAGAAATTTGCCAAAGACCCTAAGAAGGGCTTAGATCGGGCATGGAGAGGATGCCAAGATAAACTTTTGGACATATCTAGACCCCTGACTAAGATCCTTGATTCAGCTGTTAGAGCTAAAGACTCCAATACTACCCTTGACCCAACTGAAATATTGGAGTGGGCACAAAGCTTTATGCTTCTCGGGCAACGCGAATTTCGCAATTTCGACGGAACGCAGAAGATCCTTCTTGATGAGAATCGATCCACAACTGGCGGATATGGCCACTAAGAAGGCAGGAACTTTAGCTAATGGATTGTTGTTTAGAGTCAACTTCGTCAAAGAACTGGGAAAATCTGTGGCTACCTTTTCGGCCCTAGACAAGGCTCAGGCTAACATTTAAAAGGTGTTCCACACTGGCCTTTTGACCAGGGCCAGACGCTTCAGGGGTCGAGCGACCGGCCGAGGTTACAATCAGATCTCTAGAGGTTTCGATCAGCGAGGACGTTGCGGAGCCCAACACTCCAATTTCTACCCCCGTGGCAGAGGCAAGCAAAACCGAGGAGGTTATAGAGGACAGAACAATGCCGGAGAAGCCTCCTATACAGGTAAACCTGATTCAAGCTGGGGAAGTATTGGTGGGAGGCCGAATTGCTTTGTTTCTTCACAAGTGGGAGAGTTTGACACAAGATCCTTGGGTACTTCAGACGGTACAGGGATTTCAGATAGAGTTTTTTTCCTCCCCTCAGCAGAAATGCAGACCACAACCTCTACATTTTCCCGAGTAGAGATGTCTTTCATAGACGAAGAAGTGACTTCTCTGATGAGAAAAGGGGCAATCGTAGAGACAATTCCTCATCCTCACGGTTTCACCAGTACGATATTTTTGGTTCCGAAGAAAGATCAGGGTTTCAGACTAGTTTTGAACCTCAACGAATTCAATTCCTGGGTAGTGTATCGTCACTTCAAAATGGAGGGCATACACTTACTGAGAGATCATCTTTTAGAAAAAGATTGGATGGTGCGTCTCGATTTAAAGGACGCTTACCTGGCGGTTCCCATTTTCCCTCCACATCAAGGGTTCTTACAATTCCAATGGGGAACCCGATGGTTCGAATTTACCGCCATGCCCTTCGGACTTTAGTCCGCCCCCTGGTGTTTCACCGAACTCCTCAAACCAGTGGTTCAATATCTGAGGGAGAGAGGGGTGAGACTTATTTATCTAGACGACATCCTTATTATGGCACAGAGTGTGGATACAGTACTACTTCATCTAGCCTGGACGACCCAACTCCTTCAGGACTTTGGGTTCGTCATCAATTCAGACAAATCCATCCTGACTCCAGCACAATTGGAGTTTTTTGGGATTTCAGGTGAATTTGATAATAGCGCAGTTGTTACTACCATCGAAAAAGAGAATCTCAATCAAGAAAGAGTTGAGGAGAGCACTTGCCTCTCCGACTCTATCCTTGAGGACTCTGGCATGTTTAGTAGGCCTATTAGCTTCCTCCATTCAAGTGATTTTCCTGGGTCCCCTCCATCACCGGGCACTTCAGAGACTGAAGATCATGCACTTGCGCAAAGGTCTGAGCTATGCGGAACAGATTCTGCTATCCACGGAGGCCAGGACAGAGATATCCTGGTGGTTGGAACACATGGACGCATGGAATGGCAAGGCCATCTGCGCGTCAGTCCCAGAGGTGGTGAAAGAGTCCGACGCCAGCCGATGGGGCTGGGGAGCCCGGTGCGGTTCAGTGAGACGGGGGGCAGATAGTCCCCGGAGGAGTTGAAACTACATATAAATTGCCTAGAACTGCTAGCAGGTTCTTTTGCGATACGCACACTTTCTCCACAAAAGGCAAGTTGTTGTATCCTTCTGCGCATGGACAATGTCTCAGCAGTGAGGTACATCAATCGTCTGGGTGGCACGAGGTCTCGACTGTTGATGGAAATAGCCAAGGATTTCTGGCACTATTGTCTACTACACCACATCTCAGTGACTGCAGAGTACATTCCGGGTAGCTCCAATGTGGTGGCAGATTGGAACTCACTATTCCTACGCGACTCCAGCGATTGGAGATTGCATCCCAGAATATTCCAACAACTGGAAAAAAAGTGGGGCCCATGTTCGATAGACCTGTTTGCGTCCAGACTAAACACCCAACTTCCTCAATTTTACAGTTGGCATCCGGATCCTCAAGCGATCAACTCGGATGCATTCCTTCAATCATGGACAACGGGTACGCTTTATGCCTTTCCCCCGTTCGTCATGATCCTGAAAGTATTGGCACAGGTCCGAAGACAGAAGTCGGAATTGATATTGATCTCCCCCGTGTTGGAAGGCACAAGCATGGTTCCCATTGGCGTTAACCCTGGCGTGTGCTCCTCAAATACGGTTGATCTCGTTCCCAGAGATACTTTTGGACCCACTGGGTCAATCTCATCCACTAGTGATACAAGAGCAGTTGTCCCTCATGGTGTGGAGACTTTCAGGAGATGTTGGCAAATGCCAGGAGTTTCGCAGGAGGCAATGTTTTTCCTGTCACAGTCTTGGGCACCCTCTACGCACAAACGATACGAATCAGCTTGGCGTAGGTGGGTTGGATGGTGTTCTGAACGACAGGGGAATCCCGTGGGATCCGGATTCCATACGATTGTTAATTTCTTATCAGAAATGGTGAACCAAGGTATGGCCTATCGGACGATCAATAATTTCCGGTCAACGATATCAGCTGGACACCCCCATGTGGATGGTAAACCAGTGGGGGAACACCCTCTTGTATGTAAGATAGTGAGGGGCATCAGGTTAGTCAGGTTGGTGAATCCTCCGAAACCTAAATACTCCACGTTGTGGGATGTAGATGTGCTGCTTCGTTTTATCAGGAATTGGCCAGCGAATGAAGGACTATCTCGCAAACAATTGTCGGCGAAACGTACATTACTATTATGTTACTATTATGTTTAATCTCCTGCGAACGTGTTTCGGACGTACGGGCACTGGATTTAGCAGGTAGGGTATTCACTCCCTCTGTCACTTCAGCGACTTTGGCCAGGTGGGTTAATTGGTTGTTAAGTCAACCAGGTATCGATACCTCTGCATTTGGAGCTCATTCTCCAAAGGAAGCTATGGCTTCTAAAGCACTTTCAACTGGTTCTCGTTTAGAGGACATCATGACTGCGGCAGATTGGTCTTCTGATTCAACTTTTAAAACGTTTTATCACAAACCAATTGTTGATGTGGCATCTACGGTGGTTGCTCAACTTTAAACTAGCATAATACGAAGCCTCCGTGGACTGACATAGAATAAAAAAAATTCTAGCTGACGTGTCAAGAATTTTCAATTCTATTAAGGACACGGAGGCGAGGATTATCCCACCCTAGAACTAAATTGTAAAACATGTGTTAATGGTTGTTCATGACTAAGAGTGATATATTGTTTAAATATATGTCTAGAATAATGTTGTGTTTCCCGCCCGTTTTTATTGATTGAAGTGTATCCAGATATTGGTTTATTACAGCTTCTATTCTCTTTTCAGGAGATCAGAACAAGGCAACTTGAGTTGGGAAGAAACATTGACATGGTCAAGTGAAAGAGTATCTTCGTGGAAGTTATGGTTCGGGTCGATGGAGTCAATCGATGGAGTTTGAGTTCAATGGTTCAAGTTGATGGACTGAGTTTAATGGTTCGCAAAGAAAGAGGACGGACGATGGTTTCCTGGACATTTATACCGATGGGGTAATGTGATTGGTGTATAAGAGGAGGGGCAGTCCTTCTGGGGTTATGCTGTTTAAAGTTTATTGGCTGCTATATTTGCTTCAGTAAAGAAAAAAGCATAATCCTCGCCTCCGTGTCCTTAATAGAATTGAAAATTCTTGATGCGTCAGCTAGAACTTTTTTAATCCTTTACAGTAGGATGGTTCGAGTCTCGCGGCACGTCATGCGACTGCCCAGGACTCGTGATCCTTTACAGTAGGATGGTTCGAGTCTCGCGACACGTCATGTGACAGCCCAAGTCTTGCGACACATCATGTGACAGCCAGAGTCTCCCAATCCTCTACAGTAAGATGCTACAGCCATGCGGTAGTTTGAAGGTTACCAAGGGTAGGTCCTTAAATGTCTCTTGGAGCGCCGACTTCCACCAAGATCTAAGCACAGTGATGCACAGCGTACACTACAGGTCCATGTCCTGCCATTCTAACATTCACTTCTCGTCTAACAACTGCTTTTTGATCCTACTCTCCCCTGTTGCGTTCTTGCTCTGCACGGGCCATAATCAGAAACAAGCTGTAACATTAGTAGTGGAGCTTGAAGTCTTGTAGCACATGCTGTGCATCACTGCCACCCACTGCCTGGATCCGGAAGCTCCTATGTAACCTACAGCCTTTCCTTCTGGACATCACCTGTGAGGGGAGCTCCTGGTGACCTGCCAGGACATTGAGAATGAGCCTGCAATGCCCCAGGACGTCTGAGGTTTTTGTGCCCGCACCACTCGTGTTCTCTTCCCCTGTGGTGTTTTGAGCATCAGCGTCTGGTGACAGACCGCTTTAGCCGTCTGCTGTACAGTGATAATGCCAATAAGGGGCACTAGTATACCACGGATGGTTATAGGTTCACATGCTGTGCCGTTTACTTAACATATGCAAAAATAACAATTGGACAGAATGCAGAACAATGTCATACATTCACCCCAGTACAGAGATCTGGGCCTAAATCCATTGTTTTTTTGCTCACCATGCCATTCCAGTTTGGACCCAGCCATATGCAAATCAGTCTTGACCCTGCGCCCAATGGGAACAGTCCAGCCCGAACAGCCAGGCCAGGTCCTCCCTGGACTGGAAACAAGCATCCTAGGACCGGTTTCGGGCTTTCAGCCCTCATCAGCCAGGATAGCTTGACTCCAGTGGCATGGAGAGCAAAGGACCCACGTCTGGGCATACCCGTCCCACTTGGGGTGACAAATGCAAAAAGAACAATTGATGGACAGAATGCAGAACAATGTCATACATTCACCCCAGAATGATGGATTTAACCCAGATCTCTTGACTGGGGGTGAATGTTTTGATTTGTTCTGCATTCCGTCCATCAATTGTGTGTCTTTTGTTTACTTAACATATGGCTTTCTTGCAACATTAGTGCCTACAATTTAATGCATGATCCAATGGCGCTATTGTGTGGTCTACAATGGAAATTACAGGCATATATTCAGAGGGCAAGCCAGAAGTGTTGCTAATACTCTTTACATTAACTCTCTGAGGAGAAAATATCAAAATGAATAAGAAGCTCATCTAAAGCAGCTAGTCCAAATGGCATTCCAATAGATCTGGTCAAATTAGATGTCCCCTTCTGGAGAACACTTCTGGATCAGTTATTCTCTTATGTATTCAAGTCTGGGAATGTTCCATCCTCCTGGAAAGGTGCAGTAGCTCATCCAAACTACAAGAGGGGCCCCAAGCAAGTTCCACCAGCCACAGATCAATGGCACTCCTAGATTTTGAAGGGAAGTTATTTGCTAGGCACCTACTAAACAAACTGAAGAATTGGTCAGAGGAACAACTGTTAATACCATTAATGCAAACTGGATTTTGTACCGGTGGTTCAACTGTCGACAAAATCACAGCACTATTTGTAAAAAAAATTTACAAAGAAATCAACATTATATGCCCGTTTTGTGGATTACTCCAATGATTTCGATAAAGTGAATCGGAAAAGGTTATGGGCCTCAAGCTCATCAAGTAGAAAATCGATCCTTATCTGTTGCACTTTATTGTCAAACTGCACACTGATACATGGTTGCAGGTAAAGCTATCCAACGACAATATCCTTACTTCTAAATTTTGCAGCACTGAGTGCCTCAAACAAGGTTGTATTTTGTCTCCCTTATTTTCCTTGTACATTGCCGAATTAACCAATTCATTGGAGTTAGATCAGGGCATTCCACCTATGCTGGGAGGTACAAAAATAGCATATTTGGTCTATGCTGACGACTTGGTGATTTTGTCACAAACGCTGAAAGGCCTACAACATCAATTAAACCACTTGAATACATTTAACCTGGAGAACGGATTAATTGCTAATTTGACAAAAATGAAGATCATGACCTTTGGAAAGTAGTCTAAAATCATGGGGTGGGTCCTAGGAAATGCTGCGGATCAAAATAGTCAAACAATATGATTATCTTGGGGTGACATTTGACAGCAGGATATCACAGTCTAACCATCTAGCCATTAGAAAGCTTAAGTCAACTATGATCACCAAATTAGTGTCAAGATTTGCAAATCTGTTTGGTGGGAAAGCAATCAGGCCTTCATTGAAAGCATTAAACATGAAACTGATTCCATACTTGCTATATGCATTTCCGTTGCTGAATCACAAGACCACTTCCAGTCTTGACAAAATGTTTATGCAATGAGTACACAATCTGCTTCATCTTCTTACAGCTACCCTCTCATTGTGTTATCAGGATAGAATGAAGTCTAAAATCTCCAATATCACTCTATTAGTGTCATATGTCCCGTGCAGGCCCATTGTCGTTTTCCCTATGTTAGCATGAGCATGTTGCAGACTGCCCTCGGCTTTGCGCACGTTACTATACAAACGTATTTTGCTTTGTGCAACACTGTACTTTCATACAGAACCTGCTGTTTTCATATTCTGTCCTTTTCTGGGATTTAGCCTGCACATCGTAGACAAGGTCAACCAACAATGTCCCTTGTTATTTTGGTCAGACCTTAGCACCTAGACAAAACACACTAATGCAGCTGTTGTTTGGGAACACGTACTTTGTCATATAGCTATGCTAAGAATAGGTAACAATACACTTGGAGAGGGATCTTTCCAGGGATGAGATCGTGACAGCACCTGAGATGTAGAACTTTCATCTGTCCATGCTAAGGTACGGGATCTGCTGACAAAACCCAGAGATCTTCTGATATATAATCATTTTGCTTCTGTAGAAGGGGAGGGAGGTTAGGCTACCCTGTCTTATATAATGACAGCTCCTTTTATGATTTATGGACTACTTACTATGCTGACCGTATGTGTGCTTACTTATTGTGGCATGCATACTGCAGACTAGTGCACAATAATTAAAATAAACATTTTAAACTTTTCTCGTGTCTGTCAGATCTTATTGTGGACTAGTACGAGTGTGACAGCGAAAGGGTGAGTCCTGTAACCGTGATTCCTGAGAGGGTCGGTAGTGTTGTGTTCTGGGGTGTCTAATCCCTTGTTCCTCTGTGAGTGTGTAGGAGGGCAAGTGTGACACTATTATAGCTAGTTGGTCCCGGGCTCATGAGTACTCAGGTGGTAAGATGACTCAGTCTGTGCCTACTAAGGTTCTATGATACTAAGCATAGTTCTGACACTCTGCAGAATCCCTTCAACAACAGAAGCACCATGAATTATTTCTGTGACTGTTCAAAAGAGGATCCAACATCATTAAAATATTTAATCTATCAAGAAGCAAGTAAAGCTACATACAAGGAATTAGAGTTGCACACCTTACCCTCTAACGTAGAAATCGACAATCTATCTGACCTAGAGACACTGGCATAGTTAAATCGACCGGCCTGGAAAAATCTTCTCTGTGGAACTTTTACTCTCAAACAAAGGGAATCTGACCTGGCACAGGCCAAACAATACAATTGCATGGACTTAGTCTTTGATACCTATTCCTTGCAGAGTCAAGAAAGAGTATCTAGGGTCAAATTTGCCTTGGTATATTAAAATGATATTTGTAAGGTTCAAATTGTTTTATATCCTGATATATGAATTTGAGGGGAAATGAAACTCAGTTTTTAAAGTTAAAACTGCTTGTCCACTTTGTGGGCATACAATTGAATCCCTTCTGCTCGTTCTATGTATCGGCCCTAAACTTCTGTATTTAAGGAAGAAGTATTTGCGATCTAAGTTTAAAAAAGCAAAATTAGGATCAACTGTGGAGGCTGTCAGGTACTGTTTTAGTGCTAAAGAAAACAGTGAATAATAATGCTAATGCCATTTTTAGACAAGGCTAACCAAGCATTACCTTTATGATTTAACCATCTATTTATATATCCTGACTTGTTTCTTTTCGTATCTGGAATCAAGAAAGCAGTTTTTACACATTTAATCTTAAACAACGTTTCTTACACATTTTGTGCTTTTGTACCATACCTGCGTGTTCAAGAGAAGTTGGATCCCATAGATTTTTTTTAGAAGGTCAAATAGGATCGACTGGTGCCAGTTTTTGTTGAAAATGCTTTCATTTTCTATGCTATTGGTTTGCAATGCAGCCTGTAGGCTAACAATGTCTACTTAATTTGCAGTTTTACTCTTTATGAGTACTTTGCTCATTAAAAAACAGAGTTCAAATACTAATTGCCCTCTGGTGTTTTTATATATTGGCAAATGTAGTTTTTATGTGTGTAATTACATTGTTTAGCCTCCTATTGAGAGCTGCATTGGTATGAGAAAAAATGATATATGTATATGCATATATGTAGAGCTGTATATATGTGATTTCCATATATAATTTTTATATTTCCAGGGTCCCCGCACGTGGGCGGGAATATTCAGTGCTTATGACTATTGATGAGGATCCCCTGGAAGAGAAGAGACCGTGCGAGTGTCTGGGACAACAGTGCAATAATAATGCTAGCGATATTATTAGACTAGGCTTATAAAGCATTTCATATGTAACTGTTTTATACTCTGTTTTGATCACATATGTATTTAGATTTATGCAAACTGTTTTCATGCACTAATTGTATACTATATGTCTCTGGACATCTGTGCACTGCCCCAAAAGTTATGTATTTAAGAAACTGTATCAGGTAGTGATTTTTGTTAATGCAAAACAAAATCTATGGTTTAAGCTGCTTGAAATTGTGAATGTGCCCAGGAAAATAGTGCAATAACACGTCAATGAAATTTTTAGACCAGGCTTACAAAACATCAACTTTCTGATTTAAATAATATAATGCCTGTAGTCTGAATAGTATCTCTCTGTATCGAGATAAAAGTTAATTGATTTTTATGCTTTGATTTTTACTACGATCTTAGAATTTTTGTATTGATTGTGATGTTTTATACCTTTTATTGCAATCTTTTGATTAATAGAAAAAACTTATATCACTACTACTACTGAGGAGCTGAGAGGGTCACGCGTTAATCTAGAAGACATTCAAGCTGCAAAACTAACTTTACAGTTAAGTAACTAGTTTTTCTGCAGCATTGGTGCAGAAAGTTTTCGTCTGATCAATGAAGTACATAAGGGCAATCTGGTCTGCTAGAGTGTGTAGAGCTCTCTCCGCTACCAAATCTGGGTGCGAAAAGAACACTGGCATTTCAATGGTTTGGTTAAGGTGGAAAGGGGAGAACACTTTAGGCAAAAACTTCATGTTAGTCCTGAGGACTACCCTATCTGCGTGAGCTGTGGAAAAGGGTTCTTCCAGGGTGAGTTTGAATCTTACTAACCAGTCTAAGGGAAGTAATAGTGACTAGAAACGCTACCTTCCACAATAGGTAATGGAGAGGGCAAGAGTGAAGGGGTTCGAATGGTTGTTCCATGAGCCTAGTGAGGACTACATTGAGGTTCCAGGAAGGGGCTGGAGGCAAGCTAGGAGGGATAACCCTTTTCAGTCCCTCCATAAAGGCTTTAATGACTGGTATTCTAAAGAAGGAAGACTGTTACCTATTTTGCAAGTATGCTGCCACCGCAGCTAAATGTAAGCTAATGGAGGTGTAAGCCAGGCCTGGGCATTGTAAATATAAAAGATAGCAGACAATGTCCTGTACTGCAGGCTTAAGAGGATCAATGTGTTTGGGTGGGCAGCACCTATTTGGAGGTGGGTCTGTGAATCAACTCAAACTACAAAGTCCTGCAGGACTGACTGGGGAAAATGCTGGACTGCCTAAGAAATAGTGCTTTGTGAACATTTGGAGGGATACCCATGTAGCTGCCTGATGGATGTCTAGGCTCTGTGTGCTGAAGCAGTGGTAGCAGCATTGGCCCTGGTAGATTGAGCAAGCAGTCCTTCTGAAGGCTGCTTCTTAGCCAATGCGTAGCAGACCTTAATGCAGAGCACGATCCAGCGGGAGATTGTTCTCTTCTGCAAATCATTGCTTTTTCTTCGCTCCAGCGAGCCCCACAAAGAGTTGATTATCCATGGAGTATTCTTAGGTACAAAGTATGTACAAGCTCAGTGCTCTTATAGTCCAATTGATAGAGTCTTTCCTCCTGAGAGGGGAGAGGCCGAGCACAGAACGCCAGCAAGGTGATGTTTTGACGGTCATGGAATTGCGTCACAACCTTAGACCCATATCAGCAAAACCAGTTTGTCTGGGAAGTAAGTGGTGTATGGGAGGTTAAAATAGGGAGCCTGAAGCTCACTTACACGCCACACCAATGGTGCCCAACACCAATGGCAGGTCACTCACACGCCAATGGGGACTAGAACATTGTCTTGAGGATGAGAAGCCTAAAGGAGCAGCTGTGAAGTGGCTCAAAGGAAGTGCACATCAGAAACGTGAGGGCCAAGTTAAGGTCCCACTAAGGCATGACAAAAGGAGAGGGAGGAAACAAATGGTGTAAACCTTTCAAAAAGTATATAACTGGAGACTAAAACATAGAAGGCTGATCGGGCAAAGGCAAAAAGGCCAAAAGAGCTAAAAGGTACCCTTTAACTGTGCCCAGAGCAAAGCATTGATGGGCGAGTGACAAAACAAACAAAACTTCATGTTTGGCCTGGAGTGGGTCAATCTGGTGTGTGCCGTACCAAACCACAAACTTGTCCCAATTACAGGCCTGTACAGGTTCTCGAGGAACGCCTAGCTACCAAGAGGACATCAACCATCTCTGGAGTAAGTTCGAAGGTATTCAGTTGTCGCTGTTCAATCGCCAGGCATGAAGGTGGAGCTTGCAAAGCCCTGGTTGCAGAACCCGGCCCAGCTGCTGCAACAGCAGTTCCTCCTGCAGGGGCAGCCTGACTGGAGACAGATGCTTATGGCCAGGAGTTCTAGACATCATACTCTCGGTGCCCAAATCATAGCCACTTTGATGACTTGGGCCCAGTTGGTCCTGATCTTCTTGAAAACTCAAGGCAGGAGTGGTATCGGCGGAAAGGCATACATGAGTCTCGAATTACAGGAGTTCTGAGGCGGAAAGCGTCTCAGAGAGAGAGATGCCTTAGAAACTCCAATATGCAGAAGTGCCGACATTGCATGTTCTTGGCAGTGGTGAATAGATCGAACCACAGTTCTCCCCATTCACTGAAGAGACCGTGAGCCACCTACAGGTGTAACTGCCACTCATGATCGGACTGCTGAGCTCATTCACCCAGGCATTCCATGATCCAGTTAGGTGATTCACCACCAGGAAAATTCCTTGGTGGTTCATGCACTTCCAGAGGTGCAAGGCCTTCTGGCACAGGGTCCGTGATGCCCACCCCACCCAGTTTGCTGCAGTACCATATGGCTGTGGTGTTGTTTAGGAGCACCTATACCATGGAAGGAAGATTTTCAGCACCAAGCAGCTGATATGGAGCCGGAACTCTGCCAGAGACCTCTGATCTCCACCTCTCTCAGATGACCACCGCATCCCAGCAGCAATGCATCGATCATCACCATCCGCTCTAGGTGGGAAGGGTGAGGGGTCTGCCGCTGACCCAATCGCGGTCCAGTAACTACCACTGCAGGATTTTTGCAGCCTCCTCTGAAATCTGGACATAGTTGGAGAGGTCTCCTTGATGTTGGACCCACTAAGAGATCATGTCCCACTGCAGAGTCTGGTATATGCCACCTTGCGTGCTCAGCCTGCAGGATGCAGGAGGCAGGAGGCCATCAATCCCAGCAGCCTCACTGAACCCAGGACCGAAGCTGAAAGATCAGGATCACAGCCTGAATGTCCTGGGCTCTTTCACGGGAGAAAGGCACAAAACTAAACCACGTCCAGACTGGCACCGATGAAGGAGAGTGTCTGATAAGGAGTTCGGGGTGACTTTGTCACACTGATAAGTGACCCCAAAGATGACAGGAGGCTCACCATAGTCTGGAGGTGATTGAGGACTGCCTGGGGCAAGCCAGCCTTCAACAGCCAGTCGTCGAGGAAGGGGAAGACTAGCACCCTTGACCTCTGAAAGTGTGTGCCACCGGGCATTAGGCCAAAGGGGTACGCACCAAACTGAAAATGCTCCTGTCCCATCATACACTGCAGATAGCACTGATAGGTCTGCAAGATGCGTATTTGGTGGCATTGGACCTGCAGGACACCTACTTCCAATCAGTCTCCAGGGTCGGGAGCAGTCAGGACCTGAGCCAGTGTGAGCATCCTGAATTTTTCCTTCTGGAGGAAGGCGTTGAGAGGGCGAAGGTTTAAAATTGGACGAAAGCCTCCGTCCTTCTTGAGCACGAGGAAGTAGCGAGAATAGCAACCACGACCTACTTCTGGCACAGGTACCCTCTCGATACACCACTTTGGCCAAATGGGCTTGCACTTCTTGCCGCAAGACGGAAAACTGGTCCTACGTCAGCCATTTCGGAGAACCCTTTCGAACAATTTTGTAGGACCCACCTGTCTGGTGCTATGGCTGCCAACCTGGCAAGAATCGTTGGACTCTGCCTCACACTGGGTGTCTGTGCTCCGCAAAGGGCACACTAAAGGGGTTTGGTAGGTGGAGCGGCAAGGGGGCTGGGGACTGGGCAGCCTGGTGACCTTTGACACAGGGCACCATAGCTGCAACCGTGAAATTGCTGGGCGCTATGCTGCTGTTTGATCAACTGGCAGTATGGGGCACCTCTATTAAAGCTGGAAAGGAAGCGATAGGTCTGGTGCGGTTAGCGAAGTGGGGCAGATAAGCCCAGAGAGGGTGGGCCATGGCCCTACTCTCTCTGAACTGCTCAAGAGCAGAGTCAGCCTTATCCCCAAACAGGCGAGTTTCATCGAACGGCATGTCCAGGAGGGATGACTGGACGTCACCTGAAGAAAACCGGAGGAGCGCAGTCAAGCGTGGCAGCACTTGTGCCAATGGCCCGCCCAATGGAATTGGTGGTGTCCAAGCTACAACGAATTGTGAACTTTGAACCATCCTGGATGGCCTAGACAAGAAGAGGTCAGAGGTCTTATGGGACTTGACCCACTGATTCCCAAAGGCCGTGGGAGTAGCGTCCCAGGAAACATCAGGCTGGTGTGAAAAAAAAAAGTTGCTTCCCAAATGTTTCTACTCGCTTGGATTTCCTATCGGGGGAAGGAGGTGGAGGGGATGGGGCACTAGTCTGGAAAGTATTGGGATAAGACCTGCTGGTGGATGCCTGAACAACCAAACTGTCAGGGGAAGGGTGGAAAGAGAACACAGGGTAACCCGGGGCAGGAGAATGTTGTCTAGCTATTTGCTTGGTGACTGGTGGTTCAGAGTAGGGCTTGGCCTATGCGCCCAACAAGGTATCGATCAGTGCCTCATGAAAAGGCAGGGGTGGCTCAGAAGAGGTTTGCTTGGGCTGGAGGATCTCGGTCAACCCATTAGTTTTAACCTACAAAGTGGGGAACTGGAGGTCATGAACTCCAGCTGCCCTACACATCACCGAGGCGGATTCCTCGGTGGCTGGGCGAGGGAGTGAGAAGACCTGATTCGGGGGCCATATCAACACAGCTGGCCTCATACAAATCGCCATACCAACAGTCCGAGTAAACTCATTACCCGCATCATAATCGTTGTCCGAGTCTATGCTGAAAAAGGGATTGTAGTGTGCAATTTACCTTGTGAAGGCAACAAATCAAGAGGATGAAGGGGCACCTCAACAGTGATCAGAAGCGCCCTCCGTTAAGGTTGTACCAGCGTTGACTCGGGGTTGGCGATTACTACTGGCATCTCCTCGTTCAATGTCAATGGGTTCGGCACTGGTGACGAAGTTCCAGGAACTGGCATCTGAGCCGGAAGTATCGTGATGGACTTGGAGGGTCCAACTAGCATGGAGGACAAACCTGCCGGCAGTTCTCCAGATGGAAGGCATCTCAGCTCCTTGGGGTCTGAAGGTTCACCAAAGGGAGTCGGACAAGGATCCGAAGAGTTGGCATGGCTTCGCTGAACTCTTTGATTGGTTTAATAGTGGTGGATGGCCCTGGAAACCAGGGTTGTGTCAACAGACTCTGGGAGCGAGATCGAGAGCCAGTTGTAGGTTGGATACAATCCTCGTTCTCATGTTCTATTTTCTTCCTTCACTTTTGATGCCCGTTTTAGGAGGAATTTTATAAGAGGTCCGAATCTCATTAAATTCCTTTTTTTAATGCAGTAATACTTTCCTTTCAACCTCAAGGAATTGGTTTTTCTTTCACAGCTTTTTTCTTGTCATAGGTATCATCAGCACTCTTATTCATTAAGGGTGATGGAGTGCCTAATCCATCCTTCGTTTTCCATCTCTTTTCAAAATTGAGTCCAAGTATGAAGGTGTGTGCACATTGGTGCTATTTTCTTTAAATAGAGACAGTTCCTCCTTTCTGCTTTCCTCGACTACCAAGTCTTGAAATTTGACTAGGTTAGCTCTCAAGAGCTACCTTTGAGACATTGCAGACCTATGCATGGCCTTTTTCATAGTCACAGGATTTTTTCTGCACAGATTCAGCAACCTAATTCCATCAATATCATTTCTGTGACACTTGATCCATATTGTTCCCCCCAGGGTGCTTCTGGCTCCTTGACTATGCTTAAGCTGTTGTCATCTGACAACCCCTATTCCTTCAAGGAATACAGTTTTAATTATGCCATAGCACAGTACACCAAGCGCTGTTTCTCGTGTCTTTACAGTCTTAGATGTGAATTTCTCACAGGCTCTACATCCCTTGAACTAACTGCCCTTGGGTATAGATTACACACCTTACTGATGTCTGTTCAGACCAAAAAGTGGTAACAGTTACGACAAAATCAAATGGATACATGTTCCTCACTCTCCTTTAAGTGAGCCAGGGATTACAGTACACCACAAAAATATATTCTCCAACCCTCCTATGGTCGAAGCACCATAATAAACTACTTATCTTCTTTGAGTGTTCACCCTCCTTCTCGTTATCTTTGTAGTCTCTTCATAGATTTTGGAGGCCTTGTCTCTTTGCCATTTCTTCCATCTTATTTGCGCCGTCGCTCCCAAGGTCTTTTTTCTGTCTGAAAACCTTTTATGCTCTGAAGCTTGGTGCAGCCCTTTGATTTCCAACACCGCTTGACACACAACTCTCAATCTTGGTTACGAACCCAGCAGCTGGAATAAAATATTCTGAAGATGTCAACAAGCTACTAAGGCATTGTTGGCTTACACTCAATGTCTTTGCGTGTCACCAGCATGGCTTCTTTGAAAGCTATTTGCTGTGCAGTAGAGAACGACCTGGGGAATGTGGGGCTCTACTGGACCAACTGCAGAACTAGGTTGGATCAGGGTAACATCGGAGGGGTATAATCTTTAGTTTGACGCCCTTGCGCCTTCTCTTCAGACTTCAAGTGGCAAGATAGGGGTCAAGTACCCCTTCGCTTTCTTGTGCTTACGGTACACCTTTGACTTACTGGAAGACCTACACTAAGGACTGGACTTTTCCCGGAAACAGCCTAGTGCCCAGGACCGCAAGAGGGCCTATAACTTGGAGGAAGACTTGTTTTTCTTATGCTCGGTGACGTAGAGCTTCACCTCTAAATCCCGGATCACCTCTGTGTGCATAATGGCGCACTTATCATAAAAATCAGTTGGGGGCCTAAGCACCACAAACACACGCCATGCAAGCACGTGAACCACCATCTACTTCTGGTAGTCGCAGCGCGGCTTGAATAGTCTTTAGATGGAACATTTCCCTAGCACACTGTTGTAAGAATTTTTAAGTCGTTGAAAGACCAACAAACTTTGGAGCGGAGCTCCAGATCAGCTTCGAAGGACTTAGAAACTGACCTCAGTGCACAGGTGTGGAGCTTAGATGTCGTTCTGGTCTGTCACTTTAAGGGCGAAAGTCTGGAGTCACAGCAGCACCTACGGCCACGCACAAGCATTGCTGGAAAAATTCTCCCGATCCAGTCTGGCACCTGGGGATATTCTACAGGTGAGGAATTTGCGACTAGGGGCATTCATCATGACTAGATGGATAAATAGTGTACAGCATGTAAATCTAGAAGAGATTCACTATGCAATTACTTCCAACAAAAAGGGGAGGAAGCCTACCTTTTTGCCATTTTCTATACTTTCACGTTGTGACCTACATGCAATATAGGTGTGTATTGAGATGTATTCCCTAATTACTCTTACATGATCCTTCTATAGGATGGGGAGTTTGTCTTTTACAGATTATATTCAAGATGGGGCCTTAGAACATTAGTTTTTTGATCTGTGGTCACTTTCCGATCTTATTTGACTTACAAACACATTGGTCGCATGAACTGTGATCCTTCTTCCACAGTATACACATGTCTAATACTACATGGAATGACACGCCACTATTTCCATCAGCTGTGGTATGGCCAAGTGGTCATGGTTTAGGGGTGCTATTTACAATACTTGTAATATATTGGTAAATTGTTTTAGTAATTGTAACCATATTGCTACAACCTAAAAAAAAAAAAAAAAGAAAGAAAAAAAAAAAAAGAGTCTTCTGCTGAACTGTACCAAATGCATTTGAGCTGCAACGAATAATAAAAAAAAAAGTTCAAAAATTCTTCTTTATTGTTGGACCCTTGATCTTTAGAAGGATTTTTGTTACCCTGGATGTGTCATTTGCATCAGTTACTGATAAATTAAGCACTTGAATTGAGCCATTTGTTTGTAGTGCTGATCAAGTACTACGGTTCCACAAAGCACTTTTGAAAGTAACTGAGTACCAAGATGTTAGGCTGGGGGATACTGGTTGCATATCATTTATACAGAAATTCATGTACTGTACCCCTGTGGGCTGTACAGTACAGTCGGAGCCCAGTAATGAAAAGCACTGCCGTGGCTCTATATGTGGCAGAATGAGGAACTGTACTGTGAAATTAGATATTTGGGCGCAAATGAGGAACAAGAAGGGTTTGATTCTATGGGGGAAAACTGTTTGTAGACAATGTGCTTTCTTTACATAGGATCTGAGATCATAAGGCCAGAATAGGGCCTGTAGTGTAACTAATATTTACTATGCATTGTTTATCATTTACTGAATTTCCATTTATCATTGAATATATTGCCAAAGAGAATTCTTCTTGAGTGGGTAAGGCTGCCAGCGGTTTTATAAATAGATTGAACAGCGAGGGAGGAAGTATAGACCCCCTGGAGAATGTCACTTTATATCTTGGCGAAGAACATTTGCAGTGTTGCGGGCAGAATGCCTTGTGGTAAATGGCATCAGTATGGAGAACTCAATAAGTACAGTGAGGTATTGTTGACAATCTCTATACAGTAGCCAAAACAACCTGTATATGTAACGTGTGTGAAGTCCAGACTGCTAGGACTGAAATAGCTAATGGCAGTCTATTTGCTGGAGGTGGAGGGCGGTGATGATCAAGATTTTTATTTAAAGAACGTGACAATGAGTAGTAAGTCAGCAGACATTTTTTGAAATGAGACTTCCTAAAGAGGTACCCTCTTACTTAAGAAGGTTCACTCTAGAAGACATGCCATCTACATGTCCACTAAGATTACGAGCATTTCCCATAAAACTATCCATAATATGTTACGGTACTTCGTAAGCAGAAGAACGTCACAGCTTCTTCGTGCTCATACATAACATAAAAGTAAGGCAGAAAATCGAAAGTGTATTTAAGACAGCTTTGAATAACAGGGGTTTTAGATCTTTTTGAACCTGGCCGGGGAGGTTTGCATGCATACATTTACAGGTAACAAATTAAATTATTTTGCTGTTGCACAAGAGAAAGCTCTCTCACCAAAGGAGGAGGAATGAGGTTTAGGAACATCAAGAAAAATCTGCCCTCAAACGTAATGTTTGGGATAGAATATGTATCCGAGATATATCTGATAAATGGGGAGCATATACGAGCTAAACTCTTGTGTGACGACTAGTTTTAAACTGAATCCTCCATGCAACTGGAAGCCAAAAAAGCTGTAAGAGAATAGGGCTAATGTGATATTTGGCTGTACCTTTGAAAATAAGGAGAGCTACAGCATTTTGAATCAGTTAAAGTCTTCTAGTCAATTTTTTAGGAAGGGTTAAATAATTTCTGTAATCCAGACTTGACTGAATACTAGTGGTAACCACTTGCTTGTGATGAATCAAATGTAGAACCTTCCTAGAAGATTGAGGTGCCAAAAAAAAGGTACTGTGACTTTTTAATTTTTTTTAATTTAGTGTTCAAGAGATACGTTAGCATCCAGGATTTCTTCAAGATTTTTTGTACAGCGTTTACTTGGGAAAGCAAGGGCCTATGATGTCAGACAAGAGACTGGGGGCTCATTTCTCTATGCAACTTTTAGTAATGAGCACTTAGGTCTCTGATGAGTTCAGTTTCAAAGAGTTGGATGCTATCCAAGAACAGACAGCAAAGTTTCCTCGACACTAGTAACAGGGTTGGTGGATTGATCAATTCTTGACGTTGATCTAAACATAATAGGCTTGCCATCAGAATACATGTAGAACTGAGCATCCATGTAGTTTTAGAGTGTAAGCTAGTTGGGCCATGTACATGTTAAATAGAAGGTGAGATAGTACAGGTCCTTGGGGAACTCCCCAATTGACAGTGTTTGCTATTGAGGAGACAGAGTGAAATGTGATTATTTGATAACTACTAGTCATGAATTCTTCAAACCCTTTGATCACAATTTCCTGAAGTCCAAACAGTGTACCTATAGAGAGAAGAACAGAATGGTCTACGATGTCAGATGTGGAGAGAGGTCCAGAAAGACCACTGCGCTGAACTTTGTGATTTATTAGCAGGTGAAGGTCCTTTAACACCGAATTTACATTTAATTTCGAGCTCAGACAAGATCTAAAGCTGGGTTGTAATGGACAAAGCAGCTTGTTGGATTTAATAAATGTTTGAAGTTGAGTAAATAAAAAGTTTTTCCATCATTTTAGCTAAGTATGGGAGTAACAAGATGTGAAAATTTCCAGGGCCGTCTGGCGGCAAAGAGGTTCTTTTTAAAAAAAAATTAATGGTCATACCATAGCAACTTTCCAAGCATCTGGAACTTAGCTTAGGAACAATATTGATTAAATAGGAAAACTAAATCCGGGACCAAATGACCTACCAAGTGTTCCATTATGTTTGCAGGGCAGCTGTCCGCAAGAGAACCCGTTTTAGCATTTTGAGCGAAGGAATTGACAACCGTGTGTCACAGGACTGAATAAGAAAGATTTCTTATTAAGGGAATTCGTGGGAATGAAAATAAATATCCATTTAGTGTCCATGAAATCTAATTCACTTTTATATATGTTCTGATTATGGCTATTTCATTCATGAAGGGCAAGCCTGTTTTCTGCACAAGACCTGTGGGGAACCATTTAGTTCTTGAAAAGATAGTGGGTCAGACAGATCTTTAATTACTGGAAAAAAAAGACTGCAAAAATGTTTCTCGGTAGATTTGGGTGTGAATTGTGATATTCACTTTTGTCTAAGTGTATACTTGGTTTATATTGAAACAAAACTTGAAGGTATGAATAACTGCTTTGCCTTGAGATCATATGCGGTTCTTAAACGTCTTTCAATACTCCGATCATGAAGCTAAGGTGAAGTTAAACTCATTATGTAATGATGCAGGCCAATTTCCTGGTGCTAAATGCACCAGTGGTGGCCCAACCTGAACCAGGAAATCCGGAGGCAGCTGATGGAACCTTTCCTTGCGCAGGTACAAGAAACAGGAAGTGACTCGCTGTAGGCAGAATGCTTAGTAAGTGGCAGGGGACAACTTGGCACTGCAGGTGACCGAGCTCTAGAAGGGCAGGCAAGGTCAGTGCAAGATAATCCTTAAGACTTTTACTGGGAAGAGGGCTACAGAAAAAGGTTGCAGTTTGTAGCTGTAGTAGCTGTTTCCAACTGCAGAAAAGGGTCGCTGATGGTGCCAATGTTTCTTAAATTTCACAGCCATAAAACCATTATGAAGCTTGTGAAGGTTTAAGGTGCAAATAAAAGTTTTGTCCACAGATAAAGCCTCTGGGAACAAGGTAAGGAGCAAAATACACCAATTTATATAAAAAATCCGAAATAGCTTGGCATGGGACGGTTTGTTGATTCTTACAACTACCTTACTCCTATAAAATAGTGTACATGGCTCATTGGAGTACAGGGGCAGGATTACACTAATCCTGTGATAAGAAGCATGTACCCTCAGAGGTATCTCTCGAAGACCGATGCTGTAAACTGGCTTTGTAGATAGGTAACTCAAAGAGAAAGAGGGTTCAGATCTCCCTTTACAAGCATGATAGACTACCAACGAACTTTGTGATGAAGGAAATACGTTTTTATTTGCAGAAAAATCAAGTGTCATGGGATTAAGGATATTCCCAAAACAGGCTCTCAGACTATTGAAAATTCATTTGATTTGTCAACTTCATTTCTCCTGACACCATATGTAATCAATTGGTTCTTCACACACCAGATGCAACACTTCTTATAGTATTTGTGGCAAGTTTACATGAGTGTTAAAGGCGTTTGAGAGTCAGGCTGCCATGGTTTATGATTTTGGGACTGTGCACAATGCATCCTAAAAATAGGTCTGGTCTGCACAGCAATCAACTGTATGTTTGCAATGACACATGAAGCAGTTTATGTTAACAGTTCATGGTAACACTGTCAAGGCCACAGAAAAGCAATCATTCTTAGGCCACGGAAAAGCAATCATTCTTGTCTTAGCCCGTTTCAGGTGGTAACATTTTTGAAATTATTAAGAAGATCCATGTGTGAACCCGCTTAAAGCATCTGCCTGCTTGTTTTGCGCTTCAAGCAGTAGGGCTGCTGTGATTAAAGGTTTCCAGTGAGGAGCCAGTGACACATGCCTGAGCTTCTCTAGCAAGTCTTTGGCCTCAACCAATGTGTTGAAATAATGCATGGTCGCTGTGCGGCCCCTTTGTTATCAGCAGTGTTGTACTCTAGGGAGGGAAGTTTAGGCTGGGTGGACAGAATAATACAATAATATATATCATTAAAAAGATGTTCAAATGAGTATTAAAAAATATACATATTTGAACATCTTTTATGATATGAAGGGCCTTTGTAGGGCCCTCCAGATTATGTATTATATTAAATTATTTTTCCTAAAGTTTGGAGGATTCTTTTTTTCGTTTTCCCAAAAGAGCCCATCACCTCAGCTGCCTTTTCAGAGACTGCTGGATCTCTTTGATAACTGGCCCTCCAGCAGTGTAATCTTTGAAGTACCAACACACAATTTCTGTTGTTTATCTCCTGTACTCACACCATTCAGATGTGTCACATGTCAGAAGACAACACCAAGGCTGTTGAGGTACAAAAGGAGATTTCATGAATGCTATACTCTGGCTTCTGCAGAATGAAGGTTTACCTCGGATGTCTACACCAGCAATGAGGCCAGTGGAGAGTATTGCTTTACCTTGGCATGTGGTGATCCTGTTTGGTCCCTGAAAGAAACGCTGCCATGGTGGTCATCCCTGTTCAAAGAAACAGAAGAAGCTGAAAGACTCAATGGCGGGGACTTTTACCGCTCTGAGGGCTTGCCACTGATGATTTCAATGCTAAGGAGCCCCCCTCTGCCAAGCAATTGCTCAACCTCAAATACCGCTATGAGACTGAGACCAACCACGTTAAGAGAGCTCCAAAGAGAGAGAGAGACCATATCCCACACATAGGAGAACGAGCAACTGTCCGCAGAAACTAATGATGCTTAACATTCATCTCCCAAAGACCATATACTAATCAGTTGACGGTCATTGGTACCAAGACTACTCCTTGTAGTGCCTTCAACACAAAACATCCGGTTAAACAAACCCCAAAGCCTCAGGAGTGGAGAAAAAGGCAGCTCTGATTGCAGAGAAAAATCAAATTGACTTAAGTATTGAATCAGGTCCAGGTCAAAGAGATCCTCAGAAGTGCCCTAGAACAATGCAACATCAGATTGCAGGAGTGAGGACTAGTCCGCACAATAACAATAAAGAATCAAAAATAACTGGTCATAAATAGAGACAGGAAAAAGCCAAATATTGCCACATTGGTCAAAAAGATTACATTGTGCAGCATTTTGAGACATTATAACCAAAACAACAAGCAAAACCTCTAGTACCTGACCTCCTAAATTGCACAACCCTAGTGATTCCTATGCAAACTACTGAAAAGAGGTATGATAATATCAAAAGCCACAGATTGGGGCCCATTCCCAAGGAAGAACCCTCTTACAAACGGATTGTTTCAGCTATTCACAGGAGGTCCTGCTTACTTCTCTGCACAGTGCCGAATAATGATACTCTAGACATGAATGGGTGCCCCAGGTCACAGTGACTGCACTTCTGGAATAGAAGTATCAGTTTGCAGACCTCCTACACAGGACTCACAGTAAGGATTGTAATAAGTCTTTTAACGAAGAGGACATCCTGGAACCAAAACACCCAGTGAAGTCACTGGCACACTGCCATCATATGGTCCGGAGGTGTTCGAAACCACAGAAAATGTAAGCTCCCTCTCTGGAAACCAGCTTTCCAGGTCTCACACAGACAAGGGGATTCTAAAGATTGAAGCGGATACTCTGAAACTGGCTGGCTTCAAGAAGACACTTTCCTAGAATGGCAAGTCTTATAAGAGGCTCCAACCACTAGCTGGTCCAAATACTATTTGCAGCAACAGTACCAGCACAAACAAAATCATGCCTTCTACTAACAAAGAAAGCAATATGCCAGGGCCAGAGGACACCAGCATCCTTCAACGGCACTGAGAAGGGTGCCAGCAATGTATCATCACTCAGTGCCCAGTGAACAGCAGCTGGTTGAAGGAAAGAGTCAAATATATTTAGGCATAGCAGAGAATTATACACACGGATGGTATATATTTTGCAGAGTGACTACAACCTCAGGTCTGTGTTCTACTCAACATTTCGCCCAAGGCATTGAGATCTTATTTTCCTGTACTGGTTGGTGTGGCAGAAAGTTCAACTGTTGATTAAGGAATGTTCAATTTTTTATTTTTTTAAATATCTTTTTATTAAACAGTTGCTCAGCACACCATCACAGGTGGATACATAGAAATCATGATTGATAGCATCAGAACAGAAGTACATTACTTGAACAGGGCAAGGAGAGTTGAGCATATTAGCAAAGTACAATCCCATAATATTAGCACTTCACAGTATCGCTTCAAATTTCCACAGTAATCCCTCCCCCGATCAATCTGAACTGCTCTTCGAGCGCATCTTTATTGATTTCTGTACTCTCTCCAGGAGCTCCATATCTTTTCCCATTAAAGGAATGTTCAATTATAAGAGTTCTAAAACACCAAATGATCTTCGGTCAGGTGAAATTAAATTTCCAATGCAATAATTTCAACCTCTGGTCTATCCAAGAAAAGCAAACGTGGATCAAAAATGAAATTCATGAAGCTGGAGCTACGCCAAATTTACTGCCACAGAATACAGAGATGTGCAAGACGTATACGTCAACAGATCAAATACCAGGTAACATATGTGTAAACCCTATATATTTCCATAAGCAGAGCAGTTGTAGCAGTGTAGCTAGAAACTAAGGAAACCCTAAATCAAAATAGTTATTGGTAAATAATAAATCTGTACACACTGGTTTCACATTCTCAAAACAGTGCACATATAGGATCCTGCATTATTGTTTATCAAAAAGCTAAACTGTGCCCTGCACAGAAAAAAAACAGGGAAAGCAGCTACTCATGCCTGAAAGAAAAGAAGAAAAAAAAAAAAAGGCCCACTCTCCAAAATGAGCGCAACTGCAAGAGCCGAATATCAGCCACACTTCTGAAAAATACTGCTGCACAAACTTGGACTTAAAAAATGTCAAACTAATCGATTGGGGCTCTCCGAGCAATCCAATTGCATTAATGTGCCCTATTCTCCTAGTTAACTCTCCTCTGAAGTAGAGCAATCGGACAGCCATTCTATTGTAATGTTTGTGAATATGGAAAAATATTAAATGGACAAGTTAATTACTCGCTGTTCTATATTGGTTATAGTGCCAGATAAGTGCACGGAGGCAGAGTACCCCGTCTAGAATCCCAAATACAAGGAACGTGGGTCCATTTTGCAGTTGCATCATACAGAGTGAGAATTTATCATCCCTCCTTTGGATTTGATAGCGAGACGACAATGTTTTGAAAACCACCACTTTTTAACAAAAGATTGGCAGCACATCTGTCTTTCCTTCTCTCAATATACACTGGGAAGTGAATCTCGTCTACTAGAAGCCACTGATTTGATACTGCCAGAAGCAAGAGTAAATGCCTATTTCTTGATAAGTGGATGGTGAGGATTTTTTCTGCGCCTCTCCAGTATATCCGAGTTTGGGAGTACGTGAACTAGGAGAATTATCTAAATGAGGTGGGAAGAATTATTGCTTTCCTGAAGAAGGTGGGGAGATATAAGATTGGACCCACCGAAACGCGTCGGACGCTCTGTTTTTGAAATACATCACGGATCAATGACTAATGTTACACTACATGATTAATATTCGACTGGAGCTTTTTGTCTCAGTTGTGTGCATTGTAACTTTATTGATTGGCTGTTTGACTATCGTGATGGTTTCCTGACAAGAACATATTTTCCTTGCAGTTTTGTTTGTCCCACTCGTGGTTTTTTAACCTGTACTGTGTTTTGTGATTCGTTGAATGATACTTTTGAACATTAATTTGTTTTTTTAAATGAAAGATTTTTAAACGTTTTAATTTGACATTGTATGTATATACATTATTTTAATAAATTTTGGGTCAAGTACGAAAAGATTTTTTGCACTGATTTGACTTTCCTGGTTCATGTTCTCTACTCCTCTGAGTATGATCCACCCTGTTTGAGTGAGCAGTGTATGTAAGAGTGGTGTTTGTGGTTAAAATATCTGCTCCCAAAGGGATTGTTTTTTTGACTTTGGTCTATATTGGTTATAGTCATTGACTTCATTAAAGTAATCCTGGTCCGTTGTAAGAGGTACAACTGGTTTGATTGGATTCTTACATGACCTTCACATCCAAAGGAACTTCTTGACAAATCTGATGCATAAGGAGGGCAAAGATACCCTTGGATTCAGTTAAGAAACATGCCGGTATGCTTCTAAGCAATGTCTATATGCACCATTTCCTGTTTTACTTAATTTTTTGGAGACGTTGTATATTGGGCTGCTCAGTCAAATGTATTTTGTTATTATTTGTAGGTAAAGACCACTTTGTCTCTTAAAGGTATGTTAAAGTGAAGAGCAGCGGCTGTCCTCCGCTAAGGCGGAGGAGCGTCACCCCACTGCTTTTCAGCAGTGCAAAAAAGGAAAAATAAAATGATAACATGTTATTTTATTTTTCCCTACTGAGGCAGTTTTGTGGGCGGGGTGGGGCTAGGCTACTCACAGAGCAGGGGGAGGAGTGGTTGGGTTACCTTCTAAGTACGCATGACGGTTTTGCAGGCAGTCTTGGCCAGGCCAAACAGTCATGCACACTTAGCATGCTCTCCACCCAGCTGTATTGCACAGCCTGGGTGAAGAACATGCACAGGCTCATAGTCCCCGTCCGAGTGCTGAACCACAGCGCTCAGACCACTCACTACGCTGCGGTCATGGTGACAGTAGCGCTGCGATTGGCTTAGGGGAGCCTGTGTGCATCAGTCCTTGGACTCAGCAGGAAGAGGAGAGTCGACAAAGGACAGAGGCGGCCGTGAAGAGGTGGGTTTTTTTCTTCTTCACAACCTCCCCTTATGCTTCCCCCGCCCGATCCGTGCCAGCCGCCACTGGTGAAGAGGTACTGTTTAAACATGAAATTGATCGCTGAACTGTTTCCATATTCCACATGGAGTCTAAGATGCGACTGAATGCAGACCAAAAGTCACCAGAAAAACAGAAAGCACTGCTCACCCTGTGACAATTTAAGACCAAACCACTGTGTGATGTGGAAAACAAAGAGGAACGTTAAGTGCTGTTTTGAACGTTTAGGGCAGAGTAAGCAAAAATATGCATGCTCCTACATGCACCTTTTAATGCTGCAAACATGATTTCAGATTACCCTGCTGCCTGGCTTAAAGCTACTAAGACTTGGCAACATGAAGGAGCTTCTTGAGAAGCTGCTACTGAGGGACTGCTTCTACACAAAATCTTGGCTGTAGTGCCACTAGAAAAGGAAAGGTGTGTAGGTGGGATGATGGCATGCTACTCACCCCATAGCCTCTAACTACACGTAAGCAGCAAGTGGATAGAAAAAAGTTGCACAAGAGTTCATAATTAACAAAGAGGTGGGGAAGGGTTTTGGCCCATCCTTTTTGACCAGACATTACTTACGGTCCTGTCCGTTGCCATCTCGGACAAGGTTTTCTTTGCTCTTGTAAAACGGAAACTTTCGAGAGAGGCGGAAACTCTTTTTACGTCTTGACCTGATCGACTGATGACACATGGAGATGGTAGGGAAGGAAATGGAGAAACAAAAAAACAAGAACAATGGATTTTAAAAGCATGCATGAAAAATTAAAATGAAGATAAGTGATGACAGCCTTATGCAGACTTGTGGAGGCAAAATGAAAACTGGGATGCAAAAGCAGCGCTGGTCTCAGAATGTTTTTGGGTGCTGGATGCATTTTCTCATTGAGAACAGCTATGGGAAAACACAGGTATGTGTCCAAAACACAGCATTCGTGTAACACTTTCAACGACTGAGATCACAATTAGCAACAGCCAAACTTCATGGCAGCTTAAAAACGCATCTGTTTCCATAAACAAAGTACACAATAAAATGACTATCCTATGTTTTACTCAGTACAGCCCTGTCATTGGTGATGAGGAAGCATAGGGGTCCTGAGAAGAGAAACATTCAACCTAGGATAAACGTTTCTCATAAATTAACACTTTTCGAACCCAAAATCCTTAGGTACACACTATTCGATCACATTACCTACAAGTTGAATGCAGTTACGTCTTAAAAGCACCTAACGAGTTCAAAGTACGACCCCCTAAGGCAGTTTTTGGGGGATGTGCAGGAGTCACCAAGTGGCTGACTTTTGCTTCAGCTAGAGAAACAATCTGCAGAGAAAAAGGGAATTTCTGGGGCTCGTAACCAAAAAGGTATACAAGGGCAACAAATCTGGCTGGAAACAGATCCCTCTATGAAAACAACATTTGACGTTGTAGGTAGTGCAAGTCTGTCCAGCATTTGGGAGGGAACAAACGAATTACTGGATACCAACCAAGAGGCAACGAACTAAAAAAATTAAAAAGAAAATACAATAGGAATATCATACTTACAGTGAGAAACTGAACAGAAATCTCCAAAGAACACTGCCTCAAAGAAGCAAACATTACTTACCTGTGTGCAGTTTTCCATAATCCTCAGAGAGAAGAATGGAAAGCAGGACCATCACACAAACAAAGAAGAATTATCTTTAAAAATTGGCATAGCATTGCCATTATTCACTAAAGCGCTTATCTTTATAAAAATCTGTTCCAAAAAAAAAAATCATACTTTAAACTTGAGTAAATAATGTCTGTAAGCTGTGTATACCAACAGGAGCAAAGGGCAAATTGCATTTTCTTACTGAAAAATAAGAAGAGTAGAAAGCAGTTTCCAAGAAACCATTATCCTTATTGGGATCTATTGGAATATTCTTAAAGCACAAGTTACTAACTTGTGTAACGATATATCTGTAAGAGACAGTAGTTAGTGATAGATTCCTTACCTTAGAATAGATACCTTAGAATATCCCCAGGCGTCAGGCTGGATCCGGAAAGTTTTGCGTAGCAGTACCCTTGCGCGTCGGTAGGCGGCGTCGTGCGGCTCCGCGTCCGTCGTTGGCGTCGTGATCGCCGGGATGACGTCGCGGGCAGTACTTAGGCGCCGCCCCTGCGCGCTGACGTCAGTTCTGTACACGACTTTCCGCGCCAGGAACGCAGAGCCATGCAAGAAGCTGACAGGTGTCTGAAAAATACTAGGGCCCTGAAAGGGATGTCCTTAACCCTAGAAATCAGTTCGCAGAACGGGGAGGATGGGTGGGCGGTAAGGAATCTATCACTAACTACTGTCTCTTACAGATATATCGTTACACAAGTTAGTAACTTGTGCATCTGAAAGAGACACGTTAGTGATAGATTCCTTACCTTAGAATAGATACCCCAGCAATACCAACCCCGGTGGTGGGTCTGCGAACAAAGATCAGACAAGGAAGTCCTGGAGGACAGAACGGCCAAAGAAGCCGTCCCTCCGGACCTGACTGTCAAGGCAGTAATGCTTAGTAAACGTGTGCAGCGAGGCCCACGTAGCTGCCTGACAGATAACCGGCAGCGGAACACCGCGGCCCAAGGCCGTGGTAGCAGCCGTTGCCCTGGTGGAATGGGCACGCAGCCCAACAGGAGGCTCCTTCTTGGCCAAAGAATAGCAGGTCTTGATGCACAAGGTAACCCAGCGGGAGACGGTCCTCTTGTGCACCGCCCGACCTTTTTGGCGCCCACGTAGCCAACAAAGAGCTGGTCATCCACCCGGAAGTGTTTTGTGCGGTCGATATAGAAGGAGAGCGCACGTTTTGGGTCCAGACGGTGGAGCCTCTCTTCCTCTCTGGAAGGATGCGGAGGCGGAAAGAAGGTGGGCAAAGTGATGGTCTGCCCAATGTGGAAAGCAGTAACCACCTTTGGCAAGAAGGACGGACGCGTCCGAAGAACAACCTTGTCTGGATGAACAGACAGAAAGGGAGGTTTGCAAGATAGAGCCTGGAGCTCACTCACCCGCCGAGCGGAGGTGATGGCCACCAGAAAGGCAGTCTTCAGAGTCAGAAGACGAAGAGGACAGTTATGCAGAGGCTCAAAGGGAGCGCACATTAAAAAGGTAAGAACCAAGTTCAAGTCCCACTGAGGCATTACAAACGGAACAGGAGGGAAGAGGTGAGTAATGCCTTTTAAGAACCTGTTAACAACAGGGGACTTGAAAAGGGAGGGCTGATCAGGGAGCCTGAGGAAGGCCGAGATAGCACAAAGATAACCCTTGATGGTACCCAGGGCAGAACCCTGTTGGGCCAGAGAGAGAAGGAACAGAAGGACCTCAGAAAGAGGGGCAGAAAGGGGCTCCACAGCCTTTGCTGTGCACCATGCCACAAATTTGTTCCACCTGCAGGCGTATACCACCTTAGTGGAGGGACGCCTGGCTGCCAGAATCACATCACAAACTTCGGGAGGCAAGTCGAAAGGAATCAACTGCCGCCGCTCAATCTCCACGCAAGCAGGTGTAGACTGGACAGATTCGGGTGGAGGACCGTCCCCTGCTGCTGCGACAGAAGATCCTCCCGAAGAGGCAGACGGATCGGGGGATCTATGCTCATACTGAGTAGCTCGGGATACCAAACTCTTCGAGCCCAGTCCGGAGCCACAAGAATGACTTGGGCCCGGTTGTGCCGAATCTTCTTCAACACTCTGGGTAGAAGTGGTATAGGCGGAAAGGCGTACAACAGACCGCAACTCCACTCGCGACGAAAGCGTCGCCGAGCGAGTGCCGCCTTGGAAATTCCAACGCGCAGAACTGATGACATTGCGCGTTCTCTTCGGTGGCGAATAGATCTAACCAAGGCTCTCCCCACTGTAGAAAGAGTCCTTGCGCCACTTCCGAGTGAAGACGCCATTCGTGATCCATCATGCACCTGCGGCTCAGTTCGTCCGCCCTGGCGTTCAGAGAACCTGCCAGGTGTTGAACCATCAGGAACATGCCCTGATGTTCCAGCCATGTCCAGAGGCGCAGAGCCTCCTGACAAAGGGTCCAAGACCCCACCCCGCCCTGTTTGTTGCAGTACCACATGGCGGTGGTGTTGTCTGTGAACACCTGCACTACCTTCCCTTTGACAGAGGGAAGGAATGCCTTGAGTGCAAGCCGGATCGCCCGGAGCTCCAGAATGTTGATATGGAGCCGGGACTCCGCCGGAGACCAGAGGCCTCTGATCTCCGCCTCTCCCATGTGACCGCCCCATCCCAGAAGGGACGCGTCCGTCACAACTGTATGCTCTGGCTGGGGAAGGGAGAGGGATCTGCCCATGACCCATTGCCGGTTCGAGAGCCACCACTGCAACTGTTTTGCAGTCCCCTCCGAGATCTGGACGTGATCGGACAGGTTGCCCTGGTGCTGCGCCCACTGGAACTTCAGGTCCCACTGCAGAGCCCGCATATGCCATCTGGCATGATTGACCAGCAGGATGCAGGAGGCCATGAGGCCCAGCAGCCTCAGGGTCATCCGTGCCGAAACCCAGGATAAAGGCCGAAAGATCGGAATCATAGCCTGAATATCCCGGACTCGCCGTTCGGGAGGATAGGCCCGAAACTGCGTCGTGTCCAGAACTGCTCCGATGAAAAGGAGCTGTGGAGAAGGAATCAGATGCGACTTCGGCACATTGATGGAGAACCCCAGCGAGTGCAGGACTTCGGCCGTAGTCTGGAGGTGGGAGACGACTGCCTGGGGCGAGCCCGCCTTCAGCAGCCAGTCGTCGAGGTAGGGGAAGACTGAAACCCCTGCCCGGCGCAGATGAGCTGCGACCACCGCCATCACTTTCGTGAACACCCGAGGGGCACTGGTAAGGCCAAAGGGGAGCAAGGTGAACTGAAAATGCTCGGGGCCTACCGTGAACCGAAGGTAACGCCGGTGGGCCGACAGGACGGGGATGTGAAAATATGCGTCCTGCAAGTCCAACGCTACCATCCAGTCTCCAGGGTCGAGGGCAGTCAAGACCTGAGCTAGGGTGAGCATCTTGAACTTCTCCTTCCGGAGGAAGCGATTGACGTTCCGGAGGTCCAAGATAGGACGCATGTCCTCCTTGTCCTTTTTGGGCACCAGAAAGTAGTGGGAGTAGCAACCACGCCCTACTTCTGGGGTCGGAACATGCTCGATGGCCCTCTTGGTCAAGAGGGCCGTGACTTCCTTCTGTAGAAGCACCAAGTGATCCCCTGACATGCGGTGGAATTGAGGTGGCATGGCTGGGGGGTGGTCTCGAAGGGGAGGGAGTAGCCCCTTCGGACAATGTCCAAGACCCACCTGTCCGAGGTGATGGTGCGCCAGTGGGGAAGGTGATGGCGGACCCTTCCCCCTACTGGCGTGCCGTGCACCTGAAAGGAGGGACTAGAAGGGCTTGGAGGCCGCGGACGGGTTGGAGGTGGTGGCCTGACCCGCACGCTGGTTGCCCGATCCGCCACGGCGGAATCCACGTCCTCGGCCACGCGAAGACGCCTGCTGCGCGGGCCGGTGGCTGGGCTGCTGACGTGAAGGGGCGCCCCTACCGTGGCCACGATAGGGGCGAAAAGCAGAAGGCAGCGGAGGGCGTGTAGCAGAAAGGCCCAGGGACTTGGCAGTAGCCCGTGAGTCCTTAAAGCGCTCCAACGCATGGTCTGCTTTGGACCCAAAAAGACCGACTCCATCAAAGGGCATGTCCATGAGAGTATTCTGGACATCCCCTGAAAAACCAGTAGTTCTCAGCCAGGCGTGGCGTCGGAGCGCCACCGTCGTTGCAATCGACCTGCCCAGCGAGTCGGCGGTGTCAAGGCCACAACGGATAGTGTATTTGGCCGCATCCCTTCCTTCCGCAATGGCGCGGGAAAGCAGTGCCTGGACCTCCTCAGGGCACTGGGGCAAAACATCCGCCACCGAATCCCACAGGGAGTGGGTATATCGGCCCAAAAGACAAGCGGTGTTAACGGACCGCAAGCCAGCACTGGAGGAAGAAAAACCTTTCTTCCCAAACTGATCCAGGCGTTTGGATTCCCTATCCGGAGGAAGCGGTAGGGAAGGCGGTTTGGGAAGCGGAGGCTTGGACAACCAAGCTCTCAGGAGTGGGGTGGACAGAAAGAAACAGGGGGTCGCCCGGAGCGGGGCGATGGCGTCGTGACACGTTCCGATCCACAGGAGCCCCTGTGTTGGGCTTGGACCAGGCGCCCAAAGAACGTCAGTGAGGGCGTCGTTAAACGGCAGCACAGTCTCCGCAGAGGAGGCTGCCGGCTGAAGCACCTCTGTCAAGATGTTAGGCTTGACCGTCAAAGTAGGGAGCTGGAGACGTAAGGCCCCAGCAGCCCTACGCAACACCGTACCAAAATTGGCCCCCTCCTCCGTAGCCACGGGAGGAGACAGCATGCCAGTGTCAGGGGAAGTATCCAGACCACTGGCCTCCCCTAGACTCTCTGTCCAGTCCTCATCATACTGACAGTTGCGCGTCAGAGGGTCATCAGACCCCTCCCAGTCCTCCTGGTCCTCCTCTGGTTCAAAATAAGGAGGAGGAGGGACATTTGGGACCCAAGGTCCCATCGGCGCCGGAGCCGGCGTCGAGCGGCGTCGCTCCGGGTCCATGTCCGGAGCCGGAAGGAACTGGGGGACGACGCCGCCCGGAGCCCAGGGCGGCGTCGAGAACGGCACCGGAGACATCGGCGCCGGCGGAGGTGTCGTGAGGTCGACCGGCGTCGATGGGGGTTGTGGAGCCGGGATCGAGGCCGGGGCCGAAGCCGGGATCGAGGCTGGAGGCACGGGCGACGCCGGGGCCGGAGCCGCCGGCGACGCCGGAGCAACCCCATCAGGGCCCGCGGGGCCCGAAGGCGCACCGGAGGGGCCTGAAGGCCCGAAGAGGCGGGCCATGGCCGACAGGAACTCCTGTACCTTGGCCGGATCCGCCCCCGAACCCGGGAAGGGCGGGTATGGCGGGGCGACTCCACAGGCAAGTCCGGGGCCGCGGGGGCGGGGACGGTGCCGGGAGGGGCCTCAGCCGAGTCGCGAGACCGGCGAGGCGAAGTCCGAGAGCGACGATGCTTCTTGGACTTCTTGTGCTTAGACTTACCGGACGAAGAAGACTTCGACGCCGGCGACCGGTGTGCACTCCGCGAGCGACCCCTGGACCTCTCACGCGACCGGGGCCTCCGTGGAGCCGAATGCCGGGCCTCGAGGAGCTTTCGAGACCGCTCTCGCAAAGCTTTCGGGTTGAGGGCCTGGCATTCGGGACAAGACTCGGTGTCGTGGCCTCGGCCGAGGCAGAAGAGACACTCCCAATGCGGGTCGGTGACGGACATCATCCGCGCACAGGCGCCGCATCGCTTGAAGCCGGGCATCCCTACGACACCTTAAAGTTGGAAAAAACAGTGAAAAAATCACCAAAAATTATGGTCAAAAATTGACCAGGGCACTGCTCTTCCCGGATCTGCGCTTGCTGGCGCGGAAAAAGAAGAACTGACGTCAGCGCGCAGGGGCGGCGCCTAAGTACTGCCCGCGACGTCATCCCGGCGATCACGACGCCAACGACGGACGCGGAGCCGCACGACGCCGCCTACCGACGCGCAAGGGTACTGCTACGCAAAACTTTCCGGATCCAGCCTGACGCCTGGGGATATTCTAAGGTATCTATTCTAAGGTAAGGAATCTATCACTAACGTGTCTCTTTCAGATACGTTAGAAATCTGTTTAATAACGGAGCACCGCAAACTAAGGTAAGTACTAAGAAGCATTACTGGTGGTTCTTGACCAGTTTCTCAAGTATGGAAGAAAATTTACTTTGATCCTAAATAGTGTTTGTCCAAGAAGAGGACAAGAAAACACCTACAAAGATTTCAGAAAGAGAAGTTTCTAATAATCGTAGTAAAGTTTTCGCTCTTAAATCAGTGGTTCTTAACCTGTAGTCCGAGGACACCTGGGGGATCCACAAGGCCTGAGACTGTTTTACAAAATTAAATATTAAAATTAGTAAATTAACATTAATAAAGTAAAATTAAGTATATACAATAAAGAAGCAAATATGAACATTTGAAAACTTTATCTGATTGTGAATGATTTTGTTTTCCAATCTTTGAGCATTTTTTTGGTGTATACTTTTTGTGCTTTGTTTTGAGGTTCAAATCACGGAAATTACTTCGGCTGGGGGTCCTCAGCTTCAAGTAATGACTCAGTGGGAGTCCACACAAGTCAAAAGGTTAAGAAATGTTGTCTTAAATGCTTCAGAATAAATTATGGTCTGCATTGTGTACTTTTAAGCAAATGTGGCCAAGGGGGAGAAGCCTAGTAAATATCTGACAAGATATGGAATCGATAAAAAATATTTTTAAGGGTCAGACCTTATAATGACTTAAATTGAAGATTTTCCCTGGGAAAACTTTGCAGATAATAGCATTTGTTTACTTAAATCGTCAACACAAGCAAAAGAAAGATGAAACATCCTCCGTGTTATGGTTTTTATTAGTCAAACAGTTAAATAGTTCCAAAAATGTGAGGGTCCCTTGGAATCCTTATTCTGCGTCATGGGCATGTTCTCTGTAGTCAAACAGTAGAATATCTCAACCTAGGCACAGGATTCCAAAACATATACATTTGGAGAGTTATCTTGAAAGAATTTTTGCACAGAAAGCAGGACTAGGATATCCAACATTTTCTGAGTTGGTCAATGAACACTATAAACTACATTTGGCTGAGAAAATGAATACATTTTCAAGCATCTTGTACCACGAGTAACAAAGCAAAATGGTGCTAACGGCACCGATTTTAATGTGAAAAGGAAATGCACCCTGCTCGTGCAAGGAATTCTGGAAACTTGACTTTCAAATCATGCTCAGCAAATTCAGTTAGCAGTTCATTTTTAAATGACCGAATAAACAATCCTAAAATAAATTTGATGTACCTATTTACTCTGGAATTGGAATGATAAATAACGTTTCCTTTTCTATCACTGGATATTCTTTATATTCTTAAACAGAAGTTTGGAGTAACAAAGGAGAAGGGAAGGATCTGGCAAAATTAAAACTGCAAACAGGTTGAGAGTCGTGGTACACCACTGTATTCACCCTAAAGTTAGATTCTGACAGACACTTCCTCACGTTTTAAACACTGTTGTTACCCAAAATGGATATGGAAAACTGTTTACACAGCAATGCCTCCATAGTGTGGCTGGGTGGCACCATGCTGCTCCACCCACAGCTCCACATCGCCTCTTGATGTGAAGACACAGGGCCTGCACTGCGCATTTGAATCAACTCCTACTTCCCACATCCTCTTAAGAATGCATCTGTAGCTCTACTCCATTTTATTAGGTGTTTTACCCTACAAAATTATTTCCAAAGAATGTACTTTTCTTTCTTGGTATGAAAGGCTCTAAGCTACAAGATATGCATGAAGTAGATGTCCATCTGCAACCCTAATGGCAAATGGATGTGGTGATGAGGTCTTAAACAACCCACCTCCTTTTGGAAATGTTCCTCAGATGTATCCCAAGGCGATTAGGGAGATGGAGGGTAAGCTTGTTCTATCTGAAGGGCACAATGGCAAACCTGTCCACTTTCTTAGGCCTCAACAGGTAAAGTACTAAAACAGAAGAATTCTCCTGATGTTCCCCCCAGAAAAAAAGAAAAAAAACACAAGCAAAGCTCTTAATCCTCGGAGAGGAAGAGTACCTGTTCTGGGGATAGATCCAGGACTAAGCAGGGCATTTCCCCATCTCCCAAGGAAATGTTGTCCTTTAAGCCATAGCATGCTATGTTAAAGTTATGGCTGGGGTTGCGGCTTCTTTTACCTCTCAGATCGCAGCCTATATCCAATACCTTCAGGGTTGTTACTCCTTCTCCTGGTCCCACCTCCACTCACTAGGAGCTATGGTTGGCCCTGCGTACAGATCAACGCCGCAGTGGTAGCACACTGTGAGCCCTTGCATAGACCTTGATCAGTACCTGGGGCATCACCTGCAGACCTTGCAATGAGACAGTGATGCCACAGCCTGGAAGTCTTTTGGTCGTGCCTAGAATCCTTCTCTGACAGAGAAGATTATCTCTTAACAAACCTAAAGTGTAGGCTTCCCCTGAGACAGTCTTGGCCAAACACCTCTAGAGGGTGCAGATATTTGGCTGCAAGGAGAAGAAACAAGTTACTTACCTGTAACTATAGTTCTCCAGTATTGGAAGCTTTCATAGATTTACATGCTTGAATCCTTCCCCGGCGTCATGATGGGAGTCCCCGGTAATATAAAATAGTAGTAGTAAACCCGACATAAATAATAGAACCCTGATAGGTATAAACTAGGAAGGGCCTAGGCCTCTTCAGTTTAACAGCCTATCATGGTCACTATGGAAAAAGAACCAAAGTTCTGCCTAAACCAATCAGCATCACACCCTGTAGAACCCTCCAGAGGGAAAGGTCAGCACCTCAGATTTTCGAGCACTAGTGCTAAAACCACTATGTCATAGCAACGACTGAGGTGAGACTCCCCTGGGGAGGAGGGTGGGTCGCATGTGAATCTATGAAAGCTTCCAATACTGGAGAACTATAGTTACAGGTACGCAACTGGTTTCTAACTCCAGTATTGAAACTTTCATAGATTCACATGCTTGAATCAGAATATCAAGCAGTTAGTAGCACATTTACCATAGTCATTAGAAATGAACCAAATACATCATAATAATACACGTAAGTGGCCATCAAATAACGTATGAGAACAATGAAATAAACATTAACAGAAAACATCATGCCGAACGACCAACAGTTAACATAAGTAAATGTGATACAAAATAAGAGGCAGGAGGGTAGACAGGGGTGGCTCACCTTAGCGAAATATATGACGAAGTACTGCTTGACCCACCGCTGTGTCATTTAGACTTGCTGAGTCCAGGCAGTAGTGTCTGGTGAATATGTGCCTATTCTTCCACGTTGCAGCTCTGCAAATATCTGGAAGCGACCCACCCGCAAACAAAGCTGCAGATGTCGACACTGCCCTCGTGGAGTGTGCTCGAACTCTTGCAGATAGCGGTCTTCCTGCTTTGTGGTGACAGAACTTTATGGCATTTGCAATCCATCTCGATGCACAAGTTACTAACTTGTGTAACGATATATCTGTAAGAGACAGTAGTTAGTGATAGATTCCTTACCTTAGAATAGATTCCTTACCTTAGAATATCCCCAGGCGTCAGGCTGGATCCGGAAAGTTTTGCGTAGCAGTACCCTTGCGCGTCGGTAGGCGGCGTCGTGCGGCTCCGCGTCCGTCGTCGGCGTCGTGATCGCCGGGATGACGTCGCGGGCAGCACTTAGGCGCCGCCCCTGCGCGCTGACGTCAGTTCTGTACACGACTTTCCGCGCCAGGAACGCAGAGCCATGCAAGAAGCTGACACAGGTGTCTGAAAAATACTAGGGCCCTGAAAGGGATGTCCTTAACCCTAGAAATCAGTTCGCAGAACGGGGAGGATGGGTGGGGCGGTAAGGAATCTATCACTAACTACTGTCTCTTACAGATATATCGTTACACAAGTTAGTAACTTGTGCATCTGAAAGAGACACGTTAGTGATAGATTCCTTACCTTAGAATAGATACCCCAGCAATACCAACCCCGGTGGTGGGTCTGCGAACAAAGATCAGACAAGGAAGTCCTGGAGGACAGAACGGCCAAAGAAGCCGTCCCTCCGGACCTGACTGTCAAGGCAGTAATGCTTAGTAAACGTGTGCAGCGAGGCCCACGTAGCTGCCTGACAGATAACCGGCAGCGGAACACCGCGGCCCAAGGCCGTGGTAGCAGCCGTTGCCCTGGTGGAATGGGCACGCAGCCCAACAGGAGGCTCCTTCTTAGCCAAAGAATAGCAGGTCTTGATGCACAAGGTAACCCAGCGGGAGATGGTCCTCTTGTGCACCGCCCGACCTTTTTGGCGCCCACGTAGCCAACAAAGAGCTGGTCATCCACCCGGAAGTGTTTCGTGCGGTCGATATAGAAGGAGAGCGCACGTTTTGGGTCCAGACGGTGGAGCCTCTCTTCCTCTCTGGAAGGATGCGGAGGCGGAAAGAAGGTGGGCAAAGTGATGGTCTGCCCAATGTGGAAAGCAGTAACCACCTTTGGCAAGAAGGACGGACGCGTCCGAAGAACAACCTTGTCTGGATGAACAGACAGAAAGGGAGGTTTGCAAGAAAGAGCCTGGAGCTCACTCACCCGCCGAGCGGAGGTGATGGCCACCAGAAAGGCTGCCTTTAGAGTCAGAAGACGAAGAGGACAGTTATGCAGAGGCTCAAAGGGAGCGCACATTAAAAAGGTAAGAACCAAGTTCAAGTCCCACTGAGGCATTACAAACGGAACAGGAGGGAAGAGGTGAGTAATGCCTTTTAAGAACCTGTTAACAACAGGGGACTTGAAAAGGGAGGGCTGATCAGGGAGCCTGAGGAAGGCCGAGATAGCACAAAGATAACCCTTGATGGTACCCAGGGCAGAACCCTGTTGGGCCAGAGAGAGAAGGAACAGAAGGACCTCAGAAAGAGGGGCAGAAAGGGGATCCACAGCCTTTGCTGTGCACCATGCCACAAATTTGTTCCACCTGCAGGCGTATACCACCTTAGTGGAGGGACGCCTGGCTGCCAGAATCACATCACAAACTTCGGGAGGCAAGTCGAAAGGAATCAACTGCCGCCGCTCAATCTCCACGCAAGCAGGTGTAGACTGGACAGGTTCGGGTGGAGGACCGTCCCCTGCTGCTGCGACAGAAGATCCTCCCGAAGAGGCAGACGGATCGGGGGATCTATGCTCATATTGAGTAGCTCGGGATACCAAACTCTTCGAGCCCAGTCCGGAGCCACAAGAATGACTTGGGCCCGGTCGTGCCGAATCTTCTTCAACACTCTGGGTAGAAGTGGTATAGGCGGAAAGGCGTACAACAGACCGCAACTCCACTCGCGACGAAAAGCGTCGCCGAGCGAGTGCCGCCTTGGAAATTCCAACGCACAGAACTGATGACATTGCGCGTTCTCTTCGGTGGCGAATAGATCTAACCAAGGCTCTCCCCACTGTAGAAAGAGTCCTTGCGCCACTTCCGAGTGAAGACGCCATTCGTGATCCATCATGCACCTGCGGCTGGAGTTCGTCCGCCCTGGCGTTCAGAGAACCTGCCAGGTGTTGAACCATCAGGAACATGCCCTGATGTTCCAGCCATGTCCAGAGGCGCAGAGCCTCCTGACAAAGGGTCCAAGACCCCACCCCGCCCTGTTTGTTGCAGTACCACATGGCGGTGGTGTTGTCTGTGAACACCTGCACTACCTTCCCTTTGACAGAGGGAAGGAATGCCTTGAGTGCAAGCCGGATCGCCCGGAGCTCCAGAAGGTTGATATGGAGCCGGGACTCCGCCGGAGACCAGAGGCCTCTGATCTCCGCCTCTCCCATGTGACCGCCCCATCCCAGAAGGGACGCGTCCGTCACAACTGTATGCTCTGGCTGGGGAAGGGAGAGGGATCTGCCCATGACCCATTGCCGGTTCGAGAGCCACCACTGCAACTGTTTTGCAGTCCCCTCCGAGATCTGGACGTGATCGGACAGGTTGCCCTGGTGCTGCGCCCACTGGAACTTCAGGTCCCACTGCAGAGCCCGCATATGCCATCTGGCATGATTGACCAGCAGGATGCAGGAGGCCATGAGGCCCAGCAGCCTCAGGGTCATCCGTACCGAAACCCAGGATAAAGGCCGAAAGATCGGAATCATAGCCTGAATATCCCGGACTCGCCGTTCGGGAGGATAGGCCCGAAACTGCGTCGTGTCCAGAACTGCTCCGATGAAAAGGAGCTGTGGAGAAGGAATTAGATGCGACTTTGGCACATTGATGGAGAACCCCAGCGAGTGCAGGAGTTCGGCCGTAGTCTGGAGGTGGGAGACGACTGCCTGGGACGAGCCCGCCTTCAGCAGCCAGTCGTCGAGGTAGGGGAAGACTGAAACCCCTGCCCGGCGCAGATGAGCTGCGACCACCGCCATCACTTTCGTGAACACCCGAGGGGCACTGGTAAGGCCAAAGGGGAGCACGGTGAACTGAAAATGCTCGGGGCCTACCGTGAACCGAAGGTAACGCCGGTGGGCCGGCAGGACGGGGATGTGGAAATACGCGTCCTGCAAGTCCAACGCTACCAACCAGTCTCCAGGGTCGAGGGCAGTCAAGACCTGAGCTAGGGTGAGCATCTTGAACTTCTCCTTCCGGAGGAAGCGATTTACGTTCCGGAGGTCCAAGATAGGACGCATGTCCTCCTTGTCCTTTTGGGCACCAGAAAGTAGTGGGAGTAGCAACCACGCCCTACTTCTGGGGTCGGAACATGCTCGATGGCCCTCTTGGTCAAGAGGGCCGTGACTTCCTTCTGTAGAAGCACCAAGTGATCCCCTGACATGCGGTGGAATTGAGGTGGCATGGCTGGGGGGTGGTCTCGAAGGGGAGGGAGTAGCCCCTTCGGACAATGTCCAAGACCCACCTGTCCGAGGTGATGGTGCGCCAGTGGGGAAGGTGATGGCGGACCCTGCCCCCTACTGGCGTGCCGTGCACCTGAAAGGAGGGACTAGGAGGGCTTGGAGGCCGCGGACGGGTTGGAGGTGGTGGCCTGACCCGCACGCTGGTTGCCCGATCCGCCACGGCGGAATCCACGTCCTCGGCCACGCGAAGACGCCTGCTGCGCGGGCCGGTGGCTGGGCTGCTGACGTGAAGGGGCGCCCCTACCGTGGCCACGATAGGGGCGAAAAGCAGAAGGCAGCGGAGGGCGTGTAGCAGAAAGGCCCAGGGACTTGGCAGTAGCCCGTGAGTCCTTAAAGCGCTCCAACGCATGGTCTGCTTTGGACCCAAAAAGACCGACTCCATCAAAGGGCATGTCCATGAGAGTATTCTGGACATCCCCTGAAAAACCAGTGGTTCTTAGCCAGGCGTGGCGTCGGAGCGCCACCGTCGTTGCAATCGACCTGCCCAGCGAGTCGGCGGTGTCAAGGCCACAACGGATAGTGTATTTGGCCGCATCCCTTCCTTCCGCAATGGCGCGGGAAAGCAGTGCCTGGACCTCCTCAGGGCACTGGGGCAAAACATCCGCCACCGAATCCCACAGAGAGTGGGTATATCGGCCCAAAAGACAAGCGGTGTTAACGGACCGCAAGCCAGCACTGGAGGAAGAAAAACCTTTCTTCCCAAACTGATCCAGGCGTTTGGATTCCCTATCCGGAGGAGCGGTAGGGAAGGCGGTTTGGGAAGCGGAGGCTTGGACAACCAAGCTCTCAGGAGTGGGGTGGACAGAAAGAAACAGGGGGTCGCCCGGAGCGGGGCGATGGCGTCGTGACACGTTCCGATCCACAGGAGCCCCTGTGTTGGGCTTGGACCAGGCGCCCAAAGAACGTCAGTGAGGGCGTCGTTAAACGGCAGCACAGTCTCCGCAGAGGAGGCTGCCGGCTGAAGCACCTCTGTCAAGATGTTAGTCTTGACCGTCAAAGTAGGGAGCTGGAGACGTAAGGCCCCAGCAGCCCTACGCAACACCGTACCAAAATTGGCCCCCTCCTCCGTAGCCACGGGAGGAGACAGCATGCCAGTGTCAGGAGAAGTATCCAGACCACTGGCCTCCCTAGACTCTCTGTCCAGTCCTCATCATACTGACAGTTTCGTGTCAGAGGGTCATCAGACCCCTCCCAGTCCTCCTGGTCCTCCTCTGGTTCAAAATAAGGAGGAGGAGGGACATTTGGGACCCAAGGTCCCATCGGCGCCGGAGCCGGCGTCGAGCGGCGTCGCTCCGGGTCCATGTCCGGAGCCGGAAGGAACTGGGGAACGACGCCGCCCGGAGGCCAGGGCGGCGTCGAGAGCGGCACCGGAGACATCGGCGCCGGCGGAGGTGTCGTGAGGTCGACCGGCGTCGATGGGGGTTGTGGAGCCGGGATCGAGGCCGGGGCCGAAGCCGGAGCCGGGATCGAGGCTGGAGGCTCGGGCGGCGCCGGGGCCGGAGCCGCCGGCGGCGCCGGAGCAACCCCATCAGGGCCCGCGGGGCCCGAAGGCGCACGGAGGGGCCTGAAGGCCCGAAGAGGCGGGCCATGGCCGACAGGAACTCCTGTACCTTGGCCGGATCCGCCCCCGAACCCGGGAAGGGCGGGTATGACGGGGGCGACTCCACAGGCAAGTCCGGGGCCGCGGGGGCGGGGACGGTGCCGGGAGGGGCCTCAGCCGAGTCGCGAGACCGGCGAGGCGAAGTCCGAGAGCGACGATGCTTCTTGGACTTCTTGTGTCGAGACTTACCGGACGAAGAAGACTTCGACGCCGGCGACCGGTGTGCACTCCGCGAGCGACCCCTGGACCTCTCACGCGACCGGGGCTTCCGCGGAGCCGAATGCCGGGCCTCGAGGAGCTTTCGAGACCGCTCTCGCAAAGCCTTCGGGTTGAGGGCCTGGCATTCGGGACAAGACTCGGTGTCGTGGCCTCGGCCGAGGCAGAAGAGACACTCCCAATGCGGGTCGGTGACGGACATCATCCGCGCACAGGCGCCGCATCGCTTGAAGCCGGGCATCCCTACGACACCTGAAGGCTGGAAAAACACAGTGAAAAATCACCAAAAAGTATGGTCAAAAATTGACCAGGGCACTGCTCTTCCCGGATCTGCGCTTACTGGCGCGGAAAAAGAAGAACTGACGTCAGCGCGCAGGGGCGGCGCCTAAGTGCTGCCCGCGACGTCATCCCGGCGATCACGACGCCGACGACGGACGCGGAGCCGCACGACGCCGCCTACCGACGCGCAAGGGTACTGCTACGCAAAACTTTCCGGATCCAGCCTGACGCCTGGGGATATTCTAAGGTAAGGAATCTATTCTAAGGTAAGGAATCTATCACTAACGTGTCTCTTTCAGATATACTTTGTTTAGAAAGAGGGAAACCTTTCCGTGGCGCACTAAATAATTGAGATGTCTTACGAAAAGATTGCGTGTAATGTAGATAAAATTTCAAGCAACGTCTGACATCAAGGGAATGCAGAGCTCTCTCCGCTGATGTCGTTGGATTTGGGAAGAAAGTCTTAAGCACTACCGGTTTGTTTAGGTGGAAATCCGAGGGAACCTTGGGAATGAATTTCGGATTTGAATTGTAAAAAGGGTTCCTCTATCACGAAGGCCTTAAACTCACCAACTCTTCTGGCAGATGTCAATGCAAGGAGCACAGCTAATTTCCAAGACATGAATTTTATATCTGCTGTATGAATTGGTTCAAATGGGGGTTTCATTAGCTGTGAAAGAACCGTGTTCAATTGCCATAACGGAGGTGGAGGTCTTACTGGAGGGAACATTCGAAACAGACCTTTGAGAAATTCTCTTACAACTCTAGATGACTATAGAGATGGGGAAGAAAGTAATCTCCTATATCTGGAAATGGCCGCTAAATGGACCTTTATCGAGCTATGGGCTAAGCCCGATTTTGCTAGCTGAAGGAGGTAAGGTAAGATCTGTTCCGGAGATGGAGATAGTGGATGCATGTTTTCTTGATGACACCAAATGCAGAAGCGTTTCGATTTTAGACGGTAAGTCCTGTTGGTACTTTCAGCCCTTGCCTTGGCTAAAACATCTCTACATTCACTAAAGATGTTCAGATGATGGAACTCATTGTGTTCAGGAGCCATGCCGACAAATGTAAGCTCTTGAGATCTGGGTGAAGAATCTGACCTTGGTTCATTGTCAGGAGATTGGGAATTATAGGAAGTCGAAGGTTCGGAACCTGCGATAAGAGAAGCAGTTCTGTATACCAGTGTTGACGTGGCCACGCCGGAGCAATGAGTATCAGCCTGCATGGTTCGGATCTCATCTTCCTGAGAACCCTTGGAATCAGAGGAATGGGAGGAAAAGCGTAGGCAAAGATGCCAGACCATGCAATCGAAAAGGAGTTCCCCCATGATCCCTATTGGGGATGCCAGCTTGCATAGTACCGGCATTTGCGGTTCTGGTGAGTTGCAAATGGGTCCAATTCCGGACTGCCCCAAATCCGAAATATGCCCTGTAACGTTTGGTAGTGAATCTCCCATTCGTGACATGCTGTTGTCAGCCTGCTTAGGGTGTCTGCAATTGTATTCTGCCATCCTGGAACGTGTTCCGCTCGCAAACGGATTCCGTGAGCTATGGCCCATTCCCATAAGATTTGAGCCTCCCTGGAGAGATGACGAGACTTCGTCCCTCCTTGCTTGTTTATGTAATGCATAGTTGTTGTATTGTCCGTTCGGATCAGTACAGATGAATTGCGAATCCTGGGAAGAAAAGCCTGTAAGGCTAGATGTACTGCTTTCAGTTCCAGCACATTTATGTGAGGCTGAATTTGAGTTTGATTCCATTTGCCGCTTACTTGGAGTTCCTGGAGAAAAGCTCCCCATCCCTCTAGGAACGCATCCGTTGTAACCACTAGCGGAGCAACTTCCTGATGCAAGGAAAGCCTCACCGACAGATGGGCCTCGTTTGTCCACCATCCTAGGTTTTTCGCTAGACGAGGAGTTACACGGACGATGTCATCGAAGGATCCTTTTGATTGGACCAACTGTTTGTCCAGTTCTTCCTGAATTGGGCGCATCTTGAGACGGCAGGAAGGAACTAGCGGTATGCAAGACGACATCATTCCCAATAGGGATTTGTAAAGTCGGACCGAAAGAGACTTTTCTTCTTTTTATTGAATTTGCCAGATTGAGAAGTCGTTCCTGACACTCTTCTGCAGGACTCGCCTTTAAGGAGATTGTGTCTAAATGAGCTCCTAAAAAGATCGTCTTCTGAGACGGAATTTGATTGGATTTTTGTAGTTGGTCGTAAGACCTAATCTCCTGAAGAGAGAGGTGCATGCTTCTGTTGACTGTATTGCTGCTTGGACGGAGCCTTGATCAGCCAGTCGTCCAGATATGGAAAGACCTGATGTTGCTGTCTGAGGCTGGTGTTACAGGCGGCGCCGGAGGCACCCGTCGACGAGGCACCCGTCGACTAGGCAAGTGTCGACGAGGCTACCGTCGAAGCGATTGCCGGCGTAACCACGGTCGTCGACGCGGCCGTCGATGAAGCTTCCGTCGACGAAGCAGAGACAGTCTTGACCGTCGTCCAGTGTCGCGTCGACGAAGAGGCGTCTGTCGACGCATGACTGGGGACGGTACCTTTCTTCTTTTTTGTAGACGACGAAGAAGATGACGTGGTTGACGAGTGAGGCCTCACCGTCAGACACCAGTGTCGACGGAGAAGACGCCGACGACAACCATTGCCGGTTTAGGAGATGAGAAGGTGGAAGTCGTAGTCGCGGCGACGGAAGACTTCGTCGACGAAGGAATCGACGACTAGCTCGTCGACGAGGGATCAGTTTTTTTTAGGTAAAGTCATGCCATGAAGAGACGTCGACGCCCGAGACTTAGAGGCAGATCTTGGAGGCGTAGAGGGCATAGACTGACCTTTCAGAGAAACAGGAACCTTTTTTGATGATGATGAAGGCTGATCCACAGGCTTGGTGTGTTGTTTCTTCAACACCTTAGCCTTGGGAGATACCATCTCCGCCTCACAAGACCTCTTCTTTGATGCGACAGTCCTGAGAGAAGAGTCACTCTCCACATCTGACAGAGGATTATCCTTATTCTTAAGCTTCTGAAGCAACAGAAGCAAGCGTCCCTCTCGGTCACGAAGAGTCTTTTGTGGAGAAGTCCTGCATATTTTACACTCTCTCACCTGATGGTCAGGGTAAAGGCAATAAATGCACTTCTTGTGTGGATCCTCAGAATGAAGCCGGAGCTTCCCACAAGAGTCACAGTGTCTGAAGAGTGACCTCTTTGTAGAAGACATTGTAGAGATGAAATTGAGAAAAAATTTGAGAAGAAAAAGTTGAAGTACTGAGCAGAGCTCAGGGAGACTCCCTTCACACGACGTGCGGTAGAAAATCTGAGAGCTTGAGCCTCTGAGGAGAAGGTTCTACAGGGTGCTGTCGCTGATCGGCTGGAGTTTGGACCATATCTAATGACTAAGATAAGCTATTAAAGTGACAACATTTTCCTATTGATTTCTATGTCTCAATACTTCCTATTACTCTTTTTAGCTATGCTATTGCTATGCTATTGTTGTATTGCTTTTCTATGTACCGTGGGACTCCCACTTCGACGACGGGGAAGGATTCAAGCATGTGAATCTATGAAAGATACCCCAATACTGGAGAATCTAGAATTCAGATCTTACCCTCAGACTCAGTTGGTGTGCAGGTAGAGACTGCATTCGACAGATGAGTGCGGTATTGCTCCCCCCTCCACTTTCAGTTACATTCTTATAGATTGAAAGGGCAACATAGACCTGAAGCCACTGATGTTTTCCTAGATTAACACTACGCATGTATGACACTAGCCACACTTTTGTGGCAGAATGCTCATGAGTGGATAGGTGTTCACTATGGGCCACATATTTTCCAGTCTTTGCCACTCAGTGTTTTGCTGTGGGACAATTAAATGCCATTTGGAAGCTTTGTCAGTGCATTTGTGTTTGCCTGACCAGTCTCTTCTGCTCGAGCCACTTTTAATGATTGTTTTTTGAAAGGTTTTATTCACATTCTTCCGCTTGAGGCTTCCCGGTAGTGTATACATTTGGGTTTTGCCGTTTTTGATGGCAGCACCATTTGAGCTGATGCATAGCTGTTATCTGAGTTTGTTAACTTTGGAGAGTGGGGTTTTGTCATTGCCATCACTTCAGTGTGGAGGATCAGCTAATTGCAGGCTTTTTCAGTTAGCCTTCTGGAAGGATAAGTTACTTACCTGTAATCCTAGTTCTCTTCCAGGGGTATCCACAAAGTCATAAGCACTGAATATTCCCACCCATGCGCGGGGACCCCAGAAATAAAAAATATATGAAGATATATATATATACATACACACACACACAGATATATATATCCATATATCATTTTTTCCACACATCAATGCAGCCCCTATAAGGGAGGCTAAACAATGCAACAATAAATAACTGCTTTTGCATAAACACACTATAGAATATAGACCACAGGAGGGCAAGCTTTACTTGAACTCTTTTTAATGAGTATACTCAAAATAGTCTGCAAAAGAGCAGGCATTGTTAGCCTACAGGCTGCAGTGAAAACCAATAGTATAGAAAATGAAAGCAATTGTAACAAAAACTGGCACCGTACCTTTAAGGCAGCCATGACTTTGATGAGGATACCCCTGGAAGAGAACTAGGATTACAGGTAAGTAACTTATCCTTCTCTTCCAGGGGATCCTCATCAATAGTCATAAGCACTGAATGGAATAGCAAGCCCCGCCTGCGGGCAAATGAGAAACAATGAACACACAAAACAATCAAAGCTTTTATCAGCGTAGGAACAGATTTCTCAAGGAGGCCTGGCCCACTTGAGTGTCCGCTCTGGTATCTGAATCGAGACAATAGTGTCTTGTAAACGTATGTATAGATCTCCAAGTGGCTGCTTTGCAGATCTCGGAAATCGGTACATTGTTAAGGAAAGCCGTTGTAGCTGCTTTTCCTCTGGTGAAATGAGCCCTGGGCCTAGACCAAAGTGGCTTTTGCGCTAACTGATAAGCCAGTTTGATACATGACACTATCCATCTGGAGATGGACCACTTGGAATCTGGAAAACCTGTTCGGATTGAACCGTAGTTAATGAACAGTTGATCAGATTTCCTAATCGTCTTAGACCTGTCCAAATAGAATTTCAAAACCCTTTTCAGGTCTAAAGAGTGAAGGGACCTTTCAGCTGACGTAGAGAGATTAGGAAAAAAGGTAGGAAGCGAAATGGTTTGGTTGACATGAAAATCCGACACCACCTTCGGAAGGAAGGAGGGAGGGAGGGGTGGGTTCTCAAAACAACTCTGTTGAGATGAAAAACTGTGTATGGTTCTTTCGAGCAGAGAGCCTGGATCTCGCTCACTCTGCGAGTTGAAGTAATCGCCACCAAAAAGGCTGCCTTCCAAGTTAGGTGCTGGAGGGTTGCCTTGTGGATGGGTTCAAATGGAGGGCCCATCAGTTTAGAAAGAACCAGATTTAGCTCCCAGGGTGGAGAAGGAGGCCGAATGGGAGGGTAGACTTTCTTTAACCCTTGTAAGAAATCTTTCACTACCTGCATCTGAAAGAAAGAAGGCTGAGAAGGGGAGCGCCTGTAGGCTGCGATAGCAGCCAGGTGCACTTTAATTGAAGAGAATTTTAGACCCGCCTTAGCTAGGTGGAGTAGATAAGGTAGAATCACATCCTCCTGCCCCTTGGTAGGGTGGTAATTATTTTGCACACACCATATATAAAAACGTTTCCATTTACAAGCATAACAGTGTCTTGTGGAAGGTCTTCTTGCTTCTTTCAAGATGGTCATGCAGTCCTGAGGGAGTCCTAATGACCATATTGGAGGACATCAGGACCCATGCTGCCAGGTTCAGTGACGGAAGGTTGGGGTGATGAATGCTCCCGTTCATCTTGGACAGCAGGTCCGGTCTGCACGGCAATCTCTTGTGTGGGCGTTCTGACAGGTGCAGCAGGTCCGGGTACCACCACTGCCGTGGCCAGTCCGGAGCAATCAGAATCATCCTCGCCTCTGAGTGGGAGAATTTGTTTATCACCTTCGGAATGAGAGGAAGGGGAGGAAAGGCGTACACAAATCCTCCTGACCAGTTGATCAAAAGGGCATTCCCTCTCGACCCTGGTCGGTACAATCTTGAGGCGAAGTTGCGGCATTTTTGGTTTGTGTCGTCCGCGAACAGGTCGATGCTTGGGCGACCCCATTCTTGGAAGATGTCTTCGATGACTTCGTCGTTTAGAACCCAGTGCTGCTGGTCCTCGAAGTGACAACAGAGCGTCTGCTTTTGAATTCTGCTCTCCTGGTAGGTGTATTGCTGTTATAGTCCGATTCCTCGCCAGGAGCCAATGCCAGAGAGCTTGGGCTTCCAGAGATAGAGATCTCGACCGAGTCCCTCCCTGTTTGTTCAGATAATACATGGTGGTCATATTGTCTGTCTGTACTAGAATGGAGTTGGTCTGAATCGAAGGAAGGAAGGCCTTGAGAGCTAGATGCACCGCTCTCAGCTCCAGCATATTGATGAGATACAATTGTTCCTTTGATGACCATCGACCTTGAGTCTGTAGGGACCCCATGTGTGCTCCCCAACCCTGGAGGGAAGCATCCGGGATTAACGACAAAGGGAGGTATCTGATGGAATGGAACCCCTACCAACAGATTTTTCTGTCGCATCCACCATGGAATCAATGCTCTGGCTGCTTTCAACAGATGTATCTTGTCATCCCACCGAGCCGTTCGCTGATCCCACTTGTCCTCCAGATCCTGATGTAAAGGACGCATCCTCAGCCTGGCGTTGGGGTCAAGAAAAATACAGGATGCCATTGACCCTAGGAGAGAGGCAACCCGATGGACCGAAGGTAAAGCACAAGTTACTAACTTGTAGAAACGATATATCTGTAAGAGACAGTAGTTAGTGACAGATTCCTTACCTTAGAATATCCCCAGGCGTCAGGCTGGATCCGGAAAGTTTTTGCGTAGCAGTACCCTTGCGCGTCGGTAGGCGGCGTCGTGCGGCTCCGCGTCCGTTGTCGGCGTCGTGATCGCCGGGATGATGTCGCAGGCAGTACTTAGACGCAGCCCCTGCGCGCTGACGTCAGTTCTGTACACGACTTTCCGCGCCAGGAACGCAGAGCCATGCAAGAAGCTGACATAGGTGTCTGAAAAATATTAGGGCCCTGAAAGGGATGTCCTTAACCCTAGAAATCAGTTCGCAGAACGGGGAGGATGGGTGGGGCGGTAAGGAATCTGTCACTAACTACTGTCTCTTACAGATATATCGTTACACAAGTTAGTAACTTGTGCATCTGAAAGAGACACGTTAGTGACAGATTCCTTATCTTAGAATAGATACCCCAGCAATACCAACCCGGTGGTGGGTCTGCGAACAAAGATCAGACAAGGAAGTCCTGGAGGACAGAACGGCCAAAGAAGCCGTCCCTCCGGACCTGACTGTCAAGGCAGTAATGCTTTGTAAACGTGTGCAGCGAGGCCCACGTAGCTGCCTGACAGATAACCGGCAGCGGAACACCGCGGCCCAAGGCCGTGGTAGCAGCCGTTGCCCTGGTGGAATGGGCACGCAGCCCAACAGGAGGCTCCTTCTTAGCCAAAGAATAGCAGGTCTTGATTCACAAGGTAACCCAGCGGGAGATGGTTCGTTTGTGCACCGCCCGACCTTTTTGGCGCCCACGTAGCCAACAAAGAGCTGGTCATCCACCCGGAAGTGTTTTGTGCGGTCGATATAGAAGGAGAGCGCACGTTTTGGGTCCAGACGGTGGAGCCTCTCTTCCTGTCTGGAAGGATGCGGAGGCGGAAAGAAGGTAGGCAAAGTGATGGTCTGCCCAATGTGGAAGGCAGTAACCACCTTTGGCAAGAAGGACGGACGCGTCCGAAGAACAACCTTGTCTGGATGAACAGACAGAAAGGGAGGTTTGCAAGATAGAGCCTGGAGCTCACTCACCCGCCGAGCGGAGGTGATGGCCACCAGAAAGGCTGTCTTCAGAGTCAGAAGACGAAGAGGACAGTTATGTAGAGAGCTCAAAGGGAGCGCACATTAAAAGGTAAGAACCAAGTTCAAGTCCCACTGAGGCATTACAAACGGAACAGGAGGTAAGAGGTGTGTAATGCCTTTTAAGAACCTGTTAACAACAGGGGACTTGAAAAGGGAGGGCTGATCAGGGAGCCTGAGGAAGGCCGAGATAGCACATAGATAACCCTTGATGGTACCCAGGGCAGAACCCTGTTGGGCCAGAGAAAGAAGGAACAGAAGGACCTCAGAAAGAGGGGCAGAAAGGGGATTCACAGCCTTTGCTGTGCACCATGCCACAAATTTGTTCCACCTGCAGGCGTATACCACCTTAGTGGAGGGACGCCTGGCTGCCAGAATCACATCACAAACTTCGGGAGGCAAGTCGAAAGGAATCAACTGCCGCCGCTCAATCTCCACGCAAGCAGGTGTAGACTGGAAAGGTTCGGGTGGAGGACCGTCCCCTGCTGCTGCGACAGAAGATCCTCCCGAAGAGGCAGACGGATCGGGGATCCACGCTCATACTGAGTAGCTCGGGATACCAAACTCTTCGAGCCCAGTCCGGAGCCACAAGAATGACTTGGGCCCGGTCGTGCCGAATCTTCTTCAACACTCTGGGTAGAAGTGGTATAGGCGGAAAGGCGTACAATGAGACCGCAACTCCACTCGTGACGAAAAGCGTCGCCGGCGAGTGCCGCCTTGGAAATTCCAACGCGCAGAACTGATGACATTGCGCGTTCTCTTCGGTGGCGAATAGATCTAACCAAGGCTCTCCCCACTGTAGAAAGAGTCCTTGCGCCACCTCCGAGTGAAGACGCCATTCGTGATCCATCATGCACCTGCGGCTGGAGTTCGTCCGCCCTGGCGTTCAGGGAACCTGCCAGGTGTTGAACCATCAGGAACATGCCCTGATGTTCCAGCCATGTCCAGAGGCGCAGAGCCTCCTGACAGAGGGTCCACGACCCCACCCCGCCCTGTTTGTTGCAGTACCACATGGCGGTGGTGTTGTCTGTGAACACCTGCACTACCTTCCCTTTGACAGAGGAAAGGAATGCCTTGAGTGCAAGTCGGATCGCCCGGAGCTCCAGAAGGTTGATATGGAGCCGGGACTCCGCCGGAGACCAGAGGCCTCTGATCTCCGCCTCTCCCATGTGACCGCCCCATCCCAGAAGGGACGCGTCCGTCACAACTGTGTGCTCTGGCTGGGGAAGGGAGAGGGATCTGCCCATGACCCATTGCCGGTTCGAGAGCCACCACTGCAACTGTTTTGCAGTCCCCTCAGAGATCTGGACGTGATCGGACAGGTTGCCCTGGTGCTGCGCCCACTGGAACTTCAGGTCCCACTGCAGAGCCCGCATATGCCATCTGGCTTGATTGACCAGCAGGATGCAGGAGGCCATGAGGCCCAGCAGCCTCAGGGTCATCCGTACCGAAACCCAGGATAAAGGCTGAAAGATCGGAATCATAGCCTGAATATCCCGGACTCGCCGTTCGGGAGGATAGGCCCGAAACTGCGTCGTGTCCAGAACTGCTCCGATGAAAAGGAGCTGTGGAGAAGGAATCAGATGCGACTTCGGCACATTGATGGAGAACCCCAGCGAGTGCAGGAGTTCGGCCGTAGTCTGGAGGTGGGAGACGACTGCCTGGGACGAGCCTGCCTTCAGCAGCCAGACGTCGAGGTAGGGGAAGACTGAAACCCCTGCCCGGCGCAGATGAGCTGCGACCACCGCCATCACTTTCGTGAACACCCGAGGGGCACTGGTAAGGCCAAAGGGAGCACAGTGAACTGAAAATGCTCGAGGCCTACCGTGAACCGGAAGGTAACGCCGGTGGGCCGGCAGGACGAGGATGTGGAAATAGGCGTCCTGCAAGTCCAACGCTACCAACCAGTCTCCAGGGTCTAGGGCAGTCAAGACCTGAGCTAGGGTGAGCATCTTGAACTTCTCCTTCCGGAGGAAGCGATTGACGTTCCGGAGGTCCAAGATAGGACGCATGTCCTCCTTGTCCTTTTTGGGCACCAGAAAGTAGTGGGAGTAGCAACCACGCCCTACTTCTGGGGTCGGAACATGCTCGATGGCCCTCTTGGCCAAGAGGGCCGTGACTTCCTTCTGTAGAAGCACCAAGTGATCCCCTGACATGCGGTGGAATTGAGGTGGCATGGTTGGGGGGTGGTCTTGAAGGAGAGGAGTAGCCCCTTCGGACAATGTCCAAGACCCACCTGTCAGAGGTGATGGGACGCCAGTGGTGAAGGTGATGGCGGACCCTGCCCCCGACTGGCGTGCTGTGCACCTGAAAGGAGGGACTAGGAGGGCTTGGAGGCCGCGGACGGGTTGGAGGTGGTGGCCTGACCCGCACGCTGGTTGCCCGAACCGCCACGGCGGTATCCACGTCCTCGGCCACGCGAAGGCGCTTGCTGCGCGGGCCGTTGGCCGGGCTGTTGACGTGACTGGGCGCCCCTTCCGTGGCCACGAAAGGGCGAAAAGCAGACGTGAGCGGAGGGCGCACAACAGCAAGGCCCAGGGACTTAGCAGTAGCCCGCGAGTCCTTGAAACGCTCCAGCGCATGGTCTGCCTTCGAACCAAAAAGACCGACTCCATCAAAGGGCATGTCCATGAGAGTATTCTGGACATCCCCTGAAAAACCAGTGGTTCTCAGCCAGGCGTGGCAACGCAGCGCCACCGTCGTTGCAAGCGATCTGCCCAGCGAGTCGGCGGTATCAAGGCCACAGCGGATGGTGTATTTAGCCGCATCACGCCCTTCCGCAATGGCGCGGGTAAGCAGTGTCTGGACCTCCTCAGAGCACTGCGGCAAAACAGTCGCCACCGAATCCCACAGGGAGTGGGTGTATCGGCCCAAGAGGCAAGCGGTGTTAACGGACCGCAAGACAGCACTGGAGGAAGAGAAAGCCTTCTTCCCAAAGTGATCCAGGCGCTTGGATTCCCTATCCGGAGGGGCGGTAGGGAAGGCGGTTTGGGAGGCAGAGGCTTGGACAACCAAGCTCTCAGGGGTGGGGTGTTGGGAGAGAAACAGGGGGTCGCCCGGAGCAGGGCGATGGCGTCGGGCCACGTTCCTATCCACAGGAGCCCCTGTGGTGGGTTTGGACCAGGCACCCAAAGAACGTCAGTGAGTGCATCGTTGAACGGCAGCACAGTCTCCGAAGAGGAGGCCGCCGGCTGAAGCACTTCAGTCAGGAGGTTAGTCCTGACGGCCACTGTAGGCAACTGGAGATTCAAGGCTCCAGCAGCTCTACGCAACACCGTTGCAAAATTAGCCCCCTCCTCCGTAGCCACGGGAGGAGACAGCATGCCAGAGTCAGGGAGGTGTCCAGACCACTGGCATCCCCAAGTTCCTCAACCCAGTCCGGGTCAAACTCGCACTGTTGTGTGAGAGGGTCCTCAGACCCCTCCCAGCTCTCCTGGTCCTCCTCAGGTTCAAAATATGGAGGAGGAGGGACATTAGGGACCCAAGGTCTCATCGGCGCCGGAACCGGCGTCGGGCGACGCCGGGCCGGCTCCATGTCTGGAGCCGGAGAGAACCGGGGAACGACGCCATCCGGAGCCCCGGACGGCGTCAGGAACGGCACCGGGGACATCGGCGGAGGCGTGGTTAGGTCAACCGGCGTCGATGGGGGTTGCGGCACCGCCGGGATCGGGGCCGGGGCCGAGGCCGGGATGAAGGCCGGTGGGACAGGCGACGCCGGGACCGGAGTCGACGGCGACGCCGGAGCAACCCCATCAGGGCCCGCGGGGCCCGAAGGCACACCGGAGGGACCTTGAGGCCCGAAGAGGCGGGCCATGGCCGACAGGAACTCCTGTATTTGGGCCCGAGTCGCCCCCGAACCCGGGAAGGACGGGTAATGCGGGGGTAACTCGACAGGCACGTCCGGGGCCGGCCCGACAGGGACCTCAGCTGAGTCGCGAGACCGGCGAGGCGAAGTCTTAGAGCGATGATGCCGCTTAGACTTCTTGTGCTTCGACTTACCGGAGGAGCGCGAAGACTTGGATTCCGACGAACGGCGGGGACTCCGCGTCCGGCCCCTCGACCTCTCCCGGGACCGGGGCTTGGTGCGGCGCGGAGCCGACTGCCGGACTTCGAGGAGCTTTCGAGACCGCTCTCGCAAAGCCTTCGGATTAAGTTTCCGGCAGTCAGGGCACGACTTCGTGTCGTGGTCTCGGCCGAGACAGAAGAGACACTCGAGATGCAGGTCCGTGATCGACATCATGCGACCACATTCCTCGCAGGGCTTAAAGCCGGGCATCCCTACGACACCTTAGGAGTCGTGAAGACTCGTTGAAGAAACAGTGAAAAAATTCACAAAAAAGATAGTCAAAAAGTGACTAGGGCACTGCTCTTCCCGGATCTGCGCTTACTGGCGCGGAAAAAGAAGAACTGACGTCAGCGCGCAGGGGCGACGTGTCTAAGTACTGCCCGCGACGTAATCCCGGCGATCACAACGCCGACAACGGAGCCGCACGACGCCGCCTACCGACGCGCAAGGGTACTGCTACGCAAAAACTTTCCGGATCCAGCCTGACGCCTGGGGATATTCTAAGGTAAGGAATCTGTCACTAACGTGTCTCTTTCAGATCTGCTGCGCAGAATCTGCTTGCATGTCAGAGTGACAGATGACAGTCTCTCCTCCGAAGGAAACACTTTTCCTATTTTGGAGTCTATTGTAGCCCCCAGATAGTGGATTCTCTGTGTGGGATGCTGTGTCGATTTTTCGAAGTGGACGTGGAGACCCAGCCGCTGGCAAAGGTCTAGACATTGCTGGTAGTGGTTCTTCACTCTCGACGTCGGTGGAGGTGACGTAGAAATGCTCACTGGGCGTGAGGAGGACCTTGCTCGATGTCTCGGCGTCAAACGATGTGTCCTCTGCGTCAACCGTTCTCTCGGAGTGGAACTGTGTCCCGACGTCGATCGCCGCCTAGTTGACGACGACAAAGGTGGTGTTCGTCTCGACGTCGAACATCCTTGAGTTGACGCCGACGGAGATACCTGTCTTGACGTCGAGCGCCCGTGAGGTGGCGCCGACGGAGTCGTGTGTCGACATCGAGCGCCTTTGCGACGCCGCCGATGGAGACTTATGTGTCGACACTGATCGCCTTTTGTCCGACGCAAACTTGTGCCTTGACGTCGACCTCTTCTGCGACGAAGACTTGTGCCTAGACGTCAAGTGTTGGGAGGACACGGACTGAGTTTCATGTCTCGACGTCGATCCTCTGCGACGATACGATGCCGACGGAGACTTGTCCCTCGACGTCGAACGTTGCACCAACACTGACGGAGACCTACTCCTTGACGTTGAGCGTCGCCGGGTTGACGCCAACGGAGGGTCCGCTACCTGATGACTCGACGTTGAAAATGTCGTCTTCGATCTTGGTGTCGATGGCTTCGATGACGACATCCGTTTCTTCGCCGCTGGTAAATTAGACGCCGATCCCGACGCCGAAGGGGAACAGATCGGAATTTTGCTTCTCAACGTCGATCTGGCCCTCTTTTTCTTCTGTCTCACAGGAGACCTACCTCTCTCAGAAAGTCCATAGAGGCGAATCCTTTCCCTCTCCTTGAGAGTCCTCCTAGACAATTTCTTGCATTGTTGACAGGTCTCAGGGAAGTGAGAGTCAGGGAGACAGAGAATACACACAGAATGTGTATCAGACCTGGTCTTCTTCTTGCCACAGGAAGGGCAAGGGTCAAAAAGAGATGGCATTATGACAGAAAAACCATCTTTTTCTGTCAAAAAAATGGTTGTACCTCACTCTAAACCTCAAGACGTTGAGTGAAAGGCAGAAAACCACAATAAAGCAGAGAATTATTTGACAAAAAGTCAAAGCTGTGAATTCCAGGGTCCTGACTGAAGGAGCCGGAAAGAACTGACTTAACTGTTACCCCTGAGGCATGATGGGAAGCCAGGGGTCATGGCTGCCTTAAAGGCCCGGGGCCAGTTTTTATGTTACAATTGCTTTCATTTTCTATACTATTGGTTTTCAATGCAGCCTGTAGGCTAACGATGCCTGCTCTATTGCAGACTATTTTGAGTATACTCATTAAAAAGAGTAAAAGTAAAGCTTGCCCTCCTGTGGTTTATATTCTATAGTGTGTTTATGCAAAAGCAGTTATTTATTGTTGCATTGTTTAGCCTCCCTTATAGGGGTTGCATTGATGTGTGGAAAAATTATATATATATATATATATATATATATATATATATATATATATATATTTTAATTTTATTTTTTATTATTTTCGGGGTCCCCGCGCATGGGAGGGAATATTCAGTGCTTATGACTATTGATGAGGATCCCCTGGAAGCCTGGAAGAGAAGTGATGTTTTTCCGGACAAACTGATTTGGTGCACTCGTCATTCCTTTAGGTTCAAGTTAGTCTCTCCTTTGCACTTGTCTCAGTCCATCACTTGTCCAACTTTTCTTCCTTCTTCCCTCACCCTTCTCAGGATGAGAAGATGTTGCATCGTGAATACTCTACGAGGGGTATTAGCTTTAATGCTGATAGGACCAATGAGAGTCAACAGTCATTTACCGACATTGCAGGACAAAAGAAAGGCAAGAGCACACTTTCAAGCTGAACTGGGAGAGCCACTGCTCATTGTGTAGGTCAGGAAATATGCTCTAGCACTGGCCCGTTATGGGCTTAAAAGATACCTGAAAGATGGCTGTTAACACTTATAGTGGAAAGCAGACAGAAATAGAGCTACTCTCATCACCATCCTCATGATTTGCATATGTTATTGTCAAGGTACTCGGAAAGGGCGAAAGGGAGGGGGGGAAAAAAGTCATACTCCTACTTCTTCCTCCACGATATGGTGTGGAAATTCTTAAGATAGCTTAATCAGAAACAGAGGCATGTGGATTGCTTGGTCATTCAGGATACAGTCATAGCTGTCCAAAGTCTCATTAACACAGCGGTCGTCAACAATGGTCTTTTTTGATGTGAAGTTAACAGACAAAGGGTTTGTTTATGTAGGAGGAGTCAATGAGTGCAGCTACCCCACTGATAATGATGTTAATGGGGTGGAAGAAGGTTGTCTAGTCGAAAAGGTAGTCCTTAGCGAGGAATAAGTGATTGTAAAACTCCAGGAGGTTATGATGTCCTTTTTAAGAATTGATCATCCCCCTCAACTAGACCTTATATGAGGGAAGGGCATGTATTTCAGAGAGAGAGACCTAGGCCAGGTTAGTAGCTTTTGCCCATTAATAAATATATGTAAGAACTTCCAAGGCTTTACTTTATTCCAACTCTTACTCCATCATTTTAAGTGAAAACTACGGTCACCAATCTCTATACCCCTAGTGTCTTACTTCAAAAAGATTGGCAAACATCTCACGACGAATAGGTTTAAGATGCAAACAAATGCATTCCTCAATCTAAAATCCATTTTAGATCAAATGTTTTACATGGTCTTTAAAAGGGACGTTTTTAGCCATGCAATAGAGCACAGAAAAAGTACATTAGGCTATTAAATCACTAGCCTAAGAGACTGAGAAAAAATGGGAGGGAAATTTAGTGACGTGAGAGGGGGAATAAAGTATCACCTTTGGCAAAATCCCCAATGCAACCCAAAAACCCAAAAGAGGGTTTGGTGGAATGGGTAAGGGAAAACTGCAGGGCTGCTAACCCGAATGGGATATCTCATCTGATTAGATGAAATGAGAAATAGGATGCAGCCGACTGTCTGAATGTTGCATATCTTATTTTGAGTATTCCTTTCATAATATATATATGGACAAAAACTATAGGACATGCTCTCCAGGCAGTGGAGTGTTCAGCCTCTCCGCCTCACTGGTTGCCTAGCAGACAATTATTAGGCTAGCAAACCTGCTATTGTTTTACATAATCTTTAACACAACACATTTAGACCATACCACTTCAACCCCTAAGCAGCTACAATGGCTGCCCTGTGGAAGACTATTAACTTCAAAATCACCTGCAGTACCCATAAGGTCATAAAACACCGGCATTCCTTCTTACCTCAAAAACATCTTCATACAACAGGTGGTGAGAAATTTAAGAGAGGAAAATAATAAAACAGGCGGTGAGAAATTTGAGGTAAAACCAAACTCTTAGAAGTGAATGAAATCAAAGAAAACCAAAACTGCCACCCTTGCCTTTTCTAGATTTGTGCCTAGGCTGGAACTTTATCACTGATGCCCTCTGAACAAACCTTATTATTTAGGAAAGACCAAGACTCATCTCTTCGAAAAATACTTTCTGGTCTGGTGTAATCTTTATTCTCTTCCGATGACCCCTCGTTTAAAACCCATTTGTGTTCTAACAAATGGTGACTGGGCTGGCCTTTATGTTTTGCAGCCCTGGACGATTTACTACTGCCATCCGAAAGCCTTCTGGTAGCATCCAATGCCAAATTGTCCTAGTTTGGTAGCAGAGAACCCTTGACTTGGGTCCTTCCTGTTTGTTCACATAGAGCATAATAGACATATCTGTTTAAAGCAGAAGAGGGCCTGCTTTGATAACCAGTCAATAGACTTGAAAGTCAAGCAAACTGCCCTGTACTCCAACATGTTTATATACTATCCCTTTACCCTAGGAACAAGAGCCCCAAAGAGCTAAATTGTCCAAGTGAGCAGACTATCCATTTAGCTTGACAATGTTCACAACTGTTTTGAAAGGTATCAGAAGAAGAAAAATAAATCCGGGCAGGTGGTGGTTATTTTTGCACTATTACTTTATAACTTGCGGAGCATGCAACAACTGTTGTAATTTGTCATCCCATCTTCATGACTTCTTACACCACTGATCAGCCAAACATTTCTGCCGGTGTCTCATATACAACCTCAAAACGTAGACTATGGAGATGCAGGAGATTAAGGATCCCAGAAGACAGTTGACAAACTGAAGGGGACCAACCAAGGGTTGTGTAGGAGGTTCTTAAATATGGAAAGAAACTTTTCATGGTAAAGATACTTTGTTTTTCTGTTTTAAGGAAACCCTCCAAAGTATGGAATCATTTGTTTAGGAATCACTGATGACCTCAGCTTTTAGTTTTTTTAATTCGGATAGTGGACAAAATTGAAAAGATCTACTGCACGTCCTGACTAAGTTTGAGATGAAGCTTTGACTAACCAATTGTCAAGACCTATATAAACACTGTTCTTGAAGAGGTAGGCTGAGATTGCTGATTGAATGTAGCAATTCAAAAGGGCAGAGGAACTTGCAGCCTTCACAAGAACAGCTGTTTTCTGACTGACATATTTGCTTTGTAATGCATTCATTTTCTACTTTCTTTCTCTGGTGGTTTAAGACAAGCCAAGACAGCAGCACTCGACAACTTCTTTTATGCAGCCACTACTAAGAAATCTGCAGGGACCACATCATTCAGGAACTTGGGATGAGAGTCGACCTATCTAAATTTCATTTCCAGACTGCATTTGACAGACTATAAAGAGAAAGGATTTATTAAAAAAAAATCCCATCATAGGCTGCAGGAGTCCAGGTACGAAAGCCACAGTAGGACGTGCTTGAGGATTTGCTTGTATTGTCTCAAAAATTATTGAAGTGCTGACTTGAGGCATAATAGTCTGTACACTGAATTTCTTCCTTCCAAATTTGAGCTCATTGAAGGCTACAAGATCGTAAAAGACACTAGTTGACAGTTTAAACTAGTGTCTCGCTCAACTAGTGTGTCTTATCACTATTCAAGAAAATGGTGATAAATCAAACCAATGACTGTAGACTCCGAGCCTGAAACAGAAGGCAAAAACCAGCACTATCTCCCTCTCCTGGACTGGGAGTTTCATATCCCGTCCAGCAAGATTCCTGTATCAAGAGACCTATTGAGATTCTTCTCTGCACCTCTTGCAGAAACATCCAGGTGGCAACACCTCTGAACACAGTGTTTCTCATGCAGGGACCTCACACCTGTAATCCTAATCATTCTCCTTCAGTGTAATCTCCATGGAAGTCATACGTCCCTCCCATGTGCGGTACCGGAGCACTTTTTCCAAAGTCACATTTTGTGTAGAACCTTTGCCTTACATCGGAAAGGCCAGGAAGTATATGTGGCCAGAATGTGTAATTTAGCATCCTAAAAACAGGCTATATTGTCAATTCCATGAACTTACTTTAAAAGATGAAAGGAAAGACATACAGCCTTAAGATGTCACTAAAACAAAAGAAAAAATGGCATTCAAAAACATACCTCATAAACCCTTTTTATTTTGTTTTAAAGTGAATGCTATGGAAGGATAGTGCAATGTAGTTGTATAGGTTGCAGCAATATATATGGAAGACAATAGAACACTGCTTTTTAGGGTAGCCTGACCGCCAGTGTTCCATCAAGCTCTGTACGCGACAGTTGACTCCGTTCTTTTTGATGCAGTAGAGAACAGGAAAGTATAAACCAAACTTTATCTCTTCAGTCAGGGAGGAGATGCCTATGATTTCAATGGAGATTCCCCTGAAGTAACCATTCCTTCTTCAAGGGATCTCCACTGGTAATCATAAGTACTAAATAGAAGCCAAGTCATCCCCTAAGCTGTGAGGGAAGAGATAATGCGTATGAAAAGATACACAGAGCACTGCCCCTGGGTCTGGTTAGCATAACCCAGGGCACAATCAGAGTCAGTAACCACCAGTATCAGTCAAAAAAACAGGGGTGATGAGGACAAAGTCCTCTGTCCTCCTTTTGCACCAGAAAGTAACAGGAGTAGCAAACAATCCCAACTTCTGATGCCGGCATCCTTTCTATAGCTCCCTCCTCCAAGAGTGGTCGAACTTCTTGTTGGAGAATGGGCAAGTGGTCCTCCAGAAATCAATGTGTTGTAGATGGCATGTTTGAAAGCATGGAAAGGAAGGCTGGCGTAGCCATGTTGAACAATTTAGAACACCCACCTGTTTGATGTGACGCCCTGCTATCCATGGAGGTAATAACTTATCTGCCCTCCATCATGGTGACAGTGTGCCACTGACTTCAAACTAAAGTGGTTTTGCAGCAGCAGTGAGGGCGGTGGGGGATTGGATAGTTCATTATCCTGGGGGTCTTGACGTAGGCCGACCAAATCCCCCCCCAACCTCTGCTGTAAGCCTCTTCACAAGCATCGAAAGGAGCAATGTGGAAACTGCTATGCACAGTGCTAGGGAAAGCGCTATTGCTTAGCTCTCTTTGGCGTGCTTTAATGCAGAGTCTGCCTTGATTTCAAAGAGATAGGGGCCTTCAAAAGGCATGTCTGGTTGGGATTGTTGGACATCACTTGAGAATCCTAGGCAAAGTATCCAGGCATGGTGCTGAAGCACTAGGTTAGTACCAACTGCCCTACCTAGATAGTTCATACTGTCCGGGCTCAACCTAATTACGTACTTTGCAGCATCCTAGTCATCCTGAATTATTTCTTGAAGGTTGGTGCAAAGGTCCTCTGGCACCCACTGTGAAGATGTCTGCCACTATGTCCCAAAACGCATGCAAATAACGCCCCAGGAGCCAACAAGAATTTACAGCCCTCAGGTTTAGGTTTAGGGATTTGTAGAGCGCATGGCTACCCTTGTGCATCCCAGCGCTAATGCGAAACAGGACAGGAGGATATTTGCACGTGGATTTAGGGGAACAGCCATGTTTTGAGTCTCTTTTTGAAGGACAGTTCGTTTTCAATCAGTCGGAGCTCTGGGTCCATGCTGTTCCACAGTTTGGGTACCAGATGTGTGAATGACCTTCCACCCCACCTAGATCTCTTGATTCTGGTTGTATTCATCAGAGAGTTAGATCCTGACCTGAGATGGCGACGGGGAGAGTAATGTGAGACCAACTTTTGTAGCAGAGCAGGGCCTCTCCCATACATGGCTCTATGGGCCAGGCATAGGGACTTGAATTTGATCCTGGCCTGGACCGGGAGCCAGTGAAGCTCCCTCAGGGAGGATCTAGCGAATTGGTATCTGGGTATGTTCAGAAGCAGTCGTGCAGCTGCATTCTGTACTACTTGTAGTCTGTCCGTGACGTATTTGGGGGAACCCAAATAAAGAGAGTTGCCGTAATCGAGCCTCGATACCACCAAGGCCTGCACTACCGTCTTCCTGGAATTTTCTGGGAGCAGGCTCATTATTTTCCTAATCATACGAAGTATCCCAAAACAGGTACTCGACAATTTTTTGGCTTGGATCTCCATCGTTAGCTTATGGTCCAGCCACATTTCTAAGTTTTTTATGGATGTTTTAGGAGGGGGGGGGGGGTTGCCCCCATTTAGCTGGCCAGGGTATCTCTGAACGTGGGCTAAGGTTGCTGCCCAGAATCATTAGCTCGGTTTTTCCCCCCATTCAGCTTGAGGCTACAATTAGCCATCCAGGATCCAATTTTTTCCAGGCAAGGGGCTAGGTGCCTATGGTCAGAGTTAAGGGAATCCGAGATTGAGACCACTAATTGTGTGTCATCGGCGTATGACACAATGGAGAGGCCAAACTCCTGTACTATGTGGGCCAGGGGGCTAAGGTATATGTTAAAAAGGGTCGGGCTTAGGGAAGAGCCCTGAGGGACTCCCCAAGGTGCTGAGAAGGAGTCTGACATAATTCCAGCCTCCAGGCATTGAAAGGATCTCCCACTCAGGAATGAGGCCACCCATTGATTGGTTGTACCTCTAATTCCAATTTCTTTAAGCCTTTTGACCAGTACAGCATGGTCTACCGTATCGAAAGCCGCGCTTAAATCCAGTAATACAAACGCAGCGGCTCTCCCCTGGTCTAGAATGTTTTTTTAGTTTTTCCGGGACCACGAGTAGTGCCGACTCCGTGCTGTGTTTTGGTCGGAATCCCATCTGGGTCTGGTGTATAATACTATTGTCTTCCAGGAAGTGTGAAATCGTGCTATTCACGTGTTTCTCGGCAATCTTGCCTAGGATGGGCAGCAGTGAGATTGGGCGATAGTTTGCCAGGGAGGAGGGGTCCAATTGTTTTTTTTTTAGTAGGGGTTTAATGATGGCATGCTTCCACTCTTTAGGTACATTGCCACTTTCTAAAGAGAGGGTGATAAGATGAGACAATTGGGTTAAGACAGATCTTCCGCCTTGGGTAAGAATATAGGGTGGAGCCGGGTCTAGAGGAGACCCGGATTTAATGTTCTGCAACAGGGAGCCCACCTGTTCCTCACTCAGGTTAGGGGAAGGAGAATAGGGCAGGGGGGGGTGGAGAGTACTGCTTGTTCTACATTATTTGGGGATTCAGGAGTGCTGTTGGAGGCCTCAGGGGCTGCTGATATCTGAGTGATGTTAGGGTGGAGGGAATTATAAATATTTTCCACCTTGCTCTTGAAGAATGTGGCTAGCCCATTACATCTCTCTTTTGAGTGTTGGGAGACGTTCGTGCCAGAGTCAATTGTGGTAAGGGACTTGACTATTTTAAACAGCTCCTTTGAGGAGTTAGCGGACTTTGCTATTTTTTCCTCGAAGAAGACTGCTTGCGCTTTCCTGATGTTCTTATGGTATTGCTGGATGGCTAATTTATAGGCTAATTTAAGCTCCGGGTCATAAGTTTACCTCCAGTTTCGTTCTAGCTTTTTGCAGCTCATCCCCCAACAAGTCTGGGGGATGAGAACATTCACTTTATAAATGCCTCCTTGTGCTTCTACTCGGTCTGTCGGGTTGGGACTTAGTGTTCAGCCTACTGGTGCAGGCCTGAACTACGAGACTTTCAGATGCTTGGTCCTGCAGAAATAAAGATGGGTCACCCGGAGCTGGTCTGTGTTTCTTGGCTATTTGGTGACTGACAGGAGGGCAAAATCCTGGCTTTGCCCAGGTGTGCTCGATTATAGGGGAGGAGAGGTTCTGCAGAGGTCTGCCTGGCTGCAATATCTCAGTGAGCAAGTTGCTAGCCTTTACTTCCACTGAGGAAGCTGGAGGTCAAGTACTTTTCCTGCTTGCCTTATTACCATAGCAAATTAGACAGACTCATCTGTAGAAGAGCCGGGTGGAGAATTTATGCAGTTTCAGGTGAGGTATTGAGGCTGATGGCCCATTGCAAGTCAAGATACTGGATTCATCATCATATAATCTTCAATGTCCACATCTTGTGGTTTCAGATCTAAAAATCTGCAATTTAGAAGAATCTTATTTGAATCAGATTGGGGTTGAATCAAAAGTCGAGGTGGGAAAGACTTTGAGAAAGGTCGCTTTGGATTTGCTTCCGAGTCCTAATGAACTGTGCACTCTTCCTCCAAAATTGCGGGTGTCGCTTCCGGCATCGATGCACTGGGCCCGGGCATAGGTCTTGGCACCGTAATGAGAGTCAAATCCAGCCCCAGCTGGGGCAAACCCCAGAATGGGGTCCAGAGGCAGTCGGCATCAGGGACGAATCCGCCAGCTGTAACCCAACTGAGGCGGCCTCTGATCCATGGGCCCCAAAGGCGCTTCAGTAGGGTCCAGCTGGATCTGAACTACTGCCGGGATGGGTTATGAGACGGAAGAACACAACTTCGAATGGTCGACAGGCAGTCGGAATCAGGGATGAATCCCCCGGCTGCAACCAGATTAAAGGCCACCTCGAATCCATGGGGCTCGAAGGCGCTCCAGTGAGGTCCTGTAGGGTTCGGCTGGATTGGAACTTGTGCCGGGATGGGTTCCGAGGTGGAATAACGCAACGTCGAGGTACCCGGTCATCCCCACAACTTCTTTTGGGTAGTGAGGCGGGAAGAAGGGGAGACATGTTTCGACTCCTTGTGCTTCTTTTTTTTCCCCGACTTACCTGAGAACTTGGCGTGTGATGACCTTCCTCTTGCACAGCCTCGGGAACGCAACCATGAATTCAATCACGACAGGGCCTTCCGATGCTTTCTGCGGTGCTCAGCAATGTAGAGCTTAGCCATGAGGTCCTGGGTGGCCTTTAGGTTCATCCGAGCACAGCTGCTGCAAGATTTCGAGTCATGCAACGAGCTTAAACACTAGAGACAGACCTCGTGAGGGTCAGTCAATTACATCTGTATGTGGCAATCTTTGCAAGGTTTAAAACCTGCAGTTCTGGGGGAATCATGTCCCGTGCACACTGGAAAAGTTGGATTTTTTATAAATAACTGTCAGATTAAAGAAATCGAGGGAGCAAACTACGGACCTGCGTCAAAAGGCGCAGAAAGAAAGGAACTGACGTCGATGGGTGGAAGTGGTGGTGACAGTATCCAGGGTGGGACGGACCCAACACAAAGCTGCATGATGCCACATACAGGCGCGCTAGGGAACTGCTGAGAAAAATCTCTGGACCCATCTGGCGCCCGAGGTATCAAATCTAAGGTTAGACATATCCATCAGTAAACTAGTGTTATTTCAGCCAGAAGGGTTATGGAATACATGTCTTAATTCAGCTCTGTATATCGGCCTCCTACGGAATTAAGTCATTAGCTTAATGAAGTTGCGATACTTTTCTCAAGAAGCAGACAGCAAGGGAAGGGACGGCATACAATAACTGAAAAAGGAAAACCAAAATCCAGAAATGCCATCTTCCTGATCTGGACTGACAATCTCATCAAATCACTAAGTCATCATAAAAAAAAAAGCAGCAGAAAGAAAACAAAACCTACTGAACAACCAGAAACAAAACGCACTTAGTTCATCAATGCTAATGCAGAGAAATGGCAGTTTCAAGAAGCCTTTTTTAAACCATATGCACATAGGTAATGTACCAGTATTTGTATTGTGCCTACCTAGCTGGGCAACAGCGCACTGAACAGCGGAAGAGTACTGAGGGGTACAATTCAAGATCATTTACAATGAAGCATGAAAAAATGTTAGTTTCATAACATAGATCTCACTGCAGTGTTTGGTGAATTGAGAAATCTATAGTTGTGTTTTGCACAAAGTATTAAAAAGCATGACTTATCAGCGAAACACAGCTGAGAACTGCAGCGGAGACACCATGGTACTGAGTGTAAGTAAAAGAAAAGCTGTTCTTATGTTACGGTTAAGAAATGGAGGCAAGGTTGTATTGTTTCACAGTGGTTATCACTCTATATTATATGAACCTTGCAGCTTTAGGTTATTACGTTTTAAATATCTTGAAATATATTTAGGATAGTGGAGCATACATGTAAGCAATAGCATAAGTGTTGGGACGAGAAGGTATGCAGGTGTGTTTCCCTGCCCTGAGTGCCCGGCTTCATCTATATCTGGTATACAGACTTTTTATTTTGGCCGAAGAGTCACGCTAACAAAGTGTGTGTACAGATGCCTAGGCCGGTCCCCGGCTATGTGAGACTGAGTTATCCTGGTTCCTGGAGGGGCACACCCCAGTGAGTCCTCTTAGTGGGAGGAGCACGACTTTTCCCTGACCCGGGTGTTAGATCTGGCATCTTCTGGTGTGGAGTCCCCCGTCTAAATTTGCTTCTGACCTCCTGTTTTTGACTGTGTGCTGAACTTCGTTTTTGTTCGTTTTAGCACTCTGGCCACTCTACCACTGTTGACCAGTGCTAAAGTGCATGTGCTCCATGTCTAAAACGTAATAGCACTTGGTTTCTCCATGATTGACCTATTTGATTTACTAACAAGTCCTAAGTACAGTGCACTACATGTGCCCAGGGCCTGTAAATCAAATGCTACTAGTGGGTCTGCAGTACTGAGTGTGCCACCCACCTGAGTAGCCCTTCAAACCTGCCTCAGGCCTGCCACTGCAGAACCTGTGTGAGTAGTTTAAACTTCCCACATCACACATCACATCACCACCTCTGCGCAACGCATCGTCCCTGGGCATTTAAACTTCAACGACCTTGCATCGCCTTAAGGATTAGGTGCATCACCTGCATCCGTGACGCCTCGCCTCCTCTGCGCCACGCATAGTCTTCGATTTCTGACTCATCCAAGATACCGTAAGGGGTCTGTGCGACTTCTGCATACGGCCCGCAATCAATCACTGTTGGATGGAACTTTTGAATTTGTCCCGGTCAAGTGCGACCAGATTGCCTCAGTTGGAGCTATTGCCTTCTAAGCATTGCATTTTGATCTAATCTTTAAAAATACATATCTTGACTAGTTTGTGTATGTTGGCTTTTTGTCATTTTGGTCTTGTTTTACTCTGATAAATATTGGCTATTTTTCCAAACAGGATATGGAGTATCCTGCGTATCCGCCAAAACCTCCAAATAGGGGCCACGATCATTGTCTGGTAACTTAGGAGCCAACTGCTTGGACGAGTCCATTAAAGCATGGATATACCTCCCCAACAAGCACGTGGCATTAGTAGACTTGAACGCCATACTTTAAGAAGAGAAAGCCTTCTTGGCAGATTGCTCCAATTTCTTAGAGTCTCTGTCCCCCAGTGTTGTAGGGAACGACCCAGCCGACTGCTTAGAACAGGAAGCCTGAGCCACCAAACTTTCCGGCGAAGGATGGGCAGTAAGAAAGGCAGGATCATTAGGAGCAGGCCTGTACCTCCTTGCCACAGTCCTTGAAACAGCAGGAGCAGATAAGGGTTTCTGCCACCCCTCCAGAATTGCTCTGTTAAAGCCTCATTAAAAGGCAAAAGAGGTTCAACCACAAAAGATGGAGAATGCAACACCTCAGTGAGCATATTTGACCTGATCTCAGCTGAGGGCAGTTGAAGGTCCAAAAGTTCAGCAGCCTTCCTGATGACAGCATGGTATGGTGCAACATCCTGAGAAGGTAAAGCCTTCGGCGATGAAAGCTCCCACTCAGGGGAAGTGTCTAAACCACTGGCCTCTCGAAGGCCCTCGAATTCATTAACAGAGTCATTGATCTCCTCTTCTTCTGCCTCATCCTGCTGGTATTCCTCTTCCTCCAGCAGCCTTTGGGCTTCCCTCCTTGACCGCATCTTCAGGATCGGCGTCGGCGGCGCCAGGCGTGGAGCCAGAGACACCAGTGTCGAAGGAAGACCCTCTGAAGTGGGTAACGGCGCCGCTCGAAGTCGAGAGGATGAAGGGCCACCAGATGGCGCCGGAGACTGAAATCTGCATCGAAAACGGCCAGGACGGTGCCGTCGGCATAAAGGGCACAAAGGGTGCCCGGGCATAAAGCTGAGGGATGCCCAAATTAAAAGCAAGGGGACCCACGGGGCCAGACGGCGCACCGGCAGGGTAGCCTGCCCTGGCAAACATGCCTTACATCACATTAAGAAAATGCGACGGATCTGACCCAGGCCCAGGAAAGGGTGGATAAGGAGCCGAGTCCGAATCCACTCGAGGCCGCGTTGAAGGCTGCGGCTCCGGCGCCGGGGAAACTGGATCCGGTACAGGCAAAGCCACAGGAACAGGAGAAGACTCTCTGGGTTCCGGAGAATCCCTTGGCACCGGTGAAACCCTGGGTGCCGGAGAACCCCTCGGCGTCTGAGAGTGAGCCGGAGTCGCTTGAGGAGAAGGAGAAGGCGAGACAGCATCCTTAGAAAGATGCCACGGAGCCGGAGAAGGCGACCTCGAAGCCCTACCCTTCGAAGATCGACATCGAGAACCATGCCTTCTCTTCTTGTTTCTTCAACTTCGAGGTATGCAAGGTCGACGACTTCGATTTTGACCACTTCTCTTTTCTCGCTCTTGCCATGAAGAGCTTAGCTTCACGCTCCTTCAGTGCCTTCGGGTTCATCTTCCGACAACTGGAACAGCCTCCGACGTCGTGGTGCGACGAGAGACAGCAGAGACAGTCGTCGTGGGGATCCGTGATGGACATATGTCCCCCACAGTCCCTACAGGCTTAAATCCAGACTTCTTCAAAGTAGCCATCGCTCTGCTACTCCAAGAGAGAAGAAGAAACAAAGTAATAACGAAAGAAATTGGAGAGTCCAAAGAAAACAGTCATGCGTCAACGGCGCGGAAAAAGGGAACCGAGGTCAGCACGCGAACGAGGTCTTATGGCTCTGATGACGTCATATGGAGTCGCGAGCGGAGCCGTGCCATTGTAACGTCCTCGTCGATGTGGGAGAACTAGAAAAAAAGTTTCCGTGGAATGCTGGCGCAGGGGTATTTCAAAAAGTGAGGAATCCACAGGCAGAAGTATCCATCAGAATTTTCCCCATCTCAAACAACTTAATACCCAACTATTTTCAACCTCATGTAACCCTGTAAGCACCCCTGAAACTCTGTGTCCACCACCGAAGTCCCTCTGTCCACCATCCCTCACTTCTCGCAGTCACATCCATCCCTTTATAATTTGCCTGCAGCCTTCTCCAACGAGTGAGGTTTTAGATCAGCCTGCCAGTGTCATGAACGACAAATGATGGCACGCGCTGGAATCCAGCCACATGACATTAGCCCTGACCCAAACCTGCAACACCCCTCACTCACACTGTGCTTGCCACCACTGAAAAGTTAAAAGGAGCTTGGCGCCCTGCAACCTTGGCATCAGGAGTCATTGGCCCAATAATGGCCACAGGGTGCCAGAAGGAGGACGCTGGTGCACTTCCACCTGGGTTACCTTTGGGCACGAGCAATAAAAGCAAAGCTTCTGACAAAATGCTAGAAAGTATAAAGTGTACACAACGACAATGAATAAAGGGCCAATGCAAACAAAATCATGGTGAAGAAAAAAAACTGGTGTGAATACTAATGCACAAAAAAAAAAAACACAGCATATTGTCCACCATCTCAGTGAGTGAGAAAGATGTAATGCGATACTGAGCGTCACACTTCCATGGCAACCGTTATTTTAGCACCACAAAAAAGCTGAGGAGCATAGGAGTGAGTTATAAAAACTAAGTTCTGTTGTGCCACTATGCCCCCTTGAGGCTCAATAATGAGCATATTTACTCACACCTACACATTTAGCTGAAAAAGAGTCAGGTTAACTAATCATTAGCATGGCATCAACAATACTCTGATGATTAGGAATATGCAGAGTTGCAAACTGTGTGCATGTTAAACACTATATCTGACATGCTTTCAGGTGCTGTAAAGCTACAGCGAGACATGTTGTGGAGACGTGAATAACGAGCTACCCTGCATATATTTACAGGCTTCCGTGCAAAAACAAATCTCGATTCAGATAGTGCCTTGAAACCTTTCTATGGCGTTTTGTTTTAGATTCCAGCAGATCATACGCAGGTTTATTTGAAACAGCGTTCAGTGCTGGGGTACTTCAGGTTTCCATGTCCAAGAAAAGGCAGCAGATGCGAACCACAGACCCCCTGCAAGCGCCCACTGCTCTCCGCTTCGTACACTTACCCGATTGGACTCAATCATGCCGGTCCGGGCGTGGAATTTCACAGTTTTCAACCTTGCTCTCTCTTTCTTTTCCACCCTGTTCAGAAAGGAAGAGACAGTGAATAACTCAAGTACCCACTTAGAGGCCAGCACCAGAGTACCAGCTGCAGCAGCAGACGAGGCATTTCAAATGATCTTTCAACCTTTATTATTCATACACAGCCTTATTAAGTCTGCTGCAGCTCTACCGGTTCCTGCCAAGCACGCATGCGCACATTCTGGTTTCAAAAGGAGCCCCATGTTTAATTGAGAGGAATTTGAAAAGTAAACTGGCCCTGCCTTCAAATGGTGAGCTGGTGAGGGACTGTGCGTCTGGTGTCGAGGACCCGGTGCAGACCTAGAACCCGCAGAAGCTCCAAGCGATGGATCAGCCGCCACTGTGTAAGGTACTTACAAAACTTGAGGAGAGCTCCTTGAGCCATGAACTCCTAGCCAGGCACTAATACCGGTGATCACGCACAGCACTCTAGCCCGCTCCTAGCTCCACAGACACTGCTCTGCCACTCTGCCAAACCTTAAAAGAGCTGGTCTACAACTTTAGCATGGCATTCCAAATAGTCGTCATTTCAATTTCTGTTCAAATACATTCTTACCGATTTTCTATTGCCTACATGACAGCAGCTATTTCAGCAAAGGACAAACTAAAACAAGATTTTGCAATGCCAACAGGTCTCGCCCATTCAAGATCTAATGGCTTTGTCAATGTTTTTTTAGACATGTTGCACATCAGCGTGAGTTTAAAGTCCAGCACGAAAAGCGCTATAACGGAGCCAGCATTGGCCAGGTCATAGCAATCTTGTTTTAAGACATGCTGCACAGCAACCCGCGCGAGGGGGGCAAGCCACACAAGGGAGGTCTGGGGGAGGAGGGAGGTACGCAGCAACAACGGATAGGGTTGAAACAACATGAGGGAGGACCGGAGGAAGCACCAGACAGCATGGCAGCAACACAAAGAAAAGGTGGGTGGGAGGTGAAAAAGCACCACGCATGAGGGGGACTGGGAGGCAGAAAAGAAGAAATAGTACCTCAATCACAGTACGAGCATCTGACGGGAACTAATGAAGCTGAAAAAAAATCTCTGCTTGGTCCATGCTCCACAGAAAGGAAAGGAAGTGACGCTTGGCATGCACTGGCCAATTAGGAGTCAGCAAAGAAGAGTAACATTGAAGCCAATGAGTGGTAAGCAATATGCAGGCTTCAAGCCCTTTACTGTAATCAATATGTCTTGCGAGAGCGCATGCGCTGTCGAAGCCTCAACCTAAAATTTGGAGCCCCATCTAATATTGTCACCCACCCAAAGCACATTCACATACCCTCTCTGCATATTGTAAGACTTTTGTCATAATCAACAAGTTACTTACCTTCAGTATCACCTTATCTTGTAGGCACTTTATCTAGCCACAGATTCCTTACCGTAGAACATTCCCCAGGCATCAGAGTGGATCAGGAAAATCTTGAGCAGCAGCTCTGCAAGCCGGTAGGTGGTGTTGACCTCGTCCATGTCTGCGGCGTCTACACCAGAAATGGCGTGCGCGGTGCCCATTATATAGGTGCCACGCCAGCTCGCTGACATCAGTTTCCTTTTGTGACATTTCTGCTCCAGAAGCATGGAGTCACTACAGAGGGCTAATGGACCAATGTGCAGATACTAGGGACCTACATGTAACTTTCTAGGCAAAAAAATGGTTGTTAGAAGCAAGGCGGCTAGGAGGGTCAGTAAGGAACCTGCGGCTAAATAGTCTCTACCAGATAAGGTGTTAGTGATTTTCCTGATCCACTCTGATGCCTGGGGAATATTCGAAGGTAAGGAATCTGTGGCTAGATAAAGTGTCTACCAGATAAGGTGATACTGAAGGTGAGTAACTTGCTCATCTGATAGGGCCTTCTAACCGCAGGTTCCTTATCTTAGAATAGATACCCAAGCAAGACTATCTACCCCACAGGTGGGTCAGAAAAATGTGATGGAGGATCAAAAGGGCAAAGTGCCAGTCGCGACAGACCAGACTGTCCAGGCAGTAGTGTTTCGTAAATGTGTGCAGAGATGCCCATGTAGCAGCCTGACAGATGGCCAGGGCAGGGACTCCGCGAGCTAACGCAGACATAGCAGCCTTGACACTGGTGGAGTGAGCTTCCAAGCCCTCGGGGAACTGCTTCTTGGTCCGTGTGTAGTAGTTCTTAATGTTGAGCACAAACCATCTGGAGATGGTCTGTTTCTGCACACAGTTTTCTATTTCTTCGCCCGGGCCAACTCAAAGAGTTGATCATCCACCGGGTGTTTTCTGGTGAGATCGATGCAGAATGACAACATTCCTTTTGGGTACAGGTGATGGAGTTTCTCCTCCTCTTTAGAAGGGCAAGGCGGATCAAAGAAGGTCAGCGATGTGATGCTTTGGCCGATATGGAAAGGTGTCGCCACTTTTGGTAGAAAAAGGCACGGGTGTGGAGAACTAGTTTGTCTTGGTAGAAGTTGGTGTATGGCGGGTGTACAGAGAGCACCTGTAACACGCTAACCCTCCTGGCCAATGTAATGGCCACCAGGAAGACTGTTTTGGTTGTCAAGAGACACAAAGAGCAGCTGTGCATGGATTCGAAGGGCAAATACATCAAAGGGGTTAGAACAAAGTTAAAGTCCCATTGGTGCATAAAGGAGGGTTTAAGTGGAAACAGATGTCAAAGTCTTTTCAGGAAAATAAGTCTGGTAACGAACTGGGAGGGCTGATCTGGCAACTGCAATAAAGCAAAATAATACCCTTTAACTGTGCCCATAGCAAAGCCATGTCGGTGTAAAGATAGAACAAACATTAATACCTCAGACAAAGGTGCAGAAAGAGGATGAACATGCTTTTCTGTAAACCAAAGCACAAACTTGTCCCAACGACAGGCGTATACAGTCTTTGTTGATGGATGCCTAGCTGATAGTATAACTTCACAGACTTCCAAGGAAAGATCAAAAACTATCAACTGTCACCGCTCAATCTCCATGCATGAAGGCGCAGCGTAAACAGGTTCAGGTGTAGAACCCTGCCCTGTTGCTGCAACAGAGGATTCTCCCGAAGGGTCAGCCTGATTGGAGGACCGATGCTCATACTCAGGAGTTTAGGATACCATACGCTGCATGCCCCGTCCAGAGTCACAAGAATTACTTGGACCCGGTCCATCCTGATCTTCAGAACTCGAGACGGGAGTGGCATCAGCGGGAAGGCATACAAGCATGCTGAGCCCCAACAGAAACTAAATGAATCTCCGAGTGAGAGCCACCTTGGAAAATCCAACACGCAGAAGTGCTGACATTGCGCGTTCTTGGCAGTGGTAAACAGATCTAACCAAGGTTCTCCACAGTCGCAGAAGAGACCTTGCACCACCTATGGAGAGAGATACCATTCGTGATCCACTAGGCATTGACGGCTGACTTTGCCCACCCTTGTGTTCAGAGAGCTCACCAGGTGTTGTACAACTAGGAAAATGTCCTGACATTCCAGTAACGTCCAGAGACGCAGGTCCTCTTGACACGGAGTCCAAGACACCACCCAGCCCTGCTTGCTGCAGTACCACATTGTGGTGGTGGTATTCTCAAACCCCTGAACCAGCCTCTTCTTGATGGAGGGTAGGAAGACCATGCTAGGCAGATTGCCCTCAACTCCAACAAGTTGATGTGAAGCGGTAACTCCAACAGGAGACCAGATTCCTCTGATCTCCACCTCTCTCAGATGAGCGCCCAAACCCAGAAGGGACGCACCGGTCACCACTGTGAGGTCTGGGTGGGGAAGGGAGAGAGGTCTGCTGCTGACCCTAGCGGGGTTCGTTGGCCACCACTGCATGTCATTTGCAGTTCTGGAACCAGGACGGAGAGATTCTCCTGATGCTGTCCCACTGGGATTTCAGCTCCCACTGCAGAGCCTGTAAATGGAAGCGGGCATGATTTACTAGCAGGAGGCCATGAGACCCAGCAGCCTCCGAGTCAGTCTCGCCAAAATCCAGGATAAAGTCTGAAACATTGGTATCATAGCGTGAATATCCTAGACCTGCTGATCCGGAGGGTAGGTGCGGAACTGTTCAGTTGTGACTTTGGCACGTTTATAGTGAACCCTAGCGAATGCAGGCATCCGCCATAGTCTGGAGGTGGGCAACGACTGCCTGGGGCATCCTGCTTTCAACAACCAGTCGACGGCGGGGGAAGACTGGAACCTCTGACATCCACAGATGTGCCGCAACCACTGCCATCACTTTTGAGAACACCCAAGTGGTGCTGGTGGGGCCAAAGGAGAGCACAATGAATTGAAAATGCTCCTGGCCCCATCATGAACCTCAGATGATACCTGCTGGCAGGACGGGTATATGGAAATATGCTTCCTGCAAGCCCAGCACAACCATTCAGTCTCCAGGGTTGACAGGACCTCAGCCATCGTTAGCATTTTTGAATTTCTCCTTTTTAGGTCGAGCCTCAGTCAGCGCGCATCCGCTGCACAGCGAGACTTGTTGTGGAATACGGAAGAGAAGCTCTGCCCACTCTCCGCCCAGGTTTGTCATTGGCTTGTGTCAGTGTCCTTCCTAAATGCTGGTGTCTGATTCGTAAAGAGTCTTTTTAGTCCCTCGTTAGTACAGTCTCGTCTTCATCTGTAATCTCCCATGGCGACTGGCCCCTTTACTTCGGTTGTTACACGGTGCGTCTTCTTTAAGTGTGTAAGCACTATTTTCTTTATTGAGTTTCTCTTGCTGCAGGCATGACGTGCTTTACTTATGTCCAGCGTGCCATGCCCGCTTTCGAAGCAGCCGGGATAATGGCGGCCGCTACTTTGAAATGCAAAGACCTATTGCATTGCAAATATTTTTCAATAATTGTGAGCATGCTTTATCAGCGCAGCGCCTGTTTCACAAGCGCTGCTTTCGCTTTCATTATTTTCCTATTTCTCAACTTATGTTTGTAAAAGCGCCCATGCGGCACTTTCACGTTAATGGCGGCCACGCAGAGTCTAAGGTGAGAGGCACGGCTGCCATTAACGTGAAAGCGCTGCATGGGGCGCTTTTGCAAACAACCATTTCCAATGCAGTGGGTCTCGCATTTTCCAGAGTTAAGTAATTACGAGACCGATTGCATTGCAAATGCTTGTATTTAAAGCCAACATCAATGCAAATAAAATAACAGACGTGATTGCGCCCCAGGGTTGGAAAAAAATCAATTATGCGAGCACTACTATGCTCAAATTTGAGCGAAAGTGTTTACACGTAGCGTTATAAGCAGCACAGAAGGTAATAGGTGCGGACTCTACATAACGCTGAAGAAAGTCTACTGTTCATTGGAATGTTTTCAGAAATAACGCTATGTAGATGGCGGAATGCCATATTTAGTTATCTTTGTCATTTGCGTGTTGTCAACGCTTCTAATAAAACGACTACAAATATTTTTTTTATATTAAATGTTATAAGCAGCACCAAGAAATAGGTGGCGTTCTGACACTTCATAAGCAATAAAAAACACTGAGCCAAACCACTGGACACGCAAGAGCCCTCTCACCATGCATGCCAACACTCCCGATTTGAAATAGCAATCATTTAGCTGCTTTCAGTTTATAATGTTATCCGTTTTGTTGAAAGTTAAAGAAACAATTTAACAAACAACCATGCCATCGGTTACCCAATATTTGTATGTTTGCTGGTGCCCTATAGGCAGCAGTGTCTGCACCTACACTCTGCCTCCTTGCACACCCACTCCGCAACAGGCAAGTGCCTTCAACAGCTGACAAATGTGTACCCCACTTATCAAGCTACTCTACAGTAGGCCTGGGCGATGAACTTCGCTCCGTTCGCGGAGTTTTCTGCACATATTATCTACTGGTGGTCGCCAGTAGATAGTTATAGTTAGGACCTATTTTCCATAGGAAATCCGCAACATTCTATTTGAAATAACGTTGGCGCCGGTTGACGAATCTTCGAGAAAGTTTCCAACTTGTTGGGGCGCTCTGGTCCGCTCCTATCCTGAAAGTCTCGGGGTGATTCGTCAAGCGGGGGCCGAGAAAAATGGGGGGTCCCAAAACGCGTTTTCCCCATTAATTTTTCCATAGGAACCTTTAGTCGCAGCTACAGCCCGAACTGCTGAACGGAATTACACCAAAATTGTCAAAGAGGTAGCCCTTGGTTCAGTGTCGTGCCTTTTGCTTAAATGGTGTAAATCCGTTCAGTAGTTCCTGAGAAAATCAAAAGTAAAGTCACATATATATCTATGGCCGAGTAGGGTCCGCGTACCCTCCCGATCACGAGCTGCATGCTAATTGGCTGTCAAGTGGCTGTCAACACTCCAAATCAGGAAGTGTTGGCAGCCATTTTATCCTCGGTAGAACCGAGGGACAGAAACAAGTGCGCTAAAGCGCAAAAGGGGGCAGGGTAGAAACACCCTGACCCCTAGGTCTGCTCAGGGGGTCCCACAAAGACCCCCTGGGCAGAAAAAAGCATTTTTTTTTTGTTTTGTTTTTAATCAGCGGGATGCGCTTAGGGTGGGCGGATCCCGCTGAGAATAAACACAAGAAACAAGTGCGCAAAACGCACATAGGGGGCAGGGTAGAAACACCCTGACCCCCTAGGTCTGCTCAGGGGGTCCCACAAGGACCCCCTGGGCAGAAAAAATCATTTATTTAAAAAAAAAAAAAAAAAAAATCGGCGGGATGCGCTTAGGGTGCGCGGATCCCGCTGGAAAAAAAAAAAAAAAATCGAAGCGCGGTCTCCCGCGCTCGATGCTAATTGCCCCGGGTGGCCCAAGTCCCGGGGCATGCGGAGGAGTAGGTTTAGGTTTTATGTGGGGGCCTCTAAGGCCCCAAGCCCCAGGGACCGCCACCCCCGGGGCTTTAAATAAAACATGGTGCGGGAGGGCTCTCCGCCTCCCGCAGCCCCGAGACCGCCACCCCCGGGGCTTCTTTTTAAAAAATTAATCACCTGTGTGGGGGCTCCAGCCCCCGGCACGCCCGGGGCACTTAGAAAACAACTGTGGGGGTCCGTTTCGGACCCCGAAGCCCGGGACCACCACCTCCCGGGGCTGTGCAGTGAAGGGAGGGGCCGCGCGGCCCCACTCCTGGAGCCTGTGGTGGCCCTGGGGACCACCACCCCCCAGGGCCGGCTCCTGCAGTGTCCCGGGTGCCTACCCGGGACACTGTAGTTTGCTATGACAGGACGGGAGCCTCGCGGCTCCCGTCCTGTCATAGCAAACTGCTTTGGATATTGGAGCGAGAGCAGGAAACCTGCTCTCGCTCCACTATCCAAAGACAATTGCTTTTCCACATGGGGAGCTGCATGTTAGCAGCTCCCCATGTGGAAAAAGCAATGGCGGCTCCCGCAGGGCGCTGGGAGCCGGCATGGCCCGTGGGGAGTTGGGGTCCCCCACGGACCCCAAAGGATAGGGCCAGCCTCGGGGGATGGGGTCCCCGGGGCAAGTAGTGGCCCGGGAGGGGGGCCACGCGGCCCCCCATCCCAAATTAGAAAAAAAAAAAGAAAAAAAAAAAAGGCCGGCCCCGGGGGATGGGGTCTCCAGGGCCTAAGGAGGCCTGAGGAGGGGGGCAACGCAGCCCCCCTCCATGAAAATAAAAATAAAAAAAAAGGTGGCAATGACCAGGGGGATGGGGTCCCCGGGACGAAATTGGCCACGGGAGGGGGGCCCACGCGGTGGGGGATGGGGTCCCCAGAGCCCAAAATAATTAAAAAGAAGGGGGGCCACACAGCCCCCTTAAAAAAAAAAAAAATCCGGCATCGCGCCGGAGGCCACGCCCCCTCCTTGTCAGCACTCTGCAAACGCGCCCCTGGCGCGTTTGCAGAGAAGACGAATTCCCCTTGAATACTGGGGTCCTGGGGCCAACTAGCCCACCAGGAACCTCCAGTATGCGCCAGGGGCTGCGTTGCAGAGAGGTGTTCTGAGGCCACGCCCCTTTTACACCTCTCTGCAACGCAGCTCTGTGGCGCTTAATGGAGGTAGCTGGTGGGCTAGTTGCACCCCAGGGACCCTCAGGATTCAACGGGAGTTAATCCCCCAACTTAAAACGCGCCACGGGCGCGTTTGCACAGTGGTGAAGGGAGGGCGGGGCCTGAGGTGACATGTGTGCAAACAGGCTCCGTGGCGCGTTTTAAGATAGGGAATTAAATCCCCTTCAATCCTGAGGGTCCCTGGGGCCAACTAGCCCACCAGGTACCTCCAGTAAGCGCCACGGAGCTACGTTGCAGAGTGTTGTAAAAAGGGCGTGGCCTCTGAGACACCTCTCTGCAACGCAGCTCTCTGGCGCATACTGGAGGTATCTGGTGGGCTAGTTGGCCCCTAGGGACCCCTCGGGATTGAGGAGGAATAATTCTCCAACTTAAAACGCGCCACAGGGTGTGTTTGCAGACATGTCACCTCAGGCCCCACCCCTTCCTTCACCATTGTGCAAATATTCCTCTAAAATCAGCCGAAATACGAATTCCGATTTACTCACCTGTTATCAGGAGAGTCCTCAGTGCTGCATCTTTGAGCCCAGTACTGATCCTCAAAAGTAATTTTAACCGTACTTACCAGTAACTTGAATTTCCTTCCATAGGCTACCATTGACTGGTTTCACTTGGAATATCTTCTAAGTGTGGAGTTTTGGAACTTTATAATATTCCTCTAAAATCAGCCGAACTACGAATTCCGATTTACTCACCTGTTATCAGGAGAGAACCCAGTGCTGCATCTTTTAACCCAGCACTGACCCTGAAAAGTAATTCTAACCGTATTTACCAGTAACTTGTATTTCCTTCCATAGGAATCCATTGTCTGGTTTTCAGCAGAAAAGTTTCAAAGTGTCGATTTTCACAAACTACAAATATTCCTTAAAAATCGCCTGTATGACAAACGCATTCTTTCAACTGTTTACAGGAGATGCACCAGTGCTGGATCCAGGATCCACCACTGAGTAAGAAAAAGTTACGATAACACTACTTACCTGCTAAGTGAATTTCCTCCCATAGGATAACATTGGTGATTCTATGTGAAAAAGTTTGTGTCAACTTTTAAAATACAATAATATTCCTTAAAAATCACTACTGTAACCAAAACGCTTTTACTCAACTGTTTACAGGAGATGTCCCAGGACTGAATCTAGGATCCAGTCCTGTGGTTAGAAAAAGTAATCCATAAAGTAACTAATTGCATTTAACTTGAAATTCACATTGAGCTCAATGTTGCATTGTGTTTGAAATTGTGTTGCCCATTGCAACAACTGTAACTACTGTACTTAAAAGTCTATTGCCTATTTGCAAAGTATTTAAACTAAAGTAATTCATTCTGAGAAAGTATATTTTGTAATGTAATGTATAATGTAATTACAATGTATTTAAAAAATAAAATATCTAAAAATAAATAGTTTAAAAAAATGTAGTAAATCAGTATCAAAAAAATAAATATAACAATTAATACATTTAAAAATTGTCATTTACAAAACCTTTGAAATTCACTGAAAAAAACCATAGGTTTCAGACATGTTATAGTTAGGAATTAGCATTTAAAAAACCTTTGAAATTCACTTAAAAACCATAGGTTTCAGGCACGTTATAGTTAGAAATTAGCATTTAAAAAACCTTACAAATTCACTGAAAAAACCATAGGTTTTAGGGACAGTTATAGTTAGTTGGACATTGCACTCGTACAAAACCCGTGAAATTCCCCCGTTATAGTTAGTTCAGCTAACTATAACTCGCGCCCCCACAATGCACTGCTGATGACGTCACATATTACATCACTCATGACATGGTCAGTGACATCACTGATGACATCTCAAATGACATCACTGATGACATCATCCATGTGATAATTTCATGCATCTTCTCACACCCTAATATAACTTTTGATACACCCACTCTAAATTACAGACTGCCATTCTCAAAACCATACACACTCCAATACCAATAACTACATACCCACTCACTGATTCTTAGGTCTACACACACACATCTACTCACTCACCCGTACAGTCACTCATACTTACAGTCACTCAGTACAGGACTATCATATGCACTCATACACCTATATAAACACTCACACACCGCCACTCATCCATAGAGGTACTCACACACCTAGTCAGTCATGCAAAAAATGTATCACACACCCATTTACTCACCTATACAGTTACACACACCAGCTCACTTACTCATACAAATACTAGCACATTCTTACGCTCTTATACAATAACTGATACAAGCACACACGCATCCAACAGCCACTCTCACAATCACACACTCTCACTTATAGCCATTTAAATACTCTAACACACATATATACTGCCTTTTACATATGTAGTTACTCGCACATGTACCACTGAGATATACATTCACTCACTAACACACCCATACACACACTCACCCACCCAAGCAGTCCATCACAGATGCACTCTTGAAATCATGCACCCAGTGAATCACCCACTCACACATCTATGTATAGAGTCACACACACCCCACCCACACAAACACTCAGGCAGCCATACAGATACTCAGAGAGCCAATCAATAACCCATATAGACACTCATGTAGCTATTCGCAAATCCATGCATCCACTTACACACCAACAAACAGACGGATACAGACATTCACACAGTTTAGTCACTAACCCATGCATTCAGTAAGATACGTTTAATCACTCACTTGTAGAGTCAGTCACGCACGTACTAAATCATCCATTCAGACACTTATACACCCACTCATTCTTCAATACGCCTTTCTCTATATATATTAAACATATTTAAACTTTACAGAAACACACAGTCACTGGATGATGTCATCAGTGATGTCATTTGAGATGTCATCAGTGATGTCACTGACCATGTCATGAGTGATGTAATATGTGACGTCATCAGCAGTGCATTGCGGGGGCGCGAGTTATAGTTACCTGAACTAACTATAACGGGGGATTTTCACGGGTTTTGTACGAGTGCAATGTCCAACTAACTATAACTGTCCCTAAAAGCTATGGTTTTTTCAGTGAATATATATGTGTATATATATATATATATATATATATATATATATATATATATATATATATATATATATATACATATATATATACATACATATATATATATATATATACATACATATACATATATATATATATAATAAAAATAGGTGGCTGTATGCTGGATTTTTCACAGCCACAATTAGTAGGTAAAATTTTAGGAAACTTGAAACTATACACTGATCATAAAATGGAGCACTTTATAAATAACAAACGAAAGGATAACATTGTAAATCTTTAAACAATGTTATCTTAAAAAGGCCTTCGAACCTCGCCTTTGGGAAGAGGAGTGTAGCAAACAAAAGTAAGTTTGCCGTTTTGACTGTCGTTCCCGTTCTTCAGTTCTTGCCCGTTCTCCCCCAATCTTTTTCTTGTTTTGCATCTCTGCAGGTGGGACAGTTCAGTAGGGGAAAACGACACATGGTTCAGAGGTGAATGGTGGTTCAGCAAGCAGTTGTGTGTACACGAGACGGCAACATGGCGGACCCTGAACCAGAGGAGTTTAACAGTGACGATGAGGCTTCCGAACACAGGGCCGGTAGGAGGCGGCGGAGATTCTGAAGAGAGCGACCCAAGCTTTGCAGAGATGATCGGCTTTTCCATTGTCCGGGCAGTAGGTCTTTTTAGTTTTCCTCGCTGAGAGCATGGCAAGTCCTTGTGGTCAGTATAAAGTGTAGGTACTTTCCGGATTACTGGAGGTTCTTTAGTCTGTGCCTCTATTATTACATATTACTTGTTATCGTTCACTGGGTGGTAGTAGCTTAGAACACAACGCAGTGTTTTGTATGATTTCATATACATGCTCCCCTATATAAACGCCTTTCTCCCAATTTAATGCAATACGTCGCTAAGTTTCCTCAATTTTTTTTTATAACACATTTTGAGTTTTGCATGAGATACAAAAGATATAACACATTAAAAATACAATATAATCCTAGCACTCCCACTCCCCCTCCCACACCCCACTTCGTCGTTGCATGCAAATTTATATACAATTCCTAAATTGCATCCCCAATCCTATGTACGTCCGGATGTAGATGTCTACACTTTCATTGTTAAACTGTCTCTTCGTGATAATAATGCCTCTGTAGTTTGCCCATATTCTTGCATGTTTCTGAGGGCACCCTCTGGCTGTGTAGACTGTTTCCTCCATCTCAGAGCTCAACAAGCATTTGCAATGCAATCGGTCTCGCATTTGCAAGAGTTTCAGTTATCGGCTTTATAAATGACAGTGCCTTTTATTTATGCGTTTTGAAAACCTCGTTGCTTACGAGAAGCACCGCTTGCAGGTTTTCAAAACACAAAAAAAGGCACTGTAATTTACAATACCAATTGCTCAAACTCTCGTAAATGCGAGACCGACTGCATTGCAAATGCTTGTTCAAGAAGTAGTTGAGTGTCAAATCTAGTATAAGGCAGATGCACCAGACAGTAATGGGAATAGCAACCACTGCCTACTTCGGATGTTGACACCCTTTTGTTAGATCTTTTGGCCAGAAGAGCCTGTACTTCCTGATGCAACAGGGAGAGGCGGGTCCCAATCAGTCGATCGGACGATGGTGGTGGACCATCCATGAATGGAAGGGCATAACGCTGCTGAACAATTTGGAGCACCCATTTGTCCGAGGTTATAGACCACCATCGGGGCAAGTGGTGCTGGATTCTGCCGCCAAGTTGCCCAGGACAGTGATAGGGAATATTAAATGGGTTTGGGGGCTGCGGCTGCCGTGTGGCTGGGGTGAACTGGGCAGATCTCTAGCCTTGTATCCCAAGAGGCTTGTGGAAACCGCGCCACAAAAGGACTGGGGAGTCAGCTGGCCGTGGTAGCACCTACCATAGCCACAGAAGGGGTGAAAGGCAGAATAGGGCTGGCAATGGGCCGTGGAGAGTCCCAAAGACTGGGTGATGGCCCTGCTGTCCTAAGTCACTTGAGCGCCAAACCTTCCCTATCATTAAACAGTAAAGTGCCATTGAAGGACATGCCTAAAAGGAATGCCTGAACATCCCCTGAAAATCCTGTTGACCTCAGCCAAGCATGGCGACGATGTGCCACAGTTGAAGCAATCGCTCTACCTAGACTAGAGAGTCTGTCGTGTCTGGTCCGCAGAGTATTGTGAAATTTGCTGTGTCTCTGCCATCAGTCTAAACAAATGGTCCTGACGTGCATTTTTCAAGCTAGCAAAAAGCTATAACATTCAATCCAAAAGGTCATATAATAGATTATTCAATTACTTAGAGAAATGATGATCTCGACTGATATTTATTTACCTCATTGAATTTTGGGAGGAATTTTTGGAAACACTGTAGGAAGCCCAATCACTCCTGTGTTGGGACCACCCATTTACGGTTTCTGTGAATAGGATTTAATACAATCAACTTGGACAACATTGTTCTGGATTGTCCAGTATACAACCACGGTTGTCTATGTCCTGATGAAGACCCACATGCGGAGGTAGAAATTTTCCCCCATCGCACAAGACTGGTCGAAACATCGACAATTCTCTCACCTGGCCTGTAATATAACTGTTTGGCCCCGGTTTAACTTTTGGGATGATGCATGTCTGAATAGATTGCATCATTCTGAAAAGAGGTCTGATAAGGAACAACACAGTAGATGGATAATGTATACAGGCCTAACATTGGTTCGGTTAATTTATAATCCACTCCAACCAGTGTTGTGTATATAGAAATTAGGATATTACGTTCCTTATTTTTCTGATTTTTTCCTCAATCCCTCCACATTCACATTTCACATGAGCACTTTCTTTGCACTCTCCTTTTTGACAACCACCTACTGTCAAGATGATTTATTGAATATTGTCCATTTATAAGGATCATATAAAGAAAAGATGTTGTCTTATAAATACAGTTGTCTTTGGTCTCTCTCTTTCTGGTGTATTTCTCTCTGTAATTGAATAACCTATTATATGACCGTTTGGATTGAATGTTCTAGTCTTTTGCGCCTTTTGCTGGCTTGAAAGAGGCACGTCAGGAACATTTGTTGTTTAGACTGAATTTGTTCCCAGGTCCTCCGATGCTTTCTGGGAGAACCCCATTAGTTTATAATGGTGTCTCTGCCATCGGCAATAGCCTGGGTCAGGATGGCTCGGGCATCCTCAGAGTCCATGGGCAGCACTTACGCAACTGAGTCCTAAACTGTGTGGGAATACCGGCCCAAGAGGAATGTGGTGTTCACGGACCTCAGTGCAAGACTGGTGGAAGAGAAAAGCCTATTGCCAAAGGTGCCCAGCCTCTTCGATTCCCTATCCCGTGGTGTGGTAGGGAACGTGCCAGGGTTTACTTTGGAGGTGGAGGCCTGTACAACCAGGCTCTCCAGGGTGGGGATGCTGGGTGAGGAAAGATGGGTCCCTAGGAGTAAGGCAATGGTGGTGGACAATGGTCCTGTGCACAGGAGCACCTATGCAGGGCATGGCCCAGGCACGAGCAATAAATCAGTGATGGCTTCATTAAACGGGAGAAGAGGTTCCGTTGGGGCTACCCCAGGTTGAAGCAGCTATGTCAAAGACGTTGTTCTTGACTCACACCAAGGGCAGGTAAGGTCCAGGACCTCGGCTGCCCTCCTCACCACCATGGCAAAGGAAGCCCCTTCCTCTGTAGCCACAATAGGAGGAGAGACTAGGCTAGTGTCAGGAGAAGTGTCCAGACCACAGGCATCCGCCAGGTCCTCATACCAGTTATCCTCAACCAAGGAGGTCAGGAGAACCATAGGGATAAGGATGGCGTCAGTGGCGCCGGGATCGGCAACACTGGAACAGACTCCAAGGAAGGTCACAGACTTGCGACTAGAGCTGATCTGGATACAGATACAAATGGCTAGACTGGCGCCGAGGGCGAACCGGTCGGTGGGAATCCGGCTGGGGCAACCTGCTCAACCCATGGGGCACAAAGGTGCTCCAGAGAGGTCGACCCGCCCAAAGATGAGGTGCATGACCTCTAAAATTCTTTAAGCTGAGCAGGGGTCGCTCTGGGAAACTCTGGGAGGCATGGATTGGACCCGGACTCTAGCTACACAGCTATCGCGTGGGAGAGTGGCCTAGATATGTTGTGTCGTTCCCGCGCCTCGTCTGATGACTTGGACTGCTGCAGCTAAGCCGAAGAGCGCTTCGATTTCTTTTTATTGTGGCACTTGCACGACGAGGAGTTGGACAACAACGGTGATCCGCAGGAAAGACTCCGAGCGGGCCCTTGCTCTTCATTGCAACCGAGACCTGAAGCGGTATTGAGTTATCCATTGTCAGGCACCCAGGAGCTTCAGGGTATGCTCCTAAACTGCCTTGGGATTCATCACTTGACTGTCAGGGCAGGACTTGGAGTCGTGGCCCAGCTTCAGGAACCACAAGTAAACCAGGTGGGGGTCCGACAGGAACCACAGGTTTAAACCTCACAGGTTTTTTAGGGGACATCACCAACGCACACTGGGAGCTTAGCTCAAAAAGAATTTAAACAAAAAGTTGAAAAGGATATTCCAAAAAAGGACTAAGGTAGCTCTCTCCGGATCTGCGCCGATGGTGCAGAAAGAAAAGAAATGACGACAGCGCGCTGGGGTAACGCCTATATAGGCACCAAGCACGTCATTTCCACTGCCGATGATCCAGATGGGATCAACACCACCTACCGGCGCACACAGGTACTGCTTAAGATTTCCCAGATGCAGTCTAACAACTGGGCAACGTACTAAGGTATGGAATCTGCAGCTAGAAGTATTTATCAGATACTAAAACTGCTAGACTATACGCTGAATTAATCCAGGTCACTCCTGTCCACCACCATATCTTTTCTAGTCCAGTGATACTAGTCCAAGCTCGATTCCACCGAAATATAAAGAAATCTCAGCATCTTAGGGACAGCAATGGTCTCTGCACCATCTTTTCCATACCTAGCATCCACCACAACTTAGCCATCCATGTAACTTCAGTTGGCACTACCACTGACCTTCACAATCCACATATTGACTGCTTTACCACCAATATATTGGATATAATTTTACTTCCTCGGATGGTTTCCAAGTACTATCACCTGTACACATTCTGCTATACAGGAAGCTGACACTTCAATAGTTTTGAGCACACCTTCTCAAAAGGGGCGTAATTTTATACGTGACCATAATAAATGTGTCAGCATGCAGATTTCCCCACATACTGAACCTCCAGGTGGCCTATGCAATCCAGTTTATCCAGAGTGTAGTACAATCTATAGAAAGTTTCTTCCACCCTGCATGAGTAGCTACTTTATTAGGCGTTGTTGGTGTACTGTCCACTACTTGGCATCAAGGACTACTCCTAATCCCATCCCAGGCTTTCTGAAATAGTTTTTCAGACTTTATTCTGGCCATTAAAGGGATGTATATTCAAGATTTAATGCGTCTTTCATTATCATAACTCTGGATATATTTTTCAAAGGATTTTTATGCTCGTCACTCCTCTGATTAGATGGCTTAGGACCCAGTGTTGTACTTGGATGCATCTATAATGCTCCAGCTCTGGAAGCCAAAATTTCTCCTGCACCTGTTCAAAGGACTTAACCTATTCAGCACTAAATATATCACAAAGTGTTTTATACTTCCTTTCCACAAGCTCTGGAAGCCTTCCCAGTGCAACTCTATATTCCTCCACAATGGGGTAAAGTTTGAAGGAAACTACGTCAGACCCAACTAAACCTCCACTGCATCCCAAACTCTCAAAGTTGCATTTGTGATGGGCAGAATGTATGGATGAAGATTTCCATATGAACTGGGGATCCTTCGTATTTTCCATAGGTAGCCTCCCCAAAGTGTGGGTGCTATCATACAGTAGGCCTTTTCTATTTCTCTCCTTGTCCGTTCCACTGGATATCTCAAGTGGACTGCCCGATTTCCAAGCAAATTTGGGAATTTCAATCCTCCTTGTTCAGTCTGCAGCATTCAGTGTTCTTTGCAAACTTGGCCCTTTTCCCTCGACATATAAAATCCATGCACATACTTTGTAGGTGCACAATGAAGTTTCTCTTAATCTGAAGTACCAATGTTGGAAACATATATATTATTTTTGATAATACAGTCCTTTTAAGTGAGGCTTTCCGGCCTAGCCATGAAAGTGCCTCATTTTTCAATTTTGGTCTTGCGTCAACGCTATGCCTCTATATGTATTGTATACTGTGTCTTTGCTCCCAAAGAGCATGTTCAATTCACTTCCCAGAATCAGGGAGTCCACCGCCCACTCAGTAATGCTCATGACTGTCTGGTCCAGCAATTTACCTTGACCATGTTTGGGGCAGTGCACAAATGAAAGTGTCAGAGGCTCTCCATTATATGTCCCCCTGATAGCTACCAATCTTCCTACTTTGTCTCTCTGTAGGAAGGTGGCTCTAAATATGATATTGCCACTAGGTGGCAATACCGTGCACAAAGTCAAGGGGTTCCCAACAAGTGTACAGGGCTCAATGTAAAACCCAAAGTGCTATTAGTGGTAGTGTGGGCGAGCAGCCTTAGGCCCAACACAGAGGAGTATAAGGCATTTATTGTACAACATTGACCAATAATGGTCACACGACTCAAGGAGATCCAGACCATTCTTAGAAAAATATACTTTGCATTAAGATCAAGATCTTCGCAATAAGGCAAGTACGTTTTTATTTCAAATTCTGTTTATTGAGTTTTAGAATGATGCAGAAAATCAACACATACGCAACAAATGACAGGTTGTGCCCAGAGTTACAGAAATCACATGAAGGTTACAGCTTGTTGACTAGTTCCGTGACATGAAAGAACTTATTTGAAAAATACAAGCATAATATGTTGCATGTGGTGTTCAACGATCTTCCGTCAATCCGCCCTCTAAAGCGAGGGACATATAAAGGAAACTTAACAAAACTAAGTTAACCAACAAAACCGTGATGTCATGGTGCAAATAATAAACAGGTGGACGTGAGGGATGGACACCTGAGCACAAGTCGCGATCTCCTCTCCGGAGCCACCCGCTACCCTTAATGTTCTGATTTTAGATGTGGAACAGATTAAGAGCCCTTAGCCGCGGGGCACACGCCGTCAGCGGAAGCCCCTCCGACAGGTAGCTCACTAGGGGGGACCATATATAATCAAATCCTTTTCTGGTGTCTTCTACAATATCAACTGTGCGCTCCAGAGCCAGCGCCCTCCACAGCCGCGCATGCCATGGAGTTATAGATGGTGCCTCTTGCTTTTTCCATGCGGCAGCTACTGCCATTTTTGCTGCTCCCAAGCAGAGCCACATAACGGACTTATCACTCTGCGTCTGACGTTTCAAGGTTGTGTCTCGCACCCCTAATAAGGTGTGTTCCAAGGATTGGGGAATGGGGTACCCTAACATGAGCTTAATTTGGGACAAGATTTCTTTCCAAAAAGGCTGTATGGAGGGGCAATCCCACCAGATATGACGAAAGTCGCCCAATAGGCCACACCCCCTCCAGCATTTATCCGAGGTGTTGGGGAAGAGCTTGTGCAGTTTCTGGGGATACAGGTACCAATCATACATGATTTTGTAGTGTGCCTCCCTTAGGTACAGCGAGCGATTAAATTTCACTATGTCTTTGCTTAAATGTTCCCATTGTTTGTCCACCAAAGGAGTGTTTACAAGATCATCCCAGAAGCGTTTAAATCTCGGGGTTGCCTTGGGGCTCAGAGCCTGTATAAGAGCATATAAAAAGGAGATGCATCCCTTGGAGGAGGACCCAGACTGAGCAAACTTCTCTATGGGGAGCAGGTCTCTGGTAGCGGCCAGCCGCACCAGAGGCTGCAGTACCCAGTGTTTGAGCTGCAGATAGTGGAATTCCTCCTTGGCCGTTAGTGAGAATTGTTTCATGCACTCCTGAAATGTGAGAATCTCTCCCTTCTGAAAGAGGTGGGAGATGGTGGGAGATCGTGAGACATCCCCCCTCCCGCCATGCATCAAAGGGTCCCTCCTGTAGTGCCGGGGGAAAGGCCGCATTAAAATGTATGGGCGTGTAAGGAGATGGAAAGGTGGTCATCTGCAACCTCTTAATGAGGTCGTCCCATACCTTCAATGTAGTGGATGTGGGCGTACTGATGTAGGCGTTGGGCGGTCTGTCGTGTTTTGGCTTCCACAGCAAGTCCCATATGGTGCGGCTGGTGATCTGCCGGTCTATATGAAGCCAATGCTTCTCAGAAGCCTGCAACGACCATTCTGTGATTACGCGCAGCTGAGCCGCCCTATAGTAACCCTGAAAGTCTGGTAGTGCCAGCCGCCCCTCACTACGTGGCCGCGTGAGCAGGCGATAAGGCAAGCAGGCTCTCTTCCCCATCCAGATAAACTTCGTTATCATTTGGCGCAGCTCCTTAAAGAGGTCTTTTTCCACCGGGATGGGTAGCCCCTGAAAGAGAGAGCAATCGAGAAAGCGTGTTCATTTTGATGGCATTGATCCTTCCTATCCATGAAATATATGCAGCACTCCATTTGCCCAGGTCGTTTTTCAGTTGGCGTAGAAGGGGAGGGAAGTTAGCTTTGTAGAGGTCTGAGATACGGGGGTGAGCTGGATACCTAAGTAGGTAATCTCCTTAATCGTGCAGCGAAATGGAGACTCGCTCTCCACTTGGCGCCACTCCTCTCGAGAAAGGGTCAGATTAAGTAAGCAGGACTTGGTCAGGTTGATCTTAAACCCTGCTGCTCGTTCAAACAGCGCTAGCTCCTCTTGAATAGCCGGGAGAGTAGTCAAGGGTTCTGTGACTGGGAGAAGCACGTCGTCGGCAAAGAGATATTTTATGGTCATCTGTGCCAAAACGCATTCCCCGTATGTCCGGGTTTCCTCTGATTTTGTGCGCCAGAGGCTCTATGCTTAAGGCGAAAAGGAGGGGAGACAGCGGACAACCCTGACTTGTTCCTCGCGCCAAGCCAAAAGGGGAGGAAGCCGCACCATTGATCAGGACTCGGGAGTTAGGAGAGTGAAAGTTGGCGCGAATCATCCCGATGAAGGCCTCATTGAAGCCGAAGCGCTGGAGCACTTGGAATAAGAAGGACCATTCCACGCGGTCAAATGCTTTCTCCGCGTCAAGCGAGAGGAGAGCTGCTGGGATATTTTTCTTCCGGGCCTTCTCGATTAAATGGAAGATGCGCCGCAGGTTGTCATGGGTTTGCCGTCCCTTGATGAATCCAGACTGGTCCGGGTCAATAAGGCTTGGGAGCACCGATTCGAGGCGAGTAGCCAGGATTTTGGAATAAATCTTGGCATCCAGATCTAGTAAAGCTATCGGACGGTAAGCGGAACAGATTGTAGGGTCTTTCCCTGGCTTGGGGATTACCGCCATAAGCGCCTCTCCCATGGAGGGGGTGACCTGCTGTGTAGAGGCGATGACGTTGAATAGGGTGGTTAAAAAGGGGACCAATTCCGGAGCGAAGGTGCGGTAGAAGTGGGATGTGAACCCGTCCGGCCCCGGTGTTTTTTGTAGTTTAAGTGCATCAATCGCCTATTGCACCTCCTCAGGAGTAATGGGTGCGGCCAGGTCCTCAGTGTCAGGGGGGACCTGTGGGAGATCCAAGGGTTCCAGGTACCCCTTTTGGTCCTGCTCCCGTGGGTGTTCTGATGTATAAAGAGTACAGTAGAACTCTTCAAAGGCTCGAGCCTTCCCCTCCTCCGACTTATGTGGGACGCCCGCGTCATCTATTATGAGTTTTATATATTCCCTTTCCTGTTTAACCCTGAGCTGGCGGGCGAGTAGAGACCCCACTTTGTTTCCTCCCTCATATCCCCTAGCCTGGAGACGCAAGATGTTTTTTTCCGCCCTGTTCGTATATATGGCTTGCAGCTTCCCTTCAAGGGCAGTAACTTTCCTCCACGTCGGAGCTGAGGGTTAGTCTTGTGCACCTGTTCTGCGGTCAGTAGTTCTTTTTCTAGGATGAGGCGCTCCTCTCGCTGCTGCGTTTTCAGGGTAGTGGCCAATTCAATGCACTTGCCCCGGACTACTGCCTTGAGTGCGTCCCAGGTGTAGGCATGCGAGGTGAGCTCAGGATCATTCTGCTCAATAAAATCTTTAATGGATTGCCTGAGCTCATCTCGCAATAGTCGATCCCTGCAGAGGAAATTGGGAAAGTACCAGCGCATGTGTTTTGAGTGCGGGTTCGGCCAGGTGAGGGTCACCTCGAGAGGGGCATGGTCAGACCGGCATATCGGGTGGAAATGTGTTTGTGTTACCGAGGAAAGCAGGGATTGACTCGCAAATATGTGGTCGATGCGGGAGTATGTCCTGTGGGAGAAGAAGGAATAGTCGCGAGCGGTGGGATGTTGGTCCCGCCACACGTCAACCAGGCCCAGTAGTTGGAGTTGCGATCTTAGAGCCTGACCAAACGTCCCTCCCGCCGCCCTGTGTGGATGGGTCGTGTCCAGCCCTTTGTCCCAAATAAGGTTGAAATCACCCATTAAGAGTATGTCCCCTTGCGCAAAGTTTTCCAGGGCCATAAGGAAAGAAAGTATGAAGTCCTGTTGCCCCGTGTTTGGTGCATATAGAACTGCAAACGTGCATTGCCTGCCCCGCAACTCCCCCCTGACCATAATGCATCTCCCTGCTTTGTCCGCTTTGGTGTCTTGGGATTGAAATGGAACCCCTGCGTGGAAAAGTAGCGCCACCCCATTCTGTTTGGAGGCATGGGAGGATCTAAATATGAGAGGGTAGCTTTTATGTTTCAGACGATGCTCCTCGGATTTTTTGAGGTGAGTTTCTTGGAGTGCCGCCACTTGGATATTATGATCAAGTAAATATTTCCAAAGGCGCTGTCGCTTGTTAGGAGAGTTTAGGCCACGGACATTCCATGTTGTGATCCGGACTGCCATAGCTATCTGGATAAGGTCGCTCCTCCACCCTTAAGCTGACGGTGTACCCTCTCCTCCCTCACCCTGCAAATGAAAAATGAAAGAAAGACACCATGACATCGAACTAAAGTAACAAAACAACAGAAACCGTAAAACCGAGTGTAGAAAGTCCCCATCATAGAGGGGAACCTCCATTCCTTAACTGTCTCGGGGAACATAACCATTCCCGTTCCCCCAGCCCCTATTTTGTCATTAAGGCATATGCATAGAGAAATTATATTACCCCCCGTGGTTATCACTTTTCTGAGCACCTTCATGTTAGCTTCTCAAGTCTGTTAGTTCCATCGGCTCTACCAGTGTCCCCGAGGTGGCCTGCATTCCCCTCCGATCCCCCACCCATTTTGGAGTCTCCTTATCACATGAATTACAGACAGCCAAGGACTTCTCAAACAACTTGCAACGCTTGTCCCTGTGGTCTATTGGCCACATGCAACAGATTCTAGGCCGCCGAACTAGGCTCAGCCCATAGGGTCCTCCTTGACTGACGCAATGCAAGTCCTCCGCTCCATCCAGATCCAGTTCTACTATGGTCTCCTCAAGCTGCCCCAAGGAGGGGGGGGGGGGGGGGTGTAGAGTACCGTGACATTTGAAAAATAGTTCGGTCGTGAGGCCTTCCGGCCGCGAAACTATCAAAGTCAAGGTGGGTGCAAGTCCTTCGCTCCATCCACCCTCTCAGTGTCGACCTAGCGCTCCGGGGATTCTCCGCCCGCCCCCCCCCCCTGGAACACGTGCTATGTGGCTGCAGGATTCATCAGCTGTTGGCTTCAATCTGTGGTTTTCTTACTCCATGTTCCCATTGTCCGCCATGGGCCTCCACCTTGTCGCCTACGTCGCCGCTCACCCTCGTTATCTTGTGAAGATGTCTTGTCGTGCGAGGAGGAGATCTCAATTCCCAGCAGGTCCGCAGCTTCTTTCAGCTCCGTGCAGTGGAGATATTTGTTGGACCATTGGAAAGCTATTCCAAAGGGATATGTCCATCGATATCTGGTTCTCTTCTCTCTGAGGAAATCGGTGACCGGGCGGAACTGCTGGCGTGGTAGAAGCGTGGCCTGTGCCACGTCTTGGTAGAGTGCGCACGTGGCATTTTGGAAGGTGATCTTGTCGATGGATCTCGCTTTTTGGAGGACCAATTCTTTGATCTTGAACGAACTGAATTTCGCCAGCACATCGCGAGGCTTTCGATTCTCACCCGGGAGACGCGGACCCACTCTATGGACTCTCTCTAGCCGGACCTCGGGTCCGTCCTCCCCCAGGACCGAAGAGAACAGGCCCACCATGAACGCCTCCAGGTCTGGGCCCTCGCAGTCCTCCTCCAGCCCTCTTGCTCGAATGCTGTCACATCGAGAGCGATTTTCTAAGTCCTCACACTTAAGCAAGGTGGCTCGCAATTGGCCACGTAGATCCGCCGAACCGTTTTCAGAGGGTGTGAGACGATCGGTCAGCTCCTGGTATTTCGCCTCAAGGTCTAGCGTTCGGGTACCCACCGAGTCCACATCTGCCTGCATGGACACCATTTTCTCCCTCATCTCTGCACGGAATGACTCAAAGGAGGAATCCATATCAGCCTTGATGTCTGCACGGAGTTCCTTTTTGAATTCCCGTAGGGAAGACATGAGGTCCTCTCTAGTTAGCGCCATGGTCCCCGTCGGTGATGTCGCCTCTTCGCCTGCTGCTCCAGCGCTTGTGGTGGCAAAGTAGTTTGAGACGTTGTTGGGGGTCTTTTTGGGTGGCATAAGGGGACCCGCTCTCTGGTCAGCTCCTGGCCGCCCCTCCCGTCTCATAGAACCAGTGCGGAGTGTCCGTGATTATAAGAGCTCCAGACCGCCTCTCCTCCCTCGTAGGGGGCCTCCTCCGACCCCAGACATTGCAGTCACACGGTCTGCCTGGTGGGTCTCCTCGGTGTCTTCACTGTTCACTCCGGCCTGGTATGTCTCAGGGGTCGCCCTTTCAGTGTTGGGTAAGAAGGGGGGCTCACCAAGTATCCCACGTAGTGCTGCCGGTGCTCTTTAGTGCTTTTCGTCACAACTCGGCGGCCATGTTAGGACCAGGCATCCTGTGTTTCATCGATAAGGGGGCCCCAGGGCGTCTCCACCAATGGCTGCTCCACAATCGCGTGGCCCCTCGTGCCAGCACACACATGCGCCCCCGTTACTGCACTTGCCGTTTCTTTAACTTGTTGTTCAATGCCCCCAGGGGTCGCGCCCAGTCAGCTGCAGCATGCAGGAATCTCCAGCCCCCGCTGCCTCCTACAATTGATAGCTACCTCCACAAGGGGGGGGGGGCTCCCCAGCCCTTCCCCACGCTAGCAGGGGGCTCGCTGGACCGGGCAGGCCAGAATCGCGCTTCCAGGTGGGCACCGGGACCGCAGGCTCATCCCCGCCTGCCACTTAGCTGTCCCAGTGTCGTCTCGCTGCTGGGGGGTGAGCAGCCTGCAATTGTGAAGTCAGCGCGCCTCCGGAGTGAAGGTTAGTCCCAACGCCGCGTAGTCCCCCTCACCGATGCGAACCCGCCATCCCGGTGAGGGGTTCCGCCATCTTGCGAGCTCGGGGCTCCAGCAGCTAGAACTCCACCTGCCACCTCCGTCGCTACTTTGGGGGGCATTGAGGTGTCCGAGTTGTCAAGTGGGCGCCCTCACCTGCGTCTGCTGGCAAATCCGGACCGCAGGATCAGTGATAGGATCCTCGGGGGCTCAGGTGCTACGGCGTGTGAGGTCCGCCGGGAGGAGAGCCACCATTTTCCCGCTCACAGCTCTGAGCGCCCTCAGCTCACCAGTGTGCCTTCTCCGTTTCTCGGGGCATCGCAAGGCACCCCCGCAGCTCCTTGTCGGTCCCTCACTTTAAGGGTGCGCAGTGGTTCTTTCGGGAAGCGATAATTGTGCCTTATTCCATGAAATTTGCGGGGCCTGGGTCGGAGCCGATCGGGATCACGTCCGATCGGCCATGATAGTTGGCCACGCCCCGCAAGTACGTTTTTAAATAAAAAATACTTTTCACTTTTAAAAATCAACACAAACTTTTCACAACAGTTCAATCTTATCAATGATAGCCTATGAGGGAAAAAATATTGCGGTTAAACAGGCAAGTAATACACTTACAATTCCAGTCTTCGGGACCAAAGATCAGGAAGGGGCAAGGTTCAGGTGAGTACCAAAACTGCACCACCAGCGGCACAGAGGCGGCCGGGTGTGAAGTCAACGTCAGAGTTCGGCCCAATGCTTTTCAATGGAGACTGGGGGTGCCTGTAGCCACACAGCTTGTAGGTAGGTACATCGGTTGCAGGGGCCAAGCTTTGGGGGTTAGGACCAGCACAGGGAGGAGAAGGGTGGGGAGGGCACAAAGCAGCAACAAACATACACCACCAGCAGCACAGGGGCAGCCGGGTGCAATTTCAGCTTTGGACACCCGATGCTTTTCAATGGAGATTCTTATTTTGGCAAACAGGCTGCAGGCATTGCACTGGAGGTTGCAGGAGGGAGACCAACGACAGCAGAGGTAAGTAGAGATGTAGGGGGTCGTAAGAGCACCGTCTGTTCAGCTCACCAGGGCTTTCGGGCCAGGGGTGCCTTTCAGCGTCAGTCTTCTTACCGGAGCTGGTTGCGTTCAAGGGGAGCCTCTGGATTCAAACTGCAGATCAGGAGAGGTCAGCCAACGCTGGACATGAGGTCAGGATCGCTCGGGAGACTTCACTGTACAGGTGAGCCACTCAGACTCGGGCCGTGTGCGTCAGGTGCCGGGTGGGCAGGGATCGTGGTTCCAGCTAGATCCTGAGCCCTTGCAGTCAGTTTCTTCTGGACAGGTCGTCTGTCCACAGGAGATTGGAGTCTTTTTCGAAGGCAGCAGTCCTCCCAGGGTTTCAGAGGTCGCTGGCTTCAAGACAGGTCGCAGGTTCGCAGAAGCTGGAGACAGGCCGTTAGGGCTGGGGCTTAGGCAGTCTGTGTTTCAGTCTCCTCTGCAGGGATGTCTTTTTTTTAGCAGTTTTATATAGCGCGAACTCAACCTGAAGGTATCGGAGCGCTTTTACATGAGCACCAGTTGCATTACAGATGGACACATTCATTTCTAGGCACGTGGAGATTAAGTGATTTGCCAAGAGTCACAGGATGCTTGAGCTTCCCGTCAGACTCGAATTCTGGTTCCCAAGCTTCAAAGATGGCCGATCTAGCCGTTAAGCCACATCCTCTCCTTACATCATTGCAGATCTAGTTTCTAGGTCTGGGGGAGCCACCTATATACTAAATGTAGGGGCTTTTTACAGGAGTAGCAGTTTGGTCCAATGGGCACCCAACCTGGGGTGACTACACCCTCTATTATGCCACCCTCCTGGGGGAGGGGGCATAAACGTCCAATAAGAAGGTACAACAGGAATGAACAAGAAGTCCAACTCCTACTGTCTCTCTCAGCTATGTCAAAGTACAGGTTTGGGGAAATCGCTTGACTTAAGGCACTTCCACTCTGTTTTTAGCAAATTAATTTGTAGCTCCTGAATTAGAGGTATATTTTTTTTTATTGAGGACAGACATCTTGTGTAGAATACTTCTACGTTTGATCAGGCCATTTAGTTCTCTGTCACTGCATGTTGTAATTGAAAGTGTCATCATGTGGTAGACTTTGGGGTAATTTGTGGTGTGAGGAGACATCTGCCTGGTGATCTCAATTTCAGGAGTGTACATGGGGATCAAAACCACCCATCCCTCACCCCCCACCACCACTGGTCCTACAAACTCCCCTCCCACCCTCTCCTGCAACAATACTGTTAAACAACTAGTGCTTCAAGTTTAACCAATCAGCTGGAGAGGAAAAAAAGACAAATGATAGTCAGAGGTACTGCCTCTGTTGAGAACCTCTGCGATCCGCTTCGTTGGAACCTGTCTGTAGCTCCTTAAAGGTAAATGAATGTATCATCCACCTGTAGTGCTGCACTCGTGTCCTGCTGTCAGCTTTGTGCTGCACACTTCAATCACATTTCCTCTCTACTTTCTGAGACTTAGTTCGGGCTGTTTGTGACATAGGTGCATTGGTGCTTTGGAGATATTACACCACTTTACGTCCTGCCAACATTTCTTTCCTCCAAAGGGTTTATCTGTTGCGCGGTCATTCAGGGCTTTTGGGGTGTGGGAAGTTTGGTTGTAGTTCCTCCTCCAGGACTCTATTGGGCAAGTTTGAATCCAGGATATCACTTTCTTCCTTCTGTGATTTCGTAGAAAACAGTTTTTCCTGAAAATCAAAACTGATCTGAAAGGGATGACTCCACCTGGATATGCAGCCCACTGGTCCTAGCGAATCCCTCACTTCGCGCTGCCTTTAGAAATCACTCAGTCTTTGAAACAGTGCAGTCACACTAGGATATCTGGCGGTCATCTGTTTCCAGAACCTACCATCCTCGCCCTACGTGCCATATGGATTTGTATTGGATCTGCAGCACTTATCACAAGAATAGAATCCAGGAGGTCCTGCACTTATTTGTTCATGTCTTGTCTTTCTTTGCCTGTTTGAATTCTCCTTATTCATAGGTTTCACCTGCTGGATCGATCCTCGGAGTCCCGCTTTTCATAGAGAATGATCATGTTTGCCCAAGTTTATTAAGCGCCTCTGATAATCTTCCAGATCTAGAGTTTGTTTACCATGCCCTGATTGCAGAGAGTTCACTATAATGCCCAGCTCCTCCACCATTATTTGGAATTCTTTCAGACTCTGCTTCAAGTGTGTTTGCTCCACTCCTATTTCTGAGTTGAGCTCTGAGAAAAAATTATTTCATAAAGCTTTTTGTGACTTTCTCATCCTCATCGCAAGCAGTGTCCTCAATGTCTGGTGTCTGTTTGGCCTGTAGATGGGGACCATCCATTTTCTTGTAGGGGCATTGCTGTAGGTCTTTAATGTTAATCTTTTACTCCTGTCAGCTGCCTTGTTAGTAACTTTGTACTCTTGGGATGATGTGAGGGCGTCAATGCAGAGTGGGAATGCCCAGGATATGGGGCTTACTGGCCTATATCACAGTCTTCCCTAACTGTAGGTTTGCAGAGTTTGCGTCCCTTTCCCCGCACCACACTTGGGATGCTGCCTGAGCCACTGCTCCTGAATGAAGTCTGTTCCAATTAACACACTGAATGGATGTCGCAGCTGAAGAGCATTTCACCTTTCTGCAGGGTGCATTAGACTAGGCCACTCCTCTTCATGTGGCCCTTCCTTTTGAGCTCACCATGCCTCTTAATAGAGGCACAGGGGAGCCACAGGGCTGACTTTTCTTTCCCGGTGGTCAGCGGCAAACCAAGTCACGCACACCCAAATGTGCCCTCCCCCGGACGGGTAGAAAGAATCTGAAACCAGAATCAGATGGATCCCTAGTACCATGAAACCGTAGTTAAGCTTTTATGTTTTATTGCCTTTCCACCTTGTTCCATGCAGCCTCTGTATCTTCCACTCTAATCTCTGCTTAGACATGAACTGCTGCAATATGTACCAATTACAACGCGATTATTACAACAAAGGGTGTTTAAATGCAGCCATTACCATGAAGCCAAGTACCACGCATGCCATTTTCGGACACTTTATTATGTGAGACTTTGACACTCGGGTGTTTTTTAATTATATTTAATAAGGGAATTAAGGGGATGTAAGGACTGTAGCACAAGTTACTAACTTGTGTAACGATATATCTGTAAGAGACAGTAGTTAGTGACAGATTCCTTACCTTAGAATATCCCCAGGCGTCAGGCTGGATCCGGAAAGTTTTGCGTAGCAGTACCCTTTGCGCGTCGGTGGCGGCGTCGTGCGGCTCCGCGTCCGTCGTCGGCGTCGTGATCGCCGGGATGACGTCGCGGGCAGTACTTAGACGCCGCCCCTGCGCGCTGACGTCAGTTCTGTACACGACTTTCCACGCCAGGAACGCAGAGCCATGCAAGAAGCTGACATAGGTGTCTGAAAAATACTAGGGCCCTGAAAGGGATGTCCTTAACACTAGAAATCAGTTCGCAGAACGGGGAGGATGGGTGGGGCGGTAAGGAATCTGTCACTAACTACTGTCTCATAGATATATCGTTACACAAGTTAGTAACTTGTGCATCTGAAAGAGACACGTTAGTGACAGATTCCTTACCTTAGAATAGATACCCCAGCAATACCAACCCCGGGGGTGGGTCTGCGAACAAAGATCAGACAAGGAAGTCCCGGAGGACAGAACGGCCAAAGAAGCCGTCCCTCCGGACCTGACTGTCAAGGCAGTAATGCTTTGTAAACGTGTGCAGCGAGGCCCACGTAGCTGCCTGACATATATCCTGCAGCGGAACACCGCGGCCTAAAGCCGTGGTAGCAGCCGTTGCCCTGGTGGAATGGGCACGCAGCCCAACAGGAGGCTCCTTCTTAGCCAAAGAATAGCAGGCCTTGATGCACAAGGTAACCCAGCGGGAGATGGTTCGTTTGTGCACCGCCCGACCTTTTTGGCACCCACGTAGCCAACAAAGAGCTGGTCATCCACCCGGAAGTGTTTGGTGCGGTCGATATAGAAGGAGAGCGCACGTTTTGGAGTCCAGACGGTGGAGCCTCTCTTCCTCTCTGGAAGGATGCGGAGGCGGAAAGAAGGTAGGCAAAGTGATGGTCTGCCCAATGTGGAAGGCAGTAACCACCTTTGGCAAGAAGGACGGACGCGTCCTAAGAACAACCTTGTCTGGATGGACAGACAGAAAGGAGGTTTGCATGATAGAGCCTGGAGCTCACTCACCCGCCGTGCGGAGGTGATGGCTACCAGAAAGGCTGTCTTCAGAGTTAGAAGACGAAGAGGACAGTTATGTAGAGGCTCAAAGGGAGCGCACATTAAAAGGTAAGAACCAAGTTCAAGTCCCACTGAGGCATCACAAACGGAACAGGAGGGAAGAGGTGTGTAATGCCTTTTAAGAACCTGTTAACAACAGGGGACTTGAAAAGGGAGGGCTGATCAGGGAGCCTGAGGAAGGCCGAGATAGCACAGAGATAACCCTTGATGGTACCCGGGGCAGAACCCTGTTGGGCCAGAGAAAGAAGGAACAGAAGGACCTCAAAGAGGGGCAGAAAGGGGGTTCACAGCCTTTGCTGTGCACCATGCCACAAATTTGTTCCACCTGCAGGCGTATACCACCTTAGTGGAGGGACGCCTGGCTGCCAGAATCACATCACAAACTTCGGGAGGCAAGTCGAAAGGAATCAACTGCCGCCGCTCAATCTCCACGCAAGCATGTGGAGGCTGGACAGGTTCGGGTGGAGGACCGTCCCCTGCTGCTGCGACAGAAGATCCTCCCGAAGAGGCAGACGGATCGGGGATCTACGCTCATACTGAGTAGCTCGGGATACCAAACTCTTCGAGCCCAGTCCGGAGCCACAAGGATGACTTGGGCCCGGTCGTGCCGAATCTTCTTCAACACTCTGGGTAGAAGTGGTATAGGCGGAAAGGCGTACAACAGACCGCAACTCCACTCGCGACGAAAGCGTCGCCGAGCGAGTGCCGCCTTGGAAATTCCAACGCGCAGAACTGATGACATTGCGCGTTCTCTTCGGTGGCGAATAGATCTAACCAAGGCTCTCCCCATTGTAGAAAGAGTCCTTGCGCCACTTCCGAGTGAAGACGCCATTCGTGATCCATCATGCACCTGCGGCTGAGTTCGTCCGCCCTGGCGTTCAGGGAACCTGCCAGGTGTTGAACCATCAGGAACATGCCCTGATGTTTCAGCCATGTCCAGAGGCGCAGAGCCTCCTGACAGAGGGTCCACGACCCCACCCCGCCCTGTTTGTTGCAGTACCACATGGCGGTGGTGTTGTCTGTGAACACCTGCACAACCTTCCCTTTGACAGATGGAAGGAATGCCTTGAGTGCAAGCCGGATCGCCCGGAGCTCCAGAAGGTTGATATGGAGCCAGGACTCCGCCGGAGACCAGAGGCCTCTGATCTCCGCCTCTCCCATGTGACCGCCCCATCCCAGAAGGGACGCGTCCGTCACAACCGTGTGCTCTGGCTGGGGAAGGGAGAGGGATATGCCCATGACCCATTGCCGGTCCGTGAGCCACCACTGCAACTGTTTTGCAGTCCCCTCCGAGATCTGGACGTGATCGGACAGGTTGCCCTGGTGCTGCGCCCACTGGAACTTCAGGTCCCACTGCAGAGCCCGCATATGCCATCTGGCATGATTGACCAGCAGGATGCCATGAGGCCCAGCAGCCTCAGGGTCATCCGTACCGAAACCCAGGATAAAGGCTGAAAGATCGGAATCATAGCCTGAATATCCCGGACTCGCCGTTCGGGAGGATAGGCCCGAAACTGCGTCGTGTCCAGAACTGCTCCGATGAAAAGGAGCTGTGGAGAAGGAATCAGATGTGACTTTGGCACATTGATGGAGAACCCCAGCGAGTGCAGGAGTTCGGCCGTAGTCTGGAGGTGGGAGACGACTGCCTGGGACGAGCCCGCCTTCAGCAGCCAGTCGTCGAGGTAGGGGAAGGCTGAAACCCCAGCTCGGCGCAGATGAGCTGCGACCACCGCCATCACTTTCGTGAACACCCGAGGGGCACTGGTAAGGCCAAAGGGGAGTACGGTGAACTGAAAATGCTCGAGGCCTACCATGAACCGTAGGTAACGCCGGTGGGCCGGCAGGACGGGGATGTGGAAATAAGCGTCCTGCAAGTCCAACGCTACCAACCAGTCTCCAGGGTCGAGGGCAGTCAAGACCTGAGCTAGGGTGAGCATCTTGAACTTCTCCTTCCGGAGGAAGCGATTGGCGTTCCGGAGGTCCAAGATAGGACGCATGTCCTCCTTGTCCTTTTGGGCACCAGAAAGTAGTGGGAGTAGCAACCACGTCCTACTTCTGGGGTCGGAACATGCTCGATGGCCCTCTTGGCCAAGAGGGTCGTGACTTCCTTCTGCAGAAGCACCAAGTGATCCCCTGACATGCGGTGGAATTGAGGTGGCATGGCTGGGGGTGGTCTCGAAGGGGAGGAGTAGCCCCTTCGGACAATGTCCAAGACCCACCTGTCCGAGGTGATGGCACGCCAGTGGTGAAGGTGATGGCGGACCCTGCCCCCTACTGGCGTGCCGTGCACCTGAAAGGAGGGACTAGGAGGACTTGGAGGCCGTGGACGGGTTGGAGGTGGTGGCCTGACCCGCACGCTGGTTGCCCGAACCGCCACGGCGGTATCCACGTCCTCGGCCACGCGAAGCGCTTGCTGCGCGGGCCGTTGGCCGGGCTGCTGACGTGACTGGGCGCCCCTTCCGTGGCCACGAAAGGGGCGAAAAGCAGATGAGAGCGGAGGGCGCACAACAGCAAGGCCCAGGGACTTGGCAGTAGCCCGCGAGTCCTTGAAACGCTCCAGCGCATGGTCTGCTTTTGAACCAAAAAGACCGACTCCATCAAAGGGCATGTCCATGAGGGTATTCTGGACATCACCCGAAAAACCAGTGGTCCTCAGCCAGGCGAGGCGACGCAGCGCCACCGTCGTTGCAAGCGATCTGCCCAGCGAGTCGGCGGTATCAAGGCCACAACGGATGGTGTATTTAGCCGCATCTCGCCCTTTCGCAATGGCGCAGGTAAGCAGTGTCTGGACCTCCTCAGAACACTGCGGCAAAACAGTCGCCACCGAATCCCACAGGGAGTGGGTATATCGGCCCAAGAGGCAAGCGGTGTTGACAGACCGCAAGCCAGCACTGGAGGAAGAGAAAGCCTTCTTCCCAAAGTGATCCAGGCGCTTGGATTCCCTATCCGGAGGGGCGGTAGGGAAGGCGGTTTGGGAGGCAGAGGCTTGGACAACCAAGCTCTCAGGGGTGGGGTGTTGGGAGAGAAACAGGGGGTCGCCCGGAGCAGGGCGATGGCGTCGGGCCACGTTCCTATCCACAGGAGCCCCTGTGGTGGGCTTGGACCAGGCACCCAAAAGAACGTCAGTGAGTGCATCATTGAACGGAGGCACAGTCTCCGAAGAGGAGGCCGCCGGCTGAAGCACTTCTGTCAGGAGGTTAGTCCTGACGGCCACAGTAGGCAACTGGAGATTCAAGGCTCCAGCAGCTCTACGCAACACCGTTGCAAATTAGCCCCCTCCTCCGTAGCCACGGGAGGAGACAGCATGCCAGAGTCAGGGGAGGTGTCTAGACCACTGGCATCCCCAAGTTCCTCAACCCAGTCCGGGTCAAACTCGCACTGTTGTGTGAGAGGGTCCTCAGACCCCTCCCAGCTCTCCTGGTCCTCCTCAGGTTCATAATATGGAGGAGGAGGGACATTAGGGACCCAAGGTCTCATCGGCGCCGGAACCGGCGTCGGGCGACGTCCGTCCGGCTCCATGTCCGAAGCCGGAGAGAACCGGGGAACGACGCCGTCCGGAGCCCCGGGGACATCGGCGTCGGTGGAGGCGTGGTTAGGTCAACCGGCGTCGATGGGGGTTGCGGCGCCACCGGAGCCGGGATCGAGGACGGGGCCGGAGCCGGGATGAAGGCTGGTGGGACAGGCGACGCCGGGACCGGAGTCGACGGCGACGCCGGAGCAACCCCATCAGGGCCCGCGGGGCCCGAAGGCGCACCGGAGGGACCTTGAGGCCCGAAGAGGCGGGCCATGGCCGACAGGAACTCCTGTACTTGGGCCGGAGCCGCCCCCGAACCCGGGAAGGACGGGTAATGCGGGGGTGACTCGACAGGCACGTCCGGGGCCGCGGGGACAGTGCCGACAGGGGCCTCAGCCGAGTCGCGAGACCGGCGAGGCGAAGTCTTAGAGCGATGACGCCGCTTAGACTTCTTGTGCTTCGACTTACCGGAGGAGCGCGAAGACTTGGATTCCGACGAACGAACGATGGGGGCTCCGCGCCGCACCAAGCCCCGGTCACGGGAGAGGTCGAGGGGCGGCGCGGAGCCGACTGCCGGACCTCGAGCAGCTTTCGAGACCGCTCCCGCAAAGCCTTCGGATGAAGTTTCCGGCAGTCAGGGCACGACTTCGTGTCGTGGTCTCGGCCGAGACAAAAGAGACACTCGAGATGCGGGTCCGTGATGGACATCATGCGGGCACAGACCTCGCAGGGCTTAAAGCCGGGCATCCCTACGACACCTTAGGAGTCGTGAAGACTCGTAGAAGAAAACAGTGAAAAAATTCACAAAAAGTAGTCAAAAAGTGACTAGGGCACTGCTCTTCCCGGATCTGCGCTTACTGGCGCGGAAAAAGAAGAACTGACGTCAGCGCGCAGGGCGGCGTCTAAGTACTGCCCGCGACGTCATCCCGGCGATCACGACGCCGACGACGGACGCGGGCCGCACGACGCCGCCTACCGACACGCAAGGGTACTGCTACGCAAAAACTTTCCGGATCCAGCCTGACGCCTGGGGATATTCTAAGGTAAGGAATCTGTCACTAACGTGTCTCTTTCAGATAGAGGTTTTAAGGGTTCAGGGATGGCAAAGGTTATGGGGTAGTAAGGTTTTAAAAAAAAAAATTAGGACTGAGTATGGGGCAGTGAGGGACTTATAAGGTTAATAGGGTTTGGTAAGGGTACGGGGTAGTAGGGTTTTTTTATGGTTCAGGGTTGGGTACAGGGGTTTTTGGGGGTACGTGGATGGTTAAGGGTATGAAGTTATAAGGGTTCAGGGACGGGTAAGGGCATGAGGTAGTAAAGGGATTTTAGGGTTTTATGGGTTCAGGGATGGGTAATGGTAGGTGTACGGAGTAATAAGGGTTATTAGGATTCAGGGATGGGTACAGGGTAGATACGGTTTGTTAAGGGTTCATCTCTTTTTACACAAAGAAAAATAACTTAGCAGTCTAATAGGGCTACATTGGCCAATTCCGTTTATTAACATAGAAAACTAAGCACTATTACAAATATATAAACATTACAAAAAGAACCAGGTGACAGGAAAGAACAAAGCGGTTATACTAACTAAGTTTTCTCCCTTAAGATGATCTCAGATTTTCATGTAAATTAATCTATTTCTCTGACAACTTTCTTTCAGAATCCTACTAACCCGGCTGAAGGATCTCTCCATACTTCAGATGAAAGGACAATGCTTACATTTTATTGCTGAAAAGAAATAAGGAAATACTTATTTGTTAACTATGCACCCTTCATACTAGGCTGGTCACTTCAGAAAAAAAGCCTTTCTAGATGGATAGTCCGTCATCTTATGCTATGAAAAAACTAAAAAGACAAACTAAAAGCTCACTCAACTAGAGGTAGCTAGTAGAGTGAGCTTTTGATTACTGCTACTTTATTGAGAACTATTTCTGCAGTGGAGATTTTTAAAGCAGTCACTTAGAGGTCTGCACATACATTTACATTACTGTCTTCATTCAGACTCCACAGAAGATGTCCCAGTAGGGTAGGCCTCCTTCAAAAATCTCTTAGCATAGGTCATTATTTTTCTTTTTTCCTTTTACAGCTTCTGGCAGTGATGGACTTGCTTTTTCTATTCAGTGCATATGATTACCAATAAAGATCCCCCCTGAAGGAGAGGATGGTTGCTTTCCTGTAATCCTATTTTAATATAAGGGGAATCACCATTGAAATCACAAGCAATCCACCCCTCTCCTTTTTTATTCCTTTCACATGGGAGATGACAGTTGTCTGTAGTTGTATCCTTTGTCTCCGTTGTAAATAAAGAACTGAACATCTGCCAGATAGAGCGTGATGTGGTACTGGAGGACTACTACTTAAATATACAAATCCCTTTATCATCCTTACCTGTCTGCAGGCTATGTGGCTACATGATTTTATTTTTTCTCTTCTCTATTTTTCCCTTCCTCTCCTTTAAACGAAAAACAAGTTTGTGAAAGAGCATTTTCCTTGTCACCAAGCTGCTCTAGTAACATTTATATATTTGTAATAAGGTTTAAGTTTTTAAAGTAAATAAATGGAATTGGTCACTGTAGCCTTAAATAAGCTGCTAAATAATTTTTCTCCATATAAAACAATCGTTTTTAACAAAAAAGCAAATGAGAAATATTTTTCTTTGCAAAAGTTTTCTGGAGTTTTGCAAGCGGGCAGGAGTATTTACTGCTTATGATTATCAGTGGAGATAGTCTAAAGGAGACTGAAAATGTATCACTGTGTCATGTGAAGTGGGGAAAAGTTACCAATACATTACATTTAGTGTGTACGTGTAATCATCACGGTGACAATGTTGGCCTAGGGAAGAGTCCAACAGAGGCAGTTGCTGTTGCTTAGGGTTGACTTTTACATCTCTGTTCTTTAATAAACCCCTTTTTTTTGTTATTGTGGTGTCCTTTTAACGGACAAGGATTGGAGCCGAACCCATGCATGCACACCAGTGAATTTCAGCAGGTTTTGCTAGCTGAGGATCAATGTGCCGCATGTCTTGAGCCAGTGCAGTATTCAGAGGGTCATATACTAAACATTAATTAGCACACCAGAGCCAGCTGTCAAACAAAACCATTTAAAAAGAAATCCAATCAGAAAAATCCAATTATTAATAACGTTTTTTTAAACAAAAATCCCCTGCCATGGGTGCATACAGGAACCTCCTTGAATTAAGGCTGGAGAGGATCAACATGGCTGGCTGAACAAAGGTGCCCCTGTTATCAACATGCATAGGTGGACTCTCTCAGAGGCCAACTGTTTGTGAAGGCTTTCATGTCATACTTTTGCCCGTATTAACCACTCGTTCCTTATTGGTGTATAAGGCACAAAGCGGCTAAATGTTATTCAAACTGCTGCCTGTCAAATGCAACATTTTGGCAACAATTATAATTTAAAAAAAGATAACGCTTACTTTCAAGTAAGGGGACAAAGTAGTGTGGGAGGGAGTTCAAGACCAAAAAATGTGGACCATCTGGGGAAAGTAGACAGGCAGAAAAAAAAGCAGAAAGGGGGTGAAGGTTGCGGATGCCCGTGTCAGAATTGAGTTGGGGAGGCTATCGCTAGTTCCCCAGGCAAAAAAGTTGATGTGACCACATCTTTTGGAAAACTTTTTCTGGTCCAGCCCAGAATGGAGGTGTCACTGAGTACTAATTCAGAATAAGCGATCTTCAGGTGCTTCAAACTACAAATTAATCAGATTGAATTCTATGGTTCAGTGCCTCCATAAAAACCAAACTTAATTTTAGTTGTTCACAAACAGCCTCATTTTTTGACACACTTATTTGACAAAAATGTTTTTAACACTAAGAACTGGTCATAAGAATTCAGCATTCTGTATGTCTCTAGCCCCGGATCCGCTAAATGAGCAACCGGGGCAGTCTCAGAGGGTTGCTCCGTTAGAGAGGATGTCGGAGTAGAGGACTGTAGTAGTACACTTCAAGTCTACATTTGACTTTTTGAAGGAAGAGGAAGCAGCCGACCTTTTTGCAAAAGGGCATGGCAAGGCACCCTTCCTTGTCGTTAGTGTCTTTACAAAGAATTTGATGCAGATATCACATTTTCTGGGGTCAAATCCAAGGCAATGATAGGAAATGCACTTGTGCAGGTCATATTTTTGCTACAGAAACTACAGGCCTTAAAGAGATATTTTTCAAAGCTGCCTCAGACATGTTGAAGAAGTTTTACTGGTTAAAAAAAAAAAAACGAGGGGGCGTGGCCGGGCAAGATGGCCGATCGGACGTAGACCGTCTCGGCTCCCGGTCCACGCGTTATTCCGGAGCTGTCTCTGGTGAATCTCGGCGCTGTGAGCGCTGAAAACAGCTCCCCGGGCTGTCGGAGTACGCTGGGCATGACCTGAGCCCTGTCTTTTGCCCCGGAGCTGCCTACACCGGCGGCGCTCTGCCTTGTGCTGTCTGAGGGGGGAGGCCTCGGTGCAACTCAACATGGCCGTCGGAACGCAGCCGCGGGACGCGGCGTCCTCGCTCGCACCATAAAGGTACGGATCGGAGTGTGTGCTCCTGCTGCGGAGACCTGCATCCAGTCACGGGCTGTCTGTGGGAATACGGGGCGGCCGGGCCCGGGAGCGGCTCGCATCGTGGGCGGAGGCCGTTGCAGCGCTTCTCGCCGCGGGTGCCTGACCCTGACATGGCGGCCGATATCGGGCCTGCGACGATGGGGGCTGGAGCCTCAGACCTGGGGCAGTTGACTTTAAGCCTGCCTTGTGGATAACTCGCTGGTGAGGGGGAGTGCCCCGTGGAGTGGCGGCGAGCTGACTTACCGTGGTGCTGCAACTACAGAGTCCCTGGGGGCCTGAGTAGGGGCTCCCTCTACAAGCAAACGACTTGGGCCTGTGGTGATCGCGAGACATCCTGCGCGGGGGCGCCACTACCCGCTACTCGCCTTTCCCTCCTCGCCTACTGCAGCTGAGACAAGCGACAAATGCGACGCGCATGAGCGCTGCTGACCCAGTGATGCTGCTGAAGAGCTGAATGGCGTCTAGAGGTGGGTCCCTTATGATCTTGGAGATATAGCCCCTACATCGCCTGTGGACCCGTCGCACCTGACCCCACACGATCAGTTTGTGGCCAGATTCGGAGATTCCCCACTTTCCATGCAGGGCTTTGGGGGTCCGAGTGGCCTCATCCTTATGCCGCCGAAGAAGGTGACGAGCAAGACGCCACATAAGGTTTTGGATTTCTTTGCGCCCTCTGACAAACGCACATCGCTGCGAGGGGACTCGGGTGCGGAAGCCATGGCCCTCACAAAAGCAGACCTGTTGACTATGTTCAAGGACTTTAAAGCTGAATTGCGCAACGACCTTAGCCAAGATATTAAGGCCTCCTTGGACCACCTTTGCACAGATCTCACGGAGCGTCTGACCTCCCTCCAGCAAGATGTGGATTCGGTGGGTACCAGGGTGCTGGACTTGGAGACGCAACATCAGGAGCATGGAAGGCTCGCCACCGAAGTACAAGGCGATGTCCAGGCCCTCGGGGAGCAGTTACATCAGGTGCAGCTTAAGGCAGAGGACCTTGAAAACAGAGCCCGGAGAGAGAATATACGCATCAGGGACTTGAAAGAGGGTGCAGAGGGACCCGATTTAGAAGCGTTCGTGGAGGGGCTCTTCGCTGAGATCCTGAGCCCCCAGATCCTTAAAATAAAATTGGATAGAGTCCACCGGGTGGGCACCATGCAGAGCGGCGAGACGAGGCGACCCCGCGACATCCTGGCAAAATTTCACTCGTACAAAACCAAGGAGGCGGTGATTCAAGCTGCCAGGGCGAAGGACTCCAGCTCCTTTCAGGGTCAGCCATGCACCATTTACCAGGATGTGGCGCCTTCCACGCTGGCGCGGAGACAGCTATTCAGACCCGTCACCGCTAAATTACGAGACGACAAGGTCAGATATCGATGGACCTACTCCTTTGGACTCAGCTTTGAATATCAGAACAAGCGACGCCACATCACGGAGCTGCGAGAGGGTCTAGATCTATTGGGCCTTTCACCGGAGGAGAGCGACCCCACGGGGGGTGCCGCGGCGGGTCCCCCCCGGGGCTCGCAGTCCACCTCCGCCTGGTCCACGAACTCACGCAGGAATCGCCGATGATCTATTGTTGAGCACACCCTGATGTTCAAGTGGTCCACCACCGTCGCTGGGACTGCGTCTCAAAGCCTTCTGATCAATGACACTGGCTGGGAAATCTACCGATCCCTATAACGAGCGGTGACAGTCCTGCTTTAACCCACGACCCCACATGATTGGACTTGGCTTTCGCCCCTGTCCTCAGAGTTCCAATCATCAGTGTGGGTGCCGGGGGAACTGCGATATGAGTGGTACTATACCTACGAATGGTGATGTTATCCCCTTTTCTGATTATTTCCAGTGAGGCGAGGTTAGTGTTGTTTCTGCTCTGCTTAGTGGGTTATACATTGTTAGCCAGGGGCACAATATGGGTCTGACCTGCAGTGCAGCTAATCTACCTCTGTAGTTGGTCCAGTCCTAAGTTAGCAATGTGCTCTGCTTCCTTAACTGTCCAGAGACATTTTTTGATAACATGTAAGATTCATATTGGGATGAGCGTGGACGGGGTCCTCGGACCTGTCGTCCCCCCTGGTTCCTAAGGGGGCGTTCTAGTCCCTTATAGGAGATCTAATAGTATTCTTTTTCTTTTTTTTTTAGTATTGTTGTATTGTTTATGGTTGTCTTCCTATTGTTGGGGGTAGCTGGGGAAGGTATGGGAGGGACAATGGTGGCTTTTTAATGTTCGCTTCGTTGCGGCCTCTAACAGTGGCGACACCACGACTGACATGCATTGGCGCACTACGTCTTTTCGGAGACTGACGAGGATCCGGTATACAGGGGGTAGGCTGAGGCTCTTACAGAGGGGCGGTGCTGCACAATTAGACTAATGCCAGTCACGATTGGAACATGGAACGTAAAGGGTCTTAACTCGCCCCAAAAGCGACAAAAGGTGTGGAAGTATATTATCGACCACCACCTCGATATAGTAGCCCTACAAGAGACGCACTTAGCCAGGACTGAAGATGCACGCCTGAGACACAAACACTACCCGCTCATTTATAGGTCCTCAGCACACACAAAACATAGGGGAGTGGCGATCTTGTTTCACTCTTCTCTAGTTTCAGCCATTAGGAGTACATACCGATAAAGATGGCCACTGGGTCATGGTTAAGGGCCGTTTGAGAGGCAGATTGTGCACCTTCGTCGCCCTATATGCCCCCAATACAGGACAGACGGTATTCTTACACACACTCCTGGGGATGCTGACAGACTTTGCAGAGGGCCCACTGATCCTCATGGGGGACTTCAACTTACCGTGGCAAAAAGAGCTTGACAGTACGCACTCACAACGTTCGGATCTGGGCTCCTTCTCTGCGGACACACAGCGGCGCATACACAACATGGGATTAATAGATGCATGGCGCAGCCTCTATCCACAGACCCGTGACTACACGTTCTACTCGCATGTCCATCGTACATACTCCCGGTTGGATTACATTTTTCTTAGCCAATCCCTACAGGGGGCCCTACGGGACGCCAAGATATTCCCCCTTTCAGTCTCAGATCACAGCTTACTGTCTATGTGTCTCTCTTGGGGTGGGAACGTCTCGACTACACCTAGGTGGTATTTTCCAGCGTCACTTGCCCGGGACAGGGAGTCCTGTACTAGTCTGAGAGAAGCCATTACTGAATTTTTTACCATTAATAACCCAGAGGACACGTCGGAATATACAACATGGGACACATTCAAGGTGGTCTTTAGGGGGAGATGCATAGCCCTTAACTCGGCCCTGAATACACAGCGCACTAGGGAGAGAGAGCAATTGGAGAAAGAGCTCGCCACACTTGAACAGGCTCATAAATTGAACCCCACAAGTCAGTCTCTTCGTAGCCTAACTGCGGTCCGCGGTAAACTTCGGGCGATTTATAACAGAGCGGAGTTCACACTCCTCAAATGAAGGCACTTGTCATACACGCAGGGCAATAAGATTGGTAGGCACCTTGCCCGGCAATTAAAGGATAAGCGAGAGAGAGTACGTGGGTGGCCTTCAGGGACCCTCCGGGGAAATTACACATAACAATGAGACTAAAGCTGAGCTTTTTGGCTCTTTTTACAAATCTCTGTACACCAGTGATACCCTGGACACGAGCGCCCAAAGGGAATATCTTCAGTCACTGCCTTTACCCAAGGTGTCGGCTGCCTGGAATGAATCACTTACAGCTTCTATAACTGTAGACGAGGTGCGTTCTGCCATTAAGGCCCTAAAACCCCATAAAGCCCCGGGGCCAGATGGATACACCGCTCTTTTCTATAAGACGTTTGCCCCCGATATCAGCTCCCATCTGACTCGCCTTTTTAACAAGATGGCTGAGGACGGAGAGACCTCTGGCACTATGTCTGAGGCCGTAATTTCTGTAATACCAAAGCCAGGGAAGGATCCCCAGCGCTGCGCCGCATACCGACCCCATTGCCCTACTAAACCTCAACGCGAAATTATACTCTTCTATACTAGCCAAACGTTTAAACGATCTCATGCCTGAACTCATTCATGCTGACCAATCAGGATTTATTAAAGGCCGTCAAACACATGACAACACCCGTCGGATTATTCACTTGATAGAGAAGGCTAACAGACGTCAAATCCCCGCAGTACTAGTGGGGCTGGACGCAGAGAAAGCCTTCGACAGGGTTGACTGGTCGTTTTTATTCCACACACTCACGGCATTCGGATTCTCACCCAAATTTCTCACTATGATTCGAGCCAATTATCTCCACCCTAGGTCTAGAGTAGTAGTCAACGGGATTGTATCATCTCCCTTTAATCACTCTAGAGGCACTAGGCAGGGGTGCCCCCTGTCGCCCCTGCTTTTTGCTCTCAGTATTGAACCATTAGCGCTAGCGGTACGAATTAATCCCGATATCCAGGGCCTACCATTCGTGGGGGAGTCACATAAAATTTCCCTGTTCGCGGACGATGTCCTCTTGTCCCTCTCTAGCCCGGCTACATCCCTCCCGCCCTTACAGGTGGAACTCGAACGCTTTGAAGCAGTGGCTGGCTTCAAAATAAATCTAGATAAATCATACATTCTCAACCTCTCTTCCACACGAGGAAATGTGCAGGCTCCGGTCTCTTACACCTTTGCCGTGGGTCACGACCTCCATTTAATACTTGGGGATCCAGCTGACGGCCAAAGTAGAGGGGCTCTATGCTGCCAATTTTCCTTGCCTTCTTAATCGAATCCAAGCAGACCTTACAAAGTGGAAGCCCCTCTTCCTGTCCTGGTTGAGCCGGATCCACGCTGTGAAGATGACCCTCCTTCCTAAACTACACTATTTGTTTCAGGCGCTACCCATAGAACTGGAGGGGGACTTCTTCCGGCGAGTAAAGACTATGATTCTGCGCTTTATATGGCAGGGGGGACGCGCTCGCTTCTCCTTCTTGCGTCGCTCCCGTAGGGAAGGGGGCGTCGGGCTCCCAGACCTTCATCTATATTACAAAGCGGCACAGCTGAGAGTCTTGGTTGAATGGTCGAAGCCCGACTCCGATAAACATTGGCTTCATATGGATCGCAGTGTGGCGGGAAGGACTATATGGGATCTTGTCTGGCGCCCCAAGAGAGACAGACCTAAGAATGTTTACGTCAGCACTCCCACACGTACCACCTTAAAGGTCTGGGATACACTCACGGGTGACGATAGATGGACGTCGTTCCCTTCACCATTTACACCTCTCCATTTTAACCCGGCATTCCCCCTGGCCTTACATGAGGGACCTTTTGATGCTTGGAGGGAGGGTGGATGTTTAGCTCTGACTCATCTATTCCAACACTTTGACCCTCTTACTTTTGATGACTGTAAGCAGGACTATGCATTAGGGAATACAGAAAGCTACCACTATGCCCAATTAATGCACTGGGCGCTCACCCCTCAGGTCCGGGAGGCAGCTACGCGTCCTCTTAAGCGATTCGAGCGCTTCCTCACCAAGGCTACCTCGATGAAGGGGACGATTTCTTTCATTTATAACTTCCTTCTCACTACATATGTCTATGTGGGAGGACATGCTGCAGCGTGGGATCTCGGATGATGAGTGGACCCATTTGTGGTCCGACATCATGAGATTTAACCACTCCACAGAACTTCGGGAGGCCCACCTGAAGACCATGATGGACTGGTATCTCCATCCATCTAAGCTTAAGCGGATCTTCCCTGCCACTTCCGATAGATGCTGGAGGGGGTGCGGGCTGCTTGGAGACTTTCAGCATATTTGGTGGGATTGCCCAACTATACGCCCCTTTTGGGAAGAAATACTAGCACACATCAAAGACAAGCTGGGATACCCCATCCCCACTACTATGGCGGGCGTTCTCCTGCGGCTTGGTGACCCCTCCCTAGAGCACCAGATCCGAGCTGATAAAACCATTATGTGGCTATGTGTGGGGGCGGCTAAGATCACCCTGGCTGCCGCTTGGAAAAGGAAGGAAGCCCCAGCTATTTCCCTTTGGCATTCCCGTCTCTGGAGGCTGCTTAGTTTGGAACGCATGTCCGACATTTTCAGAGACGATTACAAAATCTTTGAATTCCGGTGGGGTCCCTTGGTCACCTTTCTCTCACACGGTCTCCCATCGCCAGTTTGTCCTCCTACTGTTAGGGCCCTGCATCTCTTTCAATTTTGAGTCGAATGTCAGTGACACTGGATACTTCCGAGATGTGAAGTTTGCAGCCACCATCGTTGGGTAAGGGGGGGGGGGGGGAGGGGGAATTCCTTGTTTTTTCTTTGTCCTTGTTATTTCCCACTTGGGAATTGTAGTTCTATGATTTTTGTTTTTACCAGGTAGCACCTTCCGGCTGGAAGGCATAGGAATGTTACCATCGCAGACTGACGATGCAATGTATTTGGAACAGCAAACTTGCACCCTTTGCATAAACGACCTCCTTCCATGCTCCGTGTATATTCACAAACTGTAACCTATACTTAAACATTTCCTCTGAAAGGAGCTGGACTTTGGTATGGCAATGTAATCTGCTACTCGTTAGTAGTTTTGATAACTCTGGCTAATCCCCTACGAGGGATACTGTGATGGTATTGTTATATGAAACATGTTGGGAAAATCCAATAAACACATCTTTGACAAAAAAAAAAAAAACCATTGAAAATTGTATGCAGTCTTCTTTAGTGTAGATGAGCAGGGACGGGGGGCGGCAGGGAGAGGGTAGATCCAGAGGGTTCCCTCACACTTGACACGCAGTAGAAAAAAAAGGCAGTCGAAGCATCTGGGGGAAGTTTATGCCACTTTCTCTCCACCTCGCTGTTCCAAGTTAGAGTGTCGCGTCACAATGCGGTGGACTATAAGAAGTATATTGGGGTGTTCAATGTTAACTGAGTGCACATGTATACTGCAATAATTATTACGGAGGATTCCCTGATTAACAGGGAATAATTCAAGCATGTGAATCTGTGGAATGCTGTCGGCGCTATGAAGACCAAGCAATGGCACACTGCAAGCTACACAAAAGTCAGTAGCCTAACAGAAAATATAGCACAATATGCTCTTAAGAGTAACCTGCACTTAATAAAATCAGATGTAGTCAGGCAAACAGTCACCAGAAAGAAGATCTAACTGCCCCAAACATCAGTCTTGATTAGAGCAACAAACAAAGCCCAATCACAGGCGGAAACTTACCTTTTTTTGCTAGGGATAACTCCTATCTGTTCGCTCTCCCCATGGGGCGTGACTAGTCTTGCCTGCCACCACTCATCGTCTGAAGCATTGATCACATGTAAAATGTCTCCATATGAGAAGCTCAGTCCTTGACTCGGTAGGCAACTGTCTCGTGTCCTATCGTAATCAAATAGAGCCCTGAAAAAAAAAGCAAAGGGAAGGTTAAGGGTGCAACATCGACCAAGAGAAACATAGCACAATATAACAAGATCTTTTCCATTTTACAAAAAATTATTCACACGAAGTTTATCAAGGCTCAAAACATTAAGTAGCTAAAATAAATCACATGATCCCTAACAACTTTAAGAAATAACAGCAGTGTACAAGTAAGAGCAAGTAATGCATTCGTTTTACTCATTAATGCTGTGCAGCAACTAGTCCTGGAGTCAGCTCCCTGAAGTCTTTATGAGGGGCCTAGATTAAGTGTTTCATTACAAAAGAGAGAACCAGAAGAATCACTTTCAATAAGATAAAAAAATCTTTAGTAAACAAAAATAATATTCTTTTAAAAACCGGTAGATGTGTATCTGCAGGCTGCATTAACTGGTTTGTGTGTTCATTACTGTTAGACCTGGCATCCTTGGCGTGGGTCTCCCTTCCATTTTGTTATGATGCCTCCTATGTTATTGATCTGTTTTTGCTGGTGTTAGATGCTTTGGGCACTGTGCCACTGCTATTCAGTGCCACAGTGCAAGTGCTCCCTATGATAAATTGTGTGATGGATTACTGACTCCATGATTGGATGATTGGTTTACTTGTCAGTCCCTAGTACAGTGCACCGAGTGTGCCCAGGGCTTGTAAATCCAATGCCGCTGGTGGGCTTGCAGCACTGGTTGTGCCACCCACAGAAGCGGCTTGTAAAATGTGCCTCAGGCCTGCCATTGCAGAGCCTGTGTGCAGCCTAGGGCTGCCATGTCGACTTGCACGCTACAAACAATCTATCCTCAAACATTGGTCTATCTTGAATATGGAACCGGATTTTAAAGGTATTTTTCAAGAATCACCCATCTTTGCTCATACCAGAGGCAAAAACATCAAGGAATTAATTACAAGAACACATACTCCAACTGTTGAAACGATATACAAAGGAAATGTTCCGTGCTTTAATTGTAACAATTGCAATAATATGATCAAGGGACCAGTTATAACACACCCAATGAAAGGGACCAAAATCAAACTGAGAGTCAATGCCAATTGCGATTCCAGCAACGTTGTTTACATGTTGAAATGCCCCTGTGGATTGGTTTACGTGGGCAAGACCGAGAGAAAAATGAAGACCCGTTTGAATGAACACAAAAGTAACATCCGTTTGAACAACATCAAATCAGTTCTAGCCATACACTTCACGGAACAAAGGCACAATGTTAGCCAATTGAAGTTTGCTATTTTGGAAACAATTACCAAACGTGAAGGCATTAATAACAATGCTTTAATTCTTCAAAGAGAGAATTATTGGATTAAGTTTCTGGACTCTATGAAGCCGAACGGTCTGAATGACCGGATGGAATTTCTTTGCTATCTGTGATATCTCTATCTGCACACTCGTTTTGCACATTTGATTCACTTCTTTGTTACGCACATTTCATTCATTTTTTATTTCACGCTGTCTCATTCTTTATCTTTCTGATTTGTTTCTTCTTTCTTTTTTCAAACTTTATTGTTATTGTCACTTCATGCATTTTTTTATCTCTTCGTTTGCTGACGTTTCTATACTGTATTTAACGCTTTTTCGTGGTTTATTTTTGGTAGGTATATCAAATGATTTCATTTTTGTCCATACAATCAGATTTATTCATTGGTAATCATCACGGAATTAACCCTTTTAGCACACCGTTCTGTTTAAGTAGTTGGTCACCGGTTAAATTGGAGAAACTGATGCATTTAACACATTCCAAGATGGCGTTTAAAATTTTAGCCTACTTGACATGAATGGTTTAGTCCTTCTTCACTTGCACATCGAATGACTATTTCTTGCAGTCAGCCGGTTACATTTTGTTTCCGCCACCGTTGATTCGAACCACTTCGGACACAAGTAGGTTTACTCACTGGCATGTACCTGTTCGGGTTCTTTTTAGCCTTTTGCACCTAACTGCTCATTCATTATTCATTTTTTGTACACGGTAAGGGTATTGTTTTTCTGTGAACATTTCGGTGTATTCGTCACGCACATAACGCGGCGAGTTCAGTTTAAGTAGCACTTCTCACTGTTATGCTTGTCCATATAGGTTTTTTAATCGGGCATTTTTTAATAAGGCAGTATGGACATATTGAGGTGTCCTGATGTCACAGTTGATGTATTTTGATAGCACGTTCTTCATTCACAGTACACGTGGTTTCAACGGGTCTTTCTAACCACTTTTACTTACTTTATGAGATGTGATCACAGGCATGATTCACCATTATACAGTTTGTTTGAATGCTTATACATATTCGTTGTAGAGAATCGTGACACTCTTTTGTCTCCGCATTATTGTTTTCAGACTCTTTTCCCCTGACGAAGGGCTTGCATGCCCGAAATGCATCGGGAGAGTTTATATTTGATGGAAAACATGGGAGTTCATACATAATGGATATTATGATCTCCAATTCATGAGTTAATGGATACACTCATGTATGAATAAAGATTACAGTCATCATGATGAAAACAAATTTATAAACGTCACGTTTTTTTCAACTTTTGTCACAATTTGAAATCTGATTCATTCAGTCACCGCTGTGCCCAGAGGGATACCACTCATTCGAGTGGCACTACTTCAAGAGTTATTTAGACACCCCGTCCAGAGGGTGATACCTCAGGAGCACGCTACAATTCTTAACCAAACTCAACTTCGCTGTGCATCGCTCACCTACATTTTCATGACTTGGTGAGTACACCCACTTACCAGTCACTAAACCTTCCCTTTACTGCATGTTGGTCACCCCTAAAGTAGGCCCTAGGGCAGGGTGCATTGTAAGTATAAGGTAGGACATGCCCTGGTGTGTGTGGCATGTCCTAATAGTGAATTACAGCCATTTTCGTTTTTCACTATTGCAAGGCTACCTGCTCCCCATAGGCCAGAATGGGCAGACTGACTATTACACCTTATAGTCAGAACTGACCCAGGGAACATGGTAGAAAAACGAATTTAGTATGCCTAAACTCAGAATGATAAAATACATCTTTTAGTGAAGTTGGTTTTAACATTCTGTGTTTGAAAATACCACTTTTAGAAAGTGGGTATTTTCTTGCCTAAACTTCCAAGCCTGCCTCTGCTAGGTTGTGTATTCCTTGTCTGGATATTGAGTGACAGGGGCTGGGGGTGGCTACAGGAGACAGGGTGAGTCAGCACAGGGCTGAATAGAAAGATCTGCATCCAGAGTGGAGGGAGGAGTTGCACCTGGGTCTGAACAGGGCTGTGCCTGCCTTCCACAATGCTGGCTCCACCTCCTGCCGGGCGGCTGAGCACTCTGCCCCACATTCTGAAAGGAAAGAAGGAGTCAGAAAAACAAAGTGCTCCAGGACTGACCAGAACTGGTTTTGGACTAGGCAGAGGCCTCTCTGCCTTCAGAGAACAAAGAGAAACTGGGTATAAAAAGGGGACCCAGACCCCTAGGAAATTAGATCACTTTGGGAAAACAAGAAGAAACCTTTGCTGAGGAGCGGAACCAAGAAGAAACTGAGGAGAAGACTATCCCTAAGCTAGAGGGATCTGCCTGCAGTGGTTGCCTGACTGCCAAAGGAAGGAGAAAGGACTTTTGTGCACTTTTATTCAACTTGTGAAGGATCTCCAAGGGCTTGAGAAAAGAGCTTGCCTCCTGCTGAAGTCTCAGGGACAACAGACTTCAACCACCAGCTCCCCAAGAATCCTTTGGAAGTGCCTGCTGCTGTTTTGGGCCTTCTGAAGGGACTGCGTGTCACAAGGAGCTGGAAGCGCGACTCAAGAGGGAGAAGCGTGTTGCAGCCGCTGCCGTCGCATCACGGAGATGACGCCGCTGTAGCTGTCGCATTGCACCGCATCTCGAGAAACGTCCCGCAACCCCGAAGAAGCGTGTCGCCGTCGCAGCCGCTGCATCGTAGATGTCGCCGCTGTAGCGGTCGCATTGCACCGCATCGAGAGAAGCGCCTCGCATCCACGGAGAAGCGTGCCGCCGTCGGAGCTGCTGCCGTCGCATCACGAAACAAGGGTGTCGCCGCTGCAGTTGTCGCATCGAGCGGAAGCGTCTCGCAACGTCGGAGAAGAGGGTCACCGCCAAAGCCGCTGTCGTCGCATCACGGAACAAGGGTGTCGCCGCTGCAGCCGACGCATCGAGTCGAGACTTCGCAACATCGGAGAAGCGTGCCGCATCAGGAAGAACTTGACGTCTTTATTTCTTTGCACCAGAACTTTGTCGCATCTCCATCTCTGCAACACTTTCGTTGTAGAAACGTGACGCATCGTAAGGTACATTGACTCAAAGTGTCGCATTTTAAGAACTGAAGAGAACTAAGCTAAACCTACCATTTTAAGTAAAGTATTGTGGATTTTTGTCGTTTATGGTCTTGTGTTAAATCTATATAAAAGATACTTATTTTTATAATACAACTTGTGTGGTGTCCATCTGTAGTGTTGTCACTTAATTACTGTATGTGTTCACAAATGCTTTACACACTGCCTCTGAGATAAGCCTGTCTGCTCGTGCCAAGCTACCAAGGGGGTGAGCAGGGGTTATTTTAGGAGTGTACCCCCTTACCCTGACTAGAGGCAAGTGTCCCCATTTGTCACAAGTACCTACCTGTGCCAACTAGAGACCCCCAAATCTAACATTGGTGGTCAGCGGTGAGGATTCTGGACTTGCATTTGTGACTCATGTACAGTGATTGGTGAACACTACTAGTGAGTGCAGACCAAAACGCAACCACATACTTTTGGTAGATTTTTTTTTTCTAGGACTTTCCATTTGTGCCAAGTTCAGCCATCATGAAACCAGCATCCATAGCATCTGTTGATTTTGATTGGGAAGAGGAGAAACTAGAATGCTACAATGCGAAGCAGCTGAAGCACTTCTGCAAAAGATTTAATGTTGCAATTACTGGGCTCACCAAGAGGGATGAGTTCTATAAGGCGCTGAGGGCCTGGGTAGAAGCAAGGAAAACCCCTGAGAAGGAGGAAGGGGGTAATAATGCAGAGGTGCAGCTGGAAGGACCATTGGGTCCAGGGGAAAGGAAAGCACCTTCCCTAGCAGGTAGCAGTGTTTCTGCCAAAGGCCTGTCCCCAGAAGAGCTGGAGGACAGGGAGAGAAATAGGATGCATGAGTTGGAGCTGGCCAAAATGAGTGGGCAATTGGAGATTAGGAAAATGGCCCTGGAAGAAAAGAGGATGCAGCTTGAGCATGATAGAAGTTTGAGGGAGTTGGATTTGAAAGCTAGGAGCTTACAGATTACTCCCTCTGGTGGCAGCACACCGTCAATGCCTGTGGAATCTAGAGTGTATATTCCTAAGGATGTGGTCAGGGAATTTTTTTTAAATGATGACATTGGGCAGTGGTTCAAGGCCTATGAGGTAGCCATGTCTTCCCACCGGGTCCCTGAGAAGGATTGGGGAGCGGGGTTGTGGGGACGGTTCCTTAGTGAGCGGCGGGACACACTGCTAGATTTGCCTTCTGATGTCCATAATTCATATCGCCACATGAAGGATGCTTTAATGTCTAGGTATGGTTTAACTCCTGAATTATATAGGCAGAGGTTCAGGGGTTGCAGGAAGATAGAGAACAGTACCTGGGTTGAATATGTCACTTTTTTCTGCAGAGCATTGGATGGTTGGGTAAAGGGTAGCAAAGTTGATGATTTTCAGGGGCTCCTTGATTTAATTGCATGGGAGCACTTGTCCAGTAACTATTTTCCAGAGCTACGCCAGCACCTGATAGATAGCAGGCTGACTATCCCTAGGAAGCTTGCTGAGGAGGCGGACCGCTGGGTCAGTACCAGGGTCCACTAGGGTCACGTGGGAGACTCAGCCAAGGGTGGGCAGGGTCCCCAGCAGAAGAGTGGGGGGGGACAAGGGTAAACAGAGGGAGTTCCAAAGAAGGCCCCAAAGTAGTCCCCAAGGGAACCAAGGGAAAGGTTCCCAGCCTCCCCCCCCAGAAACCCTCAGGGGCCCAGACAGGTCCACCTGTTCAAAGGGGACCCCTGAGATGCTACAGATGTGGGGACCTGGGTCATATGGCGACTGATCCCACGTGTCGCCAGTTTGGAAAGACCGCACCCCCTGGTGCAGCCCCCGGTAGATGGCTAGTGTAGCCCTGGGTGAGGAGATGGATGCCCAAGATGGGTGGGGTCCCGCAGAGATGTCCCTTGTCTCCTTAGGAGACTGAGGTGGTCCCCAGGACCCAGCTGCCTGACAACACTAAGAAATACAGGCAGTGGGTGACCATCAATGGCCATAGGGTGGAGGCTCTTAGAGATACAGGAGCCAGTGTGACAGCTGTCAAGTGTCACCTGGTGTCTCAAGAGCAGGTTGTCCCCCATGCATTCTATCCCGTTGTTGCCGCTGACAACACAGAGTCACTGCAAAGTGGCTCAGGTTCCCTTTGAGTGGGGGGGGAGGGGTCTCTGGTACTCTTCAGGTAGCTGTGAGGCCCGCCATGCCTGTTGACTGTTTGTTCGGGAACGACTTGGAGAGCTCACCTTGGGCGAAGGTGGAGCGAAGTGCTCATTTAGAGATGTTGGGTTTGCCTGACTGGGCGTGTGTGACCACCCGGTCCATGGCAGCAAGTAAAGGTGCTCAAGAGGACCTGGAGCCTGAGAGGGAGGCCCAGGTACCTGTCGTCACGAGAAGAGGCAGGGGGCGCGGGAAACCGGCCCCCGAAGTTCCCACGGTCCAGGAAGAGGCAGACCTTGAGGGGGATGCCCTGGAGCCTAAAGGGGAACAGGTAGCTGAACTGGGGGACCTGCCTGAGCTGACCCATTGGCAGCAAGAAGGAGGACCCTCCAGGGAAGAATTCTGCAAGGAGCAGAAAGAATGCCCTTCTCTGGTGGGTCTGCGGCAACAGGCTGCAGACCAGGCAACAGGTGATCAGTCTGGATCACATTGGGTCTATTGGGAGAATGGTCTCCTGTATAGTGAGCCTAAGGTTGCTGAGCCTGGGTCAGCCCGTGTGCTGGTGGTACCCCAGTGCTTCAGAGCCTTCCTACTGGGGCTGGCTCATGATGTTCCATTGGCAGGACATTTGGGGCAGGACAAGACCTTTGAGAGGCTTGTCACCCACTTTTATTGGCCCCAAATACGCAGGAGTTCAGACACTCACTGCAGGACATGTCAGACTTGCCAGGCAAGTGGAAAGAGTGGGAGGAAGCGCAAGGCTCCTCTCCAGCCATTCCCTGTAGTCAGCACCCCCTTTGAACGGGTGGGTATTGACATTGTGGGGCCACTGGACCCCAAGACAGCCATGGGCAACAGGTTCATCCTGGTCTTGGTGGACCATGCCACCCGGTACCTGGAAGCCATACCTCTGAGGACAGTGACGGCCCCCGTGGTGGGACGAGCACTGATGGGAATTTTCTCCCGAGTGGGATTCCCTACAGAGGTAGTGTCTGACCGGAGGACCAACTTCATTTCCAAGTATATGAAGTCCCTGTGGCAGGAGTGTGGGGTAACCTACAAGTTTACCACTCCTTACCACCCCCAAGGAAATGGATTGGTTGAAAGGTTCAACCGAACCCTCAAAGGCATGATTATGGGTCTTGAGGAACCTATGAGGCGTAAGTGGGACGTCCTCTTACCATGCCTGCTCTTTGCTTACCGTGAGGTGCCACAGAAATCTCTAGGGTTCAGTCCCTTTGAGCTTCTCTATGGACACCCCGTAAGAGGACCTCTAAGTTTGGTCAAAGAAGGCTGGGAGCAATCTCCCAGGAAACCTCCCCAGGATGTATACAGTTACATGCTGGCCTTTAGGAACCAAACTAGGCGTTTCAGGCAACTCGCTGAGGCGAATCTGGAAGCCAGCCAGGAGGAGATGAAGCGGTGGTACGACCAGAATGCCACTCTGGTAGAGCTTCAGCCTGGTCAGAAAGTGTGGGTCATGGCCCCAGTGGAGCCCTGCGCGCTCCAGGATAAGTGGACCGGACCCTTTGAGTTTGTAGAGTGCAAAAGTCCGGTTACCTACTTGGTGGACTTGCGGTCTCCCAGGAACCCCTTGAGGGTCCTGCATTTCAACCGCCTGAAGCCCCACTTGGAGAGGTCCAAAGTGGGCATGCTCTTAGCGACAGATGCTGGGATGGAGGAGGAGACCGAGCCTCTTCCTGACCTCCTGTCAGGAACCGAGCAAGATGGGTCAGTGGATGGTGTCAACCTCTCTTCCACCCTGACCCCTGAGCAACAGAATGACTGCCGCCAGTTGCTGGGACAGTTTTCTGATCTGTTCTCCCTGGTTCCCGGTGTCACAGATTGGTGCATCCATGATGTGGACACTGGGGACAGTACACCTGTGAAGCACAAAACTTACAGGGTGACTGACAGGGTGAGAGCTTGCATCAAGGAGGAGGTCTCCAAAATGCTTGCGTTAGGGGTGATTGAGTGCTCTAACAGTCCTTGGGCCAGCCCAGTGGTCTTGGTCCCAAAGGCTGCCGCACCGGGTACCACACCAGAACTCCGGTTCTGTGTGGACTACCGAGGGCTCAATTCAGTCACCAGGACTGACGCGCACCCCATCCCCAGAGCTGATGAGCTCATAGATCGGCTAGGGGCTGCCCGGTACCTCAGCACGTTTGACTGGACGTCTGGGTACTGGCAGATCGCCTTGACTGATGGGGCAAGAGAGAGGTCAGCATTCTTCACACCAGATGGGCACTACCACTTCCGGGTGATGCCCTTTGGGATGAAGAATGCCCCTCCCACCTTCCAGAGGTTGGTCAACCAGGTGTTGGCTGGACTGGACTCGTTCAGTGCCGCCTACCTGGATGACATCGCAGTGTTCAGCGCCAGTTGGGAAGAACATCTGCGCCACCTCTGGGAAGTGTTGATGGCGCTGCGGAGAGCAGGCCTCACGATCAAGGCGAGTAAGTGCCAGATCGGGCAGGGTTCCGTGGTGTACTTGGGACACCAGGTGGGGAGCGGCCAGGTGGCGCCCCTACAACCCAAAATTGAAACCATCCTGAATTGGGAACCCCCAAAACCCAGACAGAGGTGAGAGCCTTCTTAGGACTCACGGGTTACTACAGGAGGTTTGTCAAGGGGTATGGCAGCATTGTTGCACCCCTGACCGAGCTGACTTCCAGGAAGCAGCCCAAGAAAGTGATTTGGACTGACACCTGTCAGAAAGCTTTTGAGGCCCTGAAAACTGCCATGTGCACGGCGCCCGTGCTCCTGGCACCCAACATCTCCAAAGAGTTTGTAGTACAAACAGACGCTTCACAGCATTGTGTGGGGGCTGTTCTGTCACAGATGAATGAGGAGGGCCTAGATCAACCCGTAGCCTTCATCAGTAGGAGGTTACTGCCACGGGAACAGAGGTGGAGTGCTATTGAGCGTGAGGCATTTGCTGTGGTCTGGGCACTGAAGAAGCTGAGACCATACCTGTTTGGGACTCACTTCCGGGTTCAGACAGACCACAGGCCCCTCAGATGGTTGATGCAGATGAGGGGTGAGAATCCAAAGCTGTTGAGGTGGTCCATTTCCCTACAGGGGATGGATTTCACGGTGGAACACCGCCCTGGTACAGAACACGCCAATGCTGATGGTCTGTCCAGATTTTTCCGCCTTAGTGAAGAGAACTCCCCTGAGGTAGGGTAGTTCTCCCCACATTTCAGCTGGAGGGGACACGTGTTTGACCTGGCATCCTTGGCGTGGGTCTCCCTTCCATTTTGTTATGATGCCTCCTATGTTATTGATCTGTTTTTGCTGGTGTTAGATGCTTTGGGCACTGTGCCACTGCTATTCAGTGCCACAGTGCAAGTGCTCCCTATGATAAATTGTGTGATGGATTAGTGACTCCACGATTGGATGATTGGTTTACTTGTCAGTCCCTAGTACAGTGCACTGAGTGTGCCCAGGGCTTGTAAATCCAATGCCGCTGGTGGGCTTGCAGCACTGGTTGTGCCACCCACAGAAGCGGCTTGTAAAATGTGCCTCAGGCCTGCCATTGCAGAGCCTGTGTGCAGCCTAGGGCTGCCATGTCGACTTGGTGAGTACACCCACTTACCAGTCACTAAACCTTCCCTTTACTGCATGTTGGTCACCCCTAAAGTAGGCCCTAGGGCAGGGTGCATTGTAAGTATAAGGTAGGACATGCCCTGGTGTGTGTGGCATGTCCTAATAGTGAATTACAGCCATTTTCGTTTTTCACTATTGCAAGGCTACCTGCTCCCCACAGGCCAGAATGGGCAGACTGACTATTACACCTTATAGTCAGAACTGACCCAGGGAACATGGTAGAAAAACGAATTTAGTATGCCTAAACTCAGAATGATAAAATACATCTTTTAGTGAAGTTGGTTTTAACATTCTGTGTTTGAAAATACCACTTTTAGAAAGTGGGTATTTTCTTGCCTAAACTTCCAAGCCTGCCTCTGCTAGGTTGTGTATTCCTTGTCTGGATATTGAGTGACAGGGGCTGGGGGTGGCTACAGGAGACAGGGTGAGTCAGCACAGGGCTGAATAGAAAGATCTGCATCCAGAGTGGAGGGAGGAGTTGCACCTGGGTCTGAACAGGGCTGTGCCTGCCTTCCACAATGCTGGCTCCACCTCCTGCCGGGCGGCTGAGCACTCTGCCCCACATTCTGAAAGGAAAGAAGGAGTCAGAAAAACAAAGTGCTCCAGGACTGACCAGAACTGGTTTTGGACTAGGCAGAGGCCTCTCTGCCTTCAGAGAACAAAGAGAAACTGGGTATAAAAAGGGGACCCAGACCCCTAGGAAATTAGATCACTTTGGGAAAACAAGAAGAAACCTTTGCTGAGGAGCGGAACCAAGAAGAAACTGAGGAGAAGACTATCCCTAAGCTAGAGGGATCTGCCTGCAGTGGTTGCCTGATTGCCAAAGGAAGGAGAAAGGACTTTTTGTGCACTTTTATTCAACTTGTGAAGGATCTCCAAGGGCTTGAGAAAAGAGCTTGCCTCCTGCTGAAGTCTCAGGGACAACAGACTTCAACCACCAGCTCCCCAAGAATCCTTTGGAAGTGCCTGCTGCTGTTTTGGGCCTTCTGAAGGGACTGCGTGTCGCAAGGAGCTGGAAGCGCGACTCAAGAGGGAGAAGCGTGTCGCCGTCGCAGCCGCTGCATCAAGGAGATGACGCCGCTGTAGCTGTCGCATTGCACCGCATCTCGAGAAACGTCCCGCAATCCCGAAGAAGCGTGTCGCCGTCGCAGCCGTCGCATCGTAGATGTCGCCGCTGTAGCTGTCGCATTGCACCGCATCAGGAGAAGTCTCGCATCGAGGAAGAAGCGTGTCGCTGTCGCATCGTAGATGTCGCCGCTGTAGCTGTCGCATTGCACCGCATCGAGAGAAGCGCCTCGCATCCACGGAGAAGCGTGCCTCCGTCGGAGCTGCTGCCGTCGCATCACGAAACAAGGGTGTCGCCGCTGCAGTTGTCGCATCGAGCGGAAGCGTCTCGCAACGTCGGAGAAGAGGGTCACCGCCAAAGCCGCTGTCGTCGCATCACGGAACAAGGGTGTCGCCGATGCAGCTGACGCATCGAGTCAAGACTTCTCGCAACATCGGAGAAGCGTGCCGCATCAGGAAGAACTTGTCTTTATTTCTTTGCACCAGAACTTTGTCGCATCTCCATCTCTGCAACACTTTTGTTGTAGAAACGTGCCGCATCGTAAGGTACATTGACTCAAAGTGTCGCATTTTAAGAACTGAAGAGAACTAAGCTAAACCTACCATTTTAAGTACAGTATTGTGGATTTTTGTCGTTTATGGTCTTGTGTTAAATCTATATAAAAGATACTTATTTTTATAATACAACTTGTGTGGTGTCCATCTGTAGTGTTGTCACTTGGTTACTGTATGTGTTCACAAATGCTTTACACACTGCCTCTGAGATAAGCCTGTCTGCTCGTGCCAAGCTACCAAGGGGGTGAGCAGGGGTTATTTTAGGAGTGTACCCCCTTACCCTGACTAGAGGCAAGTGTCCCCATTTGTCACAAGTACCTACCTGTGCCAACTAGAGACCCCTAAATCTAACAATTACAAAAACAAGCCAATTAGCATTAAAATAATTCCCCTCAACTAGAGTTAAAGTAAAACAATAGTAAAGCGATAGAAGAAAAAAAAGGAAACATTGGGATGAAGGTTCCCAAAGTCAGACAGGGTGGAGCAAGGATCGAGGGAAGATGTACAGAAAGCAGCACCTTGTGGGTCCAACAATGCCTTTTCAATGCAAATATATATAAACAAAGAGTTTGAGGCAATATTCCACCGCACCTCACCCTGCCATAGGGAAAGATAATATAAAACTCTCAAAAGTGCAAGAACCGAAAGTTCAACCTCTTTCAACTTTCAAAAATGGAAAAAGAAATGCCAACATTAGTCTGAAGATATGGTTCAGCACTCAATTATTCAGAAGATCATGATATTGCTGGATATAATTATACTACACAGAACTCATGAAGTTCAAAGAGCAGTTTAAATGACACAAACTTCATTAGGTGTATCTTGAAAACAATTTCTCCTTATTCATGTCCTCAGTCTTCTTCCATTAAAATTAGGAACAACAGTAGCCAACGCGTTTCGTCCAGGACTTCTTCAGGGCTTCATTAAAGAGCTGTTTTGGTTGAAGAAAGTAATTTTGACTTTATTTTGTCTATTTCCATGGGAAAAGTTTGTCTCTTGAATCCTGTAATGAAGTGTCGTTTTAAGATTGTCGTAAATTTAATGTTTATGACATTTGTGAAGTGAGATGGCTCCAAAGCATGATAACGGGATCCAGCATACAACACGATGTAAATGCCCTTTCCATGCAGTTAGTCTCACTCCATTTATAGGGGACAGAAGGATCCTGAACTCCTTCCTATAAAAATGAAGCATTAATGTTGCTGATGAATATTGAGGATTCCCATGAATATGGACATAAAGAAGCACCAGGATTACAATAAATTGCATGGCTCCATCTCAGTTAATAGTCTAGCACTGGAGAGAAGAGGATAAAGATTCTGACTCAACAGCAGGTGTATCAATCCAAAGAAATAATCTGAAAACAAAGTGCGTAAAGAGACACGGCCCACTTTCATTTTTGCTCATGAAACAAAACCTAGTTGGGTTTAGTAAAGGCATGGGCACATTTCCAGGTGGTTCCCTGGTCTCTGAAAGTGAAACATTCCCAACATAACCGCAGTGGCAGGTTTGCTCCCTCATGCAAGTATCCTTTTGTCTCACAGGAACTAGGGTTTCAGAAAGCACAGATTTATACACTAGACAACATTTTGCCTTGGACTCTTTGGTGACTAATGCAAAAAGAACAATTGATGGACAGAATGCAGAACAATGTCATACATTCACCCCAGTACATAGATCTGGGCCTAAATACATTTTTTTGCTCCCCAACCCAGCCATATGCAAATCAGCCTTGACCCTGTGTCCAATGGGAACAGTCCAGCCCGAACTGCCAGGCCAGGTCCTCCCTGGACTGGAAACAAGCATCCTAGGACCGGTTTAGGGGTTTCACCCCTCATCTGCCAGGATAGCTTGACTCCAGTGGCATGGAGAGGATGGGACCCACTTCTGGGCATACCCATCCCACTCGGGGTGACAAACGCAAAAAGAACAATTGATGGACAGAATGCAAAACAATGTCATACATTCACCCCATGCAGAGATCTGGACCTAAATCCATCGTTTTTTTGCTCTCCATGCCATTCCAGTTTGAACCCAGCCATATGCAAATCAGCCTTGACACTGCGTCCAATGGGAACAGTCCAGCTATATTGGTGCGGATAGTGCCACATTTAAAAAAGAAAAAAAGAAAAGTCGAATTGAAGTGGGTTTAGTCTTTTTAAACAATCTTGGCAAAAACGACGGGCAGGGGTATCTATTTTGTAGATAATTATGTCAGGTTCTGCAAACGCAATGCTTGAATTTTACCTGCTTTATGCACCGATGTAATGTTAGAAGGGCTGCAGCTTTCCATTGAAGGCGATGCATGGGACCCCCAGGAGGGAACCTTCAATTTGGAAACAATAGTAACACTACCATAATGGACGAATGACTGGAGGGACAACTTAAATGGCTCCAAGAAAGTATTTAATCACTGGCAAAGTGAAAATATACGCATGTGAAGAATTTCTGTTAGGTGAGGATAGTAGCTAGATGCCTCCTAATGGACACGAGACAGTCCTAGATGCAGCAGCTATGGCAGGAGAAACACTTCCCGTGCAACAGATTTCATAGCCATCAAATGCAATAGCTTTTCCACATAAAAGCATATAGTACACTGATGAAGGGACACTTAGCTTCTTTTAGAACCTTTATAGAGCTCTGAGGGGACATCAAGTGGCCCCATGTAAGACTTCAGGAGACAGAATGTCAGGGGGAGTGTCAGTACCTGCCTTCTGATGTAAGAGAATATATGGTCATGACGACATGCGAAAGAGGTCAGCGTACCACTGATGGTGGAGATACTACAGGGCATTACATTATGCAGGACTTGCACCCCCCTGAACTTACTGATTGCTGGAATCACAAGAACATTGCCCTTGAATTTCAGTTTAAGGAATCTGGAAGATTAATATGACATTTTATTGCTTTCCAACAAGTCTATGTGAAAATCTTTGAAACCTGAAAAATGTTGTGCAGACCCTTTTGGTTCACTTATGATTTTCCTGAAAAATGGAATTCAACAAATATGCTTCGACATCTTGCAAGCTCAGCAGTCAAAATCGAGTCATCATGAGGTTTCTGAATGTCAGTGTCCCCTTTCATGAGATAAACCAGTGTCCCTCCCTCAGGCCAGAACCCAATCACATGTGATTCAGGAATGCCTCAAAACTAAGCTATTTACGTTATGGACCTCTCAGGCTACAGTCAGAAAAGCAGAAAATCAGCTGTAGGTTTCACCCAACCCGATTAAATGTGTTCCTCTCCTATACAGCTTCTCAGATTGGACAATGCTACGACCTCCTTGAGCTCTGAAGTAACCAAAATATATCAATTAGCACATAATAAATCTGTAATAACAAATAGATATGACTTCACGTGATAATGCCTTAGCCCTTACGTTTTCAATGATAAATCAGTTCGCTGAACAGTACCAAAATGCTGCATTTGGATGGGTCCTCGTCAGTTGATCTCTATCCAGAAGATTCACAGCCAATGTCTGATGCAAGCCCCATGGAGGCATCAATCCACATATCACTTAGACTTGTTTCCTCATCAGCTGTATCTGAAGATCACAGTGTGTCCACGGTGCTCACAGGATGCGAGTGCACAGGGAGACATGCGGCCGGAGAAAACCGCTTTAGAACCAGTCACTTTCCTGTGCAAAATGATGACTATGTTCATGGAAAAGGTTCTCATCTTAGCTGCAATCATTTCCTGCAATAAACAAATCTCTAAAATATTCATTTCCACCTATTTGTATTATATATTGATTATGGATTGAGCCGGTCTGTCTCCTAGGAGATTCTGAACAGGAGAAGCAGCTCCCCCAGCCCCCAGGCCAGCAGGCCTAGGACTGGGGATTGGCTATTCAGCTACCAGGCAACTCTGAGCCCTCCCCTCACACCTGCCCAGACCCCTTAATGCTTTGCTGGGTGCACCCCAAATCATTCTCCTCCATCTTGTGAGTTGCAGCCTACCTGTGCCCCAGATTGCAGTGAGCAGAGTCCAGGAAGTGGTAGGAGGCAGACTAGTTCTGTCTCTTCCCCCCCCAACTAGTTTTAAAAAAAACGATTTTCCCTTTCTGTGATTACTGTCTTTGCCTGTGGTTGTTACAGTTTAAAATTGTAGTTTTAACCTGCCTGTGATTGCATATTTTATCACCTGTTTTGTGTGTTAAACTTGTGGTTTTCCTGCCCATGATTGCTTCCATTACAAGTACAAATTTCATTTCATTTCATTTAACGTGTTGAATTGTGGGATTTGCAGTCCAAACTCTGCAGTTTTTCCCTCTCACTCCTGGTGACTATTCAGTTTTCCCTCCAAATTTCTCCTTTGCTCTGTGCTAAGACCTGTATGTTCAACAGTGCACCCCCAGCCACCATTTTGTGTTATCAAGCCAGTGAAACCAGCCCCCCCTGCCTCCTCCCCCAGCAACAGGGAAATTCTACAGCAGAGGGTGCTTCTGTGAGCTGTTTAAACTGTGTTTAATAGGGACTGTGCACTTCGTTTTTTGGCCAGGAGAGGGAGTAAAGTTTTATTCAAACAGTATTGTTAGATTAAGTTTGTGAGGCCTTTTACCTGCAGAAGTCCAAAGTGTGGATTGAGCCTGTCTGTCTCCGAGGAGATTCTGAACAGGAGAAGCAGCTCCCCCAGCCCCCAGGCCAGCAGGCCTAGGACTGGGGATTGGCTATTCAGCTACCAGGCAACTCTGAGCCCTCCCCTCACACCTGCCCAGGCCCCTTGGGGCTTTGCTGGGTGCACCCCAGGTCATTCTCCTCCATCTTGTGAGTTGCAGCCTACCTGTGCCCCAGATTGCAGTGAGCAGAGTCCAGGAAGTGGTAAGGAGGCAGACTAGTTCTGTCTCTTCCCCCCCAACAAGTTTTTAATAAAACGATTTTCCCTTTCTGTGATTACTGTCTTTGCCTGTGGTTGTTACAGTTTAAAATTGTAGTTTTAACCTGCCTGTGATTGCATATTTTATCACCTGTTTTGTGTGTTAAACTTGTGGTTTTCCTGCCCATGATTGCTTCCATTTAACGTGTTGAATTGTGGGATTTGCAGTCCAAACTCTGCAGTTTTTCCCTCTCACTCCTGGTGACTATTCAGTTTTCCCTCCAAATTTCTCCTTTGCTCTGTGCTAAGACCTGTATGTTCGACAGTGCACCCCCAGCCACCATTTTGTGTTGTCAAGCCAGTGAAACCAGCCCCCCCTGCCTCCCTCCCACCCCTCCCCCCCCAGCAACAGGGATATTCTACATCAGAGGGTGCTTCTGTGAGCTGTTTGGACTGTGTTTAATAGGGACTGTGCACTTCGTTTTTTGGTCAGGAGAGGGAGTAAAGTTTTATTCAAACAGTATTGTTGGATTTTAAGTTTGTGAGGCCTTTTACCTGCAGAAGTCCAAAGTGTGGATTGAGCCCGTCTGTCTCCTAGGAGATTCTGAACAGGAGAAGCAGCTTCCAACTCCCTGGCCAGCAAACCTTGTCTGAGGTTGCTGGGACCTTATATAGTCTGCTAGTGGTTGGTACATGTATACACTGATTGGTGGTTGTATCTGATGCTTCTATTGGATATGGGTTAGGGTCCTCATTGGTTGGGTATGTGAGGGTTCTGATTGGTTTCTGGGTCTGTGATTCAATCAATGTAGGGTTGGGGCTAGGGTTATGATTTCTATTGGAAGTAGGGACTAGGGCTTCCTGTGTTATTGGTTGTTGGGACTAAGGTGGAACTAGGGCTAGGCCTTTAATTGGAAGTAGCGATTAGGGCTTCTGGAGTTATTGGTTGCTGGACTAGGTGTGGGACTAAGAGTAGGGTTAGGCTTTCTATTGGAAGTAGGGACTAGGGCTTCCTGTCCCATTGGTTGCTTGGACTAGGGTTGGGACTACTGGTAGGGCTAGGGCCTCTATTGGACGTAGAGATCAGGGTTTTGAACTGATTGGATGCTTGGACTAGGGCTAAGATTGGCTGTAAGGTCCTGGTCTCCTATTGGTTCTAGATTTTTAGGGCTAGTGTTGTGATAGGATAGTGTTAGGGCTAGGGTTCCCATTGGCTGACTGGGTCACCTGATTACTAGGGCTATAAAAGGCCAGGGTTAGGGCGTCTCAGCCTGGGCGTCGAGGACAAGGGCAGAGAGGACAAGGGCAGAGAGGACAAGGGCAGTTGCCTGTTTGAGCCTGTTAAGGGCAGAGAGGACAAGGGCAGTTGCCTGTTTGAGCCTGTTAAGGGTAGAGAGGACAAGGGTGAGTGCCTGTTTGAGCCTGTTCGAGACTGACCAGGGCCAGAAATGCTGCCCATTTTCCCAGTTAGCAACACCCAGCCCACACCATCCACATCCACAAACAGAGCAACACACTCACAACAAATGTACACCACGCACAACACTATGCACAGATTAATGTACCAGCATGCACTACTAACCCAACCAAACCACATCTATACACCCTACTATCCCAACTACCACACATATGCACCATCACCTACAAACAGTACACAACCCTATCCTATACCACTAACCAATACACTCATCACTAACACAACGCCAATCGACACCATACATAACTACATCCCATCCAGACACACGCTCCCTGTTGTAATTATACCTAACATACCACCTTTTAGCACTAACAAACATAATCATCCTTCCATCATTTGTCCAACAAACACCCTCCTCTCCCTTCTACCATAATAACACTAACGTACAACACACACACTGCAGACCACCACACTTTTTAACTCTTGCAACAAACCAGTCTAAGACAAACACTCTTACCTCTACGTCATTCCCACCTACACATCATACACTCTACTCATAAACACATCACCACCCCCTCTACCGTACAACCTCCTCTCACAAACTATACAACCAAATCCATTGCATGAAACATACATCAGCACCCCTTTTCACTACTCCTCAAAAAAAAACATATCACACACACCAGCACAAGATCTTCAAAGCACAACACTCCATAATACTTACCATCACAAAATACAAACATACACCCACCTTTCAAACAACACAAAGGAACCAACTCCAATGCCAAGCTTTCTCTCTTCCACCACACCTAACACAGATACAGCAACACAGCAACTCTCTTCTAACCGCCTCTCATCCATTGGACAATTTAGAACCTTACTACATGACCCACATATGCTGCACCACCACCCCTGACTAATACACCTTCCGCATTAAACACACGCAAACAATATAAGCAACATGCCATACCTCACAACTTCGCTTCCCCATGTCTACTTCACAACAATGTTACACCACGAAAACAACACAGCACTCCAACTCACTCTCAAACACCATCTCCACCACATACACACGCAGACCCATCAAAATGCCTTCTTAGCATGCTGGATGAGGAACATGATACAGAACAGCTACACGATTGCTATCCTAATACAGCTAATACCAGCTCTAAAAACACACCTGCTACAAACCCACACAATACTGACCACTCTTCTACAAAACAAAGTCTCACTATCACCAAAAGCTACTCTCTAAACTGTCTACTAATAAATGCTCGATCCCTCTCTAAAAACAAGCATCACATCTACGACCTTCTCACAGATGCAAAACCAGACATACTATTCATAACCGAATCATAGTTGGGAGAGGATATGGCCCCAGTCCTGCATGAAGCCATTCCTCTAGGCTATCAAACAATCACCCAAAATCGTATAGCCAAAAAAGGAGGTGGTCTAGCTGTTGTATTCAGGCAAACAATACATATCACTAAAATTGACAACATCTCCATAAAGAATTGTGAGGCTCTTCTAACAAGATGCAATCCTACACCGTCTTCCTCCTGTAACTTCCTGCTCCTTTACAGACCTCCACCTAGCAAGGCGACATTCCCAGACGCACTTCTAAACACAGTTTCAAACCTGATAACAATACACTCCAACCTATGCGTTCTGGGTGACCTCAACATTTGGTTTGACAAACCCAATATGACCCATCCAAAAACAATAATCACTGGCCTAGACGCACTGAACCTCCATCAGATTGTCCACAAACCGACACACACCGCTGGACATATCCTAGATGTCATTTTTGCTAATACTGAACTAGTTACCTTTCAAACTATAACTCCAGTCACATGGTCAGACCACCACTTGCTTGCTTTCCAACATAAAACACTAAGCGACTCACCTAAAACTACCTTACATCCATCCACCTATCGGCCGTGGAACAAACTCAATTTGGAACATTTAGAAACACAACTAACATCAAGTACAAATCTGGAAACAATAAATTCTGTTCAAAAACTATAGGAGTGGCTACAAGAAGCTTTTGACATCCTGATACCACTCAAAACCACACAACAGAACAAAAGAAAAAAAGCACCTTGGAGAAACATAGAAATAAAAGACATAAAATAAATTAGAAAGCTGCAACGTACCTGGCTCAAAACAAACGCCAAACAAGACAAACTTCACCTACAAAAAATTAACAGATTATACAAGTCGGCTATCAAAAAAGCTAAGAAAAGGTACTATTCAGACAGAATTCAAAACGCTAAATGTGCAAATAAAGAATTCTATAAAATACTCAATGAATTTCGCAAACCAAATTGCCTAGAAGGAACTCATCCTGTTACTCAAGATTTCACAGACAAACTGGCAAATCATTACACAGACAAAGCAGACACGTTGGACTCGTACTTAAAACAGAAACAAAGCACCAGCACTAACCCTTGAACAAAACAACAATCCAAGAATACTCTAACCAAGCCTCTCCGTTCCTTCCAACACATCTCACACGATGAATTTATGGACCTGGTCAAAGCAAGCAGGCCTGCCGGCAGCCCTTCTGACCCCTGTCCACCACAAACTTTCAAGACAATTCTTTTAACAACCTCTGCTGCCACTCCAGTAAGAAGAATCATCAACGATTCCTCAACTACCGGAATATTTCCAGAAGAACTCAAAAAAATCACACATACGCCCTTTACTGAAGAAAACAAACTCGGACCCGTTGAACCCTGACAACTACAGACCCATTACAAATGGACCTTTCCTGGGCAAACTGATAGAAAGAGCAGCGTTCGCCCAGATGTCACAATTCATTGAAGAGAATGACGTACTTTCAGACTTCCAAACAGGATTCCGTCCGGGAAGAGGCACTGAATCTGCCCTCCTTGCCATCTGGGATGACCTGAAAAATACAGTTGACCGCAACGGAGTTGCTGCGCTACTCCTCTTGGACCTCTCGGCTGCCTTTGACACAGTTGACCATGACACTCTGAAACAAAGACTCTATGAAGCCGGCATAGAGGGAACTGCTCTAGACTGGATCGCGTCCTACCTTCGAAACAGAACTGTCATCCATACCCCACCTTTCTCGTCCAAACCGTACTCCACAAAAGCAGGGGTCCCTCAAGGTTCTATCATCCCGCCCATGCTTTTCAACATTTACATGAAGTCATTACCAGTACTGATCAATCAATTTCACCACTCGTGCTATAACTATGCAGATGACACGCAAATACTCCTTCAACTGGAATGCCCCAAAGACATTGGAAAATCACCAATTTTCAGCTGTCTCAGAGCTGTGGAACAGTGGATGACTTGGAGCCATCTCAAATTGAATACTTCAAAAACGGAAATACTCACGTGTGGCGATTGGAAACATTACAACCCGCTTGCCGCATGGCCTAATGAACTGGGATCACAACCTAAAGTATCGAAGGAAGAAAGAAACCTCGGAATGACCATGGACTCAAAGCTGTCGATGAATGCCCAAGTGGACAAACTAGCAAGATCAAGCTTTGACGCTATAAAAACGCTGCAACGAATTTTCCCTCATTTGGGATTTCCGAACAAGGTCCAAGCTACCATCTCCCTTGTTCTGTCCAAACTTGATTACGCCAATAGCCTCTACCACGGATCACCTTTAACGACCATGAAAAGACAACGGATTCAGAACTCGGCTGCCAGACTACTCTTGCATATCAAACCGCGAGACCACATCTCCCCTGCCTTGAAAGCCCTGCATTGGTTACCGGTTGCCAGAAGATCCACGTTCAAGCTGCTTTGTATCACCCACAAAGCAATACATGGAATGGGACCGCTCTTCATCAGGAATAAAATCACCAAACACATTCAACAGAGGAACCTCCGCTCTAAAGGAGCATCTCGCCTCAAAATCCGAAGATACAAGAAAAAAAACATGGGTGGCACATCCTTCTCTGTTCAAGCAGCCTAACTATGGAACTCTTTACCCCCCCAACATAAGATCCACCAACAACCACCTTCTCTTCAGAAAACTACTCAAGAATTGGCTCTTCCCCACATAAGCACCATACGCAAATAGAAATTTACAGCATATCCCTCTGTATATAAGCATTTGTTCTCACTATAGACATGTACCTATCTTTGTGTATTGCTTTGTATAAACATGTAGAATAATTATGTTGTTGAGAGGGGGAAAAAATAATAATAAATAAATAAAAATCATCCTTGGTCTACATGTACTTACTTCCACTGTGCATCTATGTACCTTCCATGTACTTGGATCTGTGTCTCTGCTACTTTTCTCCTGAAAAAGCATATCCAATGCACTACCCTATTTCTCATCCTGTGCCTCTATCAATATCTTTAATCTACATATACTTACCTCCTTTATGTATCTATATACTTTCAATGTACTTATGGATCTATATATTTATCACTTTCTTCTAATTTAGCATTTCCAAGGCACTACCCTATTTCTCAGCCTATATTTCTCTCAATACATCTTCTAGCCCAACCTTCTGACTCATCTCAAACTTCTCTCTACTACTCCTACTACTCTACTCTCTACTACACTAATACTTATGGGTTCCAGAGTAGCGTTCTACTTGCGCTTCAAAACCCCATCAGGGGTAGCAAGCGCTATATAAATGCAAACCTCTTTCCCTCTTCTATCCCGCCACCTACCCTTCTCTACCCAAATAACTGAACAACATATCCACTACTCAAATTACTTCATATTTTACTATACTAATTTTCAACACTAATCCTAATGGGTTCCAGAGTGGCGTGCTACTCGCCAGAAAAGCGCTTCAACACCCATCAGGGGTAACAAGTGCTATATGAATGCAAACCTTTCTTCCCTTTTTATCCCTCCGCTATCCTTCTCACTCCAAATAACTGACTAATATCCACCACTGAAATTACTTTCATATTTCACCATATTAATTCACCACTAATCCTTTATGGGCTTCCGGAGTAGCGTGCTTCAACACCCCATCAGGGGTAACAAGCGCTATATAAATACAAACCTTTTTTCCTTTTCTATCCTTCTGCTATCATTCCAAATAACTGACTAACCTATCCCCCACTTAAAATGTACTTGCATGTTTCACTATACTAATTCAACACTAATCCTCTATGGGTCCCGGAGTAGCGTGCTACTCGCCGAAAAAGCGCTTCGACGCCTCGTCAGGGGTAGTAAGCGCTATATAAATGCAATTACAATACAATACAATATATGTAGAGTCTTCTCAGTCAATGAACATTGAGTAGTCCATGTTAAAAATAGCTGCCTTATTGTTCGGTCTGATTTACAATGTTGCTTATTTAACTTTTTTTTTTTAATAGTCTTTGAATGTAGCCTTTTATAAAGGTCTACAGAGAATTTTATAGACCTCTGTGTATTTTAATTGTGCTTATTTATTTCCTTACTTTTACCTCTCAATAAAATTATTCTGAAACAAGTTTGCATTCAGGCAGTGTGATACAACTACTGACCAAAAGAAGTGGAGGAAGTAAAAAAAAGAAATTAAAAAAACATGTCCAAATATTTGGAGAGCTTCAATACCAACAGGCGCACAATAGATCAAAGGTAAACATGCCATGTGCATGCAAATAGCTTCTTGCACTGCTAAACAATCTACTTCCATCCGTTTAAATGAAAGATTAAAAAGCCTTCAATGTTTATCAAAATGTTACAATTTTAAAATTGAGGAGATTTTAGGCAAAAGAGGAGGGATGTTCTGAGGAAACAGATGTGGAAAGCGGATGCTGGGATTAGGCAGTCCTCTCACTCGCATCAACTATTTTAGTTGTTAAAAAATATATAAAAGTATTCCATAAAAGACAAAGCGCCACACTTCCCCTCACAGACATCTAGCTTCATATAGTTAGCAAACCATCAAAACATATTGACTTCAGCCTGCACCATTGGAAAATATGTAACTTCAAGTAGCTTAAATTCCAGCAACTGGGCGACTAGGAGTGAACCACCTTTTCATGAATGTTCAATGTTCGCAGTCTAGCTGTTGATTACAGCTCTGGGATGAAGCTAGAGAACACCACTGGGGAATCAAAAGATAGACTGCTGCTGCTGCTGGAAGAACAACATACCAGAGAGTTTCTTACAAAGGTTAGGAGAATATTTTAAAACTTATAGAAAATGTATCCTCAATTAGCTTTAGTTTACTATATTGACAGAGGCCTAAAGATCCCTGGATGCGGCTTTAGGGTTCTGCTGTTTCTAGGAACATCCTATTGTCTGAAATCGAAATGACTTTTCCAGGACACCAAGCCTTTCAATGGTCCTTATTCTCAATTCGTAAATGATCTTTCTGTTGGGAAATGGCTTCATAATCCTTCCCCCGGTGAGCAGCAAAGATGAATTCTCATGAATATTAGCAGATATTTTTTGACCGTGGCATGATGTGTACTACAAACCTGAAAGCTTCAGACCACCCTGATGTCTATGACTTTATATATGCAGATTAATAGATGGGATACTCTAATCTCAGTATAAATGGCAGTCTTTTTTTTCTTTCTAATCAGCGACTTGAGACGCCGATTATAAAGTAAAAAGATGTCAAAACTCGACAATTATAAGTTATTACAGTTGAGTTCTGATGTCACAATGCCTGCTGCCAGAGCCAGCAGCTGAGGTGAAAGGTAGATCAGGTCACCAATCATAATTGAAGCAGCTGTTTAAAGCAACAAAACTGGAACGTTGCGTTTCTTTCTTCTGCTCTATTTTTTAGCTTACAATAACAAGCAGGAAGAGGTTTATTTTTTTGCACTCAGTAGTAGTTAGAGAAAAGCTAGAGTTTACTGCATGTTTCTACACAATCCGTTCTAGTGCACTTTTTGTTTTTTTGAAAAACTGACTATTGAACTGTTTCTAATATTGGTTTGTAACAAATAGTTAACAGGTTTTTGATGTGTTTAATTTTGTACTAGAGGTTTTACTTTTATTCTTCACGTTTGCAAACATGCTCGCCCTTTATATGAAACAGCTAGGCACCATAGTTTTAAGTGGTTTGTAGGAAAGGTGATGGTGTGACTGGGTACTATATGGGATAAAGCACTCCCTGGTGTACTTAGAATATACGCCAGGGAGTACTTTATCACTTATATCATGGAAGCTATCAAGTTCACATGCTTGGCAGCATTTGACTATAATTCTCTTTTAACTGGTATGGAAGTAGCAGGGGAGCGCCTTCTCAAATAACGCTTCTATTGATTGATTATTTTTGCTAATTGATAAAGTGAATTATCTGTCACAGGAGGTTAGATTCATCCACTGTTCAGACTCTTTAAGGACTACAACATCAGATATAAATTAATAAAGAAAACTATAGATTCTGAAGGTGTTGCACTTTCCTTTGGCATCACTGTAGCTTGGAACAATAATAAAGGTCTTGCCCAGAGACCACTGCAGTCGGCGTGTGAACAGCCACATCAAAGCAACATTACACTTCAGGAATAAAAAAAGTTTTAAATAATCCCATACCACCTTAGATGAAAGGAAAACATTTAATGATCGAATGACGACATCTAAGTAAACCGTATGAAGTGTTTAGAAATTGCTGAAAAATGAATTGGGATGCTTATGAATCAAAAAGGCAACTTTTAGACGCAACAGTAAGAATTGGTTACTTGTAGTCTTGGTTCTGCATCATAAGTATCTTCATTGAAGTCATAAATGTTTTCCTCACTGTGTATATATACTGTATGGCCAATGGTACTGAGATGAATTGTTATGTAATCCGTGCACAGAGTGCTACTGCCCAAGTGCCCATATGATGACCAGCACCCTTCAGAAGCCTATCCAAAGCAAGGGTTTTGCGAAACGTAGACTACCAAGACTTCAGCAGCATCAGATGTGAAAAGTGTTGAAAATCTGTCTACCACTAAGAAAAAAGTGCAGGCTAATAGGCTTACACTGAAAAGCTGTGTAAATAAGACTCCTGTCCCTTTAGGGCTCCAGGAGCTTCCACTACCCATGGAGGGCAGTGGAGAGCAGGTGGGGGGAGTAAATGGGGGAGGGATGATAAAGATGTAGGTGTTTCAACTGCCCAAGATAACAGCCAGAGAGGCAGTCGTTTGAGACTTCAATGAAGATGTCTAGGACGCAAAACCAGAACTACAATTACTTCAGCACTGTAGGATGTTCATTGATAGTCTCAAATGTTAAAGCACAAGTTACTTACCTTCGGTAACGATATATCTGTGAGTGACATTAGTTAGTGATAGATTCCTTACCTTAGAAAACCCCCAGGCGTCAGTCTGCATCCGGAAAGTTTGTCAGCAGTACCCCTGCGCGTCGGAAGGTGGCGTTGTGCGGCTCCGCGTTTGTCGTAGGCGTCGTGATCGCCGGGATGACGTCGCGGCAGCTACTTAGCCGCCGCCCTCGCGCGCTGACGTCAGTTCTGTACACGGCTTTCCGCGCCAGGAACGCAGAGCCATGCAAGATACTGAACACTGGTGCATTGAAACTAGGGCCCTGAAAGGGATGACCTTAACCCTAGAAATCAGTTCGCAGAACGGGGAGGATGGGGGGGGGGGGTGGTAAGGAATCTATCACTAACTAATGTCTCTCACAGATAGATCGTTACCGAAGGTAAGTAACTTGTGCATCTGAAAGAGACACGTTAGTGATAGATTCCTTACCTTAGAATAGATACCCCAGCAATACCAACCCCGGTGGTGGGTCTGTGAACCAAGATCACACCAGAAAGTCACGGAGAACAGAACGGCCAAAGAAGCCGTCTCTCCGGACTTGGCTGTCAAGGCAATAATGCTTAGTAAAAGTGTGCAGCGAGGCCCACGTGGCTGCCTGACAAATGTCTTGCAGGGGGACACCACGTCCCAATGCAGTAGTAGCTGCTGTTGCCCTGGTAGAATGGGCGCGCAGCCCCACCGGAGGTTCCTTCTTAGCCAGAGAATAGCAGGCTTTTATACACAAGACGACCCAGCGGGAGATAGTCCTCTTGTGTACAGCCCGGCCTTTCTTGGCGCCTACGTAGCCAACAAAGAGCTTGTCATCCACCCGGAACTGTTGTGTGCGGTTGAGGTAAAATGAGATCGCACGTTTTGGGTCCAGACGGTGGAGCCTCACTTCCTCTCTGGAAGGGTGCGGAAAGAAAGTGGGCAAGGTGATAGTTTGCCCGATATGGAAGACAGTAACAACCTTTGGCAAAAAGGATGGACGTGTCCGGATGAACAGACAGAATAGTAGGCGGTTTACAGGAAAGAGCCTGGAGCTCACTCACGCGCCTAGCGGAGGTGATGGCAACCAGGAAAGCAGTCTTCAAGGTTAATAAACGAAGAGGACAGTTATGAAGCGGCTCAAAGGGAGCGCACATCAAATAAGTAAGAACCAGATTCAAGTCCCACTGTGGCATCACAAACGGAATAGGAGGGAAAAGGTGAGTAATGCCTTTGAGAAATCGATTTACAACAGGGGACTTGAAAAGAGAGGGCTGATCAGGTAGCCTGAGAAAGGAAGAAATTGCAGAAAGGTAGCCCTTGATAGTGCCCAGAGCAGAGCCCTGATGGGCTAAAGAAAGGAGGAACAGTAGGACCTCAGAAAGCGGGGCAGAAAGTGGATCCACAGCCTTTGCTGTGCACCATGCCACAAATTTGTTCCACCTGCAGGCGTATACCGATTTAGTGGAGGGACGCCTGGCTGCCAGAATGACACAGACTTCAGGAGGCAAGTGAAATGGAATCAACTGTCGCCGCTCAATCTCCACGCAAGGAGGTGGAGACTGGACAGGTTCGGGTGGAGAACCGTCCCCTGCTGCTGCGACAGAAGATCCTCCCGAAGAGGCAGTCGGATTGGGGCATCCACGCTCATACTGAGTAGCTCGGGATACCAAACTCTTCGAGCCCAGTCCAGAGCCACAAGAATGACTTGGGCCCGGTCGCGTCTGATCATCTTCAGCACTCTGGGTAGAAGTGGTATAGGCGGAAAGGCGTACAATAGACCGCAAATCCACTCGCGACGAAAAGCGTCGGCGAGAGAGTGCCGCCTTGGAAATCCCAACGCGCAGAACTGCTGACATTGCGCGTTCTCTTCGGTGGCGAATAGATCTAACCAAGGCTCTCCCCACTGTTGAAAGAGACCTTGCACCACCTCCGAGTGAAGACGCCATTCGTGATCCATCATGCACCTGCGGCTGAGTTCGTCCGCCCTGGCGTTGAAAGACCCTGCCAAGTGTTGAACCACCAGGAAAATGCCCTGGCGTTCCAGCCAGGTCCAGAGGCGCAGAGCCCTGACAAAGGGTCCACGACCCCACCCCGCCTTGCTTGTTGCAGTACCACATGGCGGTGGTGTTATCTGTGAACACCTGCACTACTCTCCCCTTGACAGAGGGAAGGAATGCTTTCAGTGCAAGTAGGATCGCCCGGAGCTCCAGAAGGTTGATATGGAGCCTGGACTCCGAGGGAGACCAGAGGCCTCTGATCTCCGCCTCTCCCATGTGGCCGCCCCATCCCAGGAGGGACGCGTCCGTCACTACTGTGTGCTCCGGTTTGGGAAGGGAGAGGGATCTGCCGCTGACCCAATGCTGGTTCGTGAGCCACCACTGCGATTGTCTTGCAGTGCCCTCCGAGATCTGGACGTAGTCGGACAGGTTCCCCTGATGCTGTGCCCACTGGAACTTCAGGTCCCACTGCAGAGCCCGCATATGCCATCTGGCATGATTGATCAGCAGGATGCAGGAGGCCATGAGGCCTAGCAGTCTCAGGGTCATCCTAACCGAAACCCAGGATAAGGGCTGAATGATTGGAATCATAGCCCGAATATCCCGGACTCGCTGTTCGGGAGGATAGACCCGAAACTGCGCCGTGTCCAGAACTGCTCCGATGAAGAGGAGCTTCTGAGAGGGAATCAGGTGCGACTTCGGCACGTTGATGGAGAACCCCAGCAAATGCAGGAGGTCGGCCGTAGTCAGGAGGTGGGAGACAACTGCCTGGGGCGAGCCCGCCTTCAACAACCAGTCGTCGAGATAGGGGAAGACTGAAACCCCTGATCTGCGCAGATAACTGCGACCACCGCCATCACTTCCGTGAACACCCAAGGGGTGCTGGTAAAGCCAAAAGGGAGCACGGTGAACTGAAAGTGCTCGTGGCCTACCGTGAACCGCAGGTAACGCCGGTGGGCCGGCAAGACGGGGATATGAAAGTAAGCGTCCTGCAAGTCCAACGCTACCATCCAGTCTTGCGGGTCTAGGGCAGACAAGACCTGAGCAACTGTGAGCATCTTGAACTTCTCCTTCCGGAGGAAGACATTGACGTTCCGAAGGTCCAAGATAGGACGCAGGCCTTTGTCCTCCTTTGGAATCAGAAAGTAGTGGGAATAACAACCATGACCTACTTCTGCCGTTGGAACGCGCTCTATAGCCCCCTTGGCCAAGAGGGACACAACGTCCTGCTGGAGAAGTGCCAAGTGATTCCCCCGACATGCGGTGGCACTGAGGTGGCATGGCTGGAGGGGTAGTCTCGAAGGGGAGGGAGTAGCCCCTTCGGACTATCTGTAAAACCCACCTGTCCGAAGTGATGGCGTGCCAGTGGGGGAGGTGATGGCGAAGCCTGCCACCCACTGGCGTTTGATGGGCCGGAAAGGTCGGACTAGGAAGGTTTGGAGGCAGTGGTGGCTGGGGTGGAGGTGGACTGACCCTGCCGCTGGCCCCCTGAACCGCCGCAGCGGTTCCCACGTCCGCGCGTGGACTGTTGCGCCGGCCTGTGGCCCTGTTGCAAACGTGGTGGGTTGTCCCTTCCGCGAGCACGAAAGGAGCGAAAGGCAGAAGGCTGAGGAGGCCGCGTGGCCGAAAGGCCCAAGGACTTGGCCGTAGCCCGCGAGTCCTTAAATCTCTCCAAAGCACTGTCTGCCTTGTTGCCAAAGAGGCGAATGCCATCAAAGGGCATGTCCATCAAAGTGTTTTGGACTTCCCCCGAAAAACCAGTTGTCCTCAGCCAGGCGTGGCGGCGGAGCGCCACCGTCGTGGAAATCGCCCTGCCCAGCGAGTCGGCGGTGTCAAGGCCACAACGGATCGTGAACTTGGCTGCATCTCTCCCCTCAGCAATAGCCTGGGAGAGTAGTGTCCGGGCCTCCTCCGGACACTGAGGCAGCACCTGCACCACCGTATCCCACAGAGAGTGAGAATAACGGCCCAAGAGGCATGCGGTGTTCAGACCGCAGCCCTAGACTGGCGGAAGAAAAAAACCTTCTTCCCAAACTGTTCCAGTCTCTTGGATTCCCTGTCCAGGGGTGCGGAAGGGAATGCGCTTGGGGAAGCGGAGGCTTGGACAACCAAGCTCTCAGGGGTGGGGTGTTGGGAGAGGAAAATGGGGTCGCCTGGGGCCGGGCGTCTGGCTACGTTTCTGTCCACAGGAGCCCCTGTGTGGGCCTGGACCACAAGCCCAAAAGAACGTCCGAAAGTGCGTCATTAAAGAGCAGCAGTGGTTCCGCAGAGGTAACTGCTGGCTGAAGCACTTCTGTCAGGAGGTTAGTCCTGACGGCCACAGTAGGGAGGTGGAGTGCCTCGGCTGCCCTACGCAACACCACAGAAAAAGAAGCACCCTCCTCCGTAGCCACGGTAGGAGGAGACAGCATGCCAAGGTCTGGAGAGGTGTCCAGACCACTGGCATCCCCAAACTCCTCTGCCCATCCGGGTCATACTCTCATTGAGCAGCGAGAGGGTCCTCAGACCCCTCCCAGTCCTCCCCTTCCTCCTCATGCTGTTGTACAGGCCTAAAAGGAGGAGGATGGAGATAGGGAAACAGATTCCCAAACGGCGTCTGAATCGGCGTCGGTCGACACCCTCCCGGCACCGTCTCCACTTCGGGGCTGAAACCGGGGCCGATGTCGTCCGGCGCGCCGGGCGACGTGAAACGTGGTGCCGGTGGGGGTCGACGTCGATGGAGGTGTCACGAGGTCAACCGGCGTCAACCGGGATCCACGACAGGATCCACGGGAGTCCTGCGGTGCCGAGGCCAGAGCCGACGGCGACGCCGGAGCCACCGGCGTCAAAGGGCGAGGACTCCCAGTCGGGCCGCGGGGCCCGAAGGCGCACCAGAGGGGCCCAAATAGGCGAGCCATAGCGGACAGGAATTCCTGTACCTGGGCCGGAGTCGCCGACGAACTCGGGAAAGGCGGGTAGGTCGCCGCCGACTGCGTAGGCACCACCCGCACCCTCAGCCGAGTCGCGCGAGGGGAAGTCGGAGAACGATGACGTTTCTTCGACTTCTTTTGGCGCTTCGCCTTACCTGACCCCGAGTGCGAAGACTTTGATTCGGACGATTTCCGATGGTGGTGGCTCCGCGACCGGTCCCTCGACCTCCCTCTGGACTGGGACCTTTCACGGCGTGGAGCCGACTGCCGGGCTTCCAGCAGCTTTCGGGACCGCTCCCGCAAAGACTTCGGTGCCATGGACCGGCAGTCGGGGCACGACTTGGGGTCGTGGTCGCGCCCCAGGCAGAAAAGACATGCGGTGCGGGTCCGTCTCCCACATCATCCGATGATAGTCCTCGCAAGACTTAAACCCAGGCATCCCTAACTGCACCAGGAGTCGATCGACTGGAAAAGCAGAGACAAAAAATCTCCAAAAACTCAGTCAAAAAATGACTGGGGGTACCGCTCTCTCCGGATCTGCGCTTGCTGGCGCGGAAAAAGAAAACTAACGTCAGCGCACGAGGGCGGCGTCTAAGTAGCTGCCGCGACGTCATACCGGCGATCACGACGCCTAAGACGAACGCGGAGCCGCACGACACCACCTTCCGACGCGCAGGGGTACTGCTGACGAAAACTTTCCGGATCCAGACTGACGCCTGGGGATATTCTAAGGTAAGGAATCCATCACCAACGTGTCTCTTTCAGATCTAGAATTACAAGCTAAAACCCACTATGTTGTTGTGGTTCTTGGACAGTAGAAACAGATACTATCTTAACTATTGAGCTTAAATGAGAAAATAATGTTGCTAACTAAATAGGTTTCTCAAAGCTGCTTTGCCACTTTTAGCATTAGTCTTTGATTGTGAATCTAGGCAGTAGTGTCTAGTGAAAGTATGCACTATTCTCCATGTGGCAGCTTTGCAAATTCCGGCCAGCTGTACATTCCTGAGCCAAACGGAGGTGGCTGCTTTATCTTTAGCGGAACAAGCTCTAGTCTTCCCTAGAGTGACTTATCTGCCAATTGATAATGACATACATACTACAATCCACCTATTGATCAACTGATTGGATGTGGATAGGCCCTGTGAGATATGGCCGTAGATGATAAATGGTTGGATTTCCTAAGTGCTTTTGTTTCGTGTAAGTTAAATTGAAGCACCCTTCTTACGTCTAATGAACGAAGGGAGCATTCTGCAGGCGTTAAAGGATTGGGAATGAAGACAAGCTATATGATAGGTTGATTAAGTGGATTTATGACATAAGTTTGGGAAGAAGACAGTGCGCCCTCGTTATGACACTTTTTTCATGAAAACGGTGTATGGTTCCACAGCAGATAGACTTGATCTCGCTCACCCTTCAAGCAGATGTTATCACTGTTAAGAATTCTGTCTTCCTGGAGAGTGGTTGCAACGTAGCCTTGCAATACAGCTTTCCTTGCTAGTCCAACCACCCTAAACTGACAGATAGTCCATATGCGCTACCCATCCTGTAATAGGCGTGATAATCACCTGTAACAGAGTTTTGTTCTGAAAAGAAACTCCTTTCAGAAGATTTCTTCGTCTGCACCTTCATGTGGAGGAGTGTCTCGCTGAAGACCAAGTTGCAGTTTCTGGTCTCAATCATCCAGTCTTTGTGACCATTGATTTTCTTGCCACTGCTGCTGGATCTCAGATGCCACCTTGGATTTGTGACAATGGAGATACAGGAGACCATAAATCAGACAAGAGATTTGCTGAGCGGACTGTTTGCAGTTGTTTATCTGGAGATGCATTTGTCTTGGACAGATGATACTCTTCCTTCTATGGAGTGCATTGTGTCTCCTAGATAAGAGATGCTGCACAGGAGTTGACACTTTGTTTTGTAGATCTGGAGATCCACTCTGCACAGCAACATGTTCTTTTGAGATGCTATTTCACCTTCAACTGACTGAGCTTTGACCAACCAGCTGTCTAAACAAAGGCAGATGAATATTCTTTTCTTTTGTTTAGGTGAGCAGGCACTATGGGCATGCATTTGGAAATGTGTGTGGTATTGATTGGAGTCTGTACAGGGGCACTGCGTATTGGAAATGCTCGTTTCAGCCCACAAATGAAACAAGTTACTTAACTGTAACTGCAGTTCTCCAGTATTGGAATCTTTCATAGATTCACATGCTGAATCATTCCCAGTCGTCGAGATGGGAGTCCCCGGTATTATCAAAAGTAATGTCCTATTATACATAGAACCTAAGGCCCCAGGCCTTAACATTTTTGTAACATCTGTCCTTTAGTAAAAAAGGATCAAACTTAGAACCAGCCAATCAGTAGACACCACCCTGTAGAACCTTCCTGAGAGAAGCTCCAGTCCCTCAGATTTTCCCAAGCACAAGTGTGTATAAATAGAAAACACAGATATCAAACTGAGCCTTCTCCAGGGGAGGTGGGCGAGTCGCATGTGAATCTATGAAAGATTCCAATACTGGAGAACTAGAGTTGCAGGTAAGTAACTTGTTTCTTACTCCAGTATTGGAACTTTCATAGATTCACATGCTTGAATCAGAGTAGCTAGCAGTGAGAAAAAACACATTTTCGTGTCATATAGTAACTGCAGATAGGCACTCAAAATTCGTACTGCCTGCATACTTTAATAAACTCATTTAGAAACACCATTAAAGTCATAGAAAGTAAACATGTAAACCATAAACCATCGAAAATGTGAAACAGTCGAGGATGGTGGGAAGAAAACAGAGTAAAAGAAGGCTTACCTTATTGAAAAAGATGTCTGAGAACCGCTTGTCCTACTGCCGCATCTCGCTTATTCTCAGAGTCCAGGCAGTAGTGCTTGGTGAATGTGTGAGGCATTCTCCAAGTCGCTGCTCTACAAATGTCCGACAGGGACACTCCTGCAAACAGCGCTATAGACGTGGATATTGCTCTAGTAGATTGGGCACGAACTCTTGACATCAGAGGGTGGCCCGCTAGCTGATGACAGAAAACAATGGCACTCTATATCCATCTGGAAATGCTCTGTTTAGTAACAGGGAAACCTTTCCTAAGTGCACTGTACGCTATAAAAAGTTGGTTCGACTTGCGAAATGATCTTGTCCTGTTCAGGTAAAATTTCAGGCACCTTTTAACATCTTGAGAGTGTAGAGCACGCTCCGCTGCAGTCTGTGGGTTTGGGAAGAATGATTTCAAAACCATAGGCTCATTGAGGTGAAAGTCCGAAAGAACTTTGGGGGTGAACTTGGGGTTTGCCCGTAGAATAACTTTGTCAAGTTTGAATTGTAAGAAAGGCTCTTGGGTAGTAAAGGCCTGGAGTTTACCAACTCTCCTCGCTGAAGTGAGAGCTAGGAGAAGAGCCACTTTCCAGGATAGGAACTTCATATCCGTCTTGTGTATCGGCTCAAAAGAATGTTTCATTAGTTGACTCAGCACCGTATTCAGCTGCCATGTGGGTGGGGTGCCCTTACTGGGGGAAAAATCCTGAACAGACCTTTAAGAAATTGCTTAACCAGTCTACAGGACCACAGCGATGGAACATTAGCTGATCTGTGGAAACTAGAGATGGCAGCTAAATGTACTTTAATTGAAGCGTGAGCTAAGCCAGAGCGCGCCAGGAGGAGCAGATAAGGTAAGACTTCCTCTGGAGGGGAGTGAAGAGGATCGACTTTCGAAGATGCACACCACGTGGAGAACCTCTTCCATTTAAAAGAGTAAGTCCTGTTAGTGCTGCCTGCTCTTGCTCTAGCCAGCATTTGCCTACATGTGAGGCAGCAGACACAGGGACACCGTTCTTACCGGCTAACGAAGAACAACATCGACCAAACTCTTCCTCGAACAGGGATCGGACTCAGAGGGTCGGGTTTCGGGAAGCCACGTCCAGGAGGATAGCCACACCCACCTGTCGTGTTTCCCTACAGCAAGGCGAGGAGACGGAAGTAGGAGGAGCTGACCCCGGAAGCAGTGGTTCTCAACCACTGAAAAAGGACAGAGACCAGGAAAGAGGGTCGTCGACCAGCGAAGGAGCAGAGGTGTATACGGAGCAGAATACAAAGAGTTTGGAGAGTGAAGACGGAGACCGGAGCGGAGCGCTAGAGGAGGAGACAGACGAGCGTTGGAGCGAGGAGTGGTGGAGTCCACCGGAGGAGGCTGGAGAGCGGCCGCAACTCAGAAGAGTTGCGGCGGAGCCGGTGAGTGACGGTAGCTCCGGGGAAGGTGGGGGTGGGTACGAGGGTGGTGGGAGGAGGGTATAGACAGCGGGCACGGGCTAGAAGAGCGGGAACTCCGCTAACACTTGTGGCATGTTATTTGTTTTTACATATAGAACTGCACAACCCTGAACATCCCTTTTTCCTCACAAAACCCACCCCCCTCCCTCTCCTTTGATTTTCATCACCGCGTGTGTAGGAAGAAGTTTTTTGTTGTGAGTGATCGCACCTTCCTTAGTCCAGTTTTTCCTCCCGCCCATGGTGTATGCTTTGTGCAACTCGGAACGACTAGACAACACCCTTGGTGTAGGTGATGGGTAGCATTTGAATCCCCACGTTTACTGACGGCATCCTTCTCTCCCTTCTGTATGAGCCTCCGGGGTGAAGCCAACAAGACGGAACAGCCGAATCAAGCACTGTCAAGCCCCACCAACAAGACGGAAGAAACGGATCAAGCACCATCAAGCCCCTACCCAAGACCAGAGGAGACGGACCAGGAAGAAGAGGAAGTCCGAACACCCGTAGTAAAACGAAAGACCTTACCACCTGACAATAAATCACGTCCTTTTGGAAAGTACATTCAGCGTCTGTTTATCCGGCCCGCCCTCCCACACTACACTCCTGTGGGATCTTTAAGTGTTGGAATTCCTGGAACTCAGGAGCCAGGCTGACAATTTTAGAGAACTGGGGTTCGGATGGCATACTTGCCCCTGGTTCATTGTCAAAAGAGACGGAAATGGATCAGAGGCTTGAGTGAAAGTAGGTGAAGTTCTGTGTACCAGTGCTGGTGCGGCCAGGCTGGTGCTATTAGAATGATCTTGCAGGGTTCCGTTTTTAACTTCTTCAGTACTTGTGGAAGGAGAGGAATGGGTGTAAAGGCGTAAGCAAATATGCCGGACCAAGCTATTGAAAAGGCATTCCCCCATGAACCCTGATGGTGATGCCAACTTGAGAAGTACCGGCATTTCGCATTATCTGGTGTTGCGAACAGATCTATGTTCGGTTTGCCCCATTGGGAGAAGACGTTGGCGAGAGTGCATTGATCGAATTTCCACTCGTGGCAGGTTGTCTTCAGTCTGCTATGACGTTCTGTTTTCCTGGAACGTACTCTGCTGATAGGTGCACCCTGCGATGAATCGCCCAGCGCCAGATCAGCTTGACTTCCTGAGAGAGCAGGAGCGATATCGTTCTTCCTGGTTTGTTGAGGTTGTGCATTGTCGTGGTATTGTCTGTTCTGACAAGCACTGATGTATTTTGTATTCTTGGCAGGAACGCTTGGAGCGCCAGGAAGACTGCTCTCAGCTAGAGAAGACTGATATGAAGATATCGGTGGGAAGATTGCCATCTTAAGCTGACCTGCAAGTCTTGGAGGAAAGCTCCCCAGCCCTCTAGGGATGCATCCGTTGTGATTACTAGAGGAGCAGCTTGGGATAGGAACGGTAAAACCGGAGATAACTGGCGAGGTCGTTTCCACCAGTCCAAAGCCACTATCATGGAAGGGGTGATTCAGATCAGATTGTCGAATGTGCCCTCTGTCTGCACCCATTGCTCGTTTAAAGCTTCTTGAAGAGGACGCATGTGGAGCCGGCAGTGAGGTATGAGGGGAATACAAGAAGACATTCCTAGCAGAGATTTGAAGAGGTGAACGGAAAGAAACCTGTTTTGGACCCGTTTTGCCAAGGATATTAGCCTTTTTTGTCTCTCCAAAGTAGGACACGCCTTGTTTTCCGTGGTGTCCAGGATAGCTCCTAGAAAAACCAGCCGACGGTATGGTTGCAGAATTGATTTCTCCACATTTAACGTGAGGCCTAATTTCCTGAACAATTGCAGACAGGCTTTGGTGGATCTCCTTGTTGCTTTGTAAGTGGGGGCTTTGAGAAGCCAGTCGTCCAGGTAAGGAAAAATGTGATGTTTTTGCCTTAGATAAGCTGCAACTGGCGCTAGACACTTCGTGAAGATGCAGGGAGCAGACTTTAGTCTGAAAGGCAGGAAGCAGAATTGATAGTGACTGTCGACCACTGTGAATCTTAGGACTTTTTTGTGTTTTTGGCATATGGGTATATGAAAGTATGCGTCCTGGAGGTCCAGGGACGCCATATAATCGTTTACGTTGAGGAGGTGGAGCACATCTTGAATAGAAATAATGCGGAACAATTGTTTTTTGAGGAATTTGTTTAAGTTCCTTAGAGCCAAGATTGGTCTCCACTTCTTTACCTTCTTTCGGATCAAGAAGAAACGGGAGTAGAAACCTTTCCCTTTTTGTTTGAGAGGGACCCGTTCTATTGCTCCTTTTTTCAACATGTTGGTTACTTCCATCTGTAAGAGATGCAGGTGCTTATGAAAGCGGGGCAGAGGAGGAGTTGGTGGCGGGATCTTTATAAATTCCAAAGAGTGTCCGAATCGGATTAGACTTAGGACCCATCGGTCCAATGTTATGGTTTGCCACTGATAAAAATAATGGGATATTTTGCCGCCCACCGAGGATGGGATAGGCGGGATAGAGGCTGACAGCAGTGGGAGGTCATTGGCAGCGATCGGTCTCCTTGCCCTGGTGTCCTGATTGTCCTCTAAAGGAAGCCTTGTTGTAAGCAGCAGCAGGTGGTTGGCGGTGAGTAAACTGGGGCCTATATTGTTGGGTGGACGAAGAATAAGCCGGGTAATGAGATTGTTGGTAGCCTCCTCTGTATGATTGGTAACCTTTCCATCGGGAGCCACGACAAGGAACTTTCCTGTACTGTAAAGTACCTAGAGACCTAGCGGTATCAGTGTCCTTCTTAATAGTTTGTAAAGCTTCATCTACGTGGCTGCCAAACAATTCTTGCCAGTTATAAGGCAGATCGAGAATCTTCGTTTGCACTTCAGGTCTGAATGAAGTGGCTTTCAGCAAACCTGGACGCCTCAAAACGGCCGCACCTGCTAGCTGTCGAAAACCAGTGGACGCTACATCCATAGCGCAGTCCATTACTTCAGAGGCGGACCGCTCACCTTCAAGAAGAATCTTCTTAGCATCTTCCCTGTCCTCTGGTGGGAGTTTGTCCAGGAATGGTGTCATGTCCGACCACATTTGCCTATTCTAACGGCCCAGTAAAGCCAGAGAATTTGCAGCACGTACTGTCAAGGCTGACAGACGAAAAACGCTTCCCGATGTGGTCGAGTCTACCTTCTTTATCGGGAGGAGCTGTCAGAGGAGCTGAAGGATTTTTAGAACGCCTCTGCGCTGCTTGCGAGATCACTGAATCAGGTTTTGGATGACCTATTAAGTAAGCAGGAGCGTCATCCGGAGCTTTATATTTTTTGACCAGCCTTGGCAACACAGGTGGGACAGTGGCTGGATTTTGCATTATCCTCAATCCTTCTTTCCAAATGTAATCAATAATAGGCATAGACCTTACTGATTTTTTATAAGGTTCTTTATAATCATATTGAAAACAGTCCTGTTGTTGCACAGGCATTGGTAAATCAAAGCGTTTTGCCGGTCTCTCCGGAAGGTTATGGAAACCCCCAATATCTTCCGGAGGTGAATCTGCTTGAAGGAGATGCCGGATGGGAATAATGTAGTAATCCCATTCGTCCTGATTAATCTCTCCTTCTCTTTCCATTTCCGCTTCCAAAGACGATAACCTGTTGCACAGTAGCCACTTGAGAAGGCTGAACAAATGGGGACCCAAACTGCAGAGGAGAGCGAGGCCTTGCCTGTGAAAGGGAGGAGGAGCTTGTTGGATACTCTCCTCTGGAGGAAACCTCCTACTATAGTCTGCATGCATAAATTGTAAATCCATCATATTTGAAGGAAGGTACACTACGTCACGATGTTGATATTGTTGCTGTGCATGGTAGTACTGATGACCGTAATCATCATCATCCTTATATTTAACATTAAGTTCCGATGGGCTTAAGGCTGCCCCAAAAAGACTATCCTCCTCAGATCCCTCTTCCTAATCATCCTCTTCCAGAAATTGGGATGGCAGAAGAGCTTGCACCTGACTAGATGAAGTTAAAGCTGGTGCAAGTTGAATTTTTAAATTTTTCTTTTCTGGTCCACGAGCTCGTCGACGATTGCTGCTTTACAGCCAAACTTTGGATAGTCAACGGAATGTCCATCGTCGAGGGCTGTTTCTAATTGTCCGTCAATGGAATCGCCTTCGTCGACGACGTACCGTCGGAGACAGGGATCTTCGTCGACGGTAACTGAGTAGATACCGTCGCCAATACCACCGATGACACTTCCACCATCGACGACGACGTAATCAGGGTCCCCGTCGACGAGATAGACGACAGGAGTTGTGTCGTCGACGGACGGCCCGCTGTCGGAAACTTGCCTTTCGACGACGACCTCGAAGAAACAATCTGCCTCATCGACGATAAAGGTGCCTGACCTGACGACGATCTCGTCGTCGAAGACATCGACACTGAAGAGACGGTGACTGTAGACACCGTCGATGTGACCAGAATCACCTCAGGAGAGGATTTTCTCGTCGACGGGGGTGTCGACGACGAGCTGCCCGTCGGTAGAGCTGAAGTAGGCTTCTTGAAGGTATGCTTCAGCTTCATAGGTGGAGTAGAAGGTTCTGAAGCTGGCTTTCTTAAAGACAAAGTTTTCTTTTCTTTGTGAGAAACTTTGCTAGCAGACAGACTGCTTCTGAGAAGAAAATGATGACATTTTTGGCGCTTTTGTAGGAAGCTGCGACGATGAACCAGCAGGGTCATCTAAAGGTCTTTTTGAGGCGTTTTAGAGGAAGATTTAGAGGAAGCATCACTCTCCTCATCCGAGACCACTGCGTCCCTTTTCTTTAAGCCTCTGAAGCCACAAAAGAAGCCTCCCTTCACGATCTTTCAAAGTCTGTGTAGAAATCTGACATACCTTGCAATCCTTAGGCTGGTGTTCAGGATACAGGCAATAAAGGCAGTCCTTGTGTTTATCATCAATGTGAAGTCTTTTCTTCCTGCAAGTGCCACAGGCTATGACAAGACCTTTTTTAGGTGTATCTGACATGGTGGGCGTCAGTTTAAATCACCTCAAGACAGATCTACTAGGTTGGCAGTAAACCGGACTGGAACAATACTCCAAAATAGAGAGAATAGAAGAAAAACTGAGCAGAGCTCAGTGGAGACTCCCTTAGCACGACGTGCGGTAGAAAATCTGAGGGACTGGAGCTTCCCTCAGGAAGGTTCTACAGGGTGGTGTCTACTGATTGGCTGGTTCCAAGTTTGGTCCTTTTTTACAAAAGGACAGATATGTTACAAAATTTTTAAGGCATAGGGCCTTAGGTTCGATGTAAAATAGGACATTACTTTTGATAATAACGGGGACTCCCATTTCGACGACGGGGAATAATTCAAGCATGTGAATCTATGAAAGTTCCAATACTGGAGTAAATTCAATATTTCCTGCGATGCTTTGCTATGGGGGTCAGAAAGTAAGTATCCTGCAGGTCTATCACACACACACCCAGTCCTTTTCTTAAATGTGACAAATCTAATGCAAGGGTAGCATCCAAAACACTTGCAAAGCACCAAAGCACAGATCTAGTATTGGCCTGAATTCCAAATTCTGGCTTTTCTTTTGAATAAGGACATATCTGGAGTAGACTCCACTCTGTGGTGATGGTGATAACAATTGTGTTTTTTTATATCACTCTGTCTTCAGTACTTGGATCTCCTCCATAAGGAGCCCTTTTTTAGAAGCCACTTTACATTCATATGGTGCATAAGAGGAAGCTTCTTCAAGCCTTTTCTTTTTTCTCTTGTACTTCGCCCTCATGTCCTGCAGCATCCCCTCCGAGCCTTATATCCTCCCCGTCTTTTAATGGCATTTCCAAAATTTTTTTGGCAAAGGTAACATTCCTTAACAGTATTGGAAGCTGGGAGGCATACAGCACAGACCTTGGGTGGATCTGAGGCACTCCTTTTAGTTCCACAATGTTAGAAATGGGATTTTTGGTAGGCTTAGGCGTAGGCCAAAGCCAGGCAAAAACCACCACTCTAGTCAGGATAAGGGAGTTACACATCTAAAACAACCTCTGCTCACCCCCTTGGTAGCTTGGCACGAGCAGCCAGGCTTTTCTTAGAGGCAGTGTGTAAAGCATTTGCACATAACCAACAGTAATACAGTGTAAGCACTACAAAAGGACACCACACCAGTTAAGAAAAATATCCAATATTTTTATATACTTAAGACAAGACCAAAAACGATAAAAATCCACAATACAAAAATCTTCAATTATCAAAATACGCTTGAAACAGTTCCTTGATGTCGATGGCTCCGTCCGGGGCTATCACGGCGTCGTGAGCAAACAAATCCAAACAGTTCTGGCTGACCGCGGCGTCGCGGGTCAGCTACGGTGTCGGGAAGACCCGCAAACAGTACCTTTTAGAAATGCAGGGCGTCGATGACCTCTCGTTGAGCTTCCGAAAACACGGCGTCCGCAGGCGTCTGTTCCGGAGGTCGGTGCAGGAGTCGTCGGGGCCCTCGAAGTCACACGCGTTCCAGGTCGATCTCCTCTCTGATGGAGTCAGGAGCGCTGGCGTCGGGTGCTGCGGTGCGAAGTGCAGCGGTGCGGTGCCCTCAGGTCGCGGTGCGAGCAGCGGCTCGGTGGCGGCGTCAGATGGCGTCGTCGGTGAGACCAGGGTCGCGGTGCGAGATGAAGGCGGTGCTCGTCACGGTGCTGGCAGGTCACGGTGCAAGCAGCGGCGGAGTCATTGCTGAAGCGCTGTCGTCGGCTGACGAACTGGAGTCGATGGCGCCGGCGTCGGTAGGCCAAGGCTGCGGTGTGGGATGAGGGCGGTGCGTCGTGTAACTTACGAGCGGTGCCCCCGAACCACGGTGCAAGCAGCGGCGTCGATCTCGGCGGGAAGTGGCGGTGTCAGGCAGGCCAAGGCGTCCTCGTGAAGCAAGGCGGTGCGGAGTGCGGTGCCCACAGCTCACGGTGCGAGCAGCGGTTCGGTGGCGGCATCAACAGGCGTCGTCGGTGAGACCAGGGTCACGGTGCGGCATTGCGGCGGTGCCAAAGCTTCGGCGTGCAGCGAGGCGGTGCGGAGTGCGGTGCCCACAGGTTGCGGTGCAAGCAGCGGCTCGGTGGCGGCGTCAACAGGCGTCGGTGAGACCAGGGTTGCAGTGCGGCATTGCGGCGGTGCCCTCTGCGGTGCCCTCTGCAGTGCCAAAGCTTCGGCGTGAAGCAAGGCGGTGCGGAGTGCGGTGCCCACAGGTCGCGGTGCAAGCAGCGGCTCGGTGGCGGCGTCAACAGGCGTCGTCGGTGAGACCAGGGTTGCGGTGCGGCGGTGCCCTCTGCGGTGCCTTCAGGACACGGAGTCGGCAGTGGCGTCATGGACGTCGTCGATTTGGTGTTCTTTGGGTGGCAGCACAAAACACACAGTCCCCAGTGCTGCGGGTCGAAGAACTTGAAGTCTTTGCTGTTCCTGAGACTTCGTGAACAGGGGGCAAGCTCTACCTCAAGCCCTTGGAGAGACTCACAAATTAGGTTGCAGAAAGTCCTGTCCAGGCCTTTCACTGCCCAAGACAGAAGCAGCCACTGCAGGTCAGCCCAGCAAAGCACCCAGCAAAGCAGTCGTTCCTTTTTGCAGCTTCTCCGGCTCTTCTTCTTGGCAGTCTTCTTGTTCCAGATGAGTTCTAAAGTTCAGGGGTCTGGGACCCAGCATTTATGTCCAAAACTCCTTTGATCTCTTAGGCAGAGAGGGCCTGTGCCCGGTCAGGACCAGTTCTGCCTTCTCTGGTGTGAATTCATGGCAGGAGGTGGAGACGGCATTTGTCAGAGGCAGAGCAGGCCCCCTTTGAGGTGCAAGGAAATCTCCTCCCCCTTCCCCCATCGTAACCCAGGTCTCTTCAGCCCTTTCCTGACCTACCTAGACCATCTGGCGCCCCTCCTGCTCCCCCAGCCTTCTGTCATCCAAAACCCAGACAGGCAATCCACATTCCAGCAGAGGCACACGGGATGACTGAGCAAGAAAATACCTACTTTCTAAAAGTGGTATTTTCAAACACAGAATGTAAAAATCACCTTCACTAAAAGATGCATCTTTAGATTCTGAGTTCAGGCATACTAAATTCTATTTTCTTACCGAATTCCCTGGGCCAGTTATGTTTATAAGATGTTATAAACAAACCTCCCATTCTATCCTATGGGGAACTGGTAGCCTTGCAATAGTGAAAAACGAAATTGGCTGTAATTCACTATTAGGACATGCCACACACGCCAGGGCATGTCCCACCTTTCACTTACACTGCACCCTGCCCACAGGGGTACCTTGGGCCTACCTGAGGGGTGTCTGACATGTAAGAAAAGGGAAGGTTAGGGACCGGCCAGTGTGTGCACTGGCCAAGTCGACATGGCAGTTACAAACTGCGCGCAGACTTCTGCAATGGCAGGTCTGAGTTACCGTTTTCAGGGCTACTCACGGGGGTGGCACAACCAGTGTTGCAGGCCCCCCCGAGTAGCATTTGATTCACCAGCCCTGGCACACGCACTGCACTTTACTAGGGGCTAACAGGTAATTCAAATATCCAATCATGGAAACACCCATCCATAACACAATTTACACAGAGAGCATATGCACTTAAGCACTGATTAGCAGTGGTAAAGTGCCCAGAGTCCTAAAACCAACACAAACAGGTCAGGGAAAAATAGGAGGAAAAAGCAAAAAGTTTGGGGATAACCCTGCAAAAAGGGCCATTTCCAACACAACCCCCTTCTAGCCTAAAGCCAGGAGAGACCAATCCATACCTCGATGGGCTTCCCTGCTTGGGGCGATAGAACACGGAACCTGGCCCGCAACAGCAGGGTTTCCTTCCCGTTTTACGCCCTCCTGCACCTAGTTGGATTCCTCTATCCATACTCTCAGGGCCCACTAAGCTGACCCATGGGGGACCCTTCTCCTCACCTGTGGACCCCATCTGTGCAGCACCTAAACTTACTTGGCTCACAGATGTGTCCCAACAGGCAGTCAGTACCCACATGGCCAACACAATGGTGTGGCCCAGTCCACCCCCGGGGTATGACTCCTGTCCCCCTCCCAGGGGCAACTCTGTCCACCAGGACAGCCAGCCACAGTGGCCACTGACAAATGTTAGTGATGAGAGCCAGGCCTTAGGCCTTTCAGGCCACTCCAACCGCTGTGGCATCAGAGAGTGGGGGGCGGTAGCCCCAGGTGCCTGGCACCCTTTCTCCACTCTCCCCTCTGCCAAGTCAGGTATGGCATCCTGACACTGGCCCACTAGCCCAGGGCCTCTACCCTGCGGCTGGACAGGAGACTGGGGTGGGCTCTCCCACACCCTCTCCTTCTCCCTGGGGATCTGTACCCTCCCACCTGGAGCGGTACCCCCCCTCCAGAATTGTCAGGGCACCTGTGGCAGGTGTCCAGCTCAATTCGCCCACCAGTTCAGGGGTGCTATCCTGCAACTGGTACACCAGCCCAGGGTCTGTACCCTGAGGCTGAACAAGGGACTAGGGTGGGCTCCCCCACACCCGGTCCTCCTCCCTGGGGCTCTGTACCCTCCCAGCTGGAGCGGCACCCCCCGAAGACAACCTGGTAGGGGCACTGTTAGCAGTCGCCCCTTCCCCCAGGTCAGGGGGGACACCCTGAACCTGGTCCACCAACCCAGGGTCTGTACCCTCAGGCTGACCAGAGGTCTCGGGCGAGGCCCTCCTCCCCTTACCCCTCCTTCTGGGGGTCCTGCACTCTCCTCCCAGGAGAAGCACCCCCAGAACCAAAAACTGTCAGGACGCTGGAACCTGACCTCCCAACCAATTCTCCCACCAGTTCAGGACCTCTTTCCAGCAACTGATCTCCCAACCGAGGGTCTAAACCCTCAGGTTGCACCGGGGTCAGAGGCGACGACTCCCTCCCTCTGCATCCCCTTCCAGAGTTCTGTACCCTCCCAACCAGAGTGGTACCCCCCGAAGACAAACCGGTCAGGACACTGCTTACAGTCGTCCTTCCCTCCAGGTCAGGCAGGACCTGAACCTGGCCTCCCAACCCAGGGACTAAACCCTGCGGCTGAGCACCTGCCCGGCGCACCAGGACTTCCTTGGGAGCACGCATGCCCCCCCTGAGGGTAACACATGACTCATGTGTTGTGTGCCAGCCTGCCTGGCACAGATCTCCCGACCCCTGTCCATCTAAGGTGCGCGAAGATCCCCCAGGACAGAAGTGGTGTCACCATGGTCACTCCTAGGAGGCTCAGCCCTTCTGGCTGGCCCCTGACCCACTGGTCCTCCCACTGGGGAACGCATCCCCCTCTCACCCCTCCATCCGGACTTCTGCACCCTCCATTTAGGAGCGGCAACGCCAGACACCAGAACCGCTGGAGCTCCGTTTGCAGACACTCCATGTTCTCCTGACAGTAGGAGATCCCCCTGAACAGACGGCCTACCAGTACAGCCTAGGCTCCCCACCTGGTGTTCCCTCCTGGAACCACCCAGGCTCTGGGACCGGGTTTTGGGCACCTTGGGCCGCAGCCCATTGCCACTCCTTCTCCGCGGAGACAGGACGTGAGTCCCTACACCCTTCCCACGACACCGGGACCTATCTGGGCTACCACAAACCTTTCCCACCACCCTCGGTTGGGAAATACCTAAGCCGCTTCCTTCCGGGTCACCCCCAGATGCTCCTCTGGACTCCACCAAAAGGTCTGCCTCCAGTGCAAGCTCCCTGAGGTCAGAGAACTCACAATCCACTCGGTGTTGGCATAGCTCTGGAAAACAGGGACTTAAAATATGCTCTCCAACAATTGAATCACACAGCCCCACACAAGTGTTAACCAAACTACCCTTCACCCAACCATCCAGTGCCTCAGAAAAGTACCCCACATCATTCTCACAAGACTGGTGAGACAGTGTGACTGTTGCGGTCTCTTAACCCATACTCTTCTGGCTGGTCTCCATACTCACTTACTAGGGCTTCTATCATGGGGGAACCCCTCTCCCTGCACCTCATCTAGAGTCAGTAGAGTGTCCCTCCCACTACTAGGAAAATGATCCCCTGTGCCAGTTCCCCAATCCACCTCAGGGACACTGCGCACCACTGGAGTAACCTCACAATCTTGAACCCCCTGGTGTATGTCAACCCCCTCCTTGAAGTAGGGCCCAAAATCTGTGTGTGTGTACCTCATCCTCAGTACTGGACCTAACACTTTTGCTGCCACCATCTGGGCTGGGCCTAGCCCTACTGGCTTCCCAGTCCAGCGCTCTCATTTTAATGTCATGGTCTAACATCATCTTCCTTTCCTCCATGGCTATTCTTTTGTCTTCCCTCTCACTTTCTATCCTGAGTTTCTCCAATTCGAACTTCCTTGCTTCCCGCGTGTCCTCCAGCTCCTCTGGGGACAAACTGCTGCTGCCTGGTTGAGAGGGTGCCCCCCCCCCCTCCCAAGAATACATCCACCCTTGGAATAGGATCCTCTGCCTCCATGCCAAGATCCCCAGACAGCTCACTAGCATGTCTGGCTGCTACCCAGGCCCTCAGCGCCTTTTGTAGCTCCTCTGCTGGTGAGGCCCCTGATTTGGATTTTGAGGTTTTTGCAGATCACCTTCAATTCCTTCACATTGTAGGTTTCTAACCTCTCCTCCTCAAAGGCCACTTCCAAGGATGCAACCAATGATGCAATTGATTCAGGCATGACGAAGTAGCAAGTTCAAACTGGCAAGACCCAAAAAAAATAGTCCAAAAAGAAAAAGAACCAGTATGTGGCACGTAATGGTCTCCGATATGGTAGTAGTGCACACCAATCACTGTAAGTCAAGTGCAAACGCAAGTCCTATCCTCACCGCTGACAACCAATGTTAGAAATGGGATTTTTGGTAGGCTTGGGCGTGGGCCAAAGCCAGGCAAAAACCACCACTCTAGTCAGGATAAGGGAGTTACACGTCTAAAACAACCCCTGCTCACCCCCTTGGTAGCTTGGCACGAGCAGCCAGGCTTATCTTAGAGGCAGTGTGTAAAGCATTTGCACATAACCAACAGTAATACAGTGTAAGCACTACAAAAGGACACCACACCAGTTTAGAAAAATATCCAATATTTTTATATACTTAAGACAAGACCAAAAACGATAAAAATCCACAATACAGTACTCAAAAATCTTCAATTATCAAAATACGCTTGAAACACAGTTCCTTGATGTCGATAGCTCCGTCCGGGGCTATCACGGCGTCGTGAGCTAACAAATCCAAACAGTTCTGGCTGACCGCGGCGTCGCGGGCCAGCTACGGTGTCGGGAAGACCCGCAAACAGTACCTTTTAGAAATGCAGGGAGTTGATGACCTCTCGTTGAGCTTCCGAAAACACGGCGTCCGCAGGCGTCGGTTCCGGAGGTCGGTGCAGGAGTCGTCGGGGCCCTCGAAGTCACACGCGTTGCAGGTCGATCTCCTCTCTGATGGAGTCAGGAGCGCTGGTGTCGGCAGGCGTCGGGTGCTGCGTTGCGAAGTGCAGTGCCCTCAGGTCGCGGTGCGAGCAGCGGCTCGGTGGCGGCGTCAGATGGCGTCGTCAGTGAGACCAGGGTCGCGGTGCGAGATGAAGGCGGTGCTCGTCACGGTGCTGGAAGGTCACGGTGCAAGCAGCGGCGGCGTCGTTGCTGAAGCGCTGTCGTCGGCTGACAAACTGGAGTCGATGGCGCTGGCGTCGGTAGGCCAAGGCTGCGGTGTGGGATGAGGGCGGTGCGTCGTGTAACTTACGAGCGGTGCCCCCGAACCACGGTGCAAGCAACGGCGTCGATCTCGGCGGGAAGTGGCGGTGTCAGGCAGGCCAAGGCGTCCTCGTGAAGCAAGGCGGTGCGGAGTGCGGTGCCCACAGGTCACGGTGCAAGCAGCGGTTCGGTGATGCCGTCAACAGACGTCGTCGGTGAGACCAGGGTCGCGGTGCGGCGGTGCCAAAGCTTCGGCGTGAAGCGAGGCGGTGCGGAGTGCGGTGCCCACAGGTCGCGGTGCAAGCAGCGGCTCAGTGGCGGCGTCAACAGGAGTCATCGGTGAGACCAGGGTTGCAGTGCGGCGTTGCGGCGGTGCCCTCTGCGGTGCCAAAGCTTCAGCGTGAAGCAATGCGGTGCGGAGTGCGGTGCCCACAGGTCGCGGTGCAAGCAGCGGCTCGGTGGCGGCGGCAACAGGCGTCGTCGGTGAGACCAGGGTTGCGGTGCGGCATTGCCCTCTGCGGTGCCTTCAGGACACGGAGTCCGTAGTGGCGTCTTGGACGTCGTCGAGTTGGTGTTCTTCGGGTGGCAGCACAAAACACAGTCCCCAGTGCTGCGGGTCGAAGAACTTGAAGTCTTTGCTGTTCCTGAGACTTCGTGAACAGGGGGCAAGCTCTACCTCAAGCCCTTGGAGAGACTCACAAATTAGATTGCAGAAAGTCCTGTCCAGGCCTTTCACTGCCCAAGACAGAAGCAGCCACTGCAGGTCAGCCCAGCAAAGCACCCAGCAAAGCAGTCGTTCCTTTTCGCAGCTTCTCCGGCTCTTCTTCTTGGCAGTCTTCTTGTTCCAGATGAGTTCTAAAGTTCAGGGGTCTGGGACCCAGCATTTATGTCCAAAACTCCTTTGATCTTAGGCAGAGAGGGCCTGTGCCCGGTCAGGACCAGTTCTGCCTTCTCTGGTGTGAATTCCTGGCAGGAGGTGGAGACGGCATTTGTTAGAGGCAGAGCAGGCCCTTTGAGGTGCAAGGAAATCTCCTCCCCCTTCCCCCATCGTAACCCAGGTCTCTTCAGCCCTTTCCTGACCTACCTAGACCATCTGGCGCCCCTCCTGCTCCCCCAGCCTTCTGTCATCCAAAACCCAGACAGGCAATCCACATTCCAGCAGAGGCACACGGGATGACTGAGCAAGAAAATACCTACTTTCTAAAAGTGGTATTTTCAAACACAGAATGTAAAAATTACCTTCACTAAAAGATGCATCTTTAGATTCTGAGTTCAGGCATACTAAGGAAAATGCTACTTACCAGTATGCATCTGTTCTTGGCATGTAGAGCTGCAGATCCTCACACTGAGCATTAGATCGCCATCTGGTGTTGGGCTCGGATGCTTGCACCTTGTTTTTGTCTTGGAAGAAGTTTTTGTAGTCACGAGATAGGTGACTCCTCCCTTGGACGATAGTGCGCATGGGCATCGACTCCATCCTCAGATTGTTTTTCGCCATAATGGGAAATGATGGTTAGTAGAAAAGAAAGATGTCCATGTGTGTATATCCAAGTAAGATAGGGCTGGAACACATACAGGTCCCGGGGAGGTGGGTGGGCGTGTGAGGATCTGCAGCTCTACATGCCAAGAACAGATGCATACTGGTAAGTAGCATTTTCCGTTCGAGGCATATGAGCTGCAGATCTCACACGGAGCATAGACTGTACAGCAGTATCTCCCCTAGCGGTGGTCACCTGTATGTGTTGCAGTAGTTTGAAAAAGTGTTTTAAGAACAGCTTGGCCCACAGAAGCTGGTTGCTTGGCTTGCACATCAACACAATAGTGTTTAGTGAGTGTGTGTGTGGTAGACCATGTGGCTGCCTTACAGATGTCTTCTAGGGGAATGTTCCCTAAGAATGCCATGGAAGCCCCTAGTTTGCGTGTTGAGTGCGCTCTAGGGGGAATTGATAATGTGCGCTTGGCTTTTTGGTAGCATATTTGGATACATTTAACGATCCACCTCGCAATCCCAGCTTTTGAGATGGGATTACCTTTATGCGGTGGAGAGAAAGCTACAAACAATTGTTTTGTTTTACGAAATGACTTGGTCCTGTCAATGTAATACATTAGAGCTCTTTTGACGTCTAGGATGTGGAGAGCTCTTTCTGCTACGGAGTCCGGGTTCTGAAAAACACGGGTAGCTCCACAGATTGATTAAGGTGGAAAGGAGAAATTACTTTAGGAAGGAATTTTGGGTTTGTCCTGAGAACTATTTTGTTACGATGTATTTGTAAAAATGGCTCTTGTGTGGTTAAAGCCTGGATCTCACTCACCCTCCTGAGAGAGGTGATTGCAATAAGGAAAGCTACTTTCCATGTGAGGAATTGAAGTTCACATTTATGCAGAGGTTCAAATGGGGGTCCCATGAGCCTAGTAAGCACGATGTTAAGATTCCACACTGGAGAAGGTGGTAATCTGGGAGGTATGATCCGTTTAAGGCCTTCCATAAAGGCTTTGATTGCTGGGACCCTAAAAAGTGATAAGTGTTGTCTGTTTGTAAGTAAGGGGCAAGTGCTGCTAGATGAAGACGTATGGATGAGTATGCCAAATTACACCTTTGCAAATGTAGTAAGTAGCAAATGATGTTTTGTATGGAGGCATGTAGTGGCTGGATATTATTGTTATTGCAGTAAATGGCGAATCTTTTCCACTTTGCTGCGTAGCAAGCTCTGGTGGTAGGGCGTCTGGCCTCTTTAATGATGTTCATACAGTCCGGTGGTAGGTTAAGGTAACCGAACTCTAGGACCTCAGGAGCCAGATTGCAAGATTCAGTTGAGTTGGATCAGGGTGCCTTATCTCTCCATGGTTCTGCGTTAGTAGTGATGGGGAGAGGTGTAGTTTTTGGTGTGGGACTATTGATAGTTCCAGCAGTGTTGTGAATCACGGTTGGCGTGCCCATGTGGGAGCCACTAGGATTATTTTTAGAGACTGTTGTCAGAGCTTGCGTACTACTAGCGGAATGAGTGGGAGTGGCGGAAAAGCGTATGCAAATCTCCCTGACCAATTCATCCATATCGCATTGCCCTTGGACTGTGGGGGTGTGGAAACCTGGCGGCGAAGGTTGGGCATTTTGCGTTTTGGTGTGTGGCAAACAGATCTATGTCTGGTTGGCCCCACATCTGGAAAAAAGGTAGAAGAACTTGTGGATGTAGTTCCCATTCGTGAATCTGCTGTGTCTGTCGACTTAACAGATCGGCAATCTGATTGTGAACTCCTGGTAGGTGTTCGGCGAGAAGGTATATGTTTTGTGGGATGGCCCACCTCCAAATGTTCTGTGCAAGTTGGGACAGTTGAAGAGAGTGTGTCCCCCCCTGTTTTTGTATATAATACATGGCCGTGACGTTGTCTGTGCGGATCAGGCCGGCTTTGTTTTGTACCTGGAGTTGAAATGATTTGAGAGCTAGGAATATTGCTAGCAGTTCTAGATGATTGATGCGGAGCAGTCTTTGTTGAGTGGTCCATTTGCCCTGTGTTGTGTGATCTAACAGGTGTGCTCCCCATCCTGTGAGTGATGAGTCTGTTAGTACTATTTGTGGAACAGGCTCGAGGAACGGCCGCCCTTTGGACACGTTTTTTGTGTTCCACCACTGCAGAGAGCGATGTGTGCGGCTGTCCACCAACACCAGATCTGTAAGTTGTCCGTGAGCCTGATTCCATTGATGTGCTAGACATTCTTGTAAGGGACGCATTTGAAGCTTTGTGTGAGGTACGATGAAGATGCAAGATGCCATCATGCCTATCAGTTGCATGATCACTCTGGCTGGGAGAGAGTGTTGGATTTGAAACTTGGTGATGAGAGCTTGTATACTTGCTATCCTGGCTGGGCTGGGATACACTAGAGCTGTGGAAGTGTTTATTGTGGCCCCCAGATATTGATGTACATGGGAGGGCTGGAGGTGCGACTTGGTATAGTTGATTGTGAACCCAAAGTTGTGTAGTGTTTGAATGGTGTGATGAGTGTGTTGGATACACTGGTTGAATGATCTGGCTTTTATGAGCCAGTCGTCCAGATACGGGAAGACATGTATTTGTTGTCTTCGTAGGTGCGCTGCTACTACTGCAAGGCATTTGGTAAACACTCTTGGAGCAGTGGTGACCCGAATGGAAGGACTTTGAACTGGTAGTGTTGTCCATCGATTACGAACCTTAGATACTTCCTGTGAGCAGGATGTATGGGAATGTGGAAGTAGGCGTCCTTGAGATCTAGTGTGGCAAGGAAGTCTTCCTGTTGTAGTAGGGGGAAGCACTTGTTGGAGAGTGGTCATGTGAAAATGATCCGAATGTATATACTGATTGAGGGGTCTGAGGTCTAGAATTGGCCTTAGGGTCCCATCTTTTTTGGGGATGAGGAAATACAGGGAGTAAACCCCTGTTCCCTGGTGTAGTAAAGGGACTGGCTCTATGGCATGCTTTTGAAGCAGTGAGAGAACTTCTTGCTTTAAAAGTGTAAGATGGTCTGTGGACATTGGACGCTGCTTGGGTGGTATGTTTGGGGGGGTAGCTGTAAGTTCCAGGCAGTAACCATATTGGATAATTTGTCTCACCCACCTGTCTGTTGTGATGGAGTTCCAGACAGGTAGGAACTGTGCTAATCTTCCCGCGACAGGAGTGGAATGGTCGGGGGGAAGTGGAGGGAAGTCACTGTTTAGCAGCAGGGGAGGTACGGGTGTTGGTGCTACCTCGGCCTCTCCCTTTACTGTTGTTCCCTCTGTAACTTCCTCTAAAATATCCTCTATTGGGGGATGTTTGGGTGGTGTTTTTAAAGGAAGATGAACTATCTGTGCTGATGTTCCTGGAGGCTCCTCTGTAAAAGGAGCGACGAATGGAGCCACGGGGTTGCGGAGACTGCAACGCTCCCATTGACTTGGCGGTTTCTGTATCTTTTTTCATTTTTTCAAGAGCAGTGTCCACAGCCGGTCCAAAAAGTTGGTTTTGATTGAACGGCTGATTTAGAATAGTGGTTTGGACCGCTTGCTTGAAGCCTGAAATGCGCAACCATGCATGTCTTCTGAGCAGTACGCTAGTATTGACAGACCTAGCGGCAGTGTCAGCTGCATCAAGGGCATACTTAATTGACGCATTGGTGATTAGTTTGCCCTCTTGAATTAGGTCATTTGCTTGAGTTTTATACTGGTCAGGCAAGTGTTGTAACAGGGTTTCCAACTGGTCATAGTGGGCCCTATCATATCTGGCCAGCAGTGCTTGAGTGTTGGCTATGCGCCAGTTATTTGCGGCCTGCGCAGCTACTCTTTTGCCAGATGCGTCTAGTAATTTAGATTCTTTATCAGGGGGCGGTGCGTCCCCTGAGGTTTGTGAATTAGCTTGTTTTCTAGCATTGGAGACTACTAACGAGTCTAGAGGCAGCTGGCCTTTAATGTACACAGGATCGTCAGGGGCAGGCCTATATTTTTTTATCGATCCTGGGATTAAGAACCCTGGCACGCACAGGATCTTTAAATATGTCGGGAGCATGCTTAATAACCCCTTTAATCATTGGCAATATTTGTACAGTTTTTTGGGACTGTTCAAATGTGTCTAACAGAAAATCCTCCTCTGGTGCGTTTATGTGCATGTGTACCCCATGAAATACAGCAGCCCTATTAATGAGTTGTCCAAACCCAATATTATCATCCGGAGGAGAGGGTTTTGTTTGGTATGGTACAGGGCTTGGGAGGTCTGGGGGATCTATTGGATCATTGTAGTCCCAATCATCTTGTGGTGGGTCATCTGGATCGGTGAATGGGTCACCACCGTCCCCTATGTCATCTTGATAATCATATGTAGGTGGTGTATGTGGTGGAGATGTTACAGGTTGAGGCGGTGTAACAGGTTTGTGGAGAGGAGGGGTGTTAGATGGAAGGACAGGGGAAGAAGGAGGCATAGGTGAAGTGGCACATTCCTTTTCCACAGGTACTGGCTTGTGGCGTGGTACAGCTGTGAGATGCCCTGTTTTAGGGTTGATGTGGATCTGTGTTTGCTTAGGATCAACAGGATCCGGATGAAAAAGCTCCTCCTCTTGGAGAACTGGTTTCGGTGCCGATTTTTTCGGTTCCGAGCGGGGTGGTGGCTGAGTTTTATGCTCTTTGGCCTTAGGAGGCGTGGAAGAATCCTTAGGCTTGGTTGTCGGTTCCGAAGGCTTTGGCTTAGGGGCTGTGGCGTGATCTTTAGGTTTCGACGCCGGCTTATCCCCATGCTTCGATGTGTTCGAGGCAGGTTTGTGTTTAGAGGTGGAAGGAATCAGTGCCGATTTCGGTGCAGAGTGTTCTTTCGGTTTCGGTGCCGAAGGGGCTGGTGGGACTAGCACATGCGGTTTGCTCGGTGCAGAGGTACTGGAAGGCTTGAATTTTTTCTTCGGAGCCGGGCTCGAAGGCGGGGCTTCTGAAGTGTGTTTTCGGTCGCGACTGGGGCCAACGGGCGAAGTCTTGACCGGTGCCTTGTGCTTTGGTGGGGGGGTTGGGGTAGGGGCAGTAGTACTCACTCGTTGCCCAGGAGTGATGGGGTCGGCTGAGTCTTCTGCCTCTGACACGATTTGGAGATCCTCGGAATCTTCTTCAGGGACATCTGGGCCTTCGTCGAAGATGTCCACCGGTTCCGGAGCTGATCTCTGCGCCATGACGTGCCTTCGAGCTCGACGATCTCGAATAGTTTTCTTCGATCGAAAGGATGCGCAGGCTGGGCAGCTGGACTCGTTGTGGTCGGGCGAAAGGCACAGGTTACAGACCTCGTGATGGTCACTGTGTGGGAATTTTGCTCCACACTGGGGGCATTTTCTGAAGGGTGTCCTTTACATGAGCCGTAGGCCTCACGGCGTCGATGGGCCCAGCGGCCCGCGTCGACGACTGAAAAGGAATCGATGAAAGGCGCGTGGAGATTTCGATGTCGATTGGAAAGTTTGTTGGAAGTTTTGCGCGTTGAAAAGTTTAAAAACTAAAGTTTCGAACCGGTGCGCAAAAATTGCATCCGAACCCAATGGCGGAAAAAAACAATCTGAGGATGGAGTCGATGCCCATGCGCACTATCGTCCAAGGGAGGAGTCACCTATCTCGTGACTACAAAAACTTCTTCCAAGACAACAACAAGGTGAAAGCATCCGAGCCCAACACCAGATGGCGATCTAATGCTCAGTGTGAGATCTGCAGCTCATATGCCTCGAACATTCTATTTTCTTACCGAATTCCCTGGGCCTGTTATGTTTATAAGATGTTATAAACAAACCTCCCATTCTATCCTATGGGGAACTGGTAGCCTTGCAATAGTGAAAAACGAAATTGGCTGTTATTCACTATCAGGACATGCCACACACACCAGGGCATGTCCCACCTTTCACTTACACTGCACCCTGCCCACAGGGGTACCTTGGGCCTACCTGAGGGGTGTCTGACATGTAAGAAAAGAGAAGGTTAGGGACCGGCCAGTGTGTGCACTGGCCAAGTCGACATGGCAGTTACAAACTGCGGGCAGACTTCTGCAATGGCAGGTCTGAGTTACCGTTTTCAGGGCTACTCACGGGGGTGGCACAACCAGTGCTGCAGGCCCCCCGAGTAGCATTTGATTCACCAGCCCTGGCACACGCACTGCACTTTACTAGGGGCTAACAGGTAAATCAAATATCCAATCATGGAAACACCCATCCATAACACAATTTACACAGAGAGCATATGCACTTTAGCACTGATTAGCATTGGTAAAGTGCCCAGAGTCCTAAAACCAACACAAACAGGTCAGGGAAAAATAGGAGGAAAAAGCAAAAAGTTTGGGGATAACCCTGCAAAAAGGGCCATTTCCAACACACAAGGTGACACTTATCAAAGAGAAGGCATTCTGACTGGAAAATAATTCAGCAAACTAGACAAAAATCACTTCACTCAGTACCAAAAACATAAAAAATATGAAAAATTGTAGCGAGGACTAAAAGTTCTGTCAAGCAGATAAGAAATCTCACATGTACTCTGAGATCCTTCTCACAGGTGCCAGCATAAAGCACTGGCTCTGTGAGGCAGCTGCTTGTACAATATATCCTGGGTAAAAGAAGATCCAGGAGTTTTAAAGGGATAGGACACATTTTTCGCAGATTTCAATGTAGGCCATCCGGTTGCATTTATTCCCTTCATATTATACAATCACATTCTTTTTGCACCAAAGATGCTACAATGCAGATTTGAAAAGGGTGATTTGCAGTCATACAGACTACACTCAGTAAAATATTCCACCTTTGATTGGCTCCTAAACGGTGCTGCTCATCAAACGGACATTAGCATCCTGTGTTTATATTCAATGAACAATATATCTACGGAAAAGGGCTGTGGGTTCTAAGCACACAGCGCAGAATTGTTCAAGCCGTTATGAATGATCGATGCAGATCCTACACTGCAGAACTTATAGTTCTTTTGAAGTGTGTTGACATTTTTGGTCGAACTGAGCATTCAGCCTTTGTGTCATAGTCGAAGACGGAAAATACATCCAGCCAAAGAAACCCTTCTACAGATTTTTTTCCATTACAGGAAAGAAACTTTAAAAAAGGTGAGAATATTTTTCACAGCTTAAAAACATAGACTTCAGTGGCAATGTTACTCTGTCCTAAAAGACATTTAGTAAAATAAAAAAATGGAAATAAAGAAAATTGTAAGAGCACAGTCCATTAGTATAAATTGTTCCTTCACTAAATCGGAAACAATGGAATGACAGGCAAAATGAAAGTATATTAAAGTGTGGGACACAGGAGCTGTGGTGTTATACTTTCAGCTACACAAAACTGCCCAACCTGCTCCATTTACCTTTCTTCTAGTTACATTTTTCTTATGTAAAAATATTTGAGGGAAACTCAGATTTATTTCATAGGTTCATTTTTTATGGCTACTTTCAAAACAAACAAACATTCAGTTAATATAGGCTGCCTCTATGCATATATTTAAATTTCATTTAAATAGTGTACATTTTTTTCGAAGGAACAGAACTTAAAAAATAGTGTGTCTCTACTCAACAGGGTGTAATCTTTAACAGAGTGTGGCGTGAGAAAGGGCTACTGTTGGGCTAGCCAACAAGAATATGCTTTGTTTTTGTAGGATTCACGGATGCAGTATTCTAAATCTGGGTATTCACTGCAATGATGTGAAGTCTATGATCCTAAACTCTGTCTTGGATCTACGCCTATTTCGTAGAGAATTGAGACACAGTTTGCAGCTCAGCCCTAATGTGCAGACAACACTCAACTTGGGAAGACGCACGACAACCGAAGCTTAGAAAAAGTGAGAAAATGAAGGCAGTGGGGAGGACAAAAAAGCTAAATAAGATTATCGTATTCAATTCCAAAAATGAAACCAACAATAGTGGGATAATCCGCCTTGTCCCTTCCCTTTAAGAAGGCTGCCATAATCTCTCCAGCTTGTCTCAGGTCTAAATGTGTCCACTACTGTCAGAAAATCTACTGATCCGGAATTTCTTATCCCTTTAAAGAAAGTGAAAAAAAAAGTTTAAAATAGGCAAATTTCTCAAAGTCATAATTCCACTATTTGTATGTAAAACTGGGCCTTTTTTACACCTGGTTAACTAGTTCTCAAAACTTGCCGGACTTACATAAATGTGCACACCAGCTTTCCATCTTCTAGGAATGTAGGTAATACCGGTCCAGTTCCCACCTTCTGTATGTAGGTATAAGTTTCAAAGAAATATGAAAAAGAACAATTTACTTACCTTCGGTAACGATATATCTCTAAGAAACATAGGTTAGTTATAGATTCCTTACCTTAGAATTACCCCCAGGCGTCGGACTGGATCCGGAAAGTTTTTAGTCAGCAGTACCCCTGCGCGTCGAAAGGTGGTGTCGGTCGGCTCCACATTCGTCGTTGGTGCCGTTGTCGCCGGGATGACGTCGCGGTAGCTACTTAGACGCCGCCCTCACGCGCTGACGTCAGTTCTGTACACGACTTTCCACGCCAGAAGCGCAGAGCCATGCAAGACACTGACCACTGGTGCACAAAACTAGGGCCCTGAAAGGAAATCCTTAACCCTAGAAGTCAGTTCGCAGAACGGGGAGGATGGGTGGGGCAGTAAGGAATCTATAGCTAACCTATGTTTCTTACAGATATATCGTTACCGAAGGTAAGTAACTTGTTCATCTGAAAGAAACAGTTAGTTATAGATTCCTTACCTTAGAATAGATACCCCAGCAATACCGACCCCGGAGGTGGGTCTGCGAACCAAGTTCACACCAGAAAGTCCTGGAGAACAGAACGGCCAAAGAAGCCGTCTCTCCGGACTTGGCTGTCCAGGCAGTAGTGTCTTGTGAACGTGTGCAGCGATGCCCACGTAGCTCCCTGACAGATGTCATTAAGGGGGACTCCACATCCCAAAGCAGTGGTAGCTGTCGTCGCCCTGGTGGAATGGGCGCGCAACCTCACTGGAGGCTCCTTCTTTGCCAAGGAATAACAAGCTTTGATGCATCTAGAAATGGTCCGTTTGTGCATGGCCCGATCTTTCTTGGCGCCCACGTAGCCAACAAAGAGCTGGTCATCCGCCCGGAATTGTTTTGTGCAATCCAAGTAAAAGGAAAGCGCACGCTTTGGATCGAGACGGTGGAGCCTCTCTTCTTCTTTGGAAGGATGCTGAGGCGGAAAGAAGGTGGGCAAAGTGATGGTCTGCCCAATATGGAAAGGAGTAACCACTTTGGACCAACCTTCTCCGGATGAACAGTCAGAAAAGGAGGTTTAGAAGAAAGAGCTTGGAGCTCACTCACCCTGCGCGCAGAGGTGATGGCCACCAGAAAGGCAGTTTTCAAAGTCAGAAGCTTGAGAGGACAGTTATGTAGCGGCTCAAAGGGAGCGCACATAAGATATGCAAGAACCAAATTCAAGTCCCACTGGAGCATTACGAAAGGAACAGGAGGAAAAAGATGAGTAATGCCCTTAAGGAAGCGATTTACAACAGGGGACTTGAAAAGAGAAGGCTGATCAGGAAGCCTAAGAAAGGCTGAAATGGCCGAGAGGTAGCCTTTGAGAGTGCCCAGAGCAGAGCCCTGCTGGGCCAAAGAAAGGAGGAACAAGAGAACCTCAGAAAGAGGGGCGGACAGGGGATCCACAGCCTTTGCTGTGCACCATGCCACAAATTTGTTCTATCTGCAGGCGTATACCGTCTTAGTGGAGGGACGCCTGGCTGCCAAAATAACATCAGACTTCGGGAGGAAGGTCAAAAGCTGTCAACAGTCGCCGCTCAATCTCCACGCAAGGAGGTGGAGGCTGGACCGGTTCGGGTGGAGCACCGTCCCCTGCTGCTGCGAAAGAAGATCCTCCCGAACAGGCAGTCGCATGGGAGGATCGATGGCCGTGTGCAACAGCTCGGGATACCAGACTCTTCGTGCCCAATCTGGAGCCACAAGAATGACTTGGGCCCGGTCGCGCTTGATCTTCTTCAGCACTCTGGGCAGTAGTGGTATAGGCGGAAAGGCGTATAGAAGACCGCAATTACACTCGCGACGAAAAGCGTTGCCGAGCGAGTGCCGCCTTGGAAATTCCAGCGCGCAGAATTGCTGACATTGCGCATTCTCTTTGGTGGCGAATATATCTAACAAAGGCTCTCCCCACCGCTGAAAGAGACCTTGCACCACCTCCGAGTGAAGACGCCATTTGTGATCCATCATGCACCTGCGGCTGAGTTCGTCCGCCCTGGTGTTCAGCGAACCTGCCAGGTGTTGAACTACCAGGGATATGCCCTGATGTTCCAGCCATGTCCAGAGACGGAGAGCCTCCTGACATAGGGTCCACGACCCCAACCCGCCCTGTTTGTTGCAGTACCACATGGAGGTGGTGTTTTCTGTGAACACCTGCACTACTCTTCCCCGGACAGAGGGAAGGAATGCTTTGAGTGCAAGACGAATCACCCGAAGCTCCAGAAGGTTGATGTGGAGCCCGGACTCCGCTGGAGACCAGAGGCCTCTGATCTCCACCTCCCCCATGTGGCCGCCCCATCCCAGAAGTGATGCATCGGTCACCACCGTGAACTCTGGTTGGGGAAGGGAGAGGGATCTGCCGTCGACCCAATCCTGGTTCGTTAGCCACTACTGCAATTGGTATGCAGTGCCCTCCGAGATCTGGACGCAATCGGACAGGTTCCCCTGATGTTGTGCCCACTGGAACTTCAGGTCCCACTGCAGAGCCCGCATATGCCATCTGGCATGGTCCACCAGCAGGATGCAGGAGGCCATCAGGCCCAGTGGCCGGAGGGTCATCCTAACCGAAACCCGGGATAGAGGCTGAAAGATCGGAAACATAGCCCGAATATCCCAGACTCGCTGTTCGGGAGGATAGACCCGAAAATGCGTTGTGTCCAGAACCGCTCCGATGAATAGGAGCTTCTGAGAGGGAGTCAGGTGCGACTTCGGCACATTGATGGAGAACCCCCGCGAATGCAGGAGGTCGGACATAGTCTGGAGGTGGGAGACGACAGCCTGGGGTGAGCTCGCCTTCAACAGCCAGTCGTCAAGTTAGGGGGAAGACTGGAACCCCTGATCTGCGACCACCGCCATCACTTTCGAACACAGCGTAAGGCCAAAGGGGAGCACGGTAAACTAAAAATGCTCGTGGCCTACCGTGAACCGTAGGTAACGCTACCATCCAGTCTCCAGGGTCGATGGCAGACAGGACCTGAGCTAGGGTCAACATTTTGAACTTCTCCTCCAGGAGGAAGCGGTTGACGTTCCTGAGATCCAAGATAGGACGCAGGCCTTTGTCCATCTTGGGAACCAGAAAGTAGTGGGAGTAGCAACCAGGACCTACTTCTGGGGCAGGAACTCGCTCGATGGGTCCCTTAGCCAAGAGAGCCATAACTTCCAGTTGGAGAAGGGCCAGATGATCCTCCGACATGCGATGGTACGGAGGTGGCATGGCTGGGGGTTAGTCTCGAAGGGGAGGGAGTAGCCCCTTCAAACTATCTGCAAAATCCACCTGTCCAATGTGATGGTGCGCCAGTGGGGGAGGTGATGGCGAATCCTGCCGCCTACTGGCAATTGGTGGCCCTGGAAGGTCGGACTAGGAGGGTTTGGAGGTTGCTGCAGAAGGGGTGGTGGTGGACTGGCCCGCTCGCTGGCCCCCAGACCCACGACGGTGGTTCCCACGTCCCCGGCCGCGCAGGGGCTGAACAGCTTGCGCCGGCCTGTGGCCCTGGGTGGGACGGGTGGGGCATCCCTTCCGTAGCCATGAAAGAGGCGAAAAGCAGGCTGCGCAGGCCGAGTGGTGGAGAGGTCCAAGGACTTGGCTGTAGCCCGTGAGTCCTTGAAGCGCTCTAGTGCGCGGTCTGCCTTGTCGCCGAATAGGCGACGGCCATCAAAGGGCATGTCCAAAAGGGTAGCTTGGACATCCCCAGAAAAGCCAGTCGATCTCAGCCAGGCGTAGCGTCGAAGGGCTACCGACGTTGAAATTGTCCTACCTAGCGAGTCAGCGGTGTCCAATCCACAGCGTATGGTAAACTTCGCTGCGTCTCTCCCCTCTGCAACTGCACGGGAGAACATGGCCTGGGCCTGGCCTCCCCCGGGCACTGGGGCAGCACCTGCGCCACTGTATCCCACACAGGGTGGGTATAACGGCCCAACAGACATGCGGTGTTTACCGACCGCAGTCCCAAGCTGGAGGAAGAAAACATCTTCCCAAGATGGTCTAGCTTTTTGGATTCCCTATCAGGTGGTGCATTAGGGAATGCGCCTTTGGATGTGGAGGCTTGGACCACCAAGCTCTCAGGGGTGGGGTGTTGGGAGAGGAAAGTGGGGTCGCCCGGGGCCGGGCGGTGGCGTCGGGCAATCATCCTATCCACAGGAGCCCCTGTGTTGGGCCTGGACCAGGTACCCAAAAGGATGTCGGTAAGGGCTTCACTGAACAGCAGCAGGGGCTCCGAAGAGCTCGCCGGCTGCTGAAGCGCCTCTGTCAGGAGGTTAGTCCTGACTGCCACCGTAGGTAGCTCGAGGTTGAGAGCCTCTGCCGCCCTACGCCACACCACTGTGTAAGAAGCTCCCTCCTCCGTAGCCACGGTAGGAGGAGACAACATGCCAAGGTCTGGGGAAGTAACCAGTCCACTGGCCTCCCCCAGTTCCTCTCTCCAGTCCGGGTCATACTCTAACTGGTCCGCTAGAGGGTCTCCAAACCCCTCCCACTCCTCCTCACCCTCCTCTGGTTGCCAATCTGGCCTGATTGGAGCACCAGGTTAGAACAAGGGCACAAAGGTACCCATCGGCGCAGGATCCGGCGTCGGTCTGGCTCCGTGTCCAGTCCAGGGCGGAGGCCAGGTTCGACGCCGGCTATGGACACAACCGACATCGGCTGCGGACGTGGTGCCAATGGAATCGGCACCGGGGGAGGTGTAATTAGGTCGATAGGCGCCAATCCAGATCCAGGCCTGGATCCAAGGGGACCCTGCGGTGCCAGGGTCGGAGCCGCCACGTTGAAGGCCCAGGACCCCCAGCTGAGTCTGCGGGGCCCGAAGGCGCGCCGGCGGAGTCAGGCTGCCCAAAGATGGCATGCATCACTTCTTAAAAGGTGCGAAGCTGGGCAGGGGTCGCTCCGGGTCCCGGGTAGGGAGGGAAACTCTGAGTCGACCCTTCGGGCTCCGCACGCGGAGCCGCGGGAAGGGCACCACCCGCATCCCTCGTCGCGTCGGCCAACCGACTAGGGTAAGTTGAAGAGTGACGATGCCTCTTCGACTTCTTCTTGTGCTTCGACTTACCTGAAGAGTGCGAAGACTTTGAAGAGGACTGGTGGTGGTGGCTCTGCGACCGGTCCTTCGACCTCCCCACGCGACCGGGACCTCGAATGGCACGGAGCCGACTGCCGGTCCACGAGAAGCTTTCAGGACCGCTCCCGCAATGACTTCGGATTCATGGTCCAGCAGTCGGAGCACGACTTGGGATCGTGGTCGCGCTCCAGGCAAAACAGGAACACGCGGTGCGGATCCGTCACCGACATCAGCCGGCTACAGGAACCGCAAGCCTTGAAACCGGGCATCCCTGACGTACACTAGGAGTCGAAGACTCAAAAACGGTGTCGACAAAAGTCGTCAAAAAGTGACTGGAGGTACCGCTCTCTCCGGATTTGCGCTGGCTGGCGCGGAGAAAGAAAGAACCGACGTCAGCGCGCGAGGGCAGCATCTAAGTAGCTACCGCAACGTCATCCTGGCGACCACGACGCCAATGACGACCTTTCGACTCGCAGGGGTACTGCTGACGAAAAACTTTCCGGATCCAGTCTGACGCCTGGGGGTAAATCTAAGGTAAGGAACCTATAACTGTTTCTCTCAGATCTATAAATTAATGGCTTTCCACAATCTTACAACGATGTGGCTGCTCACCAGATTTGCGTTGCATTTCTTCAAAAATACCTCCTGGGAAAATATCGATGTCGGCCTTATAAATGTGGGCACATCTCCACATGTACAACTTTTTTTGTTTTATATAGCGCATACTAGACCCGAAGATATCAGAGCGCTTTACATGAGCACCAGTTGTGTTACAGACTGACACATTCATTTTTGTGAGGCACTGGGAGAAAAGTGATTTGCCCAGAATCACAGACTGTTGAGCGTCCCTGCAGAGACTCGAACCCGGTTCCCCAGCTTAGATGTCGACCGCCCTAGCCGTTAGGCCACATCCTTTCCCCAATTTAAGAGTTTATGCAAATGGTACATGCCAGCAAGCATGATGTACGTCTATTTCCATGCAAAAGGCACGCTTGAGCACAAAAAACATTTAAAATCGAGACCAGTGTGTGGAAACATCAAGAGACCAGACATGCTCTAGATAAAACTCCTCATATATCGGACTTACACAAATAAGCACTGCACAACAGTAATTTTAGATGGTTCCACTAGACAGGCGAAAATAGGGTGGAAGAAGGAGAGCATAATGCGGGGTGGCAGATAGACACTGCACCAATGCTACACATATTAAGGACGGCAAACATACCAAGGCTGAAGAGAAGTTCAATCCGACAGAGATGAGTGGTATGTCAAAAAAACTGCAAAGCAAAAGGGAGGCGTAACGCCACATGGCAGGAGACTGGGCTAACTATTGACAGTTGGCATATTCTAGCTGTGCGACTTCTGTCCATTTGTGCAAGTCCATACTACTTATACACGTATTGGCAAATCAGTTAGAGACTCATGCATGCACGTCAAAGTTCTCAGCAAGGGGAATTAAAGTTAGCACTGTTTCGTTATTTCATCATTCTAAATATTTACTTTCCATAAAAATAAGGTATCCAGTGGATCCCTGCTCTCCTCAGATTCTCTTGCTCCAATCATTGTCCCGGTGATCCTTAAACTCTGTAAGCCTTAAACTTAGTAATTCTTCTCTTACCACCAAACAAGTTCCTTCAGAACAGACACTTGGCCGGGTGGTCCATCTCTTAAAAAAAGCCTAATGCCGATCTAACCACCCTCTGCAATTAACGCCCCACAACTCTCCTATCTCGCCCCTCCAAAATCCATGAAAAGGAAATGAACTAGCAAATTTCCTCTTTTGTCAAAAATCATGCTTTGCTGAAAGCAAGAGAAAGAAACATGTAGCGAGTAATACCTATGCATTGATTGTGAAGAACAAGTTACTACCTTCTGTAATGCATTATCTGGTAGAGACTATCTAACTGCTGATTTCTTACCTTAGAAAAATCCCCAGGTAGACTGGATCCAGAGGTTTATTGAGCAGTACTCCTGCGTGCCGGTAGGTGGAGTCATTCGGCTCCATGTCGATGTAGCGGTCTGCTCCAGAAGCGACGTGTGCGGTACCTATATAGGTGCCACCCCAGTGCGCTAACATCCGCTACTTTAGCAACTATCTACACCAGGAGCGTGGGGCCACGATGAGAACTGACCACTGGTGTGAAAAACAAAGGCCCTGAGAAGGGTGTCCCTTATCCTGCAATCAGCTTGCAGATCAGGGTCGGTAAGGAATCTGCAGCTAGACAGTCTCTTCCTGGTAAATCGATACTGAAGATAAGTAAGTTTTTCATCTCAATAGAGACTTCTAGCTACAGATTCCTTACTTAGAATAGATACCCAAGCAATGCCTCCCCAGAGGAGAGTCTGCAAAGCCAATTTTAAATCAAAACGTCCTGTAGGACCGAATGGGCAAAGTGACAGCTGCGACAAACCGGACAGTCCAGACAGTAGTGTTTGGTAAACATGTGCAAAGATGCCCACATTGCTGCCTGACAGATGTCTAGGATAGGGAGTCAGTGGGCTAACGCAGTGGTCACAGCCTTCGCTCTGGTGGAACGAGCATACAACCCCTTCACCGGGTGTTTCTTGGCCAATGCACAGCAGATCTTGATGAAGAGCGCTATCCCTCTTGAAATGGTCTATTTCTGGAGGCCTTCCCCTCCATAGCTCCTACGTAATCCACAAAGAGATGATCCTCCACCCGGAACTCATGCGGTCAAGGTAGAACGAAAACGCTCTTTTCGGGTCCAGACGTTGTAATCTCGCCTCTTTGGAAGGGTTAGGCGGAGCGAATAAAGTAGGCAAGGTCATGCTTTGGCCTACGTGGAAGGGAATCACAACCTTCGGAAGGAAGAAGGCACGTGTCCAGAGAACCAGCTTGTCCTGGTAGAAGGTGGTGTAAGGAGGGTGTGCAGAATGCCTGCAATTTGCTGACCCGCCTGGGCGATTCTATGGCCACTAGAAAGGCAGTTTTGATAGTCAAAAGCCTAAGAGGGCAATTGTGCAGAGGCTCAAAGGGTGAGCACACGAAGGTAAGAACAAGTTTTAGATCCCACTGGGGCATGATGAATGGCCTAGGGGGAAACGTGCTGCAAGCCTTTAAGAAACCTGGCCACAAGAGGTGACTTAAATAAAGAAGGTTGGCCCAGCAACCGAAAAAATGCAGATATGGCTGAAAGATAACCTTTAAATGCGCCCAGAGCAGAGCCCTGCTGGTCCAACGATAGAGCAAACAGAAGAACCTTGGATAGAGGTGCAGAAAGGGGATCAATGTTGTGGGAATCACACCATGTCAAAAACTTATCCCAACGGCAGGCGTATACCGACTTGGTGGAGGGACGCCTGGCTGTCAGAATAACATCACAGACTTCGGGAGTAGGTCGAAAACGGTCATCTGTCACCGTTCAATCTCCATGCATAAAGGTGAAGAGTGAGAAAGTTCGGGTGTAGAACCCTCCCTTGTTGCTGCGACAGAAGATCCTCTCGAAAAGACAGCCAGATCGGAGGACCGATGGTCAAGCGCAACAGCTTGGGATACCAGACTCTCCGTGCCCCATCCAGAGCCACAAGAATAACTTGGGCCTGGTTGTTTCTGATCTTCTTGAGAACTCTGGGCAGAAGTGGTTTTGGCAGAAAGGTGTACAGGAGGCCAGAGCTCCACTCTAGATGAAAAGGATCTCCAAGCAAGAGTTGACTTGGAAACTGCAGCGTGCAGAACTGATTAAATTGCCTGTTCTCGGTGGTGGCGAACAGATAAAACCAAGGCTCTCCCCACTGCTCAAAGAGTGCTTACATCACCTCTGGATTGAGACGCCATTCGTGATCTGCTTCGCATCTTCTGCTGAGTTTCCGCCCTGGCATTTAGAGAGCCCGCCAGGTGGTGAACCACCAAGGAAATGCCCTGGTGTTCCAGCCATGTCCAGAGAGGCAGTCTCTTGACAAAGGATCCACGACCCCACACCGCCCTATTTTCTGCAGTACCACATGGGAGTGGCTGTGTCTGTGAACACCTGCACCAGTCTTCCCCTGATCAAAGGAAGAAAGGCTTTCAATGCCAAACGAAGCCCCTGAAGCTCCAACAGGTGGATGTGGAGCTTGAACTCTGCCGGAGATCAGAGTACTCGGATCTTCACCTCTCCAAGATGGCCGTTCCATCCCAGAATTGATGCATCTGTCCCACAGTCAGCTCTGGTTGGGGAAGGGAAATGGGTCTGCCACTGACCTAAGCGCGGTTCATCAGCCACCACTGCAGATCTTTTGACGTTCCCTCTGAGATCTGGACCATGTCGGAGAGATTCCCCTGATGCTGTGCCCAATGGGAATCCAGGTGCCATTACAGAGCCTGCATACGACAGCGGGCATGAGTAGCAAGCAGGATGCAGGAGGCCATGAGGCCCAACAACCTCTGGGCCAGTCTCACCGAAATCCAAGATAGAGGCTGAAACATCAGTATCATATACCCTGAACACCCTGGAATCGCCGCTCAGGAGGCTAAGCCCAAAACTACACTGTGTCCAGAACAGCCCTGATGAAAGGGAGCGTCTCAGAGGGAGTCCGGTGTGACTTCGGCATGTTGATAAGGAACTCCAGCGAGTGCAGAAGTTTTGCAGTAGTCTGGAGATGGAAGACAAATGCATGGGGCAAGTACGACTTCAACAGCCAATCATCGAGGTAGGAGTTGACTGGAACCCCCGACCTCCGCAGATGAGCTGCAACCCAGACATCACTTGTGAACACCAGAGGGGCACTAGTACGGCCAAAGGGGAGCACAGCAAACAAAGTTTTCATGGCCCACCGTGAACCACAGAAAACGTCTGTGAGCAGGCAGGATGGGGATGTGGAAATATGCGTCCTGTAAGTCCAACACTACCATCCATTCTATCGGGTGCAAGGCAGACAGAACTTGCATAAGCATCTTGAATTTCTCCTTTTTCAGGAAGAGATGGAGATGGTACAGGTCTCGGATAGGACGAGGGCCTTCATACTTTTTCGGCTCCAGAAAGTAACGGGAATAGCAACTACGACCTACTTCTGATGCAGACACCCTCTCTATGGCTCCCATGGCCAAGAGAGCCAGCCTTTCCTGACAGCGCAAGGAGAGGTGGTCCTTTGTCAGCCGGTCATAAGTGGGTGATATGGGTGGAGGGGTAGTCCCAAAGGGAAGGGAGTAGTCCCTTTGGACGATTTGCAAAACCAAACGGTCTGATGTTACTGACTGTCAGTGGTGCAGGTGATGGCGTATCCTGCCCTTCCCCCTCCCCCACCCCTGGATGATCACGATGGTTGGAGGGCAAACTGAAGGTGTTTGGAGGCTGCAGCGGCTGGGGGATGGTGGACTGACAGGACCTCTGACTACCTGTCCCACATGGTCTATGGACCAGTGTCCTCAGCCAACAAAAAGGCTGGGAAGCCTGCTGGCCACGGTGGCTGGGAAGGTATGGACATGGTTGGAGACCCCTTCCTTGGCACCAAAAGGGGCGGAAAGCGGACTGGGGTGACCAGGGGCCACAGATTAGCACAAGACCCAACCCCCAGCTCTGCTGTCCTTAATGCACTCCAGAGCAGAGTCCGCTTTTCTCCAAAGAGACGAAAGCTATCAAAGGACATGCCTACGCACACTATTCGGAAGAAAATAAAAATCGGCATGTTGAAGAAAACAGTACCGAAGCACACAGGGAAGTCCAATGGTTATGATGTATAACCAGTAACAAAGTAATACAGATTTCAAATATTTTTGGTATTTTTTATTCCTCCCTTTGGTATTCACATTTCTTATATCAAAGACGAAATATCCAATTACACACAGGCAGCCTCTTGTATAGTTGTTACGATGACACAGGGATGAAATGCTTAGCTGTATGGTTCCCTTCACCAGATAGACTGAACTCAAACGATACGTCCGGGAAGGTACCCAAAGCATAGTTTAAAGCGCGGTAACGGGGACAAGTGATGTCAAGCACTGTATATTAGTAGAGAAAGACAATTCACACCAGTATAGCGTCCTTTCTTCAAGGCAGTATAAAGGTCTGGCAGTACCATCCAGAACATTAGCACTTTTTGTTTAATTCAGGTACAGTTTCTTGAATTTCCCATGCACTTCATTAGATTACAACTATTATCTTAGGTTAAGTCTCTGATATCTGCTCTATTCTCACAGTGGTGATGTGTTAGGAGTCGGAATTTCACCTCCTCACAGGGCACTTACTATTGTCTATGGCATGTTCTCTATCTTACCACTCTGCTTTATTGAATGCCATCACTTGATCCTCGCACCCAATTCACTTTGTGCACCTACCCGGACATATAAATTGAGTTCACAGTCTACCTGGTGAAGGGAACCACGCAGCTAAGCATTTCACCTGTGTCATCGCAACAACTATATAAGATGTTATATGCATCCGTTGCAGCCTTGAAAAAGTCTCTGTGATGAAACCAGTGTCGGCTGCCTGTCTGTAATTGGATATTTCGGCTTTGACGCAAGAAATGTGATTAACAATGGGAAGAATAAAAACAATCAACAAATCTTTGAAATCTGCATACTTGTACTGGTTATACATCATAATCATTAGACTTGTCTGTGCGCCTCAGAACTCTTCATTAATTTGCCGATCTGGCAGCTTTTCCAGTTCTGGCTATCTCAAGCTAGGTGGCAGGGTGTTTTTACCATGAGAGCACCATCCTCACTCATTTGTTGTGGTTCTATGCAACTATTTCCCCAATTGTTGTACAGCTTGGGATGTGCGAATACTGTGGCATAGCCACTACCATTGTGTATGGTAAAAATCGTAATGTTGACTGGACAGTGGAGGGGGTGTGTGTTAGAAAAAGCCTACGACAGCGCAAAACAGATTGCTTTCTGTGTCAAATGTATGCATAAGATAAAGAATTAAAGGTGCAAAGACAGTGTGTACTTTTCAGATGTAAAAGAGTCACTCATACATTGCAAAACAGGCAGAGAATACACACAAAAATCCAACAAAAAGAATGAGTGCCTAAAATACTCCTAGGCTGATCCGAGATGTGACTGACAATGTATCAAGCCAATGACTGAAGGAGTATGTACCAAAGACTCAAAGTGAGTACAGAATGCAAGTGCCATCACTCAAACCTAAACAAGCATTTGCAATGCAATAGGTCTTGCGTTTACAAAACTCTGGTAAATGTGACACCTTTTGCATTGCAAATACTTGTTTGTAAAAGCGCCCATGCGGCGCTTTCACTTTAATGTCGGCCTCGCTCTTTTCCTTGGACGAGCCATGTCTAAAGAAAGGGGCATGGGCGCCATTATAGTGAAAGCGCGGTATGGGGCGCTTTTACAAAGAGAAGCATTTGTTAGTCAACTTTAATGGCGGCTGCACCCCTTTCCTTAGACGCGGCTCATCTAAGGAATGGGGTACGGCCGCCATTAAAGTGAAACATACGTTCGGTGCCGCAAATAAACCAAAGGCACAGCCGCCACTGTATGAGTGCTGTGCTATGAAAAAGAGGAAAAAAATTAAAACAATGGGGGAAGAGCGTGTCCAGCCTGCAACAGCAGGCAGGAGAAAACCACAATAGTGCTCGGAGGCTGTAATTAAAGCCTATAAGTAACACATGTAACAGGGGTTGTCCTAATGGGAAGTTACAAAATGAGACACAGTGGTACTAAGGAGGGACTACTAATCTATTGACCAACAAAAAGCCACAGTTTCCAAAGGCCAATGACAAGCCAATGAAAAATATGGACGGAGCTTTAAGTCCACACTCATTCAGATGCGGCATGCCTCGCAGAGCAGTGCATGCGCTCCTCAGGCTCGAACTGAAAATGAAACCCGGAGCCAATTTTGCAAGGCCTTCAACAATATGTGCTGAAAAAATGAACCAAACCTGCTGCTTTAGTGCAAGGCATTCTGGGACTTCAAGTAAATCCACTAGGAAATTTTAAGAGCACATTTTTTCCCCAAGAGAACAAAGACTACATTAGTTATATAAAAGTATAAAGCAGTGTCGCAGGCGCGAGAAAGCAGTCAAATATTGGCAGTCGGCACAACCGCTCATACTAAATAGTTGGCTTCATGAGACTGTTGCCAGGAGTACAGTCCACTCCATCCTGGGTGCACCAGCATCTAACAGCCTGGAAAGACTGGTCCGACAATCTGGGAGAAAGACAGCCAAGCAGGAAATCTATTTCAGGAGTACACAAAGAAAAAACACAGCACCTTTACCCACGGCTTCGCTGTCAGCTCTGAGTGAGTGTTGTAATCTCTGCCACAACGGATATCTTCAGTTCAAGGAAGAAGCAGCATTCACAGCTTTTCATGAACACCTACATGTTAACACCATATTCACCCCCTACCTCGCATTAAAGCGATGCTCCTTTAACATCTATAAGGCGTCACTACAATGGCACATCCCAAGTTTACATCACTTAGCTCTACTTGGAAATGGGAACCTGGAAGAGGACGACAAAGGACGGGTCCCTTTCACCAGGAACTAACTGCTGCCCCTGCTGTATGACCTCTAGCTGTCCTGCAAGGGTGAGAACTACTACTAAGATTCTGCAGCTCCCCTGGCCTCCCTTGAAACACTATCACGAAGTCTACGCCCAATAATGCAACTAGTGTCAGATGCTACTACGTTTTGAGCACAACACTGTAAACATCACAAATCCCTTGGGTACTAGTGCTTGCACAGTACCTCTGCTTGCTGTTGAAAGGGCAACACTCAATGATGTATACATTGAAAGGGCTGGACAACATTAAAAGGATACATTGAAGGTAGCATCTGTATTCAAACAGAAAACTTCCACAACAAAGATTATTTTCCTGTCTGCTTGCCTCTCACCCTTCAGCCACATGCATAGATTCACAGCAAATAGTTTCTGACACTTCATGAGGCAGCAGAGAGGCTGCATCCAATGTTTCACTGTACTGCCCATTTTCTTACATAGCTATTAAAACCACAGATTGCCCTATTTCAAAGCACTCCCTGTTTTTTGCAGGTAAGAGAATTTAAATGATCCTCTAATAACATGCTCTTTGCTCAAGTGCGGAAGACTGGATTATTAATCAGACATGTCGGTATGTATGTATGTATGTATGCATGCATGTGGGATCTAGCCAAAGGTGGTACAGCACAGCTCAAGCTAGTGGCCGCGGTTACAAACCATGATCGCTCACTGAGCAGAGCAGTAGGGCTACTGAAATCAGATCAGTGATGGATCTTCTAAAGGGTCGAGATAAAATAACGACTTCTTCGAAAGCCATGCTTCACAATGTACTGGCTAACTACGTCCAATCTCTCCCCTCGCTACCTACTGCTTCTGACAGGAGCTGGCCATCACTGCATGCTGAAGTTTCATCGGGCATAGGGAAGGCGCTGAATAGAGGCAATGATCTGGTATGGTCGTCATTCAAGAACCTTAATCTCCTGACACTCACCCTAGGTTTGTCCCTTCTTTGTGGGATCCCTAAGATCCTGAAGCTCACTTCTACAACAGCTTCCAGGCTGTCCCTCCTCTCTTAAATGGCGAGTTTTACAAGTCTCCAGACTAAAGAGATCAGATTTTAAAAGGAAATGTTCGCCTCCATGCATTGTGATAGATGGGTGCCTGGAAAACGCGTGGAGGCTACACTGAATTCCAGTTGCTGCATTTAATATCATGGAAGGGGCACCATATTTGACAACTCATTAGGAACTGCTTCTTTTATTCGTACTCCACGATTGCCATGTATTCCTAATAGTAAACTCCCAAAGAGAGCAAGTCCTTTACAAGTCAGAGGGTTGTGGATGGTGAAGTCAGGAATTTTGTGCGTAATGCCCAAAACCATATATGAAACTCACCTGCTGGGAGGCCAAACGGAAGCAGGTGGGGGGCTCTGGTTTCTACAACTCAGTATCCTAGCAAAGTCTGGCAAATTGTATCCCTGAGAATAAAGCAGTCATATTGGGCACGGTGCTGGGATTTAGGAAGAAATATCTCTGGAGCAGCAGAGGTGGGCTGCGGTAGCATTAGTATTTTTGGGGCACAAGTGGGAGAGGAAGAATAAGACAGTATTCACAGAATTCCTCGCCTAGCAACAGCAGTTTGCAGGTTATTTCACTTTGAATTCGCTGCACTTCTTGCACCTGGTTTTACCCATTGCCAGCCACTGCAGATCATTAGAGCTTGTTTTTAGTCGACTATACCAGCCACACTTTCGATTATCCAAGATGCGTGGCAGCTGCAGCACAAGGAGTTCTCCAGCTGAATCCTAGTAGTTAAAGGACTAGTCATGGCATCATTCACAAAAGCAATTCCTAAAGCTGCTCGAAACGTGCAATATTTTTACCATAATAGCCAGTGTTGAAGATAGATCATGTCCATTGTCTGTTGGGTTTATGCCACTTTTGAAGAAAGCCGTACTCCAGTAAAATAAACAAGTAGTGAGTTGAGATGCCAGTGGAGAGAGTGGTGTCCCATTTGAAGAATTAAGTGAAAAAGTCCATTCCGCATCTCTAACTTACCTAATTTTTAAAACAGAAAATGTCTTAAGCCCTGACGAAGTAGGTAGCCAACGCTGATATGTCCTGTTCAAAAGTGTCAACAAGCAGTCCTTGCTGAGACAGTATCTCATTTACGTCAAGATGATATCTTAAGCACATAAAGGGTTTAAGAGGATATTCACTTACTCAATTTCAACAGTACATCCATTTGCTTCCATGCGGACACTTAGTGGGATGTCTTATATTTACCCACAGGAAACCAAGATTGGTCTCGGACAGACTCCTATGGGCTTATTTTTGCTAACACTCAGGATTTCAGAATATGGAATGGCAATTTTCTATTGTTGAGTCAAAAGACTGAAATCTGAGGATTTGCTTCAATTAATAAAACAAATCTATGAATGGGGATAGAAGTATCTTTCTATAGACTTTAAATTCAGATTTTTGAACGTTCATTTGAATAGAAGATAGGGCAACAAGACCTGCGCTAACATGAGCATCTTGAATTTCTCCTTTTTGAGGTAGAGCTTGACAGTCAGGAGGTCTGGAATAGGCCGTAGACCTTTGTTCCTTTTCAGTATCAGAAAGGAGCGGGAATAACAACCACTGCCTACTTCTGAAATCTGAACCTTTTCTACAGCTCCTGTGGCCAAGAGAGCTGTAACTTCCTCTAAGAGTAATAATAGATGATCCTCCGCCTGTCGTTCTGGAGTTGGAGGTAAAGGAGGAGGAATAGAAAGATAGGTAAGAGAATAGCCATCCTGAATCCACCCATTTGTCCGATGTTATGGACCACCAGCAAAGGAGACTATGTTGAATTCTCCCTCCAACTGTAGTGGCATGGTCTTGCAGAACCAAACTAGGAATGCTTGGCGGCTGCAGCTGCCGGGGGTTGGGTGGCCGACTACTTCTGGCTACCATTCTCACGAGGTCGGAATGTACCGCGTCCACGTCCTCACAACATGGGTAGTCTGCGCTGGATGGTGGCTGGGATATGGCCGACGTGGTTGATAACCCCTTCCATTGCCACGAAAGGTAGACTGGCCACGAGGTGTCACTGAGAGGCCCAAGGATCTGCCCGTAGCACGAGATTCCTTGAAGTGCTCCAAGGCAGAGTCTGCCTTCTCACCAAAGTCCTGTCAAAGGGCATGTCCATGAGGTTAGCCTGGATATCACCAGAGAAGCCAGATGTTCTTAGCCAGGCGTGGTGACGCAAGGCCACCGTCAATGAAATCGCTCTACCCAGCGAGTCAGTCGTATCCAAACCACACCTAATAGTAAACTTTGCTGCATCTCTCCCATCTTTCACTGCCTGGGAAAACACAGCCCGGGCAGCACCTGCACAACAGTTTTCCAAAGGGTGTGTGAGAAACGGTCCAATAGGCATGCAGTGTTCACCGACTGCAACGCAAGGCTGGTGGAAGAAAACCATCTGATGCTACGATAGCCGTTACGGGCACGTTCGTCTTATTGGGCCGACTATAGCCTTGTTTCTATTTCGAACTTTCACTGTACTTTCGTGAAACATGCTACTAATTCTGAGCATATTTCTATTCTGAGATTACTCGTATACAAGGACACAATCGTTTTGATTAATTGATGTCTTTGGGGCTCAAAAGGACCCTTTATTCTGAAGTACCACTCAACGTTATTCTTCAAGAGTACTGCATCTCACTTCAGAATACTTATGAGCCTTGAAAATTCGTCTTCTCAATGAAACACGTGTCAGCTGATTGCTGTCATCTGATACTGACCTGTGTGTCAACAGAATGTGATTCATGTGCAAATTAAATGCTGGATCTGCTACATTGTCAGATCAAAAACATAACATTTGTGTAGTGCACTGGATTTTATATATAATTTGCTAATATATAGTAGAGTGTCTACTCTATATTTATCTACACTACTTGGGTGGCGTAGTCTTTATCCATTGTAGCACACGTTTACTGTTGTTTTATTTACCCAACATAACTTGTTAGTGGATGCGCTAGCCCCTTGTTACTACCACCATCATCTTTTTCTGCTTTATCTTCCCAAGTGCAAGGGATGCGGAAGGGAAAGCGCCATGGGACGTTGAAGGCTGAACCACCAAGCTTTTAGGGGTGGGGTGATGGCTGAGGAAACTTGGATCACCCGGTGCAGGACGATGTGCTATTGTCCTGTTCACAGGAGCCACTGTCCTAGGCTTAGACCACGTGCCTAGAAGGACATTTGTCAGTGCTTCATTAAAGGGCAAAAGGGATTCGGACAAGGTAGTCCCAGTTTGAAGCACTTTGGTCAGAGACTAGTCTTGACCTGCATCGAGGGTAGCTCCAGGTCAAGGACCTCCACTGCCCTCCTCACCATAATGGCGTCAGATGCCCCCTCCTCCGTAGCCACATTAGAAGGAGAGAGCATACCAGTATCTGGAAATGCATCCAGTCCACTGGCCTTTCCAAGCTCCTCATACCAGTCCAATTGCTCACAACGAGCACCCAACTGGTGTTCCAAAGGGTCCATAGACTTCTCCCATGCTGGAAACCTCTTCAAAATGAACAGAGAACGTAGAACCTCTGGGCTCCATCCGCGCCGGAGGCGACCGGCTTTGATCTGACTCAGAGTTGTCGGGTAACAGAATGGGGTTGGCGTCATTGACTTTGAGGCTGGCGCGGGGCAAGGTCACATTGGCACAATCTGCAATGACCCGGATCTGGAATCGGATCCATGAGACCCCACTGGCGCCGAGGCCAGAGTCATCAGCGTGGAGCCTGATGGGGCCTCTCCCGACCCCGTGGGGCCCAAAGGCACATCAGAGGGGTCGGCCCGCTCAAATACGCGGCGCATGGCCTCATAGAATTGTTTCACTTGAGCGTGGGGGGGGGGGGATCACTCAGGCTCTTGGAAAGGGTGCAGGGGGGATGGTGCGGAGTCAAACAAGGCAACGATTCAGAAGAACCGTGCCTAGAGTGTCGATGCTCCTTACCCCGTCTCATCGACGGACGACAGGGAAGAGGCATAAGAAGTAGTCCAAATGGACTTTGATTTAACCTAGTCTAAGTGTCCTGAAAACCTTGAGCGCAAAGAGGAGGACTTGGGGCTCCTGGAGCAGTCCCGCTACCATCTCTTCGAATGGGACCGGTACCTCCGAGGAGTCGCGCTGGATGTAGACTGTCGGTCCGCAAGGAGCTTTATGGATAGCTCCAGCAAGGCCTTCGGAGCCATGGCCCAACAGTCTGAGCACAAAGTCGAGTCATGGTCATGCTCGAGACACCACAAACAGACCAGATGAACAAGTTACTTACCTTCGGTAACGCTTTTTCTGGTGGATACAGTATCTGCCTGTGGAGTCCTCACCTTTTGAATTACCCCTTGTGCAGCATTCCATGGAAACTTTTTTCATAGCTCTCCCATGTCGACGAGGACGTCACAATGGCACGGCTCCGCTTGCGACTCTGCGTGACGTCATCTGAGCCATATGAAAGACCTCGTCGGCATGCTGACGTAAGTTCCACCCAATTTTGTCCGTGCCTTCGAGGCGAAAGGGTGAACCGACAACATTTCACAAGTATGCACAGTATACAAAATATGTACATACCCTTCAAGAAGAAAGGAAACTGGAAATTCTAAAACAAAGACATTTCCTAGCGACAAGCAACATATTTCCAATGACCATGAATACAAGACTGTCGTACCCAAAATTCTTTTCGGTATAAGTAGGTAGACAACGGGGAGGCGGGTGGGTCAGTGAGGAATCCACAGGCAGATACTGTATCCACCAGAAAAAGCATTACCGAAGGTAAGTAACTTGTTCTTCTGATGGATACATCTGCCTGTGGATTCCTCACCTTTTGAATTGAATCCCCAAGCAGTCCCGCTCCCGGAGGAGGGTGTCCACCTACCTATACCAAAAAATCCTGTAGCACAGAACGTGCAAAATGGCTGTCCCTCCTCACCGCTGAATCCAAGCAGTAATGCTATGCAAAAGTGTGGCTAGAGGTGTCCCTGTTGAAGGCGTCTGCAAGGCGACAACTTGGGCCTCCCTCCAAAGCTGAAAAAGAATACTTAGCTATAGTGGAATGAGCTCCAAAACCTTCAGGCGGCTCCTTCTTGGCCAAGGCGTAGCAGATCTTGATGCACAGGATGATCCACCTGGACAGTTTTCGCTTGTGGACAGCCTTGCCCTTAATTTTCCCCACGTAACCAATTAAGAGCTGGTCTTCCAGCCTTAAGTTCTTGGTTCTGTCCAGGTAGAAGCTGACTGCCCTCTTAGGGTCCAGGCGGTGAAGTCTCTCCTCCTCCTTGGAAGGGTGAGGGGGAGGATAGAAAGTGGGTAAAGTGATGGACTGCCCTAGATGAAAAGGCGTAGCCACCTTAGGCAGGAAAGCAACTCTGGTCCTGGGAACCATCTTATCTACATGGATAGTGGTGAAAGAAGGCTTAGAACTAAGAGCCTGTAGCTCACTAACCCTCCTGGCAGAGGTAATCGCAATCAGAAAAATTGTTTTTATGATAGAAGCCTCAACGGACAACTATGTAGAGGCTCGAAAGAAGACCCTATTAGGAAAGTAAGAACTAAATTTAAATCCCACTGAGGCATAATAAAAGGAGTGGGAGGAAATCTATTAGTGAGACCCTTAATGAATCTCATGACTATGGGAGACAAACAATGATGGTTGGTCTGGCAAACAAAGAAAGGCTGACAAGGTGCCCTTAACAGTCGCTGCAGCACAACCCTGCTGAGCCAAAGAAAGAGAAAAACTAAGAACATCAGACAAGTGGGCCTTCAAAGGATCAACTGAACTCTCTCCACACCATTTAACAAATCTGGACCACCTACTGGAATAGATAGATTTGGTGGAGTGTCTTCTGGTCGATAATATAACATCAACCACATCCTGTGGGAGAGAGAAAGAACTCAGGTTGCCCCGTTCAATCCCCAGGCATGAAGGTGCAGGCTGTGGAGGTGGGGGTGTAGAACCTGCCTCTGCGATTGCGAGAGGAGGTCTGCCCTGAGAGGGAGACGGAGCGGAGGTGCGATGAGAGGTGAAGGTCTGTGTACCACACCCTTCTTGGCCAATCCGGGGCGATCAATATGACTTGGGACCCGGTCTTGGCGAATCTTCCTCAGAATCCGGGGAATCAAGGGTATGGGAGGAAACGAGTAAAGAAGCCGAAAGCTCCAATCTAGTTGAAACGTGTCCCCCAACGATCCCCTCATCAGATACTGGAGACTGCAGAACGACGGGAAGTGCGCATTCTCGTGAGTGGTAAACAGGTCCAACCGAGGAAACCCCCACATCCTGAAAATGTGGTGGACCACCTCCGGATGAAGACGCCACTCGTGATTGGCAGAGTATTGCCGACTGAGACTGTCCTCAAGCACAGTCAGCACCCCGGCCTGATGATTTGCAATTACGCAAATCTGGTGGTGCTGAGCCCAGGACCAGAGCCGCAGAGCCTCTCTGCAGAGACGATACAACACTACTCCTCCCAGTTTGTTGATGTACCACATCGCTGTAGTTTTGTCCGTCAGGGCCTGAACTGACTGACCCGAAGGTAGGGAAGAAAGGCCTTGGGAGCCAAACGTACAGCCCACAGTTCCAGAAGATTTATGTGAAGCAATCTTACCTCTGGAGACCAAAAGCCTTTGATCTCTATATCCCCCAGATGAGCACCCCACCCTAGAGTGGAGGCATCCGTCATCACTGTGGCCACCGGTGAAAGAGGTTGAAACGGCTTCCCTTAAGACAGGTTGCCTGAAACACTCCACCGTAAGAGATCCACTGCAGTGTATCTGGAGATTCTGACCACCTCCCTGAGATCCCGTTGTGTTGAAACCACTGCCAGCGGAGATACCACTGGAGTGCCCTCATGTGCCCGGGTGCATGGTTGACGATCAGTATGCAAGAAGCAAACAGACTGAGCAGGCGCAAAACCTTCACGACTGGAACAGCCGCTCCATCTTGAAACATTGGGATCATAGCTTGGATGTCTAGAATCCTCTGAGGAGGCGGAAAAGCACGATTCAGTAGTATCCAGTACTGTCCCTATGAACAGGTTGCGCTGAGAGGGCAACAGGTGAGATATGGGTACATTTATCGAAAAAACCCAAGTTGAACAATAGTTGAATTGTTAATTGCGGATGACGCAGCACCATCTCTGGCGACTTTGCTTTGAGCAGCCAGTCGTCCAGATAGGGGAAAACAGGAATACCGACCTTCTGAGTTGTGCTGCCACCACCTTCGTGAAGACCCGTGGCGCAGATGTAAGACCGAACGGAAGGACCGCAAACTGATAATGCTGAGACCCCACTGTAAAACGGAGATACTTCCGATGCGACTTCAGGATAGGAATGTGAAAATATGCATTCTGTAAATTGATCGACACCATCCAGTCTTCCTGCTGCAGTGCCAGAAGAACCTGAGCTAGGGTCAACATCTAGAACTTCTCCGGCTTGAGGTAAAAATTCAAGATCCTGAGGTCTAGGATCGGCCTCAAACGCCAGTCCTTTTTGGAGATCAGGAAATGCGGGGAGTAGCATCCCTGACCCCTTTCCTGCTCCTGAACCACCTCTATTGCACCTTTCTGTAACAAGGACAGGACCTCTTGTTGCAGAAGCAACAGATGGTCCTCCGAACACCAGCCCTGGCGAGGAGGGTAAGGAGGGGGAAACTCCTAGAAAGGAAGGGCATACCCATTTTCTACAAGATTCAAAACCCAAAGATCTGATGTAACAGATTTCCAATTTTGTAGAAAATGGGACACCCGGCCTCCTACGGGTCCAACGTGCTCCAAGATGGGGGATCTAGAGCTGCTTCCCTGCGGAACCAGGGGAGGAGGAGGAAGAGACCTACTGACGAGCGGCCCCTCGCAGATGACCTCTTACCTTCCCTCTGTATGACCTATACAGAGGGTTTTACTGTTGTCGGCCTCGAAAAGGAGCTGCCTTCCGAAAGCCCCGAAATCTCCGGAAACAAAACCCCTAGGCTGGGATTGCAAGTTTAAGGATCTAGCAGTAGCTCTGCTATCCTTGAATCGTTGTAAAGCTGAGTCAGCCTTGGTCCCAAAGAGTCTTGAGCCGTCAAAGGGAATTTCCAACAGCGTGGCCTGGAAGTTGGAGAATCCAGATCCTCTCAACCAGGCATGCCTCCTAGTCGCCACCGAAGAGCCCATTACCCTGGCAACGGAGTCAGCTGTATCGAGCCCAGACTGGATCACCGGACGGGCCGCAGCCTGCGTGTCTGACAGTACCTCAGCGAAGTGACCCCGGACCTCCTGTGGCAACTTTGGTATTACCTCTTTAGCAGAATCCATCAATGCATGGATGTAATGCCCCAGCAAGCACGTTGCATTAGTCTATTTCAAGGCCATGCTGGCCGATGAAAACACCTTTTTTGCTGATTGTTCCAACTTCTTGGAGTCTCTATCCCCGGAGTGGAAGGGAAAGAACCAGCGGATTGCCTAGAGGAACAAGACGCTTGAACCAACAAGCTCTCAGGTGAAGGGTGTGATGATAAAAATGCTGGATCCCCGGCGCAACCTTATAGCATCTTGCCATCGTTCGACACAACAGGGGCAGACATCGGCTTCGGCCATACTTTTAAGATTGGATCTGTTAATGCCTCGTTAAACGGAAGCAGAGGTTCCACCGTAGATGAAGGAGTGCAGAAGGATAAGTTACTTACCTGTAATCCTAGTTCTCTTCCAGGGGTATCCTCATCAAAGTCATAAGCACATGAATAGTCCAGCCCATGCGGGGGTACCCCGGAAAACATAAAATATATGTGAAAAACATATGTAGCTCTCTCTCTATATTATATATAAAACATTTTTTATTTTTTTTATAACAATCAATGCAGCCTTCCATACACCACAGGCTGAGCAATGCTGTGAAATTTTACTTTGCACACATACACAAAGCAGGAAAACAATGAACATTTGAACTGCTTTAATGCACAGTAGAAACCGTAGCCCTGCAAAGAGAAAAGCAGGCACTGTCAGCTCATAGGCTGCATGGTAATTTCAACAGTAAAGAAAGCTGAAAAGCTAACCCATAGAAACACAAAGAAACTGGCACCGTGCCTTTAAGGCAGCCATGACCCCTAGCTTCCCATCATGCCTCAGGGGTGACAAGTTAGGTCAGTTGTTCTTTGCGGAGACCCGGAGGTTAGGGCACAAAGAGATGACACTTTATGGATCATTTGCCCGGGGAGGCGGGAGGGTTGCTTATGACTTTGATGAGGATACCCCTGGAAGAGAACTAGGATTACAGGTAAGTAACTTATCCTTCTCTTCCAGGGATCCTCATCAATAGTCATAAGCACATGAATCGAGTAGCAAGCCCATCCCTTCTTCCTGCGGGCAAATGAGAATCATAAAACATGCAGAACACATTCAAAAATACCAATTCCAACAAATTTAGCATTGGAATAAATTTTTCAAGGAGGCTTGGACTACTTGGGTATCTGCTCTGGAGTCAGAATCGAGACAATAGTGTCTTGTGAACGTGCGTACCGATTTCCAAGTTGCTGCTTTGCAAATCTCGGCCATCGGCACATTATGTAGGAAAGCTATCGTAGCTGCTCTTCCCCTAGTGGAATGAGCTTTAGGAGAAACCAGTAGAGGTTTGTTTGCCAATTGGTACGCCAGCTTAATGCAGGACACTATCCATCTGGAAATGGAACGCTTGGAGGCTGGGAAACCTGTCCTGATGGCACCATAGTTTAGAAACAATTGATCAGACTTTCTGATGGACTTTGTTTTATCTAAATAGAATTTGAGAACCCTTTTAAGGTCTAGGGAATGAAGAGACCTCTCTGCTGGCGTAGCAGGATTGGGGGGGGGAATGGGGGTGGGAAAAAAAAAAAGAGGGTAGAGAAATAGTTTGATTGACATAGAAGTCAGACAGCACCTTTGGAAGGAAAGTGGGGCGAGTCCTGAAAACCACTCTTGTGGTGGAAAACAGTGTACGGCTCTTTAGAACAGAGTGCTTGGATTTCGCTTACTCTACGTGTCGACGTAATAGCCACTAAATAAGCGACTTTCCATGTAAGGTGTTGCAGTGTGGCCTTATGAATGGGTTCAAAAGGAGGACCCATCAGTTTTGACAGAACCAGATTCAACTCCTAAGGAGGGGAAGGAGGTCGGACAGGGGGAAAACCTTCTTCAAACCCTGAAGAAAATCCTTGACCACCTGGAACTGAAAAAAAGGTTGGTTAGGTGACTTTCTGTAGGCTGTAATGGCCGCCAAATGAACTTTTATGGAGCTATACTTTAAACCTGATTTTGCCAAATATAGAGAAAAGGCAAGATTACCTCCTCTTGCCCACTAGTAGGGTTACAACCATTACGCATACACCACAAGTAAAATCTCTTCCATTTAAAAGCGTAAGAGCTTCTGGTGGACGGTCTCCGACTCCTTCAAAATGTTCATACAGTCCTGAGGGAGATTCAGGTGGCCGTATTGAAGGACCTCAGGAGCCATGCTGCCAAGTTCAGTGAGGGAAGGTTGGGATGAAGAATCTTCCCGTTCATTTTGGTCAGAAGGTCCGGTCTGCACGGAAGCTTCCTGTGTGGACACATTGAAAGCTGCAACAGGTCCGGATACCACCATTGACGTGGCCAGTCCGGTGCTATTAGGATCATTTTCATCCTGGATCGAATGAGCTTGGTTACCACCTTCGGGATGAGAGGAAGGGGCAGAAAGGCGTAAGCAAATGTTCCGGACCAGTCGATCAAAAGAGCATTCCCTCTCGATCCTGGTCGGTAAAATCGTGACGCGAAGGCGTGGCATTTTTTGTTTAGTTCGTCTGCAAAGAGGTCGATGAATGATGACCCCATTGATGTCCGCCACCACTTCTTCGTTTAGCACCCAGTCTTGTTGCTCTTCGAAGTGTCGACTTAGAGCGTCCGCCTGCAAGTTCTGTTCTCCTGGCAGATGGACCGCTGTGATCGATAGATGTCTGGCCAGAAGCCAGTGCCAAATCGCCTGCGATTCCAGGGACAGTGGGCGAGAGTGAGTTCCACCCTGTTTGTTTAGGTAATACATGGTGGTCGTGTTGTCCGTTTGTATTAATATTGACTTGGACTGAATTGATGGATGGAACGCTTTGAGAGCTAGACGAACTGCCCGCAGTTCCAGCATGTTTATATGATAGGTTTGTTCTTTGGTCAACCACTTGCCCGGAGTTTGAAAACAACCCATGTGTGCCTCCCATCCTTGAAGTGAGGCATCCGTGACCAAGGATTGCGTTGGAGGAGGTTGATGAAAGGGGACTCCTACAAGGAGATTTTTCGGATGAGTCCACCAGAGAATGGACGTTCTCGCCGACTGGGGAAGAGGAATCCGATCCTCCCAACATCCTGAGGATTGGTCCCATTTGTCCTCCAAATCCTGCTGTAGAGGTCTCATTCTCAACCTGGAGTTGGGGATGAGAAAAATGCAAGATGCCATCGACCCCAGAAGCGATGCCACTTGTCGAACTGATGGTTGATGCACTTGAAGGAGGAGATTGCATTTCCATTTGATTGATAACAGTCACTCCTCCGAAGGAAACACTTTTCCTGCGCTGGAGTCCAGGGTGGCCCCTAGATAATGAATTCTTTGAGTGGGCCGATGGACCGATTTCTCCATGTTTACATGAAGGCCCAGGAGACGCAGTAAGTTCAGGCAGATCCGGTAGTGGTTCTTTACCATTTGGGGAGATGAACCTTTTAGCAGCCATTCGTCTAGATATGGATATACGAACAGGCCTGGGCGATGTAAAGCTGCGGCCACCACTGCCATGCATTTTGTGAATACTCTCAGTGCAGATTTCAGGCCGAACGGCAGGCCTCTGTATTGATAATGTTTGGAGCCCACCATGAAGCGCAGGAACTTCCGGTGTCGTGGTGCAATCGGGATGTGGAAGTACGCATCTTGGAGGTCTATCGAACACATCCAATCCCATTTCTGAAGATGTGGGTATATTTGATGAAGCGCCAACATACGAAATTTTTCCTTCTGGATGACTTTGTTCAGTGAGCGAAGATCTAGAATAGGCCTGAAACTTTACTTCATAGTTCCAAAGAAGGATCAAAAGCATACTCCTTTTCCTCGTTGTGATGGAGGAACCTCTTCTATGGCCAATTTCTGTAGAAGGATAGAAACCTCCTGACGCAACAATCTCAGCTGGTGAGGATTCGTCCTTACTGGAGGAATGTTCTTGTGGGGTGCACGGAAACGCAGTGCATACCCATTCTTTAGTATATTTAGCACCCACTGATCTTTGGTTATGTTGCGCCACTCTTCTACATGTCCGGAGATACTTCCTCCCACTGGAGTGGGCAACGGTGTCAGAGGAAGCGGAAACTCATTGCTTGCCGGTGTTTTTGGCTGTTGTAGAGGATTGTTGTGCTCCTCTACCTCTGGAGGGTTGACGTCCTTGATAATGGAATTTGGATTGGTGGTACTGCCCCTGAGACCATTGAGGGGTTTGAACCCTCTGATGGTAGGTTTTGTGATTGTAAGGCCTATACCGACGCTTGAACTCTTCTCCAAGCCCACGGCTTTAAGCGTGTCTAGCTCGGTCTTCATCCTGGCCATCTCCTCGTCGGTGTGGGAGCCGAAAAGAAAATTACCAGAGAAAGGCATTCATGATGCGTTGCTGGGCTTCCGGTTTTAAAGCCGTAAGACGCAACCAGCAAGATCTCCTTGCGCATATCCCATGTGAATACGAATGCGCAGCTAGAGAGGCTCCATCAGCTGCTGCGCTGATCATTTGATTGGCCACTAATGTACCTTCTTGGAGAATCTCTGCAAAGTCTTGACGATCCTCTTTTGGTAGTTTTTCTTTAAAACGTTCTAGTGAGTCCCACAATGATCTGTCATAGCGGCCCAACAGGGCTGCAGCACTAGACACTTTTAAAGAGGCCGCTGCAGAACCGCATGCTTTTCTACCCCAAGAATTCTGGGCTCTACTCTCCTTGTCCGGAGGAACTGACAATGAAGAGGAGACTGCATGTGTTTTCTTCGCTGCTGCGATAATCACCGAATCCGGTGGAGGGTCCGACCTTAGAAATAAGGGATCCTTTTCCGCCGGTTTGTACTTTTTCTGAATCCTCGCAGGCCCTGTCTTTATAGATGCTGGGGTAAGAAAAATGTCCATGACTGGTTGAAGGAGACCAGGCACCAGTGGTAGTAGAGGTCTAGACACAGATCTTTGGTGTAGAGTTTCAAATAGAACCGATGTGGATGCCTGAGGTGTGGACATCTCTATATTAAGTTTCTGCGCTCCTCTTGAAAGGACATCATGGAAAGTATTGATGTCATCAATGGGTGACACTCTGGAGGGAGGACTGTCTGTGAGAGTGGGAGAATAATCCCTCTTGGAGGAGTGGGTGGAAGAGAATGACCAAGAAGGAGATCTTCGTCTTTTACGATGACTATGAGAAGATCTACGTGGAGGTGACTTGCTACGGCGATCTCTGGGTAGAGTGGTAGGTGACCGGTCAACAGCTTGCACCAACTGTGCCAGCGGAGATCTATGTAGAGGACTTGAATAGTCCGTAGGCCGCTGCACCTGTGCTGAAGGTTCTTTCTGCCAATGATGGACTGGAAGAAGCCACCTGGGAGAAAGGTGAACAGAAGGAGATTTATGTCCTTGTGCCGGTGAAGCCGTGATCTGCGGGGATTTCTGCACCTGCCGCTCTAGAGACGGGGAAGATGAGCTTCTCTACGTCAAGATCACTTGAGAGCCTGTAGCTGAAACTGAAGGCTCTGAGAAGTCCTTAGCAGTGGAACGGTGTCTTGAGGAACGATGCGAAAACGATAAATGTCTCGACGTCGAGCGGCTATGCGCTACTAGGACTGACGAGCCCTTTGAAGGAGACCTTGTTTTCGACGTCAACCGTACAGATTCTTTCTGTCTCGACGTCGACAGGTGCTCAGTTGACAGAGATTTACGTTTTGACGTCGGAGGATTGATTTCCCCTCAGAGTACCACGACTCGGCATCGAACGAGGAGAGAGCGACTGAGAAATCCTTCGACGTCGAACCCTTCGACCTCACGGATCTCGTTTGACGTTGAGCGTTTCGTGGACCTCAACGGAGAAGTCTGCCTCGACGTCAGAGTTCTTCTCGAAGTCGTGGGGGATCGCTGCCTCGACGTTGAGCGTCATCCCGAATACTTCAAAGGAGGTTTCGACGACGAAGCCTTCTTCGACGCAGATCTGGGCCTCGACGTTGACCGCCGCCTGGTTGACTGCAACGGAGGTGTTCGTCTCGATGTCGAGCGCCGTACTGACGGCGAAAGATGTCCCAACGTTGAACGCCGTACCGACAGCGACGACTGAGATAGACTACTCTACGCCGATCGTCGACGGGTTGACGGCAGAGGGTTAGATGATGTACCTTTCTTCTTTGACGACGACCAATGTTCTCTCGACGGCGAGCCCGCCGATCTTTTTGTCGACGTTTCCTTCGCCGGTGGAGGCATTTTCGACGCTGAGTGCAACGCCGATGGAGAGCAGATCGGAATCTTGCTGCTGGAGGAAGATCTGGCTCTCTCCTTCCTTTGCCTCACCGGAGACCTGCCTCTAGAGGAAAATTTTCCTTTCTCAGCTAGTCCATAGAGGCGAATCCTCTCTCTCTCTTTCAGAGTACGTCTAGATAAGGACTGACAATGCTGGCAAGTCTTAGAAACATGAGATTCAGGAAGGCAAATAATACAGACAGGATGAGAGTCTGATTTAGCCTTCTTTCTGCCACAGGAAGGGCAAGAATCAAACAGAGGGCATTTTCTGAGAGAGAAAAAATGCTGAACTCTGAAAAATAACAAAAAAGTACTCCAACAGGTAAAAAATGTCGAAGTAATAAGGTTTTGATTAAAAAACAGGAGATAATTTCTGACAAAAAGTCAAAAATGTGAGAGCTGGTTAACCAGGGTCCTGACTGAAGGAGCCGGAAAGAACAACTGACCCAACCGTCACCCCTGAGGCATGATGGGAAGCTAGGGGTCATGGCTGCCTTAAAGGCACAGTGCCAGTTTCTTTGTGTTTCTATGGGTTAGCTTTTCAGCTTTCTTTACTGTTGGAATTACAATGCAAAACAGTACGAAATCCTTGGGTCTAAACTGCAAAATAGTCTCAATGTGTGGTGGACCACTACTAAATGATTGTGCCAAATAACACAGAATCAAAGGCTACACACAACAGGAATAGCCAGTGGGCATTTCCCTTTATAGGACGAAATCCCTCACTCACCATAGGTGACATGCTTCATCATAGGGATTCTCCTCTCAAAGGAAAAACCTAGTTCCTTTGAGGGCTACAACCCTCTCACTCAGAGAGAGGAGCTCAGGGATGTTTTATGACAAGTAGGATATACTAAATCCACAACTGAAAAGCAAAAGGTATGAGTGAGGGCGCAGCGCAAAAAATAATGTGAAAAAAGTGCAATTAAGACTAGCTAGGGGGTGTCCAATCAATGATTTATTCAGAAACACCCACTGCCAGGATTAAAAACAGTGCACCAGCGGTATGGATTTAAACCGCTTCGGTGAGGTGAAAAATAACGGTCAACATGATTCAGCCATGAAGCCCAACCGTGGGCAAGGCTTTCATCAGGACCTATATTGGTGCTGCTGTGAAAAAGTGTATCAGTGATAAAACTAGGAAAGGATACAAAAACAGACTCTGTCCTCAGTACATCTGTTGCGAAAAGTAAGAGTTTACCTAAAAGAGAAAGTCAAACACGTCTATAAGTGAAAAAATAATAATAATACTGCACACAATGATGTGAACTTTGATTCTGTGGAGAGAAAATGAATTTGATTTATTACCCGCAACTGCTGGGTACGCAATCCCACCTCAGCCTGGCAACCGCTCAGGAAGGGGGCACCGCTCTGTAAATGAACGGTGTATAATGTTACTAACACATCATGTCCTACAACTGTCCAGGGGTATGTGAAACTCATCCAGGGATCAGATCGGCATGTGATTAAGAGCAAATTTAAAAGCAGGGAATCTAAGGGGAAGTACATATCATTACCAGAGAATGTAACAAATAGAAGTAAATAACCTAAAGCAATAGCCACAGGCTCAGAGGGTAACTGATTATAGACAGTGGTCCTAAGCGGCACCATCTCATAAAACCGTGTTAAACAGGGCTCCTTACCCAAGGACAAGGAACCCTCACGGAACAATATCACGGTGGTACCAAAAGGCACCACCTCATAGACCCTCACGATAGTAAGAGACGACTAGCACATTTTTATAGCCAAATTCAAACCGCCTAGAGTGACAAGCAAAACACTCTTGTTGTAGATACAGCCACTAACAGGAGACAGTCTCTATATCAAGTAGGGAGGAAGAATTGGAAAGGGGAAACGAGAACAACACCCACTCAGCGTCAACTCACCTCTCCGTCGGTACTCCGTGTCTCGTTGAGCCGGCGACCGGAGGTGAGTTGAAACCGGAAACCGGGCCGGTTTATATAGTGCACGGGGTATTGTTAATCAGTAACAGGTGAGTATAGTTGCCTCGGTGTTACCAGCAGACGCGCAGGCGCACTAACACTTTACAGCCGCGCCTGCGCACTTCCGTGTACTCTAAACCTGAGTGGTGCATTGTTTTAAAAAAAAATATATAAAGACAGCATACATCAAATGCGCCCAATTGAAACAGCGCAGTGTTTAGTCGAAACAGATACAAGTATACGTTAGCATGTGTCATATGTTCAGCGATCATGGCATACTGACTCCAAAGAATGGTAATGCGCATGTGTAGAAAAAGGGCGGCTACATAATGTAAAACTCTCCGCCTCTGTGCAGTGTTTGCTGGCTCGATGATATGAAACACTATACCGCCGCGCATGCGTGCGCTTTGACACGGTGATACCAATGCTGTTCCCCCGGAACAGACATATCATAGGGAGACGCCAAGAAGTTAGTAGACTTATAAATAGTTATATGCAGACGTTGAAATACAACAGTCCACTACCACTCATGATAACCCAGGAGAAAGAACATCTCTTAGTGTTCCTCGTTGTCTGAGACAAAGAAGGAACCCCACCCCAAAGTGTGTATGTGGACATAGAAGCAAAAGTCCACTTGAAGGCACGAGCCACTATGGCTGTAATATTATATGTCTACTGAATATTTGTTCATTTACTAGTGCAAATATCTAATAACGCTGAATCACCCTAACGTCTAGACTCTGGACATCACATGTCTGTTAGTTCTCCCATATAGATGGTGACTAGCCCTAGGGAGCAACCAATCTACATAACCAAAGTAGGGTTAGTGAAACAAAAATGAGACGTGAATAGGTGTATATATGTCATCAACTAAAGGGAAACCCATGGGATCTCATCGTTGAGACCCATACTGTCACACTTAAGTTTGTGCACCCACTATTGCTCTCGTCTGAACAGGTAAGGGGTCAAATCAGTGATGTGTGATGGAATAAACGGTTTTTCAAGTACCGTCCACTTGAGATCTTGTGGACTGTGATAAACCGTAAGGAAGTGGTTAGTCAGTTTGGTTGAAGCTTTTCTACACCTGATGGTACTCTTATGTTCAAGAAAGCGGGTCTTAACTCTTCGCGTGGTCATACCCACATAGCAAAGAGTACAAGGGCAAGTAATCAGGTAGAGCAGATTGTCGCTATTACAGTTCGTGTGGCTCTTCAAAATCCAAGGTTTAGGTGATCCAATGTCAATCTCAGAGGTATGGGTTGTATGTGGACAAGCCGCACAGGACCCACTGGGAAAGTGACCCTGTACTGGGGGTAAACCCCACAAGGTATCTTGCAGATTGATCTTACCAATTTGTGGGCGTGTATGTATCAACCGATCTTTAATACTGGTACTGCGTTTGAACGCAAACAGTGGACGAGGTAGTACTGTGTCGCCAACATTGAGGATTCTCCAGTTTGACAGAATACTCTTTTTAATTTTGTTGGAGAAACTGCAAAATGTATGGACACACGTTAATCTGTCCATTGTTGCTTTAGGGACACCGGGTTCCAAGAGAGCTGCCCGGTTATTATTGGCAGCACGCTTCAGCGACCTTCTCACAAGCTGTTTAGGATAGTGTCAGGCTTGTAATTGGATTGCCAAGTCCTTTGCATGTTCCTGATATTTGGTATGAGATGAACAATTCCTCTTGATACGCAAAAATTGACCGCATGGCAAATTGTCTCGTAGAGCCGGAGGATGAAAGCTCTCATAAGACAGAAGAGAATTTCTGGCCATCGGTTTTTTATATAGCTCTGTGTTGAGGCCACCATCATAAGTGGTAATCATGACATTCAAGAATGGCAATTGGATTTTGCTATACTCGCAGGTAAAATTCAGAAATTCATTTTGACTATTTAGCCACACTTTGAACTCTAGAATCGATGTAGATGTACCTGGAGTTCTTTTTCATGGCTAGTCTAGCACAGTTCATTATCAACTGTGCTAGACTAGCCATGAAAGAAAACTTTTTTAAATTTGAAGATCGATTTTTCCTCCAGGTGTCAGGCACCTCCATGGGGAGCGTTTTCGCCCCGAGCTTGGCAAACCTATATGTTCATAGTATTGAACAGCAGCACATTTTTAGCACCGATAATCCATACAGAGATAATATTCGATTATGGAAACGATATATCGATGACGTGCTTGTGGTTTGGAGCGGTACATCTACATCGATTCTAGAGTTCAAAGTGTGGCTAAATAGTCAAAATGAATTTCCGAATTTTACCTGTTTGTATAGCAAAATCCAATTGCCGATTCTTGGATGTCATGATTACCACTTATGATGGTGGCCTCAACACAGAGCTATATAAAAACCGATGGCCAGAAATTCTCTTCTGTCTTATGAGAGCTTTCATCCTCAGGCTCTACGAGACAATTTGCCATTCGCTCAATTTTTAGCGTATCAAGAGGAATTGTTCATCTCATACCAAATATCAGGAACATGCAAAGGACTTGGCAATCCAATTACAAGCCCGACACTATCACTAAACAGTTCGTGAGAAGGTCGCTGAAGCATGCTGCCAATAATAACCGGGCAGCTCTCTTGGAACCCGGTGTCCCTAAAGCAACAATGGACAGATTAACGTGTGTCCATACATTTTGCAGTTTCTCCAACAAAATTAAAAAGGAGTATTCTGTAAAACTGGAGAATCCTCAATGTTGGCGACACAGTACTACCTCGTCCACTGTTTGCGATCAAACGCTGTACCAGTATTAAAGATCGGTTGATACATACACACCCACAAATTGGTAAGATCAATCTGCAAGATACCTTGTGGGGTTTACCCCCAGTACAGGGTCACTTTCCCTGTGGGTCCTGTGCGGCTTGTCCACATACAACCCATACCACTGAGATTGACATTGGATCACCTAAACCTTGGATTTTGAAGAGCCACACGAACTGTAATAGCGACAATCTGCTCTACCTGATTACTAGCTCTTGTACTCTTCGCTATGTGGGTATGATCAACGCAAGAGTTAAGACCCGCATTCTGAACATAAGAGTACCATCAGGTGTAGAAAAGCTTCAGCCAAACTGACTAACCACTTCCTTACGGTTCATCACAGTCCACAAGATCTCAAGTGGACGGTACTTGAAAACCGTTTATTCCATCACACATCACTGATTTGACCTCTTACCTGTTCAGGCGAGAGCAATGGTGGGTGCACAAACTTAAGTGTGACAGTATGGGTCTCAACGATGAGATCCCATGGGTTTCCTTTAGTTGATAACATATATACACCTATTCACGTCTCATTTTTGTTTCACTAACCCTACTTTGGTTATGTAGATTGGTTGCTCCCGAGGGCTAGTCACCATCTATATGGGAGAACCAACAGACATGTGATGTTCAGGAGTCTAGACGCTGGGGTGATTCAGCGTTATTAGATATTTTGCACTAGTAAATGAACAAATATTCTAGTAGACATATAATATTACAGCCATAGTGGCTCGTGCTTCAAGTGGACGTTTGCTTCTATGTCCACATACACACTTTCGGGTGGGGTTCCTTCTTGTCTCAGACAACGAGGAACACTAAGAGATGTTCTTTCTCTGGGTTATCATGAGTGGTAGTGGACTGCTGATTTCAACGTCTTACATATAACTATTTATAAGTCTACTAACTTCTTGGCGTTCTCCCTATGATATGTCTGTTCCGTGGGAACAGCATTGGTATCACCGTGTCAGTACGCATCTTACGCAGCGGTATAGTGTTTCATATCATCGAGCCAGCAAACACTGCACAGAGGCGGAGAGTTTTACATTATGTAGCCGCTCTCTTTTCTACACATGCGCATTACCCTTTGGAGTCAGTATGCCATGATCGCTGAACATACGACATGCTAACGTATACTTGTATCTGTTTCGACTAAACACTGCGCTGTTTCAATCGGGCGCATTTGATGTATGCTGTCTTTATATATTTTTTAGAAAACAATGTACCACTCAGGTTTACAGTACACGGAAGTGCGCAGGCGCGGCTGTAAAGTGTTAGTGCGCCGGCGCGTCTGCTGGTAACACCGAGGTAACTATACTCACCTGTTACTGATTAACAATACCCCGTGCACTATATAAACAGGCCCGGTTTCCGGCTTCAACTCACTCTCCGGTCGCCGGCTCAACGAGACACGGAGTACCGACTGAGAGGTGAGTTGACTGCTGGGTGGGTGTTGTTCTCGCTTCCCTTTCCAATTCTTCCTCCCTACTTGATATAGAGACTGTCTCCTGTTAGTGGCTGTATCTACAACAAGAGTGTTTTGCTTGTCACTTAGGCGGTTTGAATTTGGCTATAAAAGTGTGCTAGTCGTCTTACTATCGTGAGGGTCTTTGAGGTGGTGCCTTTGGTACCACCGTGATATTGTTCCGTGAGGGTCTCATTGTCCTTAGGTAAGAAGCCCTGTTTAACACGGTCTTATGAGATGGTGCCGCTTAGACCACTGTCTATAATCAGTTACCCTCTGAGCCTGTGGCTATTGCTTCAGGTTATTTACTTCTATTTGTTACATTCTCTGGTAATGATATGTACTTCCTTAGATTCCCTGCTTTTAAATTTGCTCTTAATCACATGCCGATCTGATCCCTGGATGAGTTTCACATACCCCTGGAAGGTTGTAGGACATGATGTGTTAGTAACATTATACGCCGTTCATTTACAGAGCGGTGCTCCCTTCCTGAGCGGTTGCCAGGCTGAGGTGGGATTGCGTACCCAGCAGTTGCGGGTAATAAATCAAATTCATTTTCTCTCCACAGAATCAAAGTTCACATCATTGTGTGCAGTATTATTATTTTTTCACTTATAGACGTGTTTGACTTTCTCTTTAGGTAAACTCTTACTTTTCGCAACAGATGTACTGAGGACAGAGTCTGTTTTTGTATCCTTTCTAGTTTTATCACTGATCACTCTTTCACAGCAGCACCAATATAGGTCCTGATGAAAGCCTGCTCACGGCTGAGCTTCATGGCTGAAACATGTTGACCGTATTTTCACCTCACCGGGCTGGTTTAAATCCATACCGCTAGTGCACTGTTTTTAATCCTGGCAGTGGGTGTTTCTGAATAAATCATTGATTGGACACCTCTAGCTAGTCTTAATTGCACTTTTTCACATTATTATTTTTGCGCTGACGCCTCACTCATACCTTTTGCTCTTCAGTTGTGGATTTAGTATATCCGACTGGTCATAAAACATCCCTGAGCTCCTCTCTGAGTGAGAGGGGTTGTAGCCCTCAAAGGAACTAGGTTTTTCCTTTGAGAGGAGAATCCCTATGATGAAGCATGTCACCTATGGTGAGTGAGGGATTTCGTCCTATAAAGGGAAATGCCCACTGGCTATTCCTGTTGTGTGTAGCCTTTGATTCTGTGTTATTTGGCACAATCATTTAGTAGTGGTCCACCACACATTGAGACTATTTTGCAGTTTAGACCCCTCTGAGTGAGAGGGTTGTAGCCCTCAAAGGAAGGAAAATGCTACTTACCAGTATGCATCTGTTCTTGGCATGTAGAGCTGCAGAGTTGTACACTGTGCATAGATCGCCATCTGGTGTTGGGCTCGGATGCTTGCACTTTGTTGTTGTCTTGGAAGAGTCTTTTGTAGTCACGAAATAGGGGACTCCTCCTTTGGACGATAGTGCGCATGGGCATCGACTCCATCCTCAGATTGTTTTTCGCCATGATGGGAAAAGATGGAGTCAGTAAGAAGTAAGAGATGTCCATGTGAATGTATCTAATTAAGATAATACTGGAACAGATACAGGTTCCGGGGGAGCGGGCAGGGCGTAGTACAACTCTGCAGCTCTACATGCCAAGAACAGATGCATACTGGTAAGTAGCATTTTCCGTTCGAGGCATATGAGCTGCAGATTGTACACTGTGCATAGACTGTATAGCAGTGCCTCCTTTAGCGGTGGTCACCTGTATCGGTTGCAGTAGTTTGAAAAAGTGTTTTAAGAACAGCTTGGCCCACAGCAGCTTGTTGCTTTGCCTGTACATCAACACAATAGTGTTTGGTAAAGGTATGTGGTGTAGACCATGTTGTTGCCTTACATATGTCATCTAAGGGAATGTTCCCTAAAAATGCCATGGAAGCCCCTAGCTTACGTGTGGAGTGTGCTCTAGGGGAATTATTAATGTGCGTTTAGCCTTTGGTAGCATATTTGAATGCATTTGACTATCCATCTAGCAATCCCAGCTTTTGAGATGGGGTTACCTTTATGTGGTGGGGAGAAAGCTACAAACAATTGTTTTGTCTTTCTGAAAGGCTTGGTCCTGTCAATGTAATAAAGTAGAGCTCTTCTGACATCTACTGTGTGTAGAGCTCTCTCTGCTACAGAGTCTGGGTCTTGGAAAAAGACAGGTAACTCTATTGATTGGTTGAGATGAAACGCAGAGATTACTTTGGGTAGGAATTTGGGGTTTGGTCTGAGAACCACCTTGTTACGATGTATCTGTAAAAATGGTTCTTGTATGGTTAAAGCCTGAATCTCACGGAGTCTCCTGAGAGAGGTGACTGCAATTAGGAAGGCTACTTTCCATGTAAGAAATTGTAACTCACATTTGTGTAGAGGTTCAAATGGGGGACGCATGAGCCTGGTGAGGACAATATTTAGATTCCACATTGGAGAGGGTGGCAATCTAGGGGGAATTATTCTTCTAAGGCCTTCCATAAAGGCTTTGATTGCAGGTACTCTAAACAGTGACAAGTGTTGTCTGTTTTGTAAGTATGCGGCTAGAGCAGCAAGATGTAATCTTATGGATGAGTATGCTAGGTTACATCTTTGTAAATGCAGCAAATAACAGATGATGTTTTGTATTGAAGCATCTAGTGGGTTGATATTGTTATTACAGTAAATAACAAACCTCTTCTCATTTTGCTGCATAACAAGCCCTGGTAGTAGGACGTCTGGCTTCTTTAATAACATGCATACAGTATGGTGGAAGGTTAAGGTAACCTAACTCTAGGACTTCAGGAGCCATATCGCCAGATTTAGTTGACCTGGATCGGGGTGTCTGATCTCTCCATGGTTCTGGGTTAAGAGGGTTGGAGAGAGGCACAGTTTGTGGTGGGGAACCACTGAGAGTTCGAGAAGTGTTGTGAACCATGGTTGTCTTGCCCATGTGGGAGCAACTAGGATCATTGTTAGAGACATGCTGCCTGAGTTTGCGTACTACTAGGGGAATGAGTGGGAGAGGCGGAAAAGCGTACGCAAATCTGCCTGACCAATTCATCCATATTGCATTGCCCTTGGACGACGGGTGTGGAAACCTGGCGGCGAAGGTTGGGCATTTTGTGTTTTCTTGTGTGGCGAACAGGTCTATCTCTGGATGACCCCACATTTGGAAAAAGGTTTGAAGAACTTGCGGATGCAGTTCCCATTCGTGGAATCTGTTGTGTTTGCCGACTCAACAGATCCGCAATTTGATTGTGAATACCTGGAAGATGTTCTGCAAGGAGGTATATGCTTTGAGGAATGGCCCATCTCCATATGTCTTGCGCTAGTTGAGATAGCTGCAGAGAGTGTGTCCCCCCTGTTTTTGTATATAATACATTGCTGTCATGTTGTCTGTTTGGACTAGGACAGTCTTGTGAATGAGAAGCGGTTGGAATGACTTTAGCGCTAGAAATATTGCTAGTAATTCTAGGTGGTTGATGTGGAGCAGTTTTTGTGGAGTGGTCCACTTGCCCTGCGTTGTGTGGCTGAGGAGGTGAGCTCCCCACCCAGTGAGCGATGCGTCTGTTGTTAGTACTATCTGTGGAACTGGCTCTAGGAACGGCCGCCCTTTGGAAAGGTTTTGTGTATTCCACCACTGCAGAGAGCGATGTGTGCGGCTGTCCACCAACACCAGATCTGTAAGCTGGCCTTGAGCTTGGTTCCACTGACGTGCTAAGCATTCCTGCAAGGGCCGCATTTGAAGTCGTGCGTGAGGGACAATGAAGATGCACAAGGCCATCATTCCTACTAGCTGCATAAACACCCGAGCTGGAAGGGAGTGTTGAGGCAGGAATTTTTTGATGAGGGCTTGCATACTGGTTATCCTGGAAGTATTGGGGTATGCCAGGGCTCTGGAGGTGTCTATTGTGGCCCCTAGAAACTGATGTATGTAGGAGGGATGGAGATGAGATTTGGTGTGGTTTATTGTGAACCCCAAATTGTGTAGTAGCTGAATTGTTTGGAAGGTGTGCTGTACACACTGCTTGTGTGACCTGGCTTTTATTAGCCAGTCGTCTAGATATGGAAACACATGAATGTGTTGCCTTCGTAAGTGTGCAGCCACTACTGCTAGGCACTTTGTGAAGACCCTTGGTGCTGTTGCTACTCCAAATGGCAGGACTTTGAACTGATAATGTTGTCCGTCCACTGTGAACCATAGGTATTTCCTGTGCGCTGGGTGTATAGAAATATGGAAGTAGGCATCCTTGAGATCTAATGTGGCAAGGAAGTCGCCTTGTTGGAGGAGTGGAAGTATTTGCTGAAGAGTGATCATGTGAAAATGATCTGAGTGAATGTAATAGTTGATGGGTCTGAGGTCCAATATTGGTCTGAGGGAACCGTCCTTTTTGGGGATTAGAAAATAGAGTGAGTAAACCCCTGTGCCCTGATGTTCTAGAGGGACTGGTTCTATTGCTTGCTTTTGGAGCATGGAGAGAACCTCTTGTTTGAGGAGCGTCAGATGTTGTGTGGACATGGGACGCTGTCTGGGTGGTATGTTGGGGGAGTAGAAGTGAGTTCCAGGCAGTAACCATACTGGATAATTTGGATTACCCACCTGTCCGTGGTGATGGAATTCCATGCAGGTAGGAACTGTGGTAGTCTTCCCCCGACTGGAGTGGAATGATCGGGGGAAGCGGAGGGAAGTCACTGTTTTGTGGTAGGGGAACTGCGTGTGTTAAACCCACGTCCTCTACCCCTGTTGTTGTTACCTCTGTAATTACTCTCTTGAGTAACCTCTATTAGAGGAGGTTTGGGTGGGATTTTTATAAGTGGCAGAGGTAGTGTCTGTGGCAGTGGTCTTGGAGCCGCCTCTATAGGAGGAGCGACGAAAAGAACGTAGAGCTTGTAGAGCCCCCATAGCTTTGGCTGTGTCGGTGTCTTTCTTCATCTTCTCTAGAGAAGTGTCGACAGAGGGCCCAAACAAGTGTTCCTGGTCTAAGGGTTGATTGAGTATGGTAGACTGCACCTCCTGTTTAAAACCAGATATGCGTAGCCACGCGTGTCTGCGTAGCAAAACGCTTGAATTTATTGTGCGTGATGCTGTATCTGCTGTATCAAGAGCGCATTTTATTGAGGTGTTTGTAATTAACTTGCCCTCCGTATTAGATCATTTGCTTTGGTCTTATGCTGATCTGGAAGGTACTGAATTAGCTTTTCTAGCTCATCGTAATGAGCCCTGTCATACCTTGCTAGTAAGGTTTGTGAATCGGCGATGCGCCACATGTTTGCTGCTTGAGACGCAACCCTCTTGCCTGATGCGTCGAGCAATTTAGACTCTTTGTCTGGTGGTGGTACCTCACCAGTAGTTTGCGAGTTTGCTCGTTTACGTGCATTAGCTACTACTAATGAATCAAGAGGGAGCTGACCTTTAATATAAGCTGGGTCAGTAGGGGCAGGTTTATATTTCTTTTCAATTCTTGGATTAATAACCCTAGCTCTAACTGGGTCCTTGAAGACCTCAGGGGCATGTTTAATAATCCCTTTAAGCATAGGGAGAGTGTGTGTAGTTTTTTGAGGCTGAGCAAAAGTCTCTAATAAAAAGTCCTCCTCCAGGGGGTCTGAGTGTAATTTGACTCCATGGAATTGTGCTGCTCTGTTTATAACCTGTGTGAACCCTATAGAGTCATCTGGGGGGATGGTTTGGATGGGTATGGCTCAGGGACGGGTATATCTGGGAGATCATAATTGTCCCAGGGGTCCTGAGGTGGGATACTGTGAAGGACGTCATCAGTATCTGTGTTATGAGGTGACTGTATGTCATCATCATTATCATCATCCCCTGTATCCCCCTGTGGTGAAAAGAAAGGCACAGGAGAGTGAGGTGGAGACTGTATAAGGCTGGAAGGTGGTGGAGGTGGAGATAAAGACCTTATAGGTGATGTAGAAGAGTCTTTCTTTTTGGGAGGTGGTTCAGGTGTGTTTGGTTCGTTGAACTTCCTCTTGTCAGGCCGTATGGATTGGACCTGTCCAGTAATGGGGTCAATATGCAGAGTTTTCTGCTTTGGATCCATCTGAATAGAAAGTTCGTTAGAGCTAGTGTCTTTTTTCGGCACCGAAGATTTCGGTTCCGAGTGATGCTCCTTATGTTTACGAGGCTGCTTGGTCTCCTTTCGGGGTGGTGGAGTTTTCGACCCCGACGGTCTATCTTGTTTTGTCGGCTCCGAAGGTTTGGTAGGCTTCGGTGCCGAAGTGTCGGAGACCTTGGTTTTCGGTGCCGAAGATTCTGATGTCGACGGGACCTTAGTTTTGGGCTTGGGTGCCGATGAGTGTTTTTCGGTCCGGCGATGTGGCTGGCTCGATCCCGAGCTGCCAGAAGGCTTTGGATGCTTCGGAGCCGAGCTGAAAGGCGGGGCTTCTGAAGTCTTGTATTGGTGCCGACCTAGACCCGAAGGTGAAGGTGTGACCGTAGCCTTTTGTTTTTTCGGGGCAGGGGCGTCGATGTCAGTACTCACAGTACGTTGACCTGGCGTGATGGTCTGGTCGTCCGACCCAGAGTCTTCGGCTCCGGAGGGGTCGTGTTGTTGATCTCCGGTGTCTGGGTTGTCGGAGCCTGTGTCGAAGATGTTGTCCGGTGCGGGAACGGTTGATCTGGACATTTCGTGTCGTCTGGCCCAGCGATCACGTATAGTCTTTTTGGACCTGAAGGATTCACAGGCCCGGCAGTGTCGACTCTCGTGGTCTGGCGAGAGACAAAGGTTACAGACCTCGTGGAGATCTGTGTGTGGGAATTTAGCCCCACACTTGCATTTTTTAAATGGAGTCCTTTCCATATGCTGGTTGATGGCGCCGATCGGCCCAACGGCCCATGTCGACGACCGGACTCGAAAAGGTCTTGGAGAGTAGATACACGATGAGAGGGGATCGCGATCGAAACAATACCGTCGAATGGTGGGAGTTTTTTGCGCGTCGAAGGGGAACCGATCGATGTCGACCCGGAGCGCAGCAAATTACATCCGAACCTGATGGCGGAAAAAAACAACCTGAGGATGGAGTCGATGCCCATGCGCACTATCGTCCAAAGGAGGAGTCACCTATCTCGTGACTACAAAAGACTCTTCCAAGACAACAACAAAGTGCAAGCATCCGAGCCCAACACCAGATGGCGATCTATGCACAGTGTACAATCTGCAGCTCATATGCCTCGAACCTAGGTTTTTCCTGTGAGAGGAGAATCCCTATGATGAAGCATGTCACCTATGGTGAGTGAGGGATTTCGTCCTATAAAGGGAAATGCCCACCGGCTATTCCTGTTGTGTGTAGCCTTTGATTCTGTGTTATTTGGCACAATCATTTAGTAGTGGTCCACCACACACAGACTATTTTGCAGTTTAGACCCAAGGATTTCGTACTGTTTTGTAAGTTACTGCTGGGGAATAAATCCTGTGTGGTCTTTAAAATTTCCCTAGGACCCTCCTGTTTTCAATCTGTTTTTTGTTTGGTAGGAATTACAATGCAGCCTATGAGCTGACAATGCCTACTTTTCTCTTTGCAGGGCTATGGTTTCTACTGTGCATTAAAGCAGTTCAAATGTTCATTGTTTTCCTGCTTTGTGTATGCGTGCAAAGTAAAATTTCACAGCATTGCTCAGCCTATGGTGTATGGAAGGCTGCATTGATTGTTATATAAAAAAAAATTAAAAATTTTTTTTTATATATATATATCCTACCTTGTGGCACGTCATTTTGGCGAGGTCCACAATGCAGACCCAAAGGGGTAAAAATACTACCTGGTGGATGCCGTCCCACCTAGCAAAAGAGGAGGAAATAGGGAGAAAGCCCTCGGATGTTTGGAGACACGCTATATTCTAAATTTCGACTCCAAACAGCCACGTGGTTTAAATGCCACAGAGGAACTATACACATGTCTTTAGGTGGGCAACTGGGACGTGACAGTCAGAAGTAGGTGGCAGCTACTTAACAACCAACACCCAACATGAAACTACTAAAGGGAAATACGGACCGCCATATCGCCCCCAATAATTTTAAATTTCTACATGGTTTAGATAGGTTTTAATATATTTACACTTGAGGTCCATTTTTGCACTTAGCACTTTCTACAACCTAATATGCACTAAGCACTTTCTTTTATCATAGTCATTTACAACTAGGATGTTTACATCAACAGTACTGTATTTGCACTAGCACTTTAGATCAGCCATTGACAAGTTGGCATTCAAACCGAGACAATTTTGTCAAATAGGCAATATTAAGGGACACATCAAATTTTATATTGGATGCTTTATTTAAGTCTTTTATTGCCTTTTATACAGTACAGTGATAGTTATATGGTTTTTAAGGTTTTATGGTCTCTACGATTGATGATTTTATGATTCTCATTTAATGTATCAGTTTTGGTATTTATACCTGAATGTATGTTTAAACCAGGAACCTAAAAACACTGATTACATTATTGCTCTGATGTTTATGTCTATGTCTATGATAGCACTTGTCACTTTAAGAAAAAAACACGTACACAAAAAAAATGGTATAAAAACTAACCTGTCACCGTGATGCGCGTCATGTGATCAAGACCCTCAGGGGTCGAAACGTGTCATGGCTGTTCGTGGAAAGAGCAAATAAACTTTGATGCTGCACCAAACTGTGGTCCGTGCTCCGGTGTTTTTGAGGCGATTGCCGAAGGAATGGTGGAGAGCTTCTTGATAGATAGATATCTTAAGAGGGGTCGATTTTTGGATAATTTACGTGCTGCCAGTGCGCGTTGAGAGGACCCATTCTTCAAGTGTCCTGTGATTTACTGGCATCGTGGCATGTTTCTTCCGAGGTATCGGACATCGCAGGACCGCCTCAGGATCAAGCCAGGCTAGTGGCTGCTGTCTACGACAGCCCGTGAGCTCACGGGGAAGAGGGATCATTGTATCACTGCTTCACGGCCCGGATTGACTCTGTATGTTGGGGCAGAACGTTGGGGACTTGAGGGAGTCCTGGACTTCATTCATGGGGTTTTCGCCACAACATTAAGCCCCCACCCTTACCTGGTATTGCAGCGAAGGACTTAATTTGGCTCCACAAACTACATGCACCGGAACATTGCATTCTGGGAGCTGCAGTCCATAACACCAGCTGCAGTCCATAACACCAGACTGCAGCTGAAATCCATCAAATGGAGTCAGCTGACCTTCCGCCACCGGGAGGGCCATAGAAATATAAGGAAGGGGGTTGGAGTAACCTCGTCAAGCAGCGGCATCTGAGGAAGGCTTATTCTAGCCAAAATGCATCATGCCAAACAATGCTGTGAATAAAGGAACTCCCGCAAAGCTCCCCGCTGTGTCCTCTGGTCTCTTTTAAGAGGGCGATCGGATATATATATGGATATATATATATATATATATATATATATATATATATATATATATATATATATATATATATATATATATATATATATATATACATGCTACATATATGTTTTTCACATATATTTTATATATTTTCCGGGGTCCCCGCGCATGGGCGGGAGTATTCATGTGCTTATGACTATTGATGAGGATCCCCTGGACGAGAACCTCGGTTAAAATATTGGATTTGACCTCCACAGTTGGTGTAGGAAGCTGGCTCTGTATATACTATATAAAAATGAGGTATAGTGTGCACAGAGTCCAGTGGAACCCCAAAGGTAGGCAGAGGTAAAAGTAGTTAGCACCTTACTCTCCATTTGTGGTAGTGTGGGCGAGCAGTAAGGCTTTATCAGAGGGTAGTGTTAAACATTTGTTGTACACACTCAGGCAACAAAAGTCACACACTGAAAGACTGAACTCAGATTAAATTGTTTGTATCAAAAATATTATTTAGTTATTTTATTTCTAGAACCAAGCCAAGTCTGGTGCAGGTAGAGTGAAGGAAAATGCTACTTACCAGTATGCATCTGTTCTTGGCATGTAGAGCTGCAGATCCTCACACTGAGCATTAGATCGCCATCTGGTGTTGGGCTCGGATGCTTGCACCTTGTTGTTGTCTTGGAAGAAGTTTTTGTAGTCACGAGATAGGTGACTCCTCCCTTGGACTTTAACCTTTTTTTTCACCTGTGATCAAGGCTGTGCCGAAACGCGTAAGGGAAATGAAAAGGTGTGCTGCTTAATACCTCTGAAATTAAAACTGTTTCCAGAAACGGGCCTCTGTACTTTCTTGTCTGGACGATGACGTTTGACAGGCTGCTCCATGCCTGTTGTTTAAAAGAGGCCGCCCTGAAGGGTTGGAGGCTCCGTGTGCTTGGAGACTGTTTTTGGAATACAATTCAGGAGCATGACCCACTCGCAGTCACCAGCCCATTGGGGAGGTGCTAGTATAGCGAAATCTGGTGACTGTTGGAGGAAGGGGAGTCGGAGGGGATGACATCCCCACTCTGACCATTCTGGAATACGAGTATAATTTCGGAGAGGATCGGAAATGCAGGAATGTGCACAAGATCAGAGAGCGCATGGCCAGGAGAATATTGCGCCACAACTTAAATGCAGGTACAAAGAACATTTCCTTTAACATCGAGGAGTAAGAGGATTCATTGTAATTCCATACAATAATGCAGCAAGTATAAAGCATTATGGGACTTGTATTTTTTACTGTTGGTCATGTGACTTTCAACATAAAAAAGCGGACACAATGCACTTTAACCTTTTTTTTCACCTGTGATCAAGGCTGTGCCGAAACGCGTAAGGGAAATGAAAAGGTGTGCTGCTTAATACCTCTGAAATTAAAACTCTGTTTCCAGAAACGGGCCTCTGTACTTTCTTGTCTGGACGATGACGTTTGACAGGCTGCTCCATGCCTGTTGTTTAAAAGAGGCCGCCCTGAAGGGTTGGAGGCTCCGTGTGCTTGGAGACTGTTTTTGGTGTGTGTGTGTGTATATATATATATATATATATATATATATATATATATATATATATATATATATATATATATATATATATATATATATATATATATATATATATATATATATATATATATATATATATATGTATATATATATATATATATATATATATATATATATACTACATATATATATATGCTACATATATATATATGCTACATATATATATATGCTACATATATATATATGCTACATATATATATATGCTACATATATATATATGCTACATATATGTTTTTCACATATATTTTCCGGGGTCCCCGCGCATGGGCGGGAGTATTCATGTGCTTATGACTATTGATGAGGATCCCCTGGACGAGAACCTCGGTTAAAATATTGGATTTGACCTCCACAGTTGGTGTAGGAAGCTGGCTCTGTATATACTATATAAAAATGAGGTATAGTGTGCACAGAGTCCAGTGGAACCCCAAAGGTAGGCAGAGGTAAAAGTAGTTAGCACCTTACTCTCCATTTGTGGTAGTGTGGGCGAGCAGTAAGGCTTTATCAGAGGGTAGTGTTAAACATTTGTTGTACACACTCAGGCAACAAAAGTCACACACTGAAAGACTGAACTCAGATTAAATTGTTTGTATCAAAAATATTATTTAGTTATTTTATTTCTAGAACCAAGCCAAGTCTGGTGCAGGTAAGTGAAGGAAAATGCTACTTACCAGTATGCATCTGTTCTTGGCATGTAGAGCTGCAGATCCTCACACTGAGCATTAGATCGCCATCTGGTGTTGGGCTCGGATGCTTGCACCTTGTTGTTGTCTTGGAAGAAGTTTTTGTAGTCACGAGATAGGTGACTCCTCCCTTGGACGATAGTGCGCATGGGCATCGACTCCATCCTCATTGTTTTTCGCCATAATGGGAAAAGATGGAGTTAGTAGAAAAGAAAGAGATGTCCATGTGTGTATATCCAAGTAAGATAGGGCTGGAACACATACAGGTCCCGGGGAGGTGGGTGGGCGTGTGAGGATCTGCAGCTCTACATGCCAAGAACAGATGCATACTGGTAAGTAGCATTTTCCATTCGAGGCATATGAGCTGCAGAGCTCACTGAGCATAGACTGTACAGCAGTATCTCCCCTAGCGGTGGTCACCTGTATGTGTTGCAGTAGTTTGAAAAAGTGTTTTAAGAACAGCTTGGCCCACAGAAGCTTGTTGCTTGGCTTGCACATCAACACAATAGTGTTTAGTGAAGGTGTGTGTTGTAGACCATGTGGCAGCCTTACAGATGTCTTCTAGGGGAATGTTCCCTAAGAATGCCATGGAAGCCCCTAATTTGCGTGTTGAGTGCGCTCTAGGGGGAATTGATAATGTGCGCTTGGCTTTTTGGTAGCATATCTGGATACATTTAACGATCCACCTTGCAATCCCAGCTTTTGAGATGGGATTACCTTTATACGGTGGAGAGAAAGCTACGAACAATTGTTTTGCGAAATGACTTGGTCCTGTCAATGTAATACATTAGAGCTCTTTTGACGTCTAGGGTGTGGAGAGCTCTTTCTGCTACGGAGTTCGGGTTTTGAAAAAACACGGGTAACTCCACAGATTGATTAAGGTGGAAAGGAGAAATTACTTTAGGAAGGAATTTTGGGTTTGTCCTGAGAACTACTTTGTTACGATGCATTTGTAAAAATGGCTCTTGTGTGGTTAAAGCCTGGATCTCACTCACCCTCCTGAGAGAGGTGATTGCAATAAGGAAAGCTACTTTCCATGTGAGGAATTGAAGTTCACATTTATGCAGAGGTTCAAATGGGGGTCCCATGAGCCTAGTAAGCACGATGTTAAGATTCCACACTGGAGAAGGTGGTAATCTGGGAGGTATGATCCGTTTAAGGCCTTCCATAAAGGCTTTGATTGCTGGGACCCTAAAAAGTGATAAGTGTTGTCTGTTTGTAAGTAAGGGGCAAGTGCTGCTAGATGAAGACGTATGGATGAGTATGCCAAATTACACCTTTGCAAATGTAGTAAGTAGCAAATGATGTTTTGTATGGAGGCATGTAGTGGCTGGATATTATTGTTATTGCAGTAAATGGCGAATCTTTTCCACTTTGCTGCGTAGCAAGCTCTGGTGGTAGTGCGCCTGGCCTCTTTAATGACGTTCATACAGACCGGTGGTAGGTTAAGGTAACCGAACTCTAGGACCTCAGGAGCCAGATTGCAAGATTCAGTTGAGTTGGATCGGGGTGCATTATCTCTCCATGGTTCTGCGTTAGTAGTGATGGGGAGAGGTGTAGTTTTTGGTGTGGGACTATTGATAGTTCCAGCAGTGTTGTGAACCACGGTTGGCGTGCCCATGTGGCAGCCACTAGGATTATTTTTAGAGACTGTTGTCGGAGCTTGCGTACTACTAGCGGAATGAGTGGGAGTGGCGGAAAAGCGTACGCAAATCTGCCTGACCAATTCATCCATATCGCATTGCCCTTGGACTGTGGGTGTGGAAACCTGGCGGCGAAGGTTGGGCATTTTGCGTTTTGGTGTGTGGCAAACAGATCTATGTCTGGTTGACCCCACATCTGGAAAAAAGGTAGAAGAACTTGTGGATGTAGTTCCCATTCGTGAATCTGTTGTGTCTGTTGACTTAACAGATCGGCAATCTGATTGTGAACTCCTGGTAGGTGTTCGGCGAGAAGGTATATGTTTTGTGGGATGGCCCACCTCCAAATGTTCTGTGCAAGTTGGGACAGTTGGAGAGTGTGTCCCCCCTGTTTTTGTATATAATACATGGCTGTGATGTTGTCTGTGCGGATCAGGACGGCTTTGTTTTGTACCTGGAGTTGAAATGATTTGAGAGCCAGGAATATTGCTAGGGGTTCCAGATGATTGATGTGGAGCAGTCTTTGTTGAGTGGTCCATTTGCCCTGTGTTGTGTGATCTAACAGGTGTGCTCCCCATCCTGTGAGTGATGCGTCTGTTAGTACTATTTGTGGAACAGGCTCGAGGAACGGCCGCCCTTTGGACAAGTTTTTTGTGTTCCACCACTGCAGAGATTGCGATGTGTGCGGCTGTCCACCAACACCAGATCTGTAAGTTGTCCGTGAGCCTGATTCCATTGGTGTGCTAGACATTCTTGTAAGGGACGCATCTGAAGCTTGGCGTGAGGTACGATGAAGATGCAAGATGCCATCATGCCTATGAGTTGCATGAACACTCTGGCTGGGAGAGAGTGTTGGATTTGAAACTTGGTGATGAGAGCTTGTATACTGGCTATCCTGGCTGGGCTGGGATACGCTAGAGCTGTGGAAGTGTTTATTGTGGCTCCCAGATATTGATGTACATGGGAGGGCTGGAGGTGCGACTTGGTATAGTGGATTGTGAACCCCAAGTTGTGTAGTATTTGAATGGTTTGATGAGTGTGTTGGATACACTGGTTGAATGATCTGGCTTTTATGAGCCAGTCGTCCAGATACGGGAAGACATGTATTTGTTGTCTTCGTAGGTGCGCTGCTACTACTGCAAGGCATTTGGTAAACACTCTTGGAGCAGTGGTGACCCCGAATGGAAGGACTTTGAACTGGTAGTGTTGTCCATCGAGTACGAACCTTAGATACTTCCTGTGAGCGGGATGTATGGGAATGTGGAAGTAGGCGTCCTTGAGATCTAGTGTGGCAAGGAAGTCTTCCTGTTGTAGTAGGGGAAGCACTTGTTGGAGAGTGATCATGTGAAAATGATCCGAATGTATATACTGATTGAGGGGTCTGAGGTCTAGAATTGGCCTTAGGGTCCCATCCTTTTTGGGGATGAGGAAATACAGGGAGTAAACCCCTGTTCCCTGGTGTAGTAAAGGGACTGGCTCTATGGCATGCTTTTGAAGCAGTGAGAGAACCTCTTGCTTTAAAAGTGTAAGATGGTGTGTGGACATTGGACGCTGCTTGGGTGGTATGTTTGGGGGGTGGGGGGTAGCTGTAAGTTCCAGGCAGTAACCATCTTGGATAATTTGTCTCACCCACCTGTCTGTTGTGATGGAGTTCCAGACAGGTAGGAACTTTGGTGCTACCTCGGCCTCTCCCTTTACTGTTGTTCCCTCTGTAACCTCCTCTAAAATATCCTCTATTGGGGGATGTTTGGGTGGTGTTTTTAAAGGAAGATGAACTATCTGTGCTGATGTTCCTGGAGGCTCCTCTGTAAAAGGAGCGACGAATGGAGCCACGCGGTTGTGGAGACTGCAACGCTCCCATTGACTTGGCAGTTTCTGTATCTTTTTTCATTTTTCCAAGCGCAGTGTCCACAGCCGGTCCAAAAGTTGGTTTTGATTGAACGGCTGATTTTGAATTGTGGTTTGGACCTCCTGCTTGAAGCCTGAAATGCGCAACCATGCATGTCTTCTGAGCAGCACGCTAGTATTGACAGACCTAGCGGCAGTGTCAGCTGCATCAAGGGCACACTTAATTGACGCATTGGTGATTAGTTTGCCCTCTTGAATTAGGTCATTTGCTTGAGTTTTATACTGGTCAGGCAAGTGTTGTAACAGGGTTTCCAACTGGTCATAGTGGGCCCTATCATATCTGGCCAGCAGTGCTTGAGTGTTGGCTATGCGCCAGTGATTGGCGGCCTGCGCAGCTACTCTTTTGCCAGATGCGTCTAGTAATTTAGATTCTTCATCAGGGGGCGGTGCGTCCCCTGAGGTTTGTGAATTAGCTCGTTTTCTAGCATTGGAGACTACTAACGAGTCTAGAGGCAGCTGGCCTTTAATGTACGCAGGATCGTCAGGGGCAGGCCTATATTTTTTATCGACCCTGGGATTAAGAACCCTGGTGCGCACAGGATCTTTAAATATGTCGGGAGCATGCTTAATAACCCCTTTAATCATTGGCAATATTTGTACAGTTTTTTGGGACTGTTCAAATGTGTCTAACAGAAAATCCTCCTCTGGTGCGTTTGTGTGCATGTGTACCCCATGAAATACAGCAGCCCTATTAATTAGTTGTCCAAACCCAATATCATCCGGAGGAGAGGGTTTTGTTGGGTATGGTAGAGGGCTTGGGAGGTCTGGGGGATCTATTGGATCATTGTAATCCCAATCATCTTGTGGTGGGTCATCTGGATCGGTGAATGGGTCACCAGGGTCACCACCGTCACCTATGTCATCTTGATAATCATATGTAGGTGGTGTATGTGGTGGAGATGTTACAGGCTGAGGCGGTGTAACAGGGTTGTGGAGAGGAGGGGTGTTAGATGGAAGGACAGGGGAAGAAGGAGGCATAGGTGAAGTGGCACAGTCCTCCTTTTCCACAGGTACTGGCTTGTGGCGTGGTACAGCTGTGAGATGCCCTGTTTTAGGGTTGATGTGGATCTTTGTTTGCTTAGGATCAACAGGACCCGGATGAAAAAGCTCCTCCTCTTGGAGAACTGGTTTCAGCGCAGATTTTTTCGGTTCCGAGCGGGGTGGTGGCTGAGTTTTATGCTCTTTGGCCTTAGGAGGCGTGGAAGAATCCTTAGGCTTGGTTGTCGGTTCCGAAGGCTTTGGCTTAGGGGCTGTGGCGTGATCTTTAGGTTTCGACGCCGGCTTATATGCTTCGATGTGTTCGAGGCAGGTTTGTTTTTAGAGGTGGAAGGAATCGGTGCCAATTTCGGAGCAGAGTGTTCTTTCGGTTTCGGTGCCGAAGGGGCTGGTGGGACTAGCACATGCGGTTTGCTCGGTGCAGAGGTACTGGAAGGCTTGAATTTTTTCTTCGGAGCCGGACTCGAAGGCGGGGCTTCTGAAGTGTGTTTTCGGTCGCGACTGGGGCCAACGGGCGAAGTCTTGACCGGTGCCTTGTGCTTTGGTGGGGGGGTTGGGGTAGGGGCAGTAGTACTCACTCGTTGCCCAGGAGTGATGGGGTCGTCTGAGTCTTCTGCCTCTGACACGATTTGGAGATCCTCGGAATCTTCTTCAGGGACATCTGGGCCTTTGTCGAAGATGTCCACCGGTTCCGGAGCTGATCTCTGCGCCATGACGTGCCTTCGAGCTCGACGATCTCGAATAGTTTTCTTCGAACGAAAGGAGGCGCAGGCTGGGCAGCTGGACTCGTGGTCGGGCGAAAGGCACAGGTTACAGACCTCGTGATGGTCACTGTGTGGGAATTTTGCTCCACACTGGGGGCATTTTCTGAAGGGCGTCCTTTCCATGAGCCGTAGGCCTCACGGCGTCAATGGGCCCAGCGGCCCGCGTCGACGACTGAAAAGGAATCGATGAAAGGCGCGTCGAGATTTCGATGTCGATTGGAAAGTTTGTTGGAAGTTTTGCGCATTAAAAGTTTCAAAACTAAAGTTTCGAACCGGTGCGCATAATTTGCAACCGAACCCAATGGCGGAAAAAAACAATCTGAGGATGGAGTCGATGCCCATGCGCACTATCGTCCAAGGGAGGAGTCACCTATCTCGTGACTACAAAAACTTCTTCCAAGACAACAAGGTGCAAGCATCCGAGCCCAACACCAGATGGCGATCTAATGCTCAGTGTGAGCTCTGCAGCTCATATGCCTCGAACATAATACTTTGCAAAATCTTATGCAGTGATGTACAGTCAGTTGAATGCAGGTTCAAATGCCGTTGGCTGACTTACAGGTAAGTCAACAGTTCGAAATTACTTTTTAGTTACTTTACAGATTACTGTGCACGTTACTGATTGGATTACTTCTTAAGTTACTTTTGCTAATTAGTGGGCTATGCCTAGATATCACACTGAAACATTTCCTAGACAAAAGGTAAGTAATTCAGTTTTTACACATATTCAGTTTTTCAATGTTTCATACAAACCAACTCCACACTTGGAAGCATTTTCAAGGAAAAGCAGTCAATGCAATCCTATGGAAGGAAATTAAGTTAACGGTTTGCAGGTAAATACTTATTTGTGGGAGTTGGTATTCTGGAGTTAAAACCAGGATTCCCCCAGGGTCGAGGATGCACTCTCATAACGCCCTCAGCGGCACTAGGGTGGCCGGGTGCAGAGTGTTGAGGCCCAGTGTTATCCAAACGGGGTTTGGTGGTCTCCGGTTGGTGGCTGCTCATGAGCAGGCTACAAAAATGTGGGAGCAAAGCCCCTGGTGTAAGGCTCAGGGCAAAGGGGGATCAGAGTTAAACACACGGTGCACCCACAGCGGCACAGGGGTGGCCCGGGTGCAGAGTGCTGTTTTGGCGTCGGGTGCCCTGTTGTTTTCAATGGGGATTGCCGGTTTGGGATTTTGGCTCCAGGCTCGGTCCAGGAAGTCTTCCGGGAGGAACCAACAGCTGGGCAGGTAAGTTGGAGGGCTCGGGGACATAGGTGCACCTCGGGTTCTCTTATCCAGGGTGCCGGGCAGCTGGATGCAGGGGTGTCTTTTGAGGTTGGATTTCACCTTACCAGGCCACTGGCAGTAGGGTGTGGGTCTCCGTGCAGAGGCTACAGGCGACGTCGGGGAGTCATGGAGGGGTCAACCCACAGTGAACTCCGACTCTTGAGCGCTGGGGGACCTCGCTGGGACCGGTGGGCCACTAGGACCTTTGTATTCATCCGACGACACGACTAGCAACCCTCGACGTCGTGGTCAGACGATAAACGCCAAAGGCAGTCCTCGTGGGGGTCCGTGACTAATATATGGCCCCCACATTTCCTACAGGGTTTGAAACCAGGCTTCTTCTGAGTAGCCATCCTGCAGAAACAGTTTAAAGACAACTGCAACAAAGTAGACTACAAAGAAATGGAGAGTCCTAGAAAACCGTTATACGTCGACGGGGCGGAAAAAAGGGAACCAACGTCAGCACGTCGAAGAGGTCTTCTTATGGCTACCATGATGTCCCGAGCGGAGCCGTGCCATTGTCGACATGGGAGAGCTATGAAAGAAGTTTCTGTGGAATGCTGCGCATGGGGTAATTCAAAAGGTCAGGAATCCACAGGCAGATGTATCCATCAGAAGGGGGTCGGTAACCGACATGGCGCGGTGACAGGTGCCACAAGGCTTGAAACCTACCTGTCTAGAAGTCATCCCTCAACACACAAGGAAGAAAAAAAAAATTTGCCTGACAAAATGTTGAAAAAAAGCCTGTCAAAAAGAGACAGAGGGGTAGCTCTTCTCCGGATCAGTGCTAACTGGCGCAGAAAGAAAAGAACTGATGCTGCGCGCTTGGGTGGCGCCTATATAGGTGACCGTGACGTCACAATCTAAGCTAACTACGCCAGTGACTTCACGCAGAGCCGGACAGAGCCACCCAACAGCATGCAGGGGTACTGACGCCTGGGGAATTCAAAAGGTAAGGAATCTGCAGCTAGAAGTCTCTATCAGATACTTCATATCATGAATGACCACAAACTGGGTTCAATTTCTGGAAACGAGCACCTTAGTTCTGAGAGGAGCTTGATGTCTTAGTTGAGTAGCCAGTGGTTCAAAGATTTGACCTTTTCTAAGGTTTTTCGCCTTAAACTACCATGAGGGAGAGTCAACAATTTTGCTTGATGAATCTTTTTTTTTGGACTGCCACTCCTGAAGTTAACCTCAGTGTAGGGACTAAAACTTGCACAGCCCTCATTTGAAGAAGAAACAAAAAAAACACTCGAGTCATGAATGTAGGAGGACTACAGGCCTGAAAGCACCATTCTGATGTCCGAGAATCCAGTGTAAAGTCAATTGTTTCAAGCTCACCCTTAGAACGAAATGGAGGCTAATTTGGAGGTATGGCTACAGCCAACACCATGGTACAACACATCTAGAACTTGAGACATGCACTAAGTGAAAGATGCTTGCAAGGACAAATTGATTCAGGCCATACAAGTCTACAATAGGCCTGGTAACCACGTTTTTTATGCACAATTAAGTAACTATGGTAAATCCCCCAATTCTAATGAGGAATCACTTGATAGATCATAGAAGCAGCAATTACTGGAAGCTTCTGAAATTCTGGAGGAGGCACGGGGAAGGGGTGATGGAAGGAAGTTTAAAGGAATGCGTTCACAGCATTTTCAGTAGCCACTGACTTGGTGATTGAATGTCCTTATTTCAAACTCAGTAGTCTTCAATCTCCTATTCAGTGAAATGCTTGTGGGCTGAAAAGGAGCTGAACTCCTCCAGTGGTATCAGGCAGGCTTTTTGTTGCATTTGTGAAGATGGTAGACTGTGTGGTGGGCTTCTGATTTGGTAGGACTCGGTCTCTTCTGAAAGATTCATTAGAAAGGTGATGACTCTCCTTTAGAGGCCTGCAGGGCATTAATGGCTTTTAGAGTCTGGAAGTTCCTAAACGGACTTTTGTTGGCTTGTAATAAACAAGTTCAGGGAGTTAGCTATCGATATGCTGGTTTTGCATTTTAAAGACCACGTAAGTGGAAGCAGAAAGTAAGGTCTTGCAGACAAATGGCAAATCCACAGCATTGTTCTAAATATCCACTCCCCCAAAACAACTAATTCAGGTGTGCACTTGGGCTGCACTAAGAATTCTAGTTGCTGTGTCTTAAGGTCTTCGCTTATATACACTTACTATTAAGCACAATATTTATCATCTGAAGTCCAGAAGGAAGAATTTTCCAGGTTCTCCTAGTGGAAGAAGATATGCAAATCTTTCAAAATGTCTGAGCTTTGGTGTTTATAACAGCACACAACTATGATAGATTGCTTTTTGCCAACATCTCACAGGCTCTATATTCTTTGTTCAAAACTAAGGAATGAGTTGGAGCTGGGCCTTCCCCACTGCTCATTGCTATTGTGACAACTGTTGACTTAGCGAGGGTACCAACCACTATAAAAGGGTCATCCTTTAGATTTTATGTACAAGATCTTTTAAAATGCTGCCTCGGAATGTAACCTTGTCTATGAAGAGCCTGTTCAATAACAAATTGTACCATAGCTAATATCAATCTCAAGAGGCAAGCATGAAAAGCAGTCCAGAAGCAAATTCAGTACATGCATGACAAATATTACAAAACGTTAATGTGTATATAGATGTGGTTGAACCTGATCTTTTCTAGCTTCCAATTATGTACCAGTCTCTAAATCCACCTTGGCATGGTGGACACAGAAGGCTGCGGTACTGGTAGTCAGGAGAGGCCAGTCTTTTAGATTCGTCAACTGAGGCGCTTCTAGTCTTATTATAAATTCCTTTCCTAAAATATCATAAAACAATTTGAACAGGTTTAAACATTGCATTTTCTCTTGTACCATATTATGTACAGCATAAACTGGAGGCACTGGAGATTTTGTGGTAATGAGTGACAGCATCTATCTGTATTCACCAAGTTAGACATGGAACCCCCACAAGACTAGAGACTTGTTCACTGGTCAAATATATATTAGAAGTACTGGATGACTCTGAAGAGTAAATTAATATTGGACAGCCTATTTCATTAGGTGGAAAGGCTGATAATGGACCAATCGAACTGCTAATTGTACATGTGGTTTTAATTGAAAGCAGGAGCACGCCTCAGTGCTACTAAAGAAAAATGCTACTTACCCAGTATGAATCTGTTCTTGGCATATAGAGCTGTAGAGTCATATGCTGTGCATAGATTGCCATCCAGTGTTGGGTCCGGATGTTTGCACTTTGTTTTTCTTTGAAGAAGTCTTTTCCAGTTACAAGGTTGGGGACTCCTCCTTTCGGTGATAGTGCGCATGGGCATCGACTCCATTGTTAGATTGTTTTCTCGCAGAGGGTGATAATGGGGTTAGTAAGAGTAGTAAAAGGAGATGTCCATGAATGCATGCATCTAAGCAAGATGTTACTGCAACAGGTATAGGTATCCGGGGAGGCGGGTGGGCGCATATGACTCTACAGCTCTATATGCCAAGAACAGATGCATACTGGGTAAGTAGCATTTTCCGTTCGAGGCATATGAGCTGTAGATCATATGCTGTGCATAGACTACATAGCAGTTATCTGAAATAGTGCACGTAAAACTGCCTGGCCCACTATAGCTTGTTGTCTTGCTAACACATCTACACAATAGTGTTTTGTGAATGTGTGAGGTGTAGACCATGTTGCAGCTTTGCATATGTCATCTATGGGTATATTTCCTAAGAATGCCATAGAAGCCCCCAGTTTGCGTGTAGCGTGCGCTCCAGGGGGAACTGTTAACATTCGTTTTGCTTTTGCATACCATATTTGAATGCACTTGACTATCCACCTTGCAATACCGGATTTTGATATGGGATTGCCTTTGTGTGGTGGAGCAAAAGCGACAAATAGTTGATTTGTGTTACGGAAAGGTTTTGTCCTTTCTATGTAATAAAGCAATGCTCTCTTCACATCTAATGTGTGCAGGGCACGTTCTGCCACTGAATCTGGTTGAGGGAAGAACACAGGTAACTCAACAGATTGATTGATATGAAAAGCAGAAAGTACTTTAGGAAGGCATTTAGGATTAGTCCGAAGACCACTTTATTTTGGTGCATTTGTAAAAAGGGTTCTTCTATAGTTAATGCCTGAAGCTCACCCACTCTTCTGAGTGATGTGATAGCAACGAGGAAAGCAACTTTCCATGTGAGAAATTGCAGTTCACATTTGTGTAATGGCTGAAAGGGTGGACCCATTAGTCTGGTAAGAACAATGTTGAGATTCCACACTGGAGCAGGTGGACGTCTCGGGGGAATGACTCTTTTGAGTCCCTCCATAAAGGCTTTGATAACAGGCACTCTAAAAAGAGATAGATGTTGTCTATTCTGGAGGTATGCAGCTATTGCAGCCAGATATAAGCGTATGGACGTGTATGCTAAATTGGAACGTTGTAGATGTAACAAACAACAATGTTTTGTACATAAGCATCAAGCGGGTTGATGTGGTTGTTATTACAGTATATCACAAACCGCTTCCACTTTGCTGCATAGCAGGCTCTTGTGGTAGGACGTCTAGCCTCTTTGATAATATTCATGCAGTTTGGCGGTAGATTAAGATAGCCAAACTCAAAGACTTCAGGAGCCAGATCGCCAGATTGAGTTGACTGGGGTCTGGATGTCTTATGTCTCCATGGCTCTGTGTGAGGAGACTGGGTGTAAGACGTAGTTTTTGGTAAGGAACTACTGAGAGTTCCAATAGGGTTGTAAACCAAGGTTGATGTGCCCATGTGGGAGCAACTAGGATTAGTGTCAGGGGCGCTTGTTTGAGTTTCTGAACCACTGATGGAATGAGTGGGAGAGGCGGAAAAGCGTAAGCAAATATCCCTGACCAATTCATCCATAGTGCATTGCCTTTGGACAATGGGTGTGGATACCTGGACGCGAAGATTGGCCATTTTGCGTTTAGATGTGTGGCGAACAGGTCTATGTGTGAGAATCCCCACATTTGGAAGAATGGGAGGAGAACTGGAGTGTATTTCCCATTCTTGGATTTGCTGTCTGACGACTGAGCAAATCTGCCATCTGATTGTCTATTCCTAGAAGGTGTTCTGCTAGGAGATATTTTGTGATGTATGTCCCATTTCCAGATGGTCTGTGCTAGTTGTGACAGCTGTAGAATGTGTCCTCCTCCTGTTTTTGTATGCAGTACATGGCTGTCATGTCTGTACGAATTAGGACAGTCTTGCATACTAGCTGAACTTGAAATGCTTTCAGCGCCAGAAAAATCGCTAGCAGCTCTAGATGATTTATATGAAGCGGTTTCTGCTGCAAGCTCCAAATGTCCTGAATTGTGTGGGTTTGGAGATGCGCTCCCCAACCTGTCAGTGATGCGTCTGCGGTCAGTACTATCTGTGGAACCGGGTCGCTGAAGGGCCACCCTTTTAAAAGGTTTTGTGTGTTCCACCACTGCAGAGAGCGATGGGTGCGGCCATCTACCAACACTAGATCTGATAACCGACCATGAGCTTGGTTCCACTGACGTGCTAAGCATTCCTGTAGGGGACGCATTTGAATTCTTGCGTAGGGGACTATAAAAATGCAAGACGCCATCATTCCCAGTAACTGCATGAACACTCGAGCTGGTAAGGAGTGTTGAGGCTGAAACTGAGACATCAGGTTTTGTATATTCCGGACTGGCTGGGGTTGGGTATGCTAGAGCTTTTTGTGTGTCTATAGTAGCTCCTAGATATGCGTGAGACGTGGATGGTTGGAGATGGGATTTGGACAGATTTACTGTGAATCCTAGCTCGTGGAGCAATTGCACAGTTTTTTGTGTGTGGCGTAGACAGCTGTTGTGTGAGCTGGCCTTTATGAGCCAGTCGTTTAAGTATGGGAAGACATGAATAGGTTGTCTTCTTAGATGGGCTGCGACTACTGCCAAGCATTTTGTGAAAACCCTGGGTGCAGTTGTTACTCCGAATGGGAGGACTTTGAATTGATAGTGCTGACCTGCTACCACAAACCCGAGGTATTTGCGGTGCGCAGGGTGTATTGGAATATGAAAGTAAGCGTCCTTTAAATCCAGAGTGGAAAGTCGCCTTGCTGAAGAAGGTGAAGCACAGTGTTACCATATGAAAATGGTCCAACTGAATGTATAGATTTAGTTCTCAGAGGTCTAATATAGGCCTGAGAGAGCCGTCCTTTTTGGGAATTAGAAAGTAGAGTGAGTATACCCCTGCTCCCTGGTATGGTAAAGGGACTGGTTCTATTGCACCTTTCTGCAACAAAGAGAGAACCTCTTTCTCTAGAAGGGTGAGATGTTACTGTGACATGAGGTGTGACCTTGGAGGAATGTTCGGTGGAGTGCTTGTAAGCTGCAGGCAATAACCAGATTGGATCATTTGTAGAACCCATTTGTCTGATGTAATCGTATTCCAAATGGGTAGAAATTGGGAAAGACGTCCCCCGACAGGAGTGGAATGGTCGGGGGGTATGGAAAGGAAGTCACTGTTTGGTGTGTGCAGGGGAAGTGCGTGTTGAGTTACACCTCTGCCTCTTCCCTTGCCGTTGTTCCCTCTATATCCACCTCTAAAATAACCTCTTGAAGAGGGCGACTGATTGTTGCCCTTGTAAGAGGAGGAGGGATTGCCTGTAGACACATCTTTGGAGCCGCCTCTGTAAAATGAGCGACAAAAGGATCCTCTGTTGGAAGGTGATTGTAAGGACCACATGGACTTCGCAACTTCAGTATCCTTTTTCATCTTTTCTAGTGATATATCGACAGCTGGACCAAAGAGCTGTTCTTTGTCAAAGGGTTGATCAAGAATAGGGGCTTGTACCTCAGGCTTGAATCCTGAAATTCTTAACCAAGCATGTCTACGGAGCAGTACACTAGTGTTTACTGCCCGAGCTGTTGCGTCTGCCTGATCTAGAGCACACCTGATAGAGGTATTAGTTATTAATTTACCCTCTTGAATACGCTCTAGACTTATGCTCATCAGGAAGAAATTCAATGAGCTTTTCAAGCTCATCATAATGAGCTCTATCATACCTTGCCAATAGTGCTTGAGCATTGGCAATGCGCCAATGATTAGCTGCTTGTGACGCTACCCTTTTGCCCGAAGCGTCAATTAGTTTGGACTCTATCAGGAGGAGGGGCTTCCCCTGTTTGCGAATTAGATCTTTTACGAGCGTTGGAAACTACCAGAGAGTCCAAGGGTAACTGGCCTTTGATATATACAGGGTCATTAGGTGCAGATTTGTACTTTTTCTCTACCCTGGGAGTGAGGATTCTAGCTCTTACAGGGTCTTTAAAGATGTCATCAGTATGTTTAAGCATACCCTTTAACATTGGTAATGTTTGTGTAGCCCTTTGAGATGAACTTAGTGTGTCAAAAAGAAAATCCTCATCTAAAGTCTCTTTATGAAGCTCTACTCCATGATATTGTGCAGTTCTGTTAACGAGCTCAATATATCAAATGTTATCATCTGGAGGAAAAGGTCTGGATGGATATAGGTCGGGTCATTATCTGGTTGAGGGTCAGCATTATAATTATCCCATGGGTCAGTATCCTGTGGTGTGTAGTCATCTATATCCCCATCCCCTGTATCCTGTGGGTCAGGTGATGGTGGTGGAGGAGAATGAGTAGGTGTAATGAGTAAATTTAGATCAATGGGTGAAGAAGGTGGAATGTATGGTGGAGAAGGGTTAGCACACACATTTTTGCTTTTTAGAGGAAAGTGGTAGTCTTCTTGTAAGTCCATTTTCCTCTTCTCAGGAAGTTTGGCATGAATATGTCCAGTTTCTGGATGAATCTTAATCTCCCGTTTCGGATCCGAAGGTGGAATATCGGTCCGAGGCTCGTTTGTTTAAGTACTTTCTTTAGATGCCGGTTTTGGTGTCGAAAGTTTCGGCTCCGAAGTTTTCGGCTCTGAAGATTGCCTTATGCACCGGTGGCACAGAAACCAGAAGGTGTTTGAATTTCGACGCCGAAGGTTTCCGGTCGGCACGGCGTGGGGACGAGTAGAGCCCGGGCCGGAAGGCTGTTGTTTATGTTTCGCGCCGAACTCGAAGGCGGGCGCTCGAAACCTTTTCTCTGTGCCGACCTTGGCCCGAACGCAGAGGAGGGACCGGAGCCTTTTTATGGGGGAGATGGTTGGGGAAGGAAGTCTCTTTACTCACGATCCGTTGTCCCGGTGTGAGGTCTTCGGCATCGGTGTCTGCTTCAGACACGGAGATGTGTTGCTCCTCCATTTCGGCTTCCTGCGCTTGTGATTCTTCTTGTTCGGACTAGTTTCCGAGGAGATCCGGGCCGGAGCCACTTTGCTGGTACATTTCATGACATCGAGCCAGACGGTCACGGAGCGTCTTCTTCGATCGAAACGATCGACACGCGTCACAGTCCTTCTCGTCGTGTTCCGGGGATAGGCAAAGGTTGCACACTTCGTGCAAGTCAGTGCGCGGAAACTTAACGCGACACCCTGGACAGAACTTGAATGGAGTCCGTTCCATCGACTGCTAACGGCCTTCCATGAATCTTCTGATCGAAGGTTTTTGAGTGTAAACGATACACGGAGAATGGGAAATGCGATCGATAAACACTACCGTCGAGGGTAGTGGATTGCGAGTCGAAGGGGGCCCGAAGAACGGTGCCGAACCGGAGCGCAACAATTCACATCCGAACCCGATGGCGAAAAAAAACAATCTAACAATGGAGTCGCTGCCCATGCGCACTATCACCGAAAGGAGGCGTCACCTACCTCGTAACTGGAAAAGACTTCTTCAAAGAAAAACAAAGTGCAAACATCCGGACCCAACACTAGATGGCAATCTATGCACAGCATATGATCTACAGCTCATATGCCTCGAACATAATCTTATTGGTTTGACTAGGATTTCCACTATCAAAAAAGATGAAGATTTGGATCTTTCTCTGTACAAGATACTCCATCTTTGTGATGGTCCACAGGATTTGCCTCCTGTAATTTCAGTTTCCCCATGCAAGTCAGATACCAAAGAATTTACTATTAATGGGGCGACAATGTGGTGTTAATCACTTAATCTCCCTTTTGCCAGGCCTAAGCTTCCCGTTTTAATACATATAAGTCACCCCCAGAGTAGGCCTTAAACAGCCCATATGACAGGGTGCACTGTGTTTAAAAAGTTAGATATGTACTTTTATGTTTTAAATATACTGGTAGTGAAAAACTCCTAACTTTGTTTTTCATTACTGTGAGGCCTACCTCTTCCATAGGATAACACAGGGTTACCTTATCACATTTAATAAGCAATAATTTTTGATTGGGAGCCGGCAGGAAAGTCATGTTTGGTGTCTGGGGGATTGCAATTTAAAAACCTCTTAAATGGGAAAGTTGTATTTAAGGCACAATCCTGAAAAGTGTTCAGCTATAAAGGGTTTGGCCCTTATTCAGTAAGGCTAGGCCAAAATTAACAATCACACAACAGTACTGATATCAGTTATTCTTCACTTCACACGATCACATACGACACTTGATGTGACCTTAAATTATAATTTTATTTATTTCAAATTTTTTCTTTTGTTTGTAAAAAATTGTTTTCATAGGTTTTTTAGAGACATTTGTTTACTAAATACAGAACTGGAGCTCATTTGATTTGTCATTACTGTCACATGTGGTGCATGATGGGAGCAGGAGCTCCTGGAGGTCTTAAAGGCACGGTGTCCAGGTTCTTGGAATCCTTAAAGGCAGGGGGCCAGTTTTTTTTTGATACTGTGATGTTTTTTCATTTATGCAGCCTATGGGCTAATTGCCTGCTATTACTTGCCTTTTTCTCTAAAAATAAAGGAATGTGTTGGAACACTTTTACAGTGTATATTCTCTGTTACAGAATTTATATATGAGGTTATTTTCTTTTATTGAAAAACCCATGTAATTTTGGCATATTAGCCTATTTGAGATTTATTAGGCTGCATGTTTTTTATTTATGTATACATGTATATGTTTGGGAGGTACTCCGTACTTTTTTACCAAAGCATACACATATATATGTATTGTTGTATATGCTCCGGGGTCCTGCACGTGGGTGGGGATTATTCAGTGCTTATGACTATTGATGAGTATCCCCTGGAAAAAAACCTATGAAAACAATTTTTTACAAACAAAATAAAAAATTGGAAAGAAATAAATAAAATTATAATTTAAGGTCACATCAAGTGTAATATGTGATCATGTGAAGTGAAGAATAACTGATATCAGTACTGGCATGTGTGTTGTTGTGTGATTGCCTTTTAGAAAGTGGGCGTTTTCTTGTCCTAACCATCTGGTGCCTGCAGCCTGTGTCCTGGGTCACATAACTAGGTGTAGTTGGAAGTTGGCCCTTGTGTATTACTCACAGACCGCATCAGAAAAGAGGGTCTGGTTGTTGGCATGATGGGCAGCCTCTGGCACGATTGAGTGAGGGCTGCCACCTACCACACTTGCACTTCAAAAGCACTGGCCCAACTTGCACACAAAGAACTTTACACTCGCCTATTGCGCCCCGGATACACTGGGACCAGGGCAGGGAGGCCGAAAATTCCAGAAACCTCTGTAGGGAGAAAGTCAAGAGGGCTTCCCCTGCTTCAAAGTGAGCACCAGTTATAAATATTGGACCCTCAGACCCAACTCTTCAGATCACTTCTGCACCCGTGAATAGTACAGAAGTGCCCAGCTCTTTGGAGTCTGCCCTCCTGACCAGGGACAGCTCTTTTACCCAAGGCTTGCTTTGCTGCTCAAGGACCCTTCTGTTCCTGCGGACAGCTCTACTGAGGCAGCCTGCTTGTTTGCTGCCAGAGCCTCCAGAGTGTCTCTAAGGTCCAGTCGGCTGACCTCCTGTTCCGAGCTCCTGGCACATAACCGGCTCCTCAGCACAGACACAACTTGATGCTGACAACCATTTTTTGCCTACCATGTCACCTCAGTTTGGACCCAGCCATATGCAAATCAGTCTTGATCCTGCTCCTTTGGGAACAGTCCAGCCCGAACTGCCAAGACAGGTCCTTCCTGAACCAGAAAACAGGTAACCTAGGATCAGTTTTGCCCTTATTATAGGCTCTTCAGCCAGGTATAGCTTGTTTCCAGTGGCACAGTGACCACATCTGGGCATACCCGTCACATTTAGTGCGTCAACTGCAACAACAAGGTAATGGATTGGATAGCTAGTGGACGAGATCAATTCAAGCATTCTGTCAATCACCTTGTTGTTTTTTCATAAATACTTTACACATTGCCTCCAAGTTAAGCCTGGTGGCTTTTGTGCCAAGCTACCAGAGGGTTAAGCACAGGTTAATTTAGTGACTTTCTGTCGTTCACCCCGAGTAGGGTTTCACACCCCCTCCCCCCTTTCAACCAGCAACCCAATGTCTCACGGATGTGCATTAATATTTGAATGAGATATTTGAAGACTTTGCAAAACCCGCCCAGCATAAAGATAATTTTGATGTGGGCTGAAGCATTGTTTGGCGCAGGTGGCTCTTACAAATGCCTGTTTTCTGGGTTTATAGAAGCCACGGACTCACCCCTCACAGACAACACGCATCGGTGCCCCACAAAGGGGAGTTACCCCCAGTCAACTCAGATTCATGGGGATGGACTGGATGGCAGATTCCATGCTCTAAAGAAACAATGGGTCCTGTAGCAGATCAGGTGAGTTGCTGATCACCCATTAGGTCCCCCTGCAGCTTCTGTGCATGTTCCAGAATGTATGAATTAATTTCCTCTTTTTACAGAAACATCTTTCTAGGATATCATAATATGTGCCAGATTGATACACATGCTTTATTTATGAATGACCTGATCCACGTTCACCTATATACGAAACATCTTTTCCTTTGGGGTGCTACTCCAGACACACCGGACTAATTACCAAGCCACGTGTGTGTGATTGGTCTCATCGCGGGTTTTAAAATTTTTGAGGAGACTTTGATCCAACCCACTGGTTTCCCTCCGCACAATGGGTATTCCGACTTGCACCATACACCTTTCAAATAAGTGTCTGTCATCTCCTAGAAAAAAAACAGATGTACAGTCTTCATTCACAGGCCTTTAAGGTAGTCCAGATGGGGTATGTGGAACTAAAAATTGGGGCTAAAACGCATCAATCTTAAGCAGCCCTTTCAACACAGTGAAATAAAAAGGGAACCATATTGTGGTGGAAATTTAATGTCAGACTAATCATTCCATTCTGTGTGAAAAGAGACTTGGCTTTTCAATTTCGAATCTGCTTCAACTAAAAAGCATGGATTTTTTAACTCTAAATATAAGAACCAAAGGACTTCACCAATCATGAGATCATTGTCCTGATTTAGTTGCATTCTTTTTCAGTAATGACAACAGTAAAATGTATGCTTAGGATGCGGTTCTGGAAATTCTTGAATGCTATTGAAAAATCTGAAAATAATTGAGGAGGGGGACAAAATTTGGTGGTGCATTGATAATTTACTCTGTTTCTTAAAATAGTTTCCCTAAAGCATACCTTATGTTTTTTCGACATTCATTTTCCCCAACTCTCAAGGGTTACAGACAAAATCCCATCTCTTACTTTACCAATGGCTTGCTAGTCATCTGAGCACGCAACAATCTAGCAATTGGCGTGGTGATTCCTCCGGCCCTCTATGTGATCACAGGAGGACCCAGAAAGGCCCAACACAGTGGACAGGTCAATTGTCCTTCCAATTGAAATGAACTGGGAATCATACACATTGTGATAAAATCTGAGATGCCTCTGAGGGAGACAAAGACTATTTTCTAAGCAGTCCATACCAACCTCTTAGGAGATTTTTGGGACGTTATTTTTTAATGCGACCCTTCGAATTTGTGATTGCTTTTTCAAGGCAAGATGCAATTTTGCTAAAATGTGAGGAGATAGAGGTAGAGTAGACCAGTGAAGTGAAAACACTGTGTAAAATTTCCTGATAAACAAATTTTGGCTCAAGAAAGAAAAAAGTCAATAAATGGAGGAAAAACCCACACAAAGTAAAGCAAAAACAAACCGCCTCGCACAGACAGAATGCCAGTGGCCCATATTTCAACCATCCCATCTTTTCAGGTGGAAAACAATTAAATACGGAGACATCTTTTATTGCATTCATTATGGATCCCTGGAGCAACTTGGTGGTGGCGGAGTCTGATTATTTTATTGTAAGGCTTCTGCACAACTGTTTTCTTTTGTTCATTATAAAAAGGGAAACTTAAGAAAGGCTTTAATACATGTCAATTGCTTAAACAAATATTTTTGAAAGATATATATATATATATATTTTTTTTTTTTAAATTAAGAAAAAGGGTTCCAGGCTGTCACATGGAGGGGGAGCCATTCTAGTACTTAAATAAGGAAGTTCAAATGATGGTGAATTGCTTTTCCACACTGAACAGCTACAAAATGGATGCCCTAGATTCTTTTAGGAATAAAAGATAGCTGTCGAGATAATGTTCAATATCCCCCTTCGCAACGCCTTACTCCCCAGATGCAGACTAGAGTTCTCTTTCACTGTTGACCCTGCAGCATCAGTCTGCTTGGTTATACTGGAATAAGGATGGCATAACTGGCTTCCTAGATTAATTCAGATGACTGATTTCACGAACCATTTCAAAGACATGGATCGGTCTGGACTGCCAAAGACATCAAACTAATAGATAAACGGGGGGCGTGGTTTGGACGCCAGTGAAGATGGCGGCGTGAGCCCTTGTCTCCTCCCGTGGCGAAGCCAATACTTCTATTTTCACCTGCTTCCCGCGCTGATTTTCCGACATATTAACGGCAAAAGGTGGTGGAACCACTGCTGTAGGCAAAGATGTAATTTTGAGGAAGCTCTGATCGAGAACGATCGTGAACGAGGTCAGCAACAGCCCTGCTCACTGTCTGCCATCGGTACCGAGTCTGCGCCTTATCATGACTCATCTCATCTGATACTGTCGGTGCGTCCCGACTGTTGGATTGACCTCCGAGAGCCCGGTGATTGCCCACTGCTGAAACACTGCACCCGTTCAATCCCCGGAGATAAGGCAGACACAGAGAACCAAGTAAGATCGTGCGCGCCTGTGCTCAATATGGCCGGCGTATAAACATTAGCGCTAGACCGTTCTTCCTGTTCTTTTCGTCTCCCTGCCTATCGCTCCTCCATTGAAACCTGCAATGAGTGACTTATGCTTGCGGAACCACACTGAGGATCTTTAAGACCTTTATGATCCTGATGGCATGTCGAGTATCAGTGTTTAATTAATGCTTAATTAGCGCCTATCTCTGGCGACTACTAGCGACTATTAGCGGCTATTAGCGTCTGTTTTGATACCTAATTTTGTGACCTAATTAAGACACCTTATGTGATGTGCCTGCCGCCGACTCTCAATGTGGATTGTTAATTATCCCCGCTATCTGCCGGTCTGATGGAACCTGCCGGCCTGATGGAACCTGCACCATGTGCGCTACACAAAATGGCGGCCAAATTAGCGCTACTATGATCGAAGTTCCAACCTGCGCTGCTTTCGTTCTATTAGGGTGTGGCATACTGATTCAACAAACAGCACTGCTCGTTTAGCTGTTTAATCATATCCACATACTGCCTTGTATGACATCAGGAAACAATGTATGCCCCTGTTTGCAGTCTGCTGCCTGTTGCCTGACTCTAAGATGGCAGCCGCCCAAATGAATGAATAGGTGATCCATGCACCCGAGGTCTCATGATCATAGGTCCCACGCTCTAGTGGATCTAAACAGCACTATGAGGCACTGAGAAACACGGAGAGGCACTGTAGAACACTGCACCACACTGAGTGCGGTGAGCACTGTGAGCGTTGTGAACTCTGTTGGTTGAAGCTGAGGCTGTACTGGGAGGGCACTGTAACTGAGCGGTGTGGCACTGAGGTCGAACTGTGAGATACTCTGGAGGGACTCTGAGGCAGACTCTGAAATACACTAAATACTCTGGAGAGCTCTGGAACACCCTGGAACACCCTGGAACACCCTGAAATACCCTGAAATACCCTGAAATACCCTGAAATACCCTGAAATACCCTGAAATACCCTGAAACACCCTGAAACACCCTGAAACACCCTAAAACACCCTGAAATACTATGGAGTGTTCTGAGATGCTCTACAGTACTCTGAAACGCTGCGAACTACTGTGGAAAGCTGAACACTGACCATTTTAAAATACAGTGTACTGTGAAGCACTGCGAAGGTACTGCGAAGGTACTGCGAAGGTTCTGTGAGGGTGCTGCGAATTGGTACAGGTGCTGTGGGTTCTGTAAGTAATGTGAATAAGGGAGAATCAGCGAAGCATTGTACCTGTATACACCAGTGCAAAACGCTTCACGACAACTTGGTGAACGTCTTGATCTACGTCGACGCATCCTGTCACATCTCCATACATTCCATCACACAACTGTCTCCCATCAGCTCACCATCAGTGAATACCAGTGATCATCAGCGACCAACAGTCAACAGTATCGGCACTGTCAGCACTATCAACTATAATAACAAGCATCAAGACCACTAGGGGCACTCAGAGCACTCTGATACTGCCTGCAATATCGCCATATAGCGACAATACCAATACCTTTCAGCCACACCAAGACACGATACTCACTCAAAATGTCTGAAAAAGAAGCAAAAAACCTAAAGAGACTCAAGGCTGATCACCCTGGTCCAGACTCACCAACCAAAGGCAAACGTGATATCAACACGACAATGGATACCACACTGAGCAAACTAGCGGAGGTCCATGACCTCGCCAAATCAACGAAAGAAGAAATCTCGGCGATCAGGCAAGACATTAGAGACACTAATAAAAGACTATCAGAAACCGAAACTAGAATCAGCCGCCTAGAAGATACAGAAATTAAAGTCCATAGTTCTCTGAAAAACCGGACTGTCTCGACGGATTCATTAACGAAGCGCCTATCTGGTTTAGAGGATAGGAACAGGAGAGGGAACCTAAGGATATTTGGCATACCGGAGGGAGAGGAAGACCCCTCAGGGTCCTGCATTACCTTCCTGGAGAACTGGTTCGCACAAGCTACTAATCTAACTTTCACCAAGCCACTGGAATTTGATAGAGCTCACCGAGTTCCAACCAGAAGAGCACCAAACCAAAAATCGCCAAGGCCAATTGTTTGTAAACCTCTCCGATACCAACACGTGGAACAAATCCTTGCCTTCATGCGGAAGAACAATCATATCCTCTGGAAATCGAGCAAGATCTTCATTTCCCAGGATTACAGTAAAGAGACTGTTGATACCAGGAAAGGCTTTTTGGCCCTCCGTCCAAGACTAAAGTCATTAAACTACCAATTTGCCTTTGCGGGCCCAGCAAAATTCCGAGTAGTGGTCCAGGGGGTCCCACATTTCTTTACAGATCATTATCAGCTAAAGAGATTTCTCAACGGACCAAACGAATCCTTTATGGAAACGGCGAGCCAGAGCCCTTCTACATCTGCAGATAATCGATAATTACTTATCCCCGTCGTATGTTTCAACCACATACACATAAGTCCTACATGATATATAATGTACACTGTATACTGCATGAGGTATAAGGTACAATGTATACTGCACAATGTATAATGACTTACGGATTTGACCACTCACCGGTTTAGTACCCAGTTAGTACCCAGTTAATACCTAGTTAATACCTAGTTACAACTTACTCCGAAGCGTGTACTCTCTAGGCTAGTCTATAGCCAATACACTCAAGCAATACATTCAATACACTCATGCAACTTCCGATAGTCTGAGTTCTCTGCAGACTCTGCAGAAACACAATCCGTGTTTTGCATATAGGTTTTACCTATAGGCAGTTTACAAACATGACTCACAATGACTCACAATGACTCACAATCACGGCTTACCAAGACTTACCAAGACTTACCAAGACTTACCATGACTTACCATGACTTACCATGACTTACCATGACTTTTATGACTTTTATGACTTCTTTCAACTCGTTACTGCAATATTTTATGCAAAATGCGGTGTCACATTCCTCATATGCCTCAGAAATGCCCATCTCATGCAGCATATCGTGCCACATACCTCACGAAATGCCCTGTAACAGGACACACGACATCATATCTAGACCATCACATCTACATCTTCCATCACAACATACCATCATTTATAGACATCATATTTAGACCACCCCTTAACTGACAACCACTGTCATTCACTGACACTTACTGACTCACTGAGCATAAATGTGCTCAATAAACTATACACAGTCCTCAGTCCTCTATAGTCCCCTTTTTCCCTGTTAACAACTCCAATTGTGACCAACACATCCTTTCTAAAACCCGCCACTTGGTGGACAATACAATGTTCAGACGCGACCACTGTTATTTCACATGGCTCCCATGGGAGGAGAGCTCTCTTTCTCGTCACCATATTCTTTCATATTCTTCAGGGGTGGGAGGGTGGGTTGGGGTTGAGGGAGGGTATGAGTAGGGGTTTGGTTTTTGTTTTCCTTACTTTGCTGTTATTTGTTCTTTGTAGGTCTTACTTTGTGCATGTCTATTCAGGTGTCCTCCAGTACTTGACAAATATTGCTCTTTGCAGTGAGCTCCATGGAAAACTCTGTTCAGTTTCAAATGTAGTCACTGGACCCTATAAATGTAATATAAGTTCCTACATGTGCTCCAAGAGGATTTTGCATTGTCGCCCTAAGGTAAACTCGATCTATGCTAACTTAATGTATTTGAATGTATTTGTGAACTGGCTTCTCATACCAGTTCAAATGTTTCACTACAATATCGTACTGTGTGCATGGCGTACCCATCGTGCGCAATCCATATACCCAATAATGTCCTTCACTCATACGGCATGCTTGGCAGTATGCTTTTAACAGCTTATCCCGCACTATCACTATCACTACCTCACGGTGTATTTTCAAAAAATGTGGACCCCCCCCAAGAAACCCACATCTTACACACATAACAACCACTTTGGGCCAGCCGCTATGGCCAAGCGTTATAGACCTAAAAGCCAGGGTATAATGTTAATAACATACTCATGACGACGCAGACCACCTTAAGCCCACTAACACACCATAGCATTAAGGTAATCTCACTGAACGTTAAGGGACTAAACCACGCGGTCAAACGAAAAAAGATAACTGACTACCTATACAGACAAAAGGGCGACATCTTCCTGCTCCAAGAAACAAAAATTGACTCCAAACAATTTAACTCACTTAGAAGTAGATATTTTAGTGAGGTTGTTGGTTCGGAAGCAGTAGGGAAGAAAAATGGCGTCCTGACCTTGTTAAGCGAAAAAAATCAAACATTGAACTAGTTTCCAGCACATCAGATTCTAAAAGGTAGGTGGATCACAACAAAACTAAGGAAAGATAAGACAGAATTTTATGTTACCAATATCTACGCCCCTAATAAAGATGAACTAGATTTTTGGGATGACTTAAATAGGCAGCTTGACACTATACCAGATAATGCTTTACATATACTGGCAGGAGATTTTAACTTACCTATGGACCCGACGCTTGACAGGGATTCACGTTGCCCCTTTCGTCCTAACAACTCCCATAAAGCCTTAATCAACCTTTGCACCCGCTTCAACTTGCTTGACACCTGGAGACTACAAAACCCTACTGGTAGAGATTATACCTTCTTCTCGCCCCCACACAATTCGTACTCACGCATCGACTACCTATTAATCTCCGGCAATGCATCAGCTAGAATAGTGGATACTGCAATCGAACCGAGAGTGATATCAGACCACTCCTGTATAAGCCTCACTATCTCTGACACAAAACCTCTCAGGAAGCAACCGCTTTGGAGGCTCAATGACGAGGTTCTGGAAAAAGTGTGCCATAGGGAAGCAATTGGCAAAGCAATACAAGACTTCCTCTTACTGAACAAGGAAGGGGATACATCCGACCTCATACGTTGGGAGGCCCTGAAAAGCTCCATTAGGGGAGAAATTATCAAAATAAGAACCGCTATGAATAGAGAATCCAACAAAACCCTTGAGAACCTAGAAAATGACATCAATGGATTAGAACAGAAACATATCCTGACAAGAGAAGCCTCAATACTGGGTGATATAATTAAGAAGAAATATGAATATAACAAAATTATCAGTGATAGAGCAGGAATTTGGATACATAAACAAAAAAGCCTTAAACTGTGTGAGTCGAACAAGGCAGGAAAAAGCCTGGCCTCATATCTAAAATGTAAAATACAGAAGAATACAATCAATAATATAAAATCGACAACAAGGGCTCGGCCCTCTCTGAACCAGACAAAATTGCTGAGATATTCAAAGAGTTCTACAGCACCTTATATAGTAAGAACCGGGACCTAGACCCAACTAAAATACAGGACTACCTAAATGAGTGCGATTTGCCATCACTTTCGGACAAGGAAAAAGTAGAAATTAATAAACCCATTAATAACTCAGAAATTGAGAACGCGATTAGATCTCTCAAATCTGGGAAGGCCCCAGGGCCTGATGGCTTCAATGCTCAATTTTATAAATGTTTCTCTTCTTCACTAATCCCTCCGCTCCTAAAACTGTTTCATGCATTCAGCATATCAGGCCAAGTTACCGGTACACCTGCTGAAGCCATTATAGCAGTAATCCCAAAAGATGGGAAAGACCCAACACTCCCAAAAAATTACAGACCAATATCACTAATAAATCTGGACTGCAAATTATATGCAACAAGCCTTGCCACACGTCTTCAAAAATCTCTCCCTCAACTTATCCACCCGTCTCAAGTAGGCTTTTTAAAAAACAGACTGTCTAGTGACAACACTCGTGTCTTGTCCCATGTTCTAGAAAAGGCCAAACTCACTGACACACCGACAGCCGCCATTACATTAGATGCCGAAAAGGCTTTTGATAAAGTAGACTGGAACTATCTGGAAGCAACACTGGATAAGTTCAATTTGGGCGGGAATTTTATACGAATGATAATGGCACTATATTCTAACCCCACAGCCAGTGTCAGAGCAGGAGGTTGTCTTTCATCTTCCTTTATACTGGAACAGGGAACAAGACAAGGTTGTCCCCTCTCCCCTTCCTTGTTCCTCCTCGCTATCGAACCCTTCCTATTCCACCTCAGGAACAATTCACAAATAACAGGTGTACAATTTGGTAACTATACCGTCAAGATAACTGCCTATGCTGACGATGTGCTGGTAATCTCTGAGAACGCAGACACTGCTATCCCTGCCCTCATATCATCGATAGATTCATTCTCCGCAGTATCTGGATACAAACTAAACAAAGATAAAACTGAAGTAAAACTTTTAAACAACCTAGGTGGGAAGGAGATTATAGGTGACTCTGGCCTTCTGTGGCAACCTAAATGCTTCAAATACCTAGGCCTAGAATTCACGGATGATCTGATTACCTCCCTTCAGGTCAATGAACAAACACTACATAAAAAAATCTCCACATTACTTGAGGGTTGGTCGCCCAAATTCCTATCCTGGTGGGGACGAGCCGAGACTTTAAAAATGATGATTGCTCCTCTTGTCAATTACCTAGCCAGTATGCTACCAATGACCTTCTCCAATGAGTTCTTGAATAAAATCTACAAACTTTTTAACACGTTCCTTTGGCAAGGCAAAAAGCCCAGAATATCAATGAAAAAGCTACAGCTACCAAAAGAAAAAGGGGGTCTGGGTCTACCGAACTTCAGGAACTATCAAACGGCATACCTTTGTAAGCAAGGCTCAAACTGGCTAATCCCACAAATTGACTACTCTCCGGTATGGGTGGACATAGAAAGGGCGATTGTCAAGGACATGCCTCTATCCGCTCTCCTCACCATGGACATATCCCATCTTCCCCACTCAAAATACATCCTGCTCAATACCAAGAGAGCCTTGCTGCGTCTGGATTTCCTCTCTACAGTAAAAGTCAATAAATACAAAATATCCTCCCTCTGGCACAATCCGAGCTTAAGGATTAATGGGGGAATGCTCCACTGGAAACACTGGTCAGAAAAGGGCTTAAACTTAGTGGAAAATCTCTTTAATGGTGACACTCCATTGCCTTTTCCACCCTCCAGAATAATTATGGGTTGGATCCAATAGACTTTTACAGTTTTCTAAAACTAAAATCTCTTCTCACGCATCGCTCTATTAAACCGACCAACCCATCACTAACCCCCAGACTAATACAACTCCTAAGGTCAGGACACGCCGTCTCTAAGATTTATAAACTTCTCTCTCCTAAACCGTGCAAATCTCACCTAAAGTGTGAAGTGAAATGGGAAACGGAACTAAACTCCTACAACATCCCATTCGACTGGGAGAAAATATATACCTCCCCATTCACTAATAAAATCTTGCCAATACTGTCACAAACCAAACTTATGTTAATAGAACATACTGGACACCTGAAAGACTTTATAAACTCAAACTCAGTGAAAATCCGACTTGTTGGCACTGCAAGTCTCAGACTGGAGATCTGGCACACATGCTCTATTGTCCCACTTTGAGAAGATACTGGGATAAGATTTATGACTGTATAAGCAAAACATTTCACGTAACCCCCCCCAAAGAGAGTTTTCTTACATTATACTTGGAGCTTTAGACCCCAGAATTGAGGATCTGAATGATCGCCTTCTACTTGATCTCATGCTTACTCTAGCCTGCAAAGTCATTCTTTGCAGATGGAAAAGAACTCTAAAGAGGTCTCATTTAACACTTGGCAGGAATGGTTAACTTTCCTCAGAGGAGCAGACAACGTTGCGCTTCATTCCTCTCCCTGGCGGCCCCCGCATAGAAAACTGTGGAAATCCCTGGATGCCTCATCCTTCTCATATGACCCTCCATGACACAAATAATTGCTGACATGTGCTATATTGATTTCTTTGGAACGTAATAATCCATTTGTATTATACCGTGATGCTTTGATTATTATCTCCATGTTCTTCCAGACACATATCACTCGGAGCTCACTGCCTCACAGATAGACACCTGTTTAACATGCACCTTACATTTTATTATTATTTACTGCTCTGTTTGTTTGTTTATTTTATTTTACATGTGCGGTTCTTCTCTTGGACTCTCACTGGTCTGCCATCATTCTTGCCACTGTTAGCAATATCTACAACTGCTGGCACCTATCTGTACCGCCAATGTATTTATTCTATTTCTGTTGTTTTGGTTCTATTACAAAACTTTAATAAAAATGACCTGAAATCTAAACTAATAGATAAACAAGCATGTCACAAAGACTGTACATCCTACTAGTTGTCACAAACAGGAGTGCACAGAGAAATAATATAATACATGTTTTATGTGAAAATACAAGCCCATAAGTAAACTAAAACAGCCCCCTCCTGAACGTGTGCAGAACCAACTGACACTCCAAGCGTAGGGTAAAACAAAAGCACAATGATTTGGGCAAGACAGATCAGGTAAAAGACCATGAGGGGGGCTTCAAACTCCACATCCACTGCTGAAACCACTTGCATATGGAAGACATCATACCGTCACAGGCAGCACACAAAACTGAAGAAATTAGCTCAGGTGCACTAAATCGGAGCAGGGAACTACTACTTGTGAGTGATGTCAAAATTAGAGAAAGCCCCACAAAAATAAAGCCATTAGTAGGAAACTATGTCATGCCCCAATCAAGACCTGAAAAATCACCAAGAGGAAAATGGTTGAGCCAAATGACAAGCACTTACCTGACGAAGAGTGATCGCTTTTCGCTCGTCCGAAGTGATCCAGATCCTGAACTCATGCTACTGTTCATCATCTGCTCCCGCAGATCGTGAATCTTTGTTTCAAACCGGCTGTACTCTGCAAAGGAAATGAGAAGGGAGAAGTCAACCTATGGCACTGATCTGCGGCCTGTATTAGACTTCCTGGAGCAAATCAATGAACGCAGGCATTCCTCAACACGGCTGAAATCTGTATCCGTATTTATTTTTCTTTTACTATTGAGTATGTATCGGGGTATGCCAGAGAATCGATGGGACAGAGACAAAGATCAGGAGCAGCTAAATTTTAGTCTTTTAACCTATGATCATCATGATATATAGTAACGAGTTTAACTTTGACTTACACTTTGTAATGGATTTTATCAACTATAAAATAAACCTATTTGAGTTGAGCAGCTAAATGATGTCAAAGAAGATAGAAGAGTACAACTAAGAAAAAAGCCCTAAATCCAAAAACACGCTTCAAAAACTCGTACAGTTCCCGCAGCCCTAGAGGCCTTCAACAGAACAGAATGTCAGTACAATTCACTAGGAGAGCACAATCTCAAAAGACGACAAAAAAAACTATATTTCTGCGTCCTTTAAGGAACATCCACGGTGTAAGGCAGCTAATCGGATTAAATCTGACCAACGTAGAAAAGAAATAAAAGTATGGCTTGAAAGAACTCTCAAGTTGGTCCTAAAGTATGAAGTGGAACCTCCAACTGTCAAACTTGCCATTACAGGCTGCACACCAATGAATAAAGTATACAAGTCCTTCCCGTAAAGCCTCAGTCTTCTATGTCACCCCATAATTTGGTGCTGAGGAAGGTTTTTGCAAGCCAGGTCCGATTTCATGGAGGTCATACAAGTTCCTACATCACAGGGTGTTGAATAGGTTTGTATGATCACATCAAAGCAAATAAATTTTCAAAATCTAACTAATTCTACTTTAAGAGTTAGAAGACTAAGTGAGGCATGAATCAGCACCTCGGGGGATTGGGGGCGGTGGAGGGGGCTCAGACTTTTTCAATTTTGGCCCAACCAAGGTTGTTGGATGCCTTGAAATTACACGGAAACGGCAAATGAAATTTCTTCCTAACACTGCATCATGTACAAGGTCTGTATAGCGGGCACTCCTCTCTGAAATCAAGGGATCACAATCTGAAGGTTCATTACATAGTTTGGAGACATGGTGGAGCTACACTGAGAGGGGATGCTGATTCTCCATAATTCTCAGCCATTCTAACTGCCCTTATGGCACCACTGTTACATGTGGTAGTCTGTTCATCACGTCCTTGGACTATCAAAACCACGTGGTTTTGGGCTCCAATCAAAACTCATTCTAAAGTACTTCAACTGGAAGGAGAGTTTAAGGACACAATTGAAAATTTAAACTGCAAGACAAACTACAAGGTCGAATGCTCAAACGATCTTGCAAGTTTTAGGCGTGACTTGGTGGCCCAAGGAAGAAAAGGAAGAAAAACAAGTACTACACAGAGAAAATATTATGGATTGCTTCTCAACGAGGACTTGAAAAGAGCATAGGAGCCAACAGACGTAGCCTACTACGAGAATGATAGAAATGTTAATATCAACACATCACTCAAGAGGGATAACACCGTCTTACTGCTACACTGTGGCTATAGGCAACAGAAATGTCTTGTTTGGGTTCAAAACCTAAAGTATGATGGGGTAACAAGAGCAACTATAGTTTGAAGAAAAAGTTTTGTCACATCCAAAAATATCAGGGCAACCATTACAAATAAAACGGATCAGAATGTCTACTAGAAGTCTGTACCTAGCCAGCTATCTACTATGTGCTTTGCCAACCGGATAAACAACTATTAGTTTGGTGATTTCTTCAAAAACTAGTGGGGGCAACTATACATTGTTTACAGGATTACAGCAAGAAGGAAAACTAGCTACCCATCCACAGCCCTTAGCAAGGGCCTCACCAGAGTAATAATTCTGCCAACCTAGGGTCAAGCCCAGGTTGCTGGCAGACTAGGCAATGATGCCCTGGGATCAGACACTGACCACTTTCTCTCACAAGGACATCTCAATTAAACCGGAGGTCGATCCAATTTTATGCATAAGCAGGAGCACCTATGACAATGAGAGAGGCTGAAACTGGTGTTGGTCTAGCTCTTCTGCCTCAAAATCTCTTTCCAACACAGGTTTCTGTAGGTAAAGGAATTGACGTGTGCTGTAGTGGAAGAAGTTGACACTCTAGGCCAGTCTTCCCCTTTGGGTCAGTGGGAGCAAGATCACCTGGTTATAGGGTTGGAATTGTGAGTTTGACCTCACAATGTCATATCACGAGGCAATACATTCACACCCAACTCTATCACACACTACCAGTGACATTACCTTTAAAACATGAAGACTCAACCACATGCCTATCACAAAGCCAATGGAAAAACGTCATCCCAGTAATAACAGAAGGAAAATATATCTCCTCACAGTAATTACCGTGCAGGATATATTTTCCTTCTGTCTTATGTTTTGGTGTGTCGAAGAGGCATTTTACAACGTTTTAATTCGTTATAGGATGATGTGCAAGGTATGAATGGTATCTATGAGGTTTGTGAGTGTGATGTGTTTCGACTAGGGTGAGACTGTTTACTTTTGAATTTATTATGCTTAAATCACTATTCTCGAAACAGTTTATGAATTTCAAGTAAAGAAAAAATATAGCGATATTTCCTATATAAAAAAGTTGTTGCAATCTTAATATTTGTTTTTGACTCTTCATACAGAGTATTTGTTTGGAGGTGGGTTGTTCTGCTCTTTATTGTCCTGTTTTCCCTGTCCCGCTCCAAGATCGGTTTCTAGTTTGGGGAACCCTTTTCTTATATTGTTAAAACCTCATCCCAGGCCACAAGTTATTGACATTGGTTCGCAGAAAGTCACAAGACAGGCCTGCCTGAGACGTTGAAAGCATATGAAGAAGCGCAAGAACAACCACCTATAAAACCAACAAAGGCAGCAGGAAATACACACTGGACTAATCTGGACAAACGCTGTTTGATGAAATAGCACAACTAATGTAGTGGTGCAAGAAAACATATGGGTTGAGAAAAAGATCTAATCTACAAACTTAGCACTGTGGCGCCAAGCCCTCCCATGATCACTCTAAATTCCCAAAAGCATCGATGTGAACCTTAACAACACTGCAATGTACCCTTGGAATTATGCCTTAGAGGACAGATAACGAAAATAATATGAGCCACCTTTGTATAGACTGCTTCGATGTGCTGCAGGATCTCTGCACGAGGCAAGTTCTAGCCGAGAGAGAGGCGGCCATATAGAGAGCTGCAGCCGAGGTCACCCCAGCACCCAAACTCTGTACAAGAACATCGTCATACATTCCCATTGACGGTCAGCTCACATTACTTGCAAGCAGAGCAGGAAGACCGACTAAACAAAGGCATTGTTCAGGGTCTGGAGAAGACCAGAGGAGAAGGGTTCAAAAGGCCTCCAATTCCCTTAACTAACTCGAAAAAGATTATGCAGTTTGCCAGCCAGATCCCATCGATACCTTAAGGTATTCAGAAAAGATTAAGCATCAACATCTTGGCACAGACCTTCGAGTCAATGTATCCTCTGTGCAGGACTCCGCACCTAAACCAGACGGTGCCTTGATCGACCAGACACTTGCGGCTGGCAACCCAAAACACATTTTGCACTGCGCAGGCAAGACAACTGTGGTGGCAGACTCACTCTCAATCTCAAAGTTTAATGGAGGAAGAGGATGTGAAGATCTGTACAAAACGATTCTAAACTCAACTGTTCACCAGAATCAAAAGTGCCTAATTCACTGCCACCTCATGCGTTGTGGCCGGCTCTAGAGCTTCTGAATCCACGTGCTATATGAAATTAAAGAGGAGGCATAAAAATTAAAATGAGAGGATGGTACATGTTGCACAGTAACTTTAATAAATGCCTGTGTATTTCCCAAAGCCGTGTCTTTTAATTTTATAAAATGCCCTGGGCCAAAACTGGCTCCATTAGTGCTAAACAAAGAGCGCACTGTGTCAGTGGGAGACGATGGAAAGAACCCAGCAAGAGGAAAGAGAAGCAGGCACCTTAAAACAGACAAACACCTGAAGGGCGTGGAGGGACGAGGTCCATACATACAGGATAGAGACTAAATCCACCAAGGAACACGTAGAAGTTAGGTTAGAAGCAGAACTAAGAACGGAAGAGTGAAAAACAAAGTCCACCTGAGAGTCCTGTGAAATGCGGGCAAAAGACAAGTTTATGGGAGGGCGCCATAATGTTAACAAAGGACAGTGGTGCGATTGTAACGGACTAGACAACTGAATGTTAGGATCTAGTACTATACAGTTAACAGACCGGCAATGCTGACAACTGTGAAAAGAAAGGCAGTCAGCACTGGTCCCTGTCACCTTAAGAAGCGAGTCCATGCAGGGGGAGGAAACATGCAAACCTGACCAACAGCACTTTCGGCGACCGACAGTGCATAAACCGTTGCTCATTGAACATCTTACATGAAAACAGGACAAAGTATGCACCCCAATTTTGAGACATAACAACGCATGCCCAATTACGTAGGAGGGCACGATCACTAGATTTTTCCACTGAACAAAAGGCGGAAGTTAACAAAAACACTAAAATGTGCCCTGTTGCGGTCGATTTCTTATAACACTACAATGCCTGGGTGCTCACAAGTCCTTAAATCGCCACAAAACAGATGCTTCGTTACAAAGCTTGATAAACTCGTTCGCCTTATTCACAACCAATTTTAAATAAAATTACACAAAGTTGAATAAAATATTCCGTTTGATAACCAGTCGAGGCAGGAACAGATGAGGCCTATGTAAAACGGAACTACCTGCAGAAGTTCGGTGTGCACCGGTGTGCAGACTCCGCATGCACAAGAGGCTCCTTGATGCTCTTAACACAGCCCAGGATACTTCCTTGCACCTCGATTCATAGCTGACGCTGCCCCATGTACCACGTTCACTCCGGCTCTACAAGTTGTTCGCCTCAGCTGAAACGTGCCCTTTTCGCTCTCCATTACTCTTTGAAACCACAGAGGCTGGGTGGTGGGACATTCATATCACACGCTAGCCCATCTCTGAAGATTCCACTTACTGAGGTACAACTGATGCCAAACTTCTAACCTGAGATGTGAGAAGCAGCCAGAAGTGTCTTCGGCTCCACCGACCCACCTTACCACACACCTACACTGGTAGAGTGTTGGGCCTCAGCTGATCCATTTTAGAAGTCAGGGCTGTGACCCCCTCGGAGATCGGCTCCCAATTGCTTTGGATTCCAAAACTCAATCCATGGCTCAAGATCTTTTTGCGGACTTTCATTTCAAATATTTTATGATTCTTAAAGCAAGTACAAATTAAATACAATAGAATATGTGGAAAGTGAAATACAAATTTCGCAACAGCCTCCTATCTTGAGCTCTAAATCCATTTTTTAACATGACTGGTTTTACCAGTAACATCCATGAGGAAGGAGTTACTCACCTGTAACAAAAGGTTTGCTGCTTCTTGTGCTGCTGGGTCAGTTGTTGGCATCTAGTGTTGGGGACATTACATGTTGTTCTTCGAAGGAGTTTGGTTTCAAGGAAACAAGTAATATCACTCCTAAAACCCACAATACATCAGGACACAGACTCCATCTCAGATTATCATTTTCCCCTAGGCCAGAGGTAAGTGCATGTGTGGAGCAGCGAGGCATGATAAAGTATGTGATGTGGAGAAGGAACCTTTATTGATAAAGTAAACATGAATGGTGTTCCCACCGGTGTTGCAGCAAGCTTGCCTCTGGTGAGATGCAGAAACATTATGTATCCACCACAAAAATCGCTACTGAAGGCAAGAAACTTTCTTCTGATTGATACATCTTCCCGCAGATTCCTCACCTCATGAATGAGCCCCAAAGCAGTACTTTCCTGGAAGGTGGCATTGAAAAGTGCTGGGAAGTCATGCAGCACAGCTCGGGCAAAGTACCACTAACTGCATGCCTGAGAAGTGAGGCCATAGTGCTTGGCAAAAGTATGCAATGACGGCCACATAGCCACCTGGCAGATGTCGACAACCAGAAAGCATGAGCACAAACGCCATTCAGTGGGCCAGGGCACAGCAGATCTTAATATAAAGGCTAACACAATGCAAAATAAACAGCTTAGTAACTGTCTTGCCCATTTTATCTCCTGCGAGACTAACAAACAGCTGTTCATCAACTCTGTACTGCTGTGTGCAGTGGATCTAATATGGCACTGCACATCTGAAATCCATCCGATGCTGACATTCCGCTGCTTTGGTTAGATGTGCAGGAGAGAAGAAAAATCTGGGACCCATGAAATGCAGAAACCATGTACGGTAAGAAAGATGGATACTAAGCAGGGTAGAAAACTCTTTGAAGGGTGGACAAAATGATAGGGCCTGAAGTTCTCTGACCTTGCGAGCATAAGTAATCACTACCAACAGAACTGTTTTTAATATAAAGAGTTCAAATGAGCACCTGTATGTCGACTCAAATGAAGATGCCATCAAGACAGTCAAAACAATATTAGAACATTGGAATGTTGAGTGCTCCATAGAAGACAATGGTGCTCCGGGCTTCTACTGACTGGTAGTAGTCCGGAGAGCAACATTCCAATGTGTTTTTTCATTTCACAGCTGTTGCTGTGAACAAAGGCCTCTCGGGGCCCGAGGGGATTTAAACCCCTGCTCGGGCTCCGGGAGGCATTTGTTTTTACAAATTAGAACATTCTGCCCTCTGGGGGCGGAATTGTCTAATAGCCTTAGAGCCCCCTGTAGTGAGCTCTACTGGCCATTAAAGGCCCGCTCCATTGTTAGAGGCCCTCGCCTTCGGAATGGGCCTTTAACACTGGAGCGGGCCTTTAACGCTGGAGCGGGCCTTTAATGGCCGGTAGAGCCCGCTACTTCGGGCTGTAAGACTATATTAGAACATTGGAATGTTGGGAGTTCCATTGAAAACAGTGGAGTGCTCCGGGCTTCTGAAGGCTGGTAAAAGCCCGGAGCTTCAACACTCCAATGACATCGTTTACAGCAGTTGTGGTAAACAAAGGTCCCACGGAGATCGAGGGGATTTCAATCCTCTCGGGCTCTGTGAGGCCTTTGTTTTATTTGTTAGAACATTCTGCCCTCTAGTGGTCGAATGTTCTAATAGCCGTATAGCCCGCCGTAGCTGGGCTATACCAGCATTAAAGTCCTGCTCCCTTGTTAAAGACCCTCGCCTTCGGCCTTTAATGGCTAGTGGGCTATAATGCTATATTCAAATTCCACTGAGGAAAAGTAAACGGAGTGGAAGGAGACAAGTCAAACTAACTTTTCAGAAAACACGCTACTAGTAGAAATCTAAAAAAAAAAAAAAAAAAATACATTCCAATGGGGGCCACTGACTGAACTTAGTCCAGTAGCCTACGAAGATTGATTTAGTAGCAGGCTTCCTTGCCACTAGGGGGGCATCTGAAACCACATAAGGAAAGTTAAAGACTTCACTTGGCATGGCTGAATCTCCATGTCTACAGCTGCAGCCTTGGGGGACTGGGGTGGAAGAAGGCCAGCTCTATGCAGTAGGAAAAGAAATTGACTAATTCCAGAGCATCAAAAGATCAGCATTCCAGATCCTCCAACACTTTCCGCAGTACTTTGGACACAAGCAGGATCTGCGGGACCAAAGCACGCATGTCACCATGTCGCCCAGTTTAGCACTCCAGCCCAGCAATGAGGCATCCATGACCAGGGTAGCCTGCAGAGGGCTAAATGAGCAACTCCTCAGAAGGCTGGAGGAGGTCCATCCAGAACTGCAGATCCTGAAGCACCCACTGGAACACCCACACCTGAACAGACTTCCACTGTCTGCTTAGACCCTACTGGAAGGCTCTCATCCGCCATCCAGTGTGAGGCACCAACAGGATGCACAAGGCCATGAGACCTAACAGGAACAAGACCTGCAGGACCTTTGGGCTTTGCAGGTAGCAGAGCACAGAGGACGGTGGCCACTGGATATGCAGCCTCCTAGATCCACCCTTCCTTAAACATAGTGCTATAATTTGTGTGGCTTTGGACAGGCTGTAACAGCTGCCCTTTTCAAGGACTGCACATTTCTAGAATAACCACCTGCCTCCAATGCAGTTGGTGAAATCACCCTGTAGGTGGGGCAAGGCCTAAGTTGTGAGCAGTAGCCCTGCTAATCTTGAAACATGCCAAGGAAGAGTCAGTCTTCACTCTACATAGCCATTCTCTGTGGTGGGAAAATTCCATGAGTGTAACCTGGACAGCTCCTGAAAACCCAGTGGAATACATCCATGATGCCGACAGTGCCAGCCATGCCCATAGAATGCGCAAGGGTTTCTGTGGACTCAAAGCCACACCAAGGATAATTTTTGATGCAATTAGGCCATCATTCACCAGGTGAGAGAAAGACTGCATGTTCTGGCAGGCTTACATTCGTACGTTTTGTGTGTTCCCATAAGTCACGGACGTCAGTAGTGACTCAAAACTTCAAAAAGAACACTTCCCAATTTATAATTCTAAAAACATACTTTGAAAAACTAATACTTTCCTAGGTTTTGTTGCCAAGTTGAAGGTAAAATAGTGTGAAAGGGAAAAAGGATTAGGGGGCTGGGGTTAAGGATATAGGGTTAAAGTTTAGGATAAGGAGTCGGGGTATAGGCCTGAATTAATATTCATCGGTTTAAAAAAATGAATGTACAAGTCTATGGTTTGAAGTTTAAGTGGTCCTAAGGAGTTTTTAGAAAGGGTTCAGTAAAGTTTAGCGTTAACAGGTAGTAAGGGGAGGATTCAGGGTAAGTTAACATTATAGAGCAGTAAGGATCTATTAGAGTCAAGGGAAGGGCAGCGTTTGTTTAGTGTCACGACTGGAACAGTTTTTAAGGCATGAAGATTGTAAACATTATTTTATTCTATCGTTTCAATATAAAAAATGAAGTCCAAGTTGCTTTTCACAGTTAACATTGCACTTAATTTCAAAAAGGAACACAATACAATTTTGAAGTAAAACAAATAGAAGGGCTAGAAACAAACTTATGCTATTTGTGTGTAGGAACAAACAAATTGAATTAACAAGGTACAAGCGGACGTATTAGCTTGAAACTGAGGTGGCATTAGCCATGAAGACAGAAAGCGAAGGTGCTAGAGGCAAAAGCCTTACGACCCAAGGTGTGAAGCTCAATCAATTCCCTGTTTGAGGGAGCCATGAGGTTCTGGTTTGAAGGCAACATCTGAACCACCAGACAGACTATCGGTGACGGGTGGGCGGAGAAAAAGTGCAAGTCTCCCAAAGCAGGCCTAGCAAGTCTGGCGATGTGCCTGAGAGCAATTAAAGGGTCTAGGAGAGCCTCTTTAAACAGGAACAACATTTCCACAGAACCTGTAGAGGATTGCAATATATTGTCAGAATGTTAGATTCCACTTCTGGGAAAGGCATTTTCAGAGCAAAGGCCTCCGCTGCCTTCCAAACAACTACTATAAAAGATTAAACCTTCACCGAAAAAGGGCCTGTAGGGGTAGAAAATGTCCCCTTGAGATATTCAGGCCACTGGCATTTTGCAAGTACAAGTAAATGCTGACATCAGCATTAAAGGTGACAGGAGATCAACTTTTGTGTCATCCTTCATGTAGCAGCGGTCCTTATGCTCCATTTCTAAGTATCTGAATCTCAACTAAAAAGCGTCTCCAAAGGGTCAAACTTTTCAATTCTGGGGAGGTGCTCACAATATATGCTAAAATTATTTGTAGAGTGCGCTAACGCGTATTGGGGCTAAATGTATATCAAAGGGTTAAAAGTAAGAGTGGAAAATAGCGGTTTTAGTGAGCCAAGACTTTTGCAAGATTGATACACCAAGAATTTGCGTGTTAAAAAGGGACTGTGTTGATATACAGCCTTGTGCACAAGTGGTTGCCTATTCAGGATCGTAAAGGCAACCAATTAAAACTGGAGTTCTTCGGTTCCATCTTAAAATGCCAGACACTGCCTGATCTTGAGCTGTATTTGTTTGCTGCCCAGTCCCCCTTTGCAATTAATGGCTGAAGCCAGCGAGTCAGACTCTAGACCTGCCAGTGGAAGGGGCCAGATGGACAGAGGTGAACTTAGGACAGTGTTGGACTGTAAACTGCCGAAGCCCTCGGATCTCATTCCTACAGTGTGCTGCACAGACTGGGCACACACACAGGGCTATTCCTCTGCTCTGTGGGTAGCCACCAATCTGCTGCTAGCGTCACCATTGGGCAGGTCCGTGGTATCACAGATGGAACAAGTGTTCATGAATGGCCCTGCCGAGGTGAGCAGGTGGTGTATCCACCCAAGACATCTTGGTTTACTAAGGAACGGGGCAGGTGGACAACGCATTGGTGGAGTCTTTTCCAAAGGAACCTGCAGGGTCTCCTACGCTGACGCACATGAGGTCTATGGGATGAAGGGAATGGGTGTCACAGCTGAAGTGCCTCGACACGGAACACTCTACCACTGTAGATAATGAGGCCTGGAGAATGGGGGGTCACACACTGGACAAGTCCTGGCAATACTGCTGCCAACAATACACCCAAGATTTGGTGGCGCCTTACGTATGCTTCGGCATTCTAACAAGTCTCTCTGTAAAGTGCCTAGAATTTGTCTAGTGCGTATGGGGGGGCAGTCCTTTTTGTACCTGGGTCCAACGTTCTGGAACAACCTTCCAGAACCGTTGCGAAGCTGCTTCACTTATGGAGTTTGGCAACGGATTGAAGATCTGGCTGTTTTAACTGGGGGGGTGAGAGGGGGCGGTAGGGATTTCACTTTCACGGAGTCTAGCGCAGGGAAACCACCTGGGGTAGCGGAGCGCTTCATAAGATGCAATAAGAACAACACCACACCAAACCAGTCTCTGTAAATTTAAGGTACAGTTCATGCAATTGCTGAATACAATATACCACGTCTACTACATCTCACACTCTGTACAATCCACGCACCTTGCCTGGAGCTTTCCTATGACAAACACATACTATGCTGAGGATACGGCTACTAGGAATGAGAACGTTTCAACACATTGAGAGCTCCCCTTCCAATTTGCTGCGAGCTCCCCTTCCCATTTTGCTGCTTGGGTACGTGGCAAATACCATCTTACACTATGCTAGATGTTTAACTGCGTTATTAACTCTTCTGGTGAAGAGCACACTGGATGGAGCATGGACGGGAGGCCTGCTGTCGAATGGGCAGGACTGGCTGAAGGACACAGCCATGTGTAATGAAACTGAAGAAACATATGGCACTGAAATCAATATGGACCAAGCCTAAGGATATTTTGGGACCGCTTAGATCTTATTTGGCAGGTCAATTGATTGCAATGAATGATCTGGGAGATCTGTAACATGAGCGAAGCTTATGAAAACAAGAGGCATAGCAGCTAGATCCCATGAACCAGACCTTGCAGAAGATGCTGCTAGTAGCTGCTGTCAGGGTGCAATGCACAGTAGGTGAAATGCCTGAAGATGCACATGGGAGGGTGAGGATTCCAGTGTTTATTGCATGATGCTGCTCAGATGTCTGTATAAATTGGAAAATGTGACTACATAGGTTACCAGGAGATTGTAAATGACCCAGGAGTGTTTCAGATGCTGTTAAAGAAATAGCATTGGCATTATCAATCCTGCATTTGATGCGGCATTACCAACTGGTATATGCCCACTTCTGTATGTACAAGGTCAATATTTTGGTATGATTTTAAGTGACAACAACAAATGCTAGATACCTTTGATGCCGGACTCTCAAATGAGTGGCTGTGGTCTGAAATAGATGTCCAGATTACATACAGCCTTGTGAAGAGAAGGGGGGTTGCATGATTTCAGGTCAGTGGGCAGATAGCCAAGATGAGATGGTTGATGCAAGCAGTTCCTCAGTCCTGGATTCATCCAACTTGCTTGAGGAAATTTTAAGCTATCAACATGTGCCAAAATGAGGCACCGGAACAATGCTTTTCCGGATAGTCCTGAGCTAGTGCCATTTGTACTTGCATGTCATCCGAGTACTTTGAAGATGAGCAGCAACCACCACCATCACCTTGGGGAACACCCGAAGGGCGCTGGTAAGGCCAAAGGAGAGCACAGTGAACTGAAAGTGCTTGTGACCTACCGTGAACCGTAGGTAACGTCTGTGGGTGGGCAGGACGGGGATATGAAACTATACGTGCTGCATGTCCAACGCTACCATCCAGTCTCCTGGGTCCAAGGCAGACAAGACCTGAGTGAGCATTTTGAACTTCTTCTTGAGGAAGAAATTCAAGGAGCGCAGGTCGAGGATAGAACAAAGACCGCCGTAGCTCGTCCTTCTTGGGCACCAGAAAGTAGCAGGAATAGGAACTACAACCTACTTCTGGCGTCAGCACGCTCTCTATGGCTACCTTGGCCAAGAGAGCTGTTACTTCCTTGTGGAGAAGGGATAGGTGGCCCTCCGTCAGCCTGTCGTAAGTAGGTGGCATGGAGGGAGAGGTACTCTCACAGGGAGTAGCCCCTTCAGACAATCTGCAAAACCTACCGATCCAATGTTATAGACCGCCAGTGGGGGTAGCGATGGCAAGTCCTGTCCCTACTGGTTGCCCATGGTGGCAAGAGGGCAGACTATAAGGGTTTGGAGGCCACGTCTTCCGGGGGAGTGGTGGACCGGCCTGACCTCTGGCTGCCCGACCCACGGGGTCCGTGGGTACCGCGTCCTCAGCCACGCAGCGGGAGCGAAGCTTGTGCTTTGTTAGCTAGGTGGGTAACAATGCTGCTGTAAGCCCCTTTCGCGGTAACGAAAGGAGTGACAGGCTGATTAGGGGTGACAAGGGGCCATGGAAAGGCCCAAGGACCTGGCCGTAGCCTTGCTGTCCTTAAAGCACTCCAGGGCAGAATCCACCTGGTCTCCGAAGAGACGGGAGCCATCAAAGGGCATGTCTATAAGTAATGTTTGGACATCCCCAGAAAAGCCAGTAGTCCACAACCAGGCATGACGTCGCAGGGCCACCGTCTGGAAACTACTCTGCCCAGTGAGACCTATGGTGTCCAGTCCACATCAAATGGTGAACTTAGCTGCATCCCTCCTGTCGGCAACAGCCTGGGAAAGCACGGCACGGGCCTCCTAGGGAACCGGTGGCAGCACCTGTTCAAACATATCCCACACAGCATGGGAATAGCGGCCCAAAAGGCATGCAGTTTTCACAGACTGCAATGTCAGGCTGGTGGAAGAAAACATTTTTTGCCTAAGTTTTCTAGCCTCTTGGATTCCCTATCTGGTGGTGTGGTTGGGAATGCACCTGGATTTACGTGGAATGTGGAGGCTTGGATCACCAAGCTCTCCTGGGTAGAGCGTTCTATGAGGAATTTGGGGTCCCCTGGAGCGGGGCGGTGATAGCGAGCAACTGTCCTGTTCACAGGAGCTTCTATTTTGGGCTTGGACTAGGCCACCAAGGGAATGCTAAGGTCCAGGACTTCAGCCGCCCTCCTCACCACCACGGAGAATGAAGCTCCCTTCTCCGTAGCCACAGTAGAGGGAGAAAGCATGCCAGTATATGGAGAGCTATCCTATCCACTGCCGTCCGCCAAATCCTCACACCAGTCCATGTTGGCATATGGCTGGTATTCTTCACGGTCCACTGACCGCTCCCATTCCTCCCAGAGTCCTAGCCCATAAGAATAGCCTGAAAGCATGGCTCCAGTTGGCGTAAGGAGACACCCCTCGGGCTCCATGTTGGAGTCGAGTATATAAATGGGAATGGCGCCGGGAGCATTGGCCTCGGGAGTGGCACCAGAGACGGTCAAGATGGCATGACTGGTGCCAATCCGGATCCATCTGTGGATCTTTGGGGCCAAACTGGCCCAGGAGCCGCAGTGTAGATCTAGTAGAGACCACTCCTGAAACCCCGGGGCCTAAAAGCACGCCCGAAGGAATAGGCCATCCAAATATGAGGTGCATAGCCTCAAAATTATTTTAATTGGGCGAGGGTCGCTCCAGCTCCCGGAAACTAAGGGAGGAGTGGAGATGGTCCAGGCACTGGCTTAACTGGGAGCAAGGCCTCAAGTGTCGACGCTTGTTGGCTGACAACGAGTTAAAGTCGACGCACGCTGCGACTCCTTGTGGGAGCAGGACTTACCAGAATGGCCTGACAACTTCAAGTGCGACTAGGATCTCCACGTCTACAAATCGCTCCACAACACTGGACCCAAATACCTCGACGAAAGAGTCTCCTTCCACGTACCCAGGAGAAACCTCCGCTCCGCCGACCTTGCAGAAACCCTGCGCATCCGCAGAAGCAGAGCGGGTGGAAGAGCCTTCTCCTACATCGCGGCAAAGGCCTGGAACGAGCTCCTGATCAACATCAGACACCCCCCCCACTCTGCACACTTTCAGGAAGAGACTCAAGACCTGGTTCTTCGGCTGACCCGGAGCTGCACCCCCTCTGCCCCCAGCGCCTCGAGACCCTCACGGGTGAGTAGCGCGCTTCACAATTCCCTGATTGAGGATCTCAGACTCCGTAACCGATCCCGGGACCTTCCTCTTGACCGGGATCTGGATTGTCACAGAGTCGCATGTCGAGCTGCCAGGAGCATGAGGAATCGCTCACTGGGTTTCAGGAAGTATCAAGTCACCACAAAACTCCTACACAGAAAAGCTTGTAATGTTGGAGCCCAACACTAGACGGCAGGTGTGATCTTCAGCAGCACATTGTATTGTAATTGCATTTATATAGCGCTTACTACCCCTGACGAGGCGTCGAAGCGCTTTTTCGGCGAGTAGCACGCTACTCCGGGACCCATAGAGGATTAGTGTTGAATTAGTATAGTGAAACATGCAAGTAAATTGTAAGTGGTGGATAGGTTAGTCAGTTATTTGGATTTGGAAGGATAGCAGAAGGATAGAAGAGGGGGGAAAAAAAGCTTTGTATTTATATAGCGCTTGTTACCCCTGATGGGGTGTTGAAGCACGCTACTCCGGAAACCCATAAAGGATTAGTGCTGAATTAGTATGGTGAAATATGAAAGTAATTTGAGCGGTGCACATGCTGCAAAACATCACTGTCTGGGCCGCCCATGCATACAGTCTGTCTCACATGGTATTCACTGAAGATTTACCCGGTTCCAGAAAACCCTGCGCAATTATTGGCGGTTTCAGTATGAGCTAGCTGATGGTGAAGGGTGTCCAGAAATCACGTGAGGATTAGTAAAACTAAAAGGTATCCGCATGGAAGGGTCACCACTGCCAACGCAATAACAGACGGGTCACTGGAGTGCGTGGAGATCCTGGACTTTAGCTCATCAGCATAGGTCTGGCTCTGCCCAATGATCGAAGACCAGACGGCACAAGCGCCTCACGCAAATGAACTCAACATTCTGAAAGTATCAAGCACTAGTCTAGCACACCTTCGCCATGTTCAGCACGAGTCTGCTCTGCTTTGGGTTCGAGGTGATTGGGAAGGAAGATTTCTCAGCTACGAGAAACAAGCATCCCAGGGCGGGCCAGCACTAACACCCCCTCCCCGACGCACTTGCGCAGCCCCACCCCCCAAGCCTGCGTTTGTAGGGGACCATTACGTGACGTTTACATTTCGTGGTATAATGAACGATGCAGTGGAAGTGTTTAAGATGAGCAGGGCCGGTTCTTTAATAAAAAGCCATACGCTTCTACCCTTTGCTGTGATTTTAGAGGCTGGACTAAATGCTCATTTCGTGCGGCGCGCCTTCACGCACACCAAGAGCGGTGTGCCTCCGAATCATAAACTGCAGCCCAGACCTCCGCGTCCCCTCACAGTGCACAGTGATCTATCGCAGAGGACAAAGAGCGCGGATACAAGCACACCCCGCCACCTGCCTAAAAGCACACGTGGCGTCACCCAACCCGACGCCCTCGCCTCCCGGCTTGTCCTGGCAGCTTCATTAAACAAACATGGGTGTTCCCCGCGCACACCTTGGCATCAACCGCGGAAGCAGAAACCCACGAGGGTTTCGGTTTCGACCCCTGAAGCTGGCACTAGGGCCTGCGGGACTCCCTGTTGGTTTCCTGGGGTCGGGGGCCAGTGTACTGTGGCCAGTCTCAAGGGAATGGGAACAAGAGCCCCCTCACTCCTCCCACATACTTGTGTGTCACACACACAGCCTCCTTTCTCATCTGCCACCAGGACGCCCAGTGGTCACACCCTGCTTCCCAGAGCCTAAGGTACCAAGCGATACCCGCTCACCCCATGGCAGAGCCGGGCGCCTGGCACAGGGCAGCACACGTACCACAGAGACAGCAGAGAGACCCACAGCAGCGAGGCGCTTCCCTCTCACCTGCCTCAGGTGACTGGAGAGATGACCTTCAGCTGGGCGGAAAGGTGAGCCACCCGTGAGCACACGTGACGGGGAGGAGACATGGCAGTCACTGGCAGCGGACTGTTCGTCGAGCCCTAGAGAGCTGCGGCACAGGGCCCAAAGTGTCAGAGCCCACACTGTCAGAGCCCTGTGCCCTCTGCAGCAGTCCACGCAGTGACACACGGGTCCCTACAGTGTCAGAGCCCTGTGCCCCCTGCAGCAGTCCCCGCAGTGACACACGGGTCCCCGCAATACCAGAGCCCTGTGCCCTCTGCAGCAGTCCCTGCAGTGAGACACTGGTCCCCACAGTGTCAGAGCCCTGTGCCCTCTGCAGCAGTCCACGCAGTGACACACGGGTCCCTACAGTGTCAGAGCCCTGTGCCCCCTGCAGCAGTCCCCGCAGTGACACACGGGTCCCCGCAATACCAGAGCCCTGTGCCCTCTGCAGCAGTCCCTGCAGGGAGACACTGGTCCCCACAGTGTCAGAGCCCTGTGCCCTCTGCAGCAGTCCACGCAGTGACACACGGGTCCCTACAGTGTCAGAGCCCTGTGCCCTCTGCAGCAGTCCCCGCAGTGACACACGGGTCCCCGCAATACCAGAGCCCTGTGCCCTCTGCAGCAGTCCCTGCAGGGAGACACTGGTCCCCACAGTGTCAGAGCCATGTGCCCTCTGCAGCAGTCCACGCAGTGACACACGGGTCCCTACAGTGTCAGAGCCCTGTGCCCTCTGCAGCAGTCCACGCAGTGACACACGGGTCCCCGCAATACCAGAGCCCTGTGCCCTCTGCAGCAGTCCCCGCAGTGACAAACGGGTCCACACAGTATCAGAGCCCTGGGCATTTTGCAGCAATCCCCGCAGTGAGACACTGGCCCCACAGTATCAGAGTCCTGGGCCATCTGCACCAGTCCCCGCAGTAAGACACGGGTCCACAGTGTCAGAGCCCTGTACAGCAGTCCCCGCAGTGACACATGGGTCCCCACAGTGTCAGAGCCCTGTGCCCTCTGCACCAGTCCGCGCAGTGAGACACTGGTCCATTAGTAACAGAGCCTTCTGCACCAGTCCCTGCAGTGAGACACTGGTCCTTTAGTAACAGAGCCCACTGCAGCAGTCCCCGCAGTGAGACACTGGTCCTTTAGTAACAGAGCCCTCTGCAGCAGTCCCCGTAGTGAGACACTGGTCCTTTAGTAACAGACATCTGCAGCAGTCCCTGCAGTGAGACACTGGTCCACACAGTGTCAGAGCCCTGTGCCCTCTGTAACAGTCCGCGCAGTGACACACTGGTCCTTTAGTAACAGAGCCCTCTGCAGCAGTCCCCGTAGTGAGACACTGGTCCTTTAGTAACAGACATCTGCAGCAGTCCCTGCAGTGAGACACTGGTCCACACAGTGTCAGAGCCCTGTTCCCTCTCCAGCAGTCCGCGCAGTGAGACACTGATCCCCAGTGTCAGAGCCCTGTGCCCTCTGCAGCAGTCCGCGCAGTGACAAACGGGTCCCAGCAGGGTCAGAGCCCTGTGCCCTCTGCAGCAGTCCCCGTAGTGAGACACTGGTCCTTTAGTAACAGACATCTGCAGCAGTCCCTGCAGTGAGACACTGGTCCACACAGTGTCAGAGCCCTGTGCCCTCTGCAGCAGTCCGCGCAGTGACAAACGGGTCCCAGCAGGGTCAGAGCCCTGTGCCCTCTCCAGCAGTCCCTGCAGTGAGACACTGGTCCCCAGTGTCAGAGCCCTCTGCAGCACTTCCCGCAGTGACACACTGGTCCGCGCAGTGTCAGAGCCCTGTGTCCTCTGCAGCAGTCCCTGCAGTGAGACACTGTTTTCCAAAGTGTCAGCCCTGTGCAGCAGTCCCCACAGTGAGACGTGGGTCTACACAGTCTCAGAGCCCTGTTCCCTCTGCAGCAGTCCCTGCAGTGAGACACTGGTCCCCACGGTGTCAGAGCCCTGTGCCCTCTGCAGCAGTCCACGCAGTGACACACGGGTCCCTACAGTGTCAGAGCCCCGTGCCCTCTGCAGCAGTCCCCGCAGTGACAAACGGGTTCACACAGTATCAGAGCCCTGGGCATTTTGCAGCAGTCTCCGCAGTGAGATACTGGCCCCACAGTATCAGAGTCCTGGGCCATCTGCACCAGTCCCCGCAGTAAGACACGGGTCCACATAGTGTCAGAGCCCTGTACAGCAGTCCCCGCAGTGACACACAGGTCCCCACAGTGTCCGAGCCCTGTTCCCACTGCAGCAGTCCCTGCAGTGAGACACGGGTCTCCACAGTGTCAGAGTCCTGTGCCCTCTCCAGCAGTCCCTGCAGTGAGACACTGGTCCCCAGTGTCAGAGCCCTCTGCAGCACTCCCCGCAGTGACACACAGGTCCCCACAGTGTCAAAGACCTCTGCAGCAGTCCGCGCAGTGACACACTGGCCCGCGCAGTGTCAGAGCCCTGTGCGCTCTGCAGCAGTCCCTGCAGTGAGACACTGGTCTCCAAAGTGTCGGAGCCCTGTGCAGCAGTCCCCATAGTGAGACGTGGGTCTACACAGTCTCAGAGCCCTGTGCTCTCTGCAGCTGTCCCTGCAGTGATGCACAAATTCACACATTATCAGAGCCCTGTGCCCTCTGTAGCAATCTCTGCAGTGAGACACTGGTCCACAGTATCCGAGCCCTGTTCCCTCTGCAGAAGTCCCCACAGTGAGCCCCTATGCCACAGTATCAGAGCCCTGTTCCTTCTGCAGTAGTCCCCGCAGTGAGACACCGGTCCATACAATATCGGAAGCCTGTGCACTCTATAGCAATCCCCGCAGTGAGAGACAGCCCACATAGTATCAGAGCCCTATACTGTTTGCAGCAGTCCCCGCAGTGAGACACGTCCACAGTATCAGAACCCTGTGCCTTCTGCAGCAGTCCCTGCAGTGGCACACTGGTCCCCACAGTGTCAGAGTCCTATGCTCTTTGCAGCTGTCCCTGCAGTGAGACACTGGTTCAGTGTCAGAGTCCTGTGCTCTCTGCAGCTGTCCCTGCAGTGACAGGCAGGTCCACACAGTATTAGAGCCCTCTGCCCACTGCAGCAGTCCCCGCAGTGAGACACTGGTCCTTTAGTAACAGAGCCCTCTGCACCAGTCCCTGCAGTGAGACACTGGTCCTTTAGTAACAGAGCCCACTGCAGCAGTCCCCGCAGTGAGACACTGGTCCTTTAGTAACAGAGCCCTCTGCACCAGTCCCTGCAGTGAGACACTGGTCCTTTAGTAACAGAGCCCTCTGCAGCAGTCCCTGCAGTGAGACAGGTCCACACAGTATCAGAGCCCTGTTCCCTCTGCAGCAGTCCCCGCAGTGACACTCGTCCACAGTATCAGAGCCCTGTTCCCTCTGCAGCAGTCCCCGCAGTGAGATACTGGCCCCACAGTATCAGACCGAGCCATGTGCCCTCTGCACCAGTCCCCACAGTGAGACACAGGTCCACACAGTGTCAGAGCCCTATGCTCTCTGTAGCAGTCCCCGTAGTGACACACTCGTCCACAGTGTCAGAGCCCTGTGCTCTCTGCAGCAGTACCCGCCGTGAGACACTGCAGCGAGACACTGGTCCCCACAGTGTCAGACCCGTGTTCCCTGCAGTGAGACACAGGTCCACACAGTATCAGAGCCCTGTGTTCCCTGCAGCAGTCCCTGCAGTGAGACACAGGTCCACACAGTATCAGAGCCCTGTTCCCTCTGCAGAAGTCCCCGCAGTGACACTCTCGTCCACAGTGTCGGAGTCCTGTGCCCTCTGCAGCAGTCCCCGCAGTGAGACACTGGCCCCACAGTATCAGACAGAGCCTTGTGCCCTCTGCACCAGTCCCAGAAGTGAGACACAGGTCCACACAGTATCAGAGCCCTGTGCCCTCTGCAGCAGTCACCTCAGTGACACACGGGTCCACACAGTGTCAGAGTCCTGTGCCCGCTGCAGCAGTCCCCGCAGCGAGACACTGGTCCACACAGTGTCAGAGCCCTGTGCTCTCTGTAGCAGTCCCCGCAGCGACACACTGGCCCCACAGTATCAGACAGAGCCCTGTGCAGCAGTCCCCGCAGCGAGACACTGGCCCCACAGTATCAGACAGAGCCTTGTGCCCTCTGCACCAGTCCCAGCAGTGAGACACAGGTCCACACAGTATCAGAGCCATGTGCCCTCTGCACCAGTCCCCACAGTGAGACACAGGTCCACACAGTGTCAGAGCCCTGTGCTCTCTGTAGCAGTCCCCGCAGTGAGACACTGGTCTTTTAGTACCAGAGCCCTGGGCCACGTTACGTTCTTACTGCAAACCGTTGTGCCCCCATAGCAGGGGTGCTTTGTGCCCCGAGCTGTAAAACTCTTGGTGTAAGAAGGCTTGCACTGCAGCAGTACTTGCAGTGGCACACTGGACCCCTAACACCAGGTACCTGGTGCGTCTGTTCGGATCCTTGTCTGCCCCACGTCGCCTCAGGCTTCAGCGAAGGTCCTACCACTACGCCCATGGGCCCTAATCTGCTCGCAAGTCCACCCACACCGTGTCCATACTCCGCATGCCATCTGCCGACAGGCCAGAAGCTACTTACATCATCCTCTCGCAGGCCCTAAGCTCCCCATGCTGTCCGCCCACAGGCCGCAAGCTCCCCACACCACCTGCTCATGGTTCACAAGAGGAGACGCTTACCTGCGCTCCCTGAAGTCTCACTCACTGATAAATGTAGAAGCAGCTGGGCCTCCTACGAGGATCGTGTTCAACCTGGAGCAGTAGAAACAGTCTGAAGCAGGTCACTGCCCCCACTCTGCACACAGAGGCGAATTAACGAACGCTCATGGCGCTACTGAAAGGAGCAGAGTGAAGGAAGCAGCCTGGGGGTCACTTTTTACTCCCAACCTTCTGAACGGAAGGTTGTTTCCTAATAGCGTCTTGTAAAGTTTTCCATACATCTTACAAGCTACTTCAGTGTGTAGGTTAAACACCCTTCCCGAATGCACGCACATTATCTCAGTTGTGCCAACCACAGGGCAAAAGTCGTAAAAAAAATAAACAAGTGGAGGGACTAACCAAGTTAGACAGTATGCAAGTAACATCATGGCGTGTGACATTACAGTGCATGACGGCACAGCGTATGACATCGCACCTACCATCACAGGAACGGCATCACAACCCATGACCTTCCAAGAAGTGACATCAGATCTTAAGTGCTCACACCTGTTTAGCAGGTCTATCATGAGTACATTACAATGTTTAACAAATGAGATTTAGCGCTGGGGCCGAGCCAAAAAAGTGAAGCAACCCCAACGGAAAATCTGGTCCTCAACATATACATTTATTTTTCAAAACCCTGCCATAAAGAAATTAGCAACAAAGAGAAGCATAACAGTATCTCTGTTCTGCTTAATTGTTTGCAAAGTCTGCATTTTAAAATAGCCTATGGGCTGTGTTCAGGTGTAACAGCACCTTCTGATCAAAACTAATAAAAAGATTTGTTCCATAAAATATCCTATGGAGTTAAGGCACCTGCTGCAGAGAGCTTTGTGTGCCCAGTACATCTTTGGGAATAAACAATGGTGAGATCACTCTGGAGGTTAACGCTTTTGCTGGAGAGATCTGCGCTTTGTCTAGTTCCAGTTTTGAATCAAAGTAGCACAGATGGGTAATATGTCTCCTGCAAAGCACATTATGCAACACGCAGATGACAGATTTTTATTTTATGTAAATAGGTAAGTGGGTTACTGCTTTTAACACAGATTCTTTTGTTACTTGAAGTTCATAAGTTGTAATTCTTCTAATATAGCACAGTGCTCCTACACCTTGTAACCCTCGTTGTCCTATGTAACACATCCTATGCAATGATTTACACACACGATTTAATGTCCACGTATAATGTGTACGTTTGATGTAAAGCGTTCTGATAACCTGCAATGGGCTGAGTAGTGCTATATTAAAAAAAAAAAAAAAAAAAGCATTGGCATAGCCAATAGGTCTCACCTTTGGGACCTTATAAGTATTTAGTTATGCAGCACAACTGTTGCATGGCTAAACACTTATAATGTCCCAAATGCGAGACCACTTTTTATTTATCAACACATTCATTAGCAGTTTTTTTTATAGTGTGTTCATGGCTCAAGGGATGACAAAGCGCTTTACAGAAACTAAAAAAGGAGTAGACTGAGCCACAAAAGAAAAACCATCAATTATTTGAACTGTGCATTAATTTCAGTAATGGTTTGGATACAATTAAAGAATGTGCAGTCAAGTGTACATAAATGATGACATTGCCAAACTAGCATTATATGATTTTTTGTTTTAAAGGCTCGCTCTATGTTTTCTTTTTTTGGAATGTCTGCCTGAGAGCCTAGATAGATCTCTGTCTGTTTACACTTGCTCCGGAGTCAAGTAGACACATGGGGCTCTGTAGTGCAAGAAGAAGTGCAGAACAGAGGAAATGGGAAAGGTGATTGGAAGGCTAGGGAATGAAAAAAAGAGAAGCGTTGGAACGGGAAGAGAGGAAAGGCAGAAAGATTTTTCGAAAAAGAGAAATAAAGCGATAGTTGGAGGAAGGAGCTCTGGAGCAGGAAGAGAAAGTGAGATAGGAGACAGATTGTACAGAGAAAATGGAGGGCAAAAGTAAACAGGGGAAAAAGAAGTGGGGGTATGGAGATGATGGGAAGTGAAAGAAGAACAAGGGAAGAGATGATAGTAGAAAAAAACGAACAACAGAGAGGAAATGGGGGACAAAGGGAGAGGACGGTAGCAGGGAGAGTAAACCGTGTGAGAAGAGGGAACGGGGTGATGGCCAGAAAGCAGAAAGAGAGATAAGAGATGAAAAGAAGCGCGCGCGCCTCGCGCTAAAAGTTTTTTTTTAAAAAAAGCCAAAAAGAAGCGCGGCCGCGAGACGCGCTCGGTGGTGAGGGAGGGGGAGGAGCGGGAGAGCAAGTGAGAGGAAAGCCAGATGGCGCCTGAGCGATGCGAGGAATGCGCGTTACTGTGCGCGTAACCGCACGCTCTAGGCCAGCAAAAGCTTGTGGTGGCATTTCTAAAGCCCACTCACTAAATGTCTCGCCAGACCAGCGCATGCGCTGGCTCAGGCGAGACCTAAAAATGGCAGTATTTAAATTGTTATTCGTGTAAATACTGGGACAGGCCAACACATCTTACATTCTTACAGTGCAGGCATATCTCTTATAAACAGGGACTGAACAAAGTCAAAAGCACGCCTCTCTCAAGTACCTGTGACTGAACAAGCTGTGTGACTTTGGTTCCCTCTATTGAATTTAGGTGTGAGGCTCCAATAGCTCCCAGCCAGGACACCTCAACTTAAAGAGGCCGAATTGCCCCTTCACTTCGACCTGTGTGATGGGCCCAGCTGGAATCTGATAAGCCCCTTCCCTGCCTCCTGCTCTGAACTAAAGCAGACAATGTGCAGGCGCCAATGAAAGTGTCCAGATGTCTGAAAATTACAACAGGACAAGTTTACCATGTTTCTGTGGGCCCAACCTCTTGGCAGGGTAGGTGGCGTCTACCCTGTGAAAAGAGTGGGTAGACGTCGTCTACCCACGTGTACCATCGACTTGTGCCCTGGCCAACCTCAAAAACATTTTTACTGTGTGAGGGGCATCTGTGTGTGTTGGCAGGTCCATTCACCCTGAACAAGTAATAGGCAAAGTCAGTAGGTCTGGCTGTAATGTTTTAACAAATGCAAACAGGCACGTAAAGATGCACAAACTGGTTGTGCTACGTTCAATCTGTTTCTTTCCGTGTCGTCTAAGACTGTGCCGTTTTTATCCCCAAAGCTTGCAGCATCATAAGGGCTATGGAAAAGATGCACATGATAGTGTTAATTTATGTGGCTCAATTATGCCAAAGAGTCCGCAAAAAGTGACATTACAAGTGTCTCGCTTACACTTTAATAGGAAGGCAAAATAAAGATGGCACCTACCAAATATTAATTTTCAGTTACATTTGGAAAATGTGACATATCGAAAATGAAAATAAACTACTAAATGATTTGCTTTTGTGTTGTAGGGCATTCAGTGCTAAAATTGTGTTCGATTGAACATACTCTTAAAATGTTTAAAAAAAACCCAGGGACTGAGATTTTAAGTCCCTAAACAAAATGGCCCGAAGCAGACCCCTTTTCAACTCTTGGACTGAAAAGTTAATCAACATTTTAAATTTTGTCCTGAAGTCTACAGTATAGTACTCCTTTGCCCCAGAACCATACAGCTATCCTAGTAGCGGATGCCAACACCACTATCCTTGGAAGCGTGTGAGGCCTTTTGCGAGAGATGGTGTGCTGATACAATTATCATGATCCTCAGCAGTTTCACGTCACAGCAGGAGAACGGCCCCCTTACTTTTAATGCCTGACATGGATCCGAGATTCTCCAGTCGGGGTGACAAATCATCGATTCTTCCAGCTCCATATGAAGATTAAGGATTCCCCGCTTTCTGTGAACCCATTTAGTGTCGCAATTACTTGGACCGACATTGAATCTGTCCTGATGATGATCCTAATATTCGGATAAGGATCGAAACACTGTCGACAATATATACAGAACCAGTTTGCATTGATTTATTGAATAACTTTGCAAGTGTAATTGTGACAGTGTGCTTTCTTGTCACACGTATGACAATTTTGCTTGAGCACTTCCCTCACTCTATTCACTTTACTTTGTTCACAGCACACTGCAGTACTTGGAATTTTATTTACAGATGGAATATTATATCTTTAAAAAAATTGCTTTGATCTGCATATTATGTTTAGCATTTTGTGTTACCGATTCTACCTAGGGACTACCACTTCATAATAATTACACGAGGTCTCTTAGATACCTAGGGCCTCCATGATTTCTTTGAAACAAACATGAGAGGCATCATAAACAGATTGCACAGGAATCTTGGAAACCTGCCTACTACATGCTCTGGTCCCTTTTGGATCTATGCAGCGATTTCCTTTCATTATAGGCAGAAAGAAATGTGTTTGAGGACTGAGTTTATACCATCCGGCATGGACACAAACTCTGATTGAACGAGGAATCCAGAAGCAACAGCGCAGCCTCTGAACAATAAGTAGGGGTCTACATGAGGAATGTCACATGAACCTCCTGTTGAGAACCTACAGGGCCTTACAGAAATTAGCTGCAATATTATAACATTGCAAAATGGAAGCTGTTGCGCACACAAGCAGACAGTTTAACATGTACCTACAGTTGACTCTCAAAGTCTATCTTGCTGTGAAAGGTATGTTTGTCCTGCCCTGAGCAGTGAGGTATCAAATATGAGTCTAGAGAAATGGATACAGGAGGTGGTAGTATGACAGAAGCTTGGAGTTTTTCAGCCTTAAACTGGGAAAACCCAAAAGAGCCATTTTTCATTTACCAATTGCAAACTCTAACCTAAATAAATTGAACTTTTAAGTATCTGGATTGAAACTGCAGTGGCAGATTGGATACAAAATACCAGGCACAGAGATGTATAGATACCTTTTTTTAATCTACTTGCAAGAAATTGATTACTTGGGGTGAGTGACTACCCACTTCAAGGAATAAATCGCAACCCTTATCAGGGTGATCCCTCAAAGTCACAAATTCCTGAGCTCAACTCCCTGGTAGCTATGGCACAGAGAAGACAGGCATGCTCAGGCCAATGTGTAAAGTATTTATGCAGCATCAAAACAGTAATAACGTCAAAATGCAAAACAATAAAAATTCCAAACCAAATTAGAAAAACAGTAAATTTAAAAAGCAAAGTGAAATCCAAATGACAAAAATATAATAAGGGGAACCAGAGGTATGACTTTTTAAAGTTTATATTAGAAACTGCACCAAAAAGCACGGAGGCGCCAATTATAGTAAATGGTCGAGGTAGAGCAGGACCTAGGCTCAATCGGAGGCTGACCGCGATGGAGTGCTGATCGGATACACAAATCAGGTTTATCCAAGTTAAAGAGTTTATCTTCAGACCTAGACTTATGAATTTTAATCCACCACAGGAGTATACTTATAAAGCCCCCAGGACCTCAGGGGATGCACTTAGAGACTCAGAGGGTGTCAGGCAAAGAAGGACAACAGGGTCACGTCCTGATCCAGGTGCTACTGGTCAGCTGGGTACTTTCAGAAAAAGGTCTTTTGCAGCCAACTGATCACTTCTTTGACCTGGGTACAAGAGGGAGCAGGTTCAGTCCTTCAGGACTGATCGTAGGTCCTACATAGCCGAACCAGTCGTCTTCTGATCTTCCGCACATCCTGAAAGTGTTCTGAAGTGGGTGCCTAGAGATTCCACATATATGCCTGGCACAAGCTAGTGGGTGGGGTTAATCCAGGCTCCTCTCTAACCAATGGCGGAAAAGTTCCCAGGGCAAATCCTACCCACTTTTTCAGTAGTTCCTGTTTGCCTTAATGTAAACATGCCCAAAATGCAATGTGTCAGGGCATTTTCAAGATGGCAAAAGTGTTTGCCATACTAAACTTGGGCATGCATAGGTAGGTGGTGGGGGATGTTTGAGTAGGAGTGTTAGTCATTATGGTAATCCTAGTGTTTATCCAAACTAAAATCTAGCTTGGGAGGCAGAAGTCTAGTAGGACAAAAACAGTTATTCAGCAACCAAACAGGAGATACACTGGAATTGTCTTAGCATCCTGTTTTCTCACTTTCAAGTGCACCCCAAGCAGTATATGTTAACCCAGCAGACCGGTCAAGCAGGATTTGACACTGTAGTGTTGAAAAGGATGCCTACTGCATATTCTGTGGAGTTCAAAGGAGTCAGTTCTGCCCATTTAGGCCAGCCTATTGTTTGCTCCTGGGAGGCATTTCACACCTATTCAAGGCTGGGGGAAGCTGGAGATCAAATGCAAATTAGAACTCAGAAATTTCAGGCAGGGATAGAGGAACTTTGTAAAAGTTACTTTCCTTATAGCTATTAAAAATCCAACTTTACAATTAAATTGAATTTTTAATAAGTCTTAATAACCATTTATTTTCTAGCTGGTCCCATTGCTGAGATAGTTTTAGTATTTTAATCTTCACTCTGGTTTTCTACATACAACAACCTGGCCTGCCACAGCGAAAAAAGCTTTTTAGGTCTTGTCACTGTCACTTTGTACATGCCATGAACCCTGCCTTGTGGGCTACAAGGCTTACATGACCAATAATATTTAAAAGGGAAGTTTTCTCCAGTCAAAAAGGGTAATTGACAGGCCAGGCTGCAGGTTTAAAACTGCAGCAATAAGGCTACAATGGTAGGCCTGAAGCCATGTTTTCAAAGCCATGGAAGTGGATGGCACACTAGGTGCTAGAATCCACTACAAATGCAAAAACAACAGTTGATGGACATAATGCAGAACAATGTCATACATTCACCCCAGTACAGAGATCTGGGCCTAAATCCATCGTTTTTTGCTCACCATGCCATTCCAGTTTGAACCCAGCCATATGCAAATCAGTCTTGACCCTGTGCCTCATGGGAACAGTCCAGCCCGAACTGCCAAGTTAAGTTCCTTAGATACATTTTGTACCATATACTAGAAGCTTATAGCCAAGTTGAGTATACTAATTAGGAGTATGCCAATTCAACCATGTTTAAAGGGGGGGGGGGGGTACAGGCACTTAACTACTGGTTAGCAGGAAGAAAGTGCACAGAGTTCTAAAGCCAGCAAAAAATATAGGGTCCATCAAAAGGCAAAAAATCCGGGTTGACTGCACAGAAAAGGTGGATTTCCTACACTGCTGATTTAAAACCCCAGGAGCAGAGTCCTTTCCTGCACCTGGGCCAATAAATCAAGGTAGATCTCAGTTCTGTCACCAAATATTTAAGAAACAGAGCTTTACAGCTTTCCCCTGTAGCCCAGAAAGCATGGTAATCTGAACAGAAAATGCTACATGTAATGACTTCGTATCTCCACAGCCACTGCGGTCATACATTTCTGCCAATTCTCCATCAGATCACGTAATAGACATATTGGTTGTTTGGAAATCTCATCTTACTCCTTGGAGTCTTCATTAAATTTGCATGTGAAAAGTATCCAACTTATGAATAGCTCACTAACAGCCATGGAAAAACAAAGTTGGAATGACCCTGTGCTCAAAAACGGAAACAATTAAGTATAGAATATTAATAATAATAAAAATGTGAGGCTCTGCTTTAGAAAGTTAAAAAATATTCAGATAAAAAAAAAAACTACACAAGTATTACTGAAGGTCTGGACAAATTCCCTTGCTATTCCGGTGACCATCAGTTTATCCCACATCTGCTTCTGTGGCGTGATTCCTGTGCTTCGCAGTAGCCTGTTGGCTGCTTTGAGGTAAGTGGTGCTGCCGCTACTAATGGTTCCCGGCGATAGCCTGCCCTTTCTGCTGCCATAATCATGTTCCCTCTCCAAACCGTAATTTCCCACTCTCCCATTTAGGTCTCAGCCACAGAGAGCTTTAGCTGTCTACTGGACAGCTATTGCTCGCAATACATTACATATCTGTAACGTGGGCTATGAGTCAGCTCGTTGATCATGGCTGGATTGTTTTGTTCTCTCACTTCACTGCTCCAGAATGTATGACTTTAATTCCAGGTATTGTAATTCTGAGACCAAAACGCTACGGTGTAGGACAGTGTCTTGATTGGTTGATGTATTCTTACACTACCAAAATCAGACCTTGCAGTGAAAGTGAGGGACTATTTGGTTTCCCTCTCCCCCCCTCTGCTCCCCAACCCTCTCACATTTAACCCACTTCCCCCTGCTCAAGCCCTCTCCCCCGTCATCTTGCCCCTTCTCCTGCTCTTATTTTTGCCCACCTGCCTCACTCTCAGTAGGCGGCTATCTTCAACCTTCTGTGTGTGACTATTTTAACTTGCCACCCAGGGGCATGGACATGCATGGCTAGCATCTTTCAATGTCTTCTTTATATAAATCTCGTTCAAAGATGGCCACCATGGATGCACGCATCCACAGTGGCTAATAAAAAGCTTTCAAAGGTGACTGCTGTGGATGGATGCGCATCCACAGAGGCCATCTTAGCAGGATTTGTAAAAGTAACAGGCTTTCCAAGATGGCCACTGTGGATGTGTGTGAATCCACTTCAGCCATCTAAGTGTATTTTATTTTTAGAAATCCTATACAAAGATGGCCGATGTAGATGCAAGCGCATTTACGACTGCCATATACAATTTGTCAAGAGCATTTGCAAAGCCAATAATAGGTTTCGCGGCAAAGACCGGCTATTGGTTTTGCCAGTGCTTGCTGTTATTGCCTCAGGCGCCATGCTGTGTTAGATGGCATGTATGGTTATCTTCTGTGCCCCATTTGCTGGCCTCTATCTCCATCTTTGACCACCCCACTGTCTGCAGCGGCTGCTCCTCGCCATTCCTGCACTGTAGTCACCATGCTGCGTAGTCAGCAGTGAATATATTTTTTCCTGCCTTTCCTACACACCGGAGCAATGATGTAACAATGATAGCCCTTTTTATTTTCTAGACCCCAATTCCCTACCTCTTCACCTGCTCCCTTCCCCGTAGGACTTCACGGACTGCTTAAAAAGGCTGACAGAGTTCAGCAGGCTGTTAGATACTAGTGGTGGTTCAACTCTTAGGTACGTGCCCCGACAAGGAGCAGACAGTGGATGAAATTCTTAAAGCATTTGCCCTGAAGACAAAGGTTAGTGCTGCTACAACCCATGCGGAATTCCCCAAAGATAGTTAATTTCTGCAACAGATATTGGGTGACCATGTAAATTAAACAGACAGTTTTGTAAATACATCTTGCCTCAAGCCTCGTGGTATTTTCACATTTGTATGAATTTGATGGAAGCCTGGCTGCATCACTCAAAACTGCTCTCCACCCACTAGCTGTTTGATAGCTTTCCTTGATACGTGCAAGCTTATGATCACACCAGAAATTTATTCCACAGGAGTGAAAACCATGGACCACATCACAGGAGCACATCTATACTAACGTTAATGGACCCATGAGCATGGCCACACCAATACTGATCTCCAAGAAGCGTGTGCAATGGAAACCTTTGCATGGGCCCAACCATGTACCAAATAAATGAGGCTCTGCACCAAGGTATGGGACTCCCACCAAAGAGTAGGACTCCTATCCGAGGACTGAGTCAGGGTGAAAGATGTGCGATAAAGGCATGAAACCCACATAAGAATGAGACTGCAAATGAGTGAGACTGTGCGACAAGAAGGGAGACAGTGCTTGGTGGGGTTGAAATGTACATCATTAGTGAGTCTGCGCTTGCTCCACTCTGACACTTGAATGCCCAATCCACCATTGGTACTCCCTGCTGCTCGAGTTTGATCAGTGCTCCTTGCTCTGCGATCACATTGCTGTCTAGCTCTGCAGTTCTGAAGACGTCTGCTTACAGATGCAATCCGAAGCAGTAAAAGAATAGAAGCTTCATGCAATATTTTTGTAGCGATGTGCATATTTGCTGTGGTTTCCGGAGGATAGTTCCTGTGTTAGGGAGCAGGATGAGGAGGGAATAGTTTTAGAAAATGGAAGGAAAAAAAGACAGTGGCCATAGACTTGCTACCAATCTTCCACAAGATCCTAGCTATGCGACTCACAAAGGTGAACAGGTTTCTGGAGAATCGGCGACTCATCCTTGGATGCTTGCCACATGCTGCAAGATTTTTCTCAGAGAAAATGCATACAATATATATGCAAGAACTTACGAAAACACCACCCAGTTAGGAAATAAAGAACGTAAAATGTATTAAGGAATATATAAAAAAATTCTACATAAGTATCAAAAAGTTACACACAAAAAAAAAGTTGCATTGGAAAACGGTGTTTTAATGGGGCCATGTTGCTGAGAATAACGTTTGCAGTAAAAAAGCTGTCCTCAAAATTCAATGTGTCAAATCCCTGCTTTCGGCTGTACCCCAGCTCCACCCTTGGCTCAACTGCTAAAGAAATCCAACACTGGGAACTGTTCTGGGGCAAGATGCTTGGGAGAACAGGGCATCCAGCATGTTGGACGCACACTTCTAACCTGCACTCTGTACAACGGCACATAGAACGTGAATACACAGCTGCTGTACATCAATGCCACTTAAGGCACAGAGGAATGTAAAACAAAAACAGTTCGCATTTAAAGATAACGACTGGCAAAGACCTCTTAGCAGGTCCCAGACACTGCAGCGGTGAAACACGAGACATCAAAAGCAACAAGCATTTTCAATGCAATAGGTCTCGCATTTGCGAGAGTTTAAGCGATTGGCATTGTATATGGCAATGCCTTTTATTTAGGTTTTTAAACCCAACACATATAAATGGCATTGTTATTTATAATGCCAATGGCTCAAACTATCGCAAATGCGAGACTACTTTAATGGTGGCCGCGCCCCTTTCTTTAGACGCTGCTCGCCGTATTCAGGTTACAGTGAGCAGCGTCTAAAGAAAGGGGCCTGGCCAACATTAAAGTGAAAGCACGGTATGGGGCGCTTTCACTCAAATAAATTAAGGTTCTGTAGCGCGGCCGCTAAAGTTAAAGTGGACGGCGCTGGAAAATTAATCAAGTAAAAAAGTGAGTCCGCTATACTTAAAGCAGACCGTGCTGCAAATTAAATAAATAAGCGTGGCAGCTATAGTTAAAGCGGACCCGCAGCTATTACTATTAAAAATATAAAAGGGGGCGGCGTGCTGCCTTGTAGAAAAGTGTGGAATACTGGAAGATCATTAAAGAAAATAGTGATCATAGAGTAGATAAAGCAGACCGTGTAACACAAGTAAAAAGTCCAGTCCTTATGAGAGGTTACAAATGCAGACAAGGCGGTACCAAGGAGGGGCTACTAAGCCCATTTATCAATCAAAAGCCACGATTTCGAAAGGACAGTAACAGGAGTCAACTGAAAAGATAGGTGGGAAATGGATGGAGCTTCTATTCCATACCTCAATACAGCATGCCTCGCACAGCAGCGCATGCGCTGCCCAGTTCGACCTAAAAACATTGTAGGGACACTGCAAATACAAATGCAAGGCAAATGGGTGTGACTACAGGCAGGAGGGGCTGGACTGTGTGGCAGTGTTGGTGGCGAGGTGGAGGCCAGGGATTTGATCGAGATCCTGAGCGTTAAATGAGACCGTCACCTGGGAGGCCATTCCAGTACACAGAGAGAGCCTGAGAGGAGTGGATGTGAAGACCTGCAGTGCTCGGGCAAGTACCAGGACAGGGAGTCTTCAAGATACAAAGAAAAAAGATGCCCTGGCTCTGTAGCTAGCAAATAGTCATCCAGTTCCATCCTGGTGACAAGAACCACTGCGTGGGATTAAAGGGAATTCATCTGTAAGTGGATCACTTCGTCAAGGGGGAGAAGGAGTAACCTTAGAAGCCCACAGCAGGCAATTAAAGTAATCCAATTTGAGCACGACAAGTGTGTAAATGAGTGACCTAGTGTGGAATGGGAGGTAATAGTAACTTCTTAATATTGAACAGCTGTGGTAGAGACAAGTGATTCAGATGAGGGGATATGTGACGGCATTGATACAGAACCCTAGGCGGGCGGGAGGATAGGCGTAGGGCTCGACATTGCGAGAAAAAGCATTTCGGCTTCAGATACCTTTGAAAGATCGCAGAACCATCCATTGGCAGATAAAAGTAGGTAATTACAGATTAGAATGAAGATAACAAAATGAAATACAAATTGATGTGCTTCATCTGCACATAGGTATTGAGGGGGGCACCAAGGGAAGGCTCAAGAAGGAATCACGTGTGGATGTTCGCATGAAGAGAAATTTAGTCGAGGATTGAGCACAGCCCAGCGAACATACTTGAAGACCTTAGGGTGGCTACCATAACCCTCATGTGCAAAGATGGTAAGCCCAGAAACACGAGTGAATCTTGTCAACTGTTCTCACTGATGACTGTCGAGAGCACGGTGCTAGCAAGAAGTATTTTGACAAAAATACCAGAGCTCATACATCCCAATCATTTTATGCAAAACAGTGCAATCCTCGTGAAGCAACTTTACAGCTGTCTGAAGCAGCACGATGGGCAATGAAACGTACAGTATTCCTAACTCGACTTAGTGGAAAGGACTTACATCGTCACGGTTTTCGAAGGAATGGCCTAACACCGACTATCGAGGCTTGGATTAAATTCTATACCTCACCAGTGGTTAGATTTAGGGTGAATGAATAAATTTCCTTTATAGAGAAGCTCTAAACAGGGGTTGGGGTGTCCATTATCCATACTGTTTGTGTTGGTGCTGAAACCCTTGGCCAGATGGGTCTGGCAAAACACCCAGATAAGGAGTTTTCGAAGCAGTGAGGCACAGAAGAATAGAATCTATCTTTATGCTTACGACACTTTAATATGAAAACGTAGAGATGCACCACAACAGTTATCAACCATCAGAATTATAATTCTTGCCTAGTCATGAGACTTATGAGTTTTCATTCATCACTTTAGACTTGCTGTCGCTCTGGCCGTCACTGTTAGTCCAGTGACATTAGGCACAAATTCCCTTTTCGCTCATCGTTTTCGGTTTGGGACTTGTGTGCATCGATTCCTCTATTCGTTTTTGCTGTTTTATACTCTGGATGTGGCAATACCTTCCTGCCATTTGACCAGACTTTTTATTGATTTTATTTTTTATTCCTATTCTTATTTTCCACCTTTTCGTTTCTTCTCACTTTCCCCTCTCGACAGTATCTCAAGACTACACTAATACATAGTGGGTCATGACTACCATATAATGTATTGCTGTGGGACGTTTTATTTGATATTCAGCAAGTATTGCATAGGACATCTTATATGATATTTAGTTTACATTTGGCATGCATTACTTATTTTTGATGTCCTATTCAGATATAGAATATGTGTTTTCCCACATTTGGTTCTTTGTGATCTGTATTTCTTTTTGATTACAGTGCATGTTAACATTGAAACTGTGATATCTGCTGATGCACTATGCATCTATATGTCTTAGCCACCCCTCCCTTTTTTTTCTTGTGTTTCATTTGCCCCACCTCCAGTTCTTTGTTATGTATCATGTTTAAAGACTGCGTCTGTCACTAGTGCATTCTTCCTTTTTGATTATGGAATTTGTGTTTCAACGGTTGTATACATTTATTGTATTGCAGCCCTGAAGAAGTACGTCTAATGGATGAAACGCGTTGGCTGTCATCTCTCTTCATATCGGAAACTTTATCATAAAAAGAAATGGAAAAAATAAAATAAGGACAAGAATTATAATTCTGATGGTTGATTATTGGTGTGGTGCATTTCTATGTTTTCATTTCAGTTTGTAACCATATTTTTGGTTTATGCACTCAGGCAGCAGGTGCTTGTAGTGTATGCACACATTTGTACTTATGGATGTTCAAAGATACTAGTTGGAACAACGGGTCAGGTGCAGTCTGTTTGTGGTCCGCTGCCTTTGTTGTATTTTGTATTCAACACTTTCATATGACTTTTTAATAGAATTCTTAACAAGATGCATCAACACATAAAAAGTAGCCTTTAAGTTACATCAAATTCAGTATAACCCCCACAAGCTGCAGACCTTCAAGGATTCCTCGGTTGGGACCAGATCGGCATCCCTACTCTGGGGGACATAATCAGGGGGACAGCACTAAAATCGTTTGAAGCTCTATGCAAGGAATTTTCCATGCCCCATTCACAATTTTACAAATATTTACAATTGCGACACGCCCTTTACACCTACATTAAAGACATAACAGATTTACCTAAATGTAGCCCATTGGAGGGTAAACTTCTTATTGGAGATTTAGGGGAACACAAAGTATCTAAAATATACCAAACATTTGTGACCAACAGCCCCACGAATATTGACTCCCTGCGGGCCTCATGGGATGCAGATGGCGGCCCGATTAATTAGGATGACTGGAATGATGGCCCTTCAATCCCCACGCGCGGCGGCAATCTCAACTAGACTGCGATACATTCAGTTTAAGTACCTACACAGAGTGTATTTCACTAGGCACAGACTTTGAAGAGCAGGATTGATTGCGTCACCACATTGTATCAGGTGTCAGTCAGAAGAGGGCACTTTCATACACACGGTATGGACCAGTCCAGTCTTAAGATCGTTTTTGGAGAAGGGTACTGGCATGCTTGGAGGAGGTTTTGGCATGGGAACTCCCGAGATCCCCCAAATTCACAATGTTGCATTGCACAGATGGGGTGGGCAGAAATAGATATAAAAGACAGCTTCTCTTCCTCGGCCTTACTATGGCCAAGCGTGACATAGCCCAACAATGGAAAGCAGAGGGTTTTCCCAGAGTGTCCCTCTGGAAACCTGGCATGGACCACGCTATGGACCTGGAATTCCCTGTTTTCGTGGCAAGGGGCTGCCCTCAAAAACATAGGAAAATCTGGACCAGGTGGGCTGCCTATAGGGGAATCCCCATGAAAATACAGGACGCCACAGATGGCTTGTCAGAAGGTGAAAATACTAGAACCATGTGAAGTCAGGGAAAAAGATCATTTGATTGGACAGAATAGCTTTGATGAGGGATATAAATGTAACTGTGATTTAAACCGGGGCACTGCTGGTTATGGGTTTATACCAGGGTTATGGTATAATGTTTCTTGTGTTCACTCCGAGGGGTTCAAGAAAGGATGGGATATTGTTATCGTATTGAGTCTATGTTTGCTGACGTTTCCTGTCTGATGTGACTTGGAACCTTTGTAAAATCAATAAAATGTTGCCCCCCCCCAAAATTCAGTATAACCCACCATTACAGTTATGACGAGGCAACCAACCCGCCCCCACCACATTTCCGTAATTGAATGAAATCCCTCATTCACAAAGGTGTTTCTTCATATCGCTTACAGCAGGGCCTGAGAGCTACTTATTTTTTGGAGCAGCCTCTAGGCTCATAAATGCCTTCATCCACCAATGCACACTGGTTCACCCTCCCTTGCTATACCCTCAACATAGGGGGCGGGGAAAGTAAATGAGGGCTCCCCCACCACCTTGCTATATCTCGTTCTGCAATCATGAGACTAATCCCCACCAAAGACCACAAAACCCTCCCCGACATCAATTATCCCCACCACAGCAATGTTAGAGTCCAGGGGAATAGCATGACACGACGACCACACACACACACCCCACACCCACACACCACAACCACAACCACACCCACACCCACACACCACAACCACACCCACACCCACACACCACAACCACACCCACACCACAACCACACCCACACCACAACCACAACCACACACACACCACAACCACACACACACCACAACCACACCCACACCACAACCACACCCACACCACAACCACAACCACACACACACCACAACCACACACACACCACAACCACACCACAACCACACCAACCACACACACACACCACAACCACACCACACACCACACCACACACACACCACAACCACACACACACACACACCACAACCACACCACAACCACACACCACACCACAACACACCACAACCACACCACAACCACACACACACACCACAACCACACACACACCACACACACACCACAACCACACACACACCACAACCACACACACACCACAACCACACACACACCACAACCACACACACACCACAACCACACACACACCACACACCACACACACACACACACCACACCACACACCACACACCACACACCACACACACACACACACCACACACACACACACACCACAACCACACACACACACCACAACCACACACACACACCACAACCACACACACACACCACACACACACCACACACACACACACACCACCACCACACACACACACACACACACACCACACACCACACACACACACCACAACCACACACACACACACACACAACCACACACACACACCACAACCACACACACACACCACAACCACACACACACCACACACCACACACACACACACACACCACACACACACACCACACACCACACACACACACCACACACCACACACCACACACCACACACCACACACACACACCACACACACACACACACACACACACACACACACCACACACACACACACACACACACACACACACACACCACACACACACACACACACACACACACACACACACACACACACAACCACACACACACACAACCACACACACACACCACAACCACACACACCACACACCACACACCACAACCACACACACCACAACCACACACACCACAACCACACACACCACAACCACACACACCACACACCACACACACCACACACCACACACACACACACACACACACACACACACACACACACACACACACACACACACACACACACACACACACACACACACACACACACACACACACACACACACACACACACACACACACACACACACACACACACACACACACACACACACACACACACACACACACACACACACACACACACACACACACACACACACACACACACACACACACACACACACACACACACACACACACACACACACACACACACACACACACACACACACACACACACACACACACACACACACACACACACACACACACACACACACACACACACACACACACACACACACACACACACACACACACACACACACACACACACACACACACACACACAGCTCCAGATGGTGTGCAGGAATATACCCTCTGAGCTCATATGTGTGGGAGGGGTGGAGTCCTGGCCATCTCCACAGTCTGGAGGGATATAAAGACTCTATGGAGGCATTTGAATTGTACTGATCTAAGGCGTATGGGGATTGCCAAGGCACACTGCCATTTCTGCCTCGGTCCATTCCCCATATTCAAGGTACCTTAGATCCAATTGCCATTTCTTTCTTACATTTAGGAAGGGGCCAGGGCATTCAGTAACAAAAACCTGTAATCACAAACAATACCCTTTCTCCCCTGGTGGGGGTGGAAGTTATTACCACTAGTTTTTCCCCATGAAAACCCAGCACATGCCAAAGTTGAAGATATCTGAAAAACTGGGAATTGTGGAGGGCAAAATCTGCTGTCAATTGTTCAAAAGATGTTACAGGAATCCCACACACCCCTATGCTTGAGATACTGATGAGGTACCATGCTCAGAAACCCTGAAGCTTTGTCGCTTGAGCAAGCATGGTCCCATGGCACAAGGGGTTTTCAGCTGTTAATTTGCCTTGCCATCTAATGTGTCTCAATGCGGCTTTCCAACATAGTATCAGGTTACTCATGATTGCGGGTAAAGCATGGGGGACCATGCCACCATACAGCATGGAAAGCACAAAGATACGAGCGAGTCCAGTCCCAGACATATAGTGGTATTCCCTCCATCACAGAAGCGCCAGTCGTGGAGCGTAATCAGCTGGGATGCCCAGTAAATAGTCGATTATAGGGGGATCCCCAGTCCACCCTCATGGGGGGCTTGCATACATTTGGAAAAAGAGGCCCATGGGACTCTACCAGTCCAGAAGAAACCTGTGAGCAGAGACTGTATGAACTGAAAGAATTGAGTGGGGAGTAAATAGGAGTCATTCTGGATGGGTTATAAGATTTGTGGCAGTGTGATCTTAAATAGTGTTCGACTCCCCATAACATAAGGGCAGGGAAGACCATTCCTCTGTCGCCTGCTTGGTCTTATCAAGTAAAGAGGTAATATTTAGACCCCAACTGAGCCTTGCATCTCTAGAGACCCACAAGCCGAGGTACTTGAAGTGGGCCTAGGCTATGGTCAACTGGGAGCTCTGTACAGTTTTGGGGACTTCACCTATGATCGATATATTTGTAAACTTCCCTCGGTTGACCCTGAGGCCCAAAGCATCCCTGTAGATCTGCAGCATCTGAAATATTATGGGAAGCGAGTGGTCAGTTTGATGTATAAACATGTGCAAAAAGGTCCGGCGAAAGCAGGCAGACCTGGCACAGGCCCTCACTTATGGGGAAGGGGCAGATACAGATCTAATCATTCACACCAGAGGTCATGAAGATACATAAAACACAACCAAGAAAACGCTTTCCAAACGCTATCCTTTACAGCACATTGCACATAAGTCTAATGTACCATGTCCAATGCCTTTTCAAAATTGAGAGATAACAGCGCAGTCTCCCTTAAAGTTTTCATGCATGTGCCATGCCTATATGCAGACGAAGGTTGGTATAAAGCTGGTATGGTCATGGTTTATTAAAGAACAGATTTTTTTTTTTTCTTCTAATCTGGAGGCCAGGATTTTAGTTATGAGCTTGCCCTCCACATTTATAAGCAATATTGGCCTTAAAGAGTTACAGGTGTTACATTACCTGCTTGGTGATATCAGTGCTAATGGCACCCACCAGATCATATGGTAGTGCCCCCACCTCCAGGCCCATCTCACGCATTGCCAGGAGATACTGCAACACTAGCAAAGCATACTGCTTGACAAATTCTGTGTTATTCTATTTGGGCCAGGATTCTTGCCATTAGGCATACCTATAATTGCTTGCTGGATTAGATTTCAGAGCTGGCTAGGTCTAATTCGATGCTACTGCAGTGTGAAAGGGTATTTACAGATATAAATATTTGGGTATTCCCTTTACATCCAACGCAGAGTTTGCCTAGAGCAGAGCTCTGCATAGTGCCCAGCAAAGGCTTCTGCAATGCTTAGGGCATCAGCAAACTGTAGGCCCTTCATTTCGTAAGAACTATTGTAGCATCCATCTCTCTAATGGTGAGCCAATAGAGCAGTTTGCCCGCCTTGTCCCCTCATTTGTATATTCTGTGTTGCATCCAAAGCCAAGCATATCTGGCCGTGCTCAGCTTTAATTTCTCTCTCACAGTTCCAGCTGCTTAGGAGTGATGTCTACTGGGTTATCTACCCATTGAGTTTCCAAGAGACATTTTTGGTTTTCTAGCTCTTCCAGTTCATCCATCTGTCTCTCTGCCTTTGCAGTGGGCACGGCCCACTCCCTAATCACAGTTTTAAAGGTTTTCCACAGGGTCATTTGAGTAGAGGATGCATTTGCATTCATCTCTAATTATTGGGATAGGTCATTCCCGAGTAAGCCTGCTAAATGTTCATCCTGTGGCTTACAGGTGGCAAGTCTCCACACTGCCTTCTGCACCACAATCTGTTTTTTAAGTAATATCTAAATTGTGGAGTGGTTCGAGAGCCCCCCTAGGAACAATTTGCACTGGTGTAACAGTAGTGTCATCTATTGATGACAAATATATAATCAATAGGAGAAGATGGGTACCAGAATAGTATGTATACAGCTGCGATGCCCCGTGCCATTTACGCCATGTGTCAGTTAAGCCTTGTGAGATGGCCCATTTAGGCAAAAAAGGGGACTTTCTACATGCATTTTCTGGACTATGTTCATATAGGTTGGAGTTCAATACCGACGTGAAGTTGCCACTGATAAATACCTGGCTGAGACTCGGGCAGTATGTTGGATATCTTTTTAAGAGAGCTCTTCTGCAATCCTGTGAGAATATATAGATTGATCATTGTCAACGGGCAATCCTCCAGAAGACCCCAGCCATCACAAATTTGCCTAGTGGATCTGATTAAACTGTTGACGTAAGGTAAATAGTTTCTGGAGCAATATGGCGACTGTTCTAGAGCCCAGGAGAATCCGGCAGGACACACTTGTGTACTCATAGCCTATGAGCCGTGCTTCATGCTCATGAGGTACATCTGCTGCAGAAGAAGGACATCTAGGGTGTGCCTCCTGGCATACAGGGAAACAGCTCAGCCCTCGATATTATTTTAGTCGTTCCTTTCCTTGTACCCGGTTCTCCGTTGGGATGCCCCCTACCCCCACTAGGTGTGGAGTGCAAGTGTTGTGTAACCCCTTCGCAATGTTAATGAATCTATAATGTCTCCAGAGGAACTGGAAAAATGAAACGTAAAAGTGTATTCACAGGGAGATGTAAATGTCTGCTTATAAGTTTAGTTTTTTTCGTTTGTGAATTGTGCCAACGGTAGTTAATCCTGTAGGACAATGCAGTTCGTAAAAATGTGAACGTGTATAGAACAGAGAATATCACAGCCTAAGTAAATGTTTAACCACGATTGAAGAAGTGCAAAATCACCTCGACCGATGTCTGCTGATAAATGCAACAAAACTAAGAGACAGTTGTGAAGTGATAATTTAACAGTGATTAGATATTTATCTACACAACATAACACTTTAATCACAAGTGGTCTACATAGCAAATAAGTCTGTACCTAGGTAAAATACACAAAGCAAATTTAACCGATTTGTCATAATAAAATATACCAGCGTCTGGACATACTTGACAAAGACGACATGAGGTACAAGGACACTACAAACTATAGTCAGAGTCACTGGAATTACATGGTTGTTCAGCTGCTGCGTTTTTCACATACTTATAGATTTGCAACATAATACATCATCTGCTGCACAATTTGCAGATTTGAAACCCAAAAAAACGTTTGTAGCTTTAACAGTTAAATGATTTAAGCCAACCAAACACTATGTACCATGTAATAAGCATTTTTTAAGCACGGATAAAGGCATCACTCCGAAACACGCCTGCAGAAGAACTGCTTCTTATATATCTATCATGGGCAGTTATAGTAGGGGATTTTAATGCTAAAGTATCAAACAAGTCGTTGCAGGCTTTTATAAACATCGATCTAAAGGAAGGTTGGAATAATCCTGAATCTCGGGTTCCCAATAATGTCAAAGCCAACAAGCGTGGAATAGTTTTACTAGGACAACGGAAATCTCTGGGCACAATAATATGAATTGAATGAGCAGATTCGGATATACCAGCCAATAAGACCAGGTCCTGCAAGATCTTCAATAATTTATTATATAATGGCAGACAAGTTGTCATATAATCTAGTTTCTGAAACGAATATTACAAATACAATATATAGTGACCATGATATACTCCAAATCGCACTTGAACTACCTCTCAAAATTACTCTTGGTTTGCCTTTGGAAACAGGATCTGGTCTAATAGATGTCCAACTAAACAGCACAAGACTACACTGGAACCCTTGTAATAAACTTTTTAATGACATGGTAGCATAATTTAATGCAGATTTATCTCAGGGTCCCAGTAATTATCCATGTCTTTTTTTTAGTTATGTAAAAAAAAATGGTAACACAAAAGATAAGGCGAAATTGAAATGTACGAGCAAACAAACCAGTAAAGGATGAGCTGGACATACAGCTACAAACAAACTCAATCATTGAAAACAGTTTTAATCATAGTCTGTAGAAATAGAAAAAATAAAGACCCTTAAGAAAAAAAACAATAGAAAGTGTGCAGCACAAACAGACAATTTGACCGAAACTGGCACGGTCTCCATCGAGCCGCACAAGAAAAAAACCACGTAATTTCTGGCGAATTGTAGTAATAAAAACAGTGAATCAAACATTAAAACCGCAGCAAGTGTAATTCCTGCACAGGTTTGGACAGACTATATTTCTAAGCTATACAAGTTTTAGCACGGTCAATCTAGATCCATTGAGTTGTTCGCAATCAAAACAGTATCTCTCCTCCAAATTGCCGTCAAGTCGTCTTCTACATAAATAAAGCAAGATCTTCAGCAGCAAAGGCCCCATATGAAATCCTGGTAACTGTACTGAAAAGGAATCCAGTTCAATGAGCCAAAGTCCTAACCCCTCTGTTCTCACATTGCTACGAGACAGACTATTCTAAAGTCAAGGACAAGATGCCTCTTCAGAAAAACTCTAGTAATAATATTCCTGGCAACTACAGGCAAATTGCTCTCTTGGATGCAACTGGAAAAATCTCTACAAGGAGTCAACTAGAACATTTGAAGAGGTGAGTTTACGAAGCTAACATTATCCATTTTGATAAACCAGGCTTCAGACAATCGTTCAGTTAAAGACATTGCAGAGGTTCAGACTATTTTAAACCATTATGCAGTAGTAAAGAATCAAATCATATACTCAGCTTTTATTGACTTTTCAACCACCTTAGACTGGGTGGACAGACTAACACTGGCGGAAATTCCAAATTACACCTTACTTTGGACATTCCAACTTACCTACTGAGATCGATCGTTTCCTTACACAAAGTTGAATGGTGCAAAATTTTGTTGGGGAAAACAAAAGGTCTTTTCCATCGATCGCTACACATAACAGATTTAAACAGGGGTGCTTGTTGACATCAATTTTATTTTTCTTGTATTTGTCTAAATTACCTCTCCAATTTTTGAAACTGAAAAATTTCCCACCAAAACTAAGATCTAAATTGATACCAGTTTGTAAGATAATGACATGGTATTGGTCGATCTACTCGCATTAGGCCTGCAAAGAAGTTTGACAGAGGTGAATATCTACATTGACACTTTTTAAAGATTAACATCTTAAAAACTAAAATGCTAGCAATTAAGGGGAAAACACAATGCTTAGCGTCCTTGAGGGAAGAAAAACTGGAGGTTATGAATATATAATTTTAGGTAGAAGCTTCTAATCTTCTCAAGTCACTCAAGTAATAAATTGCATGTGTGCCAAATAGAGTAAAGCTCTGGTCACACTGGTTCCTCACAACAACTATACAAGACACTGGCGAGAAGACATTTCAACCATCTACTGAATGTCTACAAAATAAAAAATCCTCCCACCATAAACTATGCATTAGAATAGATTCTAATTTCTAAAAAGGCCTTTTTAAAATATGTACAAAGGGAAGATCCTACGCAAATATTGTGAGCAATCCCTATACATCTACTCTGAATAAAACAATGATTATCTGGTACATATGCCCAAGCACTCACTGAAGTTGTTTAATGTGGTTATGACCTATTTACATGCGCCTGAGAAATTATTAAGAGCTCTTCTATATGAGGACTTGGTCAGGAGCTCTTGGAAGCAAAGGCTTTTTTCCTTGAATTTAAAATTTGCGCTTGATAAGTCCAGCTATAATGTTGACCTGCTCAAACTGTGGACCCCAGGGAATCTGCAATTATTTCTGACAACCCAAATAGCATAGGTGGGCTACAATCTGGATGAGAAAACACTGTGGAAAATGTCGTACAAAAAACTCTTTCTGCAAATATACCATTTGGTCATGCTAAACGGTATCTCTCATTTTTTATTTTACATAACATAAGATTATTATTTGAGACAGTCCGAAACTGTAATCTGCCTCTTAAATGCCCGATAGTCTTCTCTCCGACTTCTATTGTTATCTCTGTGAGGCAGGAAACCAAGATCTGTTCATGTCCAGCATTAACTGATTTTAGATGACTATATTTATATTCACTAAATGTTAACCATAATATCAATACTCCCAATGAACCAATTCAACTCAAAAGGCATCCTGTGAATAGGCAAGTCTGTTAGGTGTTTACATTTTTAAGGTTTTGAAAACATTTTTAAAAATGCACACAATTTTATACCTTGAATTAACAATTGGCGTTTCATACATTTAATAATAACTGTAATATTGTTATATGTTGTTGACCCCTGTCAAGGTCTAAATCAATTTTAATAAGCATGACTATGTCCAAGAACTTAATTCAATGTACAGTTCTGAGATACCATAAGATAGGTTTGCTTTACCTTCAGTATTTAGATTTATTTTCCATCTTTTACCTTTTTAAAACAACACTATATTAACAAGCATTGTAAAGCCAATAGATTGGCACTTGCATTATAAATAGGGCTCCCGGTTTTATGGTATTTATTTTTTTGACATTTCCGTCTGTATTTACCCATATTTATTATGGGTTTTGTGAAAAAATAAAGCTGAAACTGGTATATTTCCGCATTTATTTAACCAATAAATATGCAGTCATGCGTGAAATGCCTGCCAGGTTTCAGTGACATGAATACCCGCAGAAGATAAATCAATGCACTTCTATGAAAATATGCACATTTCAGTATCTGCCTTGTGCATATCTACTGCTGTTTAAGCTTCTTTACTAAAATTCCTTTTTTTTTTAACCTCCTTACCTATCAATCCACACAGTTATTGGCCTGGCAGTCATGGCAAAGTGTATTTAGAATCACTCAAAAAGCACCTAATTTCCGTTTTTATCCACATATAAAAATAAATACAGACAAGAAAATAAATGGTTTTCCGTCTCCATTTATCTGTAAAAATCAGTAAAAACTGAAAACAGGGAGCCTTAATTATAAAGGCAAGACCTATTGGCTTTGCCAATGGGTTTTTTGGTAACATTGGCAAGAGTTCAACAGTTCCAACACTAAATGTTTCACAACAAATATGACAAAACAAACATTGATAAAGCCAAGAGGCTGGCAGCCACTGCTGGTTAGAACGGTTTTCCTATTCAGCAGTGAAAGGAATGCATTACATTAGACATGGATATGTTTGAGAGTGCCACATCATTTCCTCCTGCAGTCATCCAGTCCAAGCGTTCAGTATTTCATTAGGTATACTTGAAAGGTGATAGGAAGGAATAAAGAGCTGTAAACCAATACACAACTGCGATACTGCAAGACAAGTAACATGGCAACTACATATGTGGCTTTAAGCGATCTACTGCTGATCACCAATTATTACCACCATAACAATGCTGTTGTGAAGTCACCACTTTAGAAGTGATCGACTAACGAAGAGATCACGAATACAATAGGGTTGGTTTGTTATTTTCCGAACTTAGCCTTCCAGATGCAGAACAGTCAGACCGCTCTATAATAACTTGTGCATCTACACTGCCCTCTTCAACCCGCAGCTGAGGAACAAAGAATTGACCAGCCTGGCAAGAAGGCTGGGAGAGCGATGGATGGAAGAGTTTCACACATGAAGACATTCAGCTGTTTCAAACCACTGGGACGCGGCGAGGATGAGGATGTGACAAAGTGGTAAACCAAGACTTCATGTTCTAACACTATAGGAAATATTGTCATGCTATCAACGGGATCGACAATGGGCAAATTCTGAAGCCAGTCGCTACTAGACTGGGACAGACACGAGATGCTATTACCAGGTGCTACATAATGGGATTCCACAGCTTTACTGCAAGAGACGAAGAGGCCACCATCCTCTGCTTAACATGCAGATTTGCTTTTTAGTTCAAAAGGGATAAGTGGTTACAACTCCTGTACCACAGTGCAGCCCGGTGTCTGACATTTTGCAAACGATAACTGGTTACATTTCAGCACTGGACTGCCGTATTCAGGCATTTTAAAAAAAGACTACTTCTGACAGATCGCGTGAATCTCCCCAACGGAATAAAGTCTGAAAACATGAAATGCTTAAATCCAATTCTGACTAGGTAGATGGAACAATTCCGTCGTCATGATGAAAAGATTTTCTATCACTATTCACTTTTACGCTCAAAAACTTACCAAAGGGGCAGGTTTTTCAGTATGGCACTCGGACTTTATGGTTTAAATCTTTTTATTGAAGCCAATGTCAGTTGCAAGTGGTAGCGATATACTGTGAAAAATTGGGCCACGCAGGGCCTCCGCTTCGTGGAATGGCATACACAATTACAAATGAAATAGAAAATATTAGAAGAGAAACAATCCCCCTCCCTAACCCCGAAAAAGAGACAGAAAGAGAAAGAAGAAAGAATACAGTTCACCCCCCCCCCGGCCAGTCCAGCCATGTGGGAACAAAGCTCTATGTCGTAGAGGCAGCCTCCGCGGCGGAGGTGGTCGGCGCCGCCAGGCGCAGAAGCCGTAGGTAGCTTGGGCATGTAAGTTCCCTAAAGTCTTGTGCGAGGAGGGACAGAAAAGGCTGCCACATTTCACTAAAGTCAGAGCCCTTACCAGCCACCGTGAGCGAGATCTTTTCCATGCCTAATATGTGCCACAACCGCTGGATCCAGCCAGAGGGTGTTGGAATGCGCGGCGTCTTCCAATGTGTAAGGATGTTTTGTGTGGCAGAGCCTAACGCAAGTGCAATCTGCTTCCCCCTCCTAGATTTCAAGGGATAGGTTAACGGATTGGGAACCCCTAAGAGTACGTATTCCGGAGCCGAGGGAGCTCTGTTTCTAAATAGCGATCAATTTCATTAAGGACTTGAGTCCAATAAGGGGTCAGAAGTGCGCAGTCCCATAAAAGATGTGTAAGTGTGCCCACCTTCCCACAACCCCTCCAGCAATTCGGGCTTTGTGCGCTGTCGAAGTGGTGCAATCGCTCAGGAGTATAGTACCAGTAGTACGCTAGTTTAGTCAGAGTTTCTGTGAGACCAGTGTGAGTCGCCGTGTGTCGTGCCCTGTAGCAGATCCCTCCCATTCCCAACTGGTGAGATCGCGGCCTAAGTCCTTTTCCCATCGTGTTCGGTCCGCGTGAAAAGTGTGGGTGTAACGTGACAGAAGCATTTTATAGAGGTCCGAGATCAGCTTCTTATCCGAAGAACGCGTTATCAACCATCGTTCAAAGGGGGTAAGGTGTCTATGTGCCTGTGTCTTGATGTCAGGATGGGAAGCCCAGTGCCGCAACTGCAGATAGTGTAGGCGCTCAGATTCGGGGAGGCCGTAATCAATGCAGAGTTGAGTGAAAGGCACAACCCCGTCGTCATATAATGTACCTAGAGCCCGGCAACCCGTGGTTCTCCAATCAATCAATCAATCAATCATGTCACTTATAAAGCGCACTACATACCCGCGAGGGTCTCAAGGCGCTGGGGGAAGAGGGGGGTGGTGCTGCTACTGATCGAAGAGCCAGGTCTTGAGGAGTCTTCTGAAGGCCAGTAGGTCTTGGGTCTGTCGGAGGTTGGTGGGGAGGGTGTTCCAGGTCTTGGCGGCGAGGTGGGAGAAGGATCTGCCGCCGGCGGTCGTTTTCCGGATGCGGGGGACTGTGGCGAGGGAGAGGCTGGTCGAGCGGAGCTGGCGGGTGGGGGTGTAGAAGCTGAGTCGTCTGTTGAGGTAGGCTGGTCCGGAGTTGTGGAGTGCTTTGTGTGCGTGGGTGAGGAGCTTGAAGGTTATCCTCTTGTTGACAGGGAGCCAGTGCAGGTCTCTCAGGTGAGGTGTGATGTGGCTGCGTCGGGGGATGTCGAGGATAAGACGTGCAGAGGCGTTCTGGATGCGTTGCAGCCGTCTCAGGAGCTTAGCCGTCGTTCCTGCGTAGAGGGCGTTTCCGTAGTCCAGCCTGCTGGTGACGAGGGCCTGGGTGACTGTTTTCTTGTTTCGGTGGGGATCCACTTGAAGATCCTGCGGAGCATTCGGAGGATGTTGAAGCAGGATGAGGAAACGGCGTTGACCTGCTTAGTCATGGAGAGGGTGGGGTCGAGGATGACCCCTAGGTTGCGTACGTGGTCGGTGGGTGGCGGGGCTGTTCCCAGTGATGTTGGCCACCAGGAGTCGTCCCAGGCTGAAGGGTTGGAACCAAGGATGAGGACCTCCGTCTTGTCCGAGTTCAGCTTCAGGCGGCTGGTCCTCATCCATTCGGCGACGGCCTTCATTCCTTCGTGGAGGTGGGCTTTGGCGGTGTGAGGGTCTTTGGTGAGGAGAGGATCAGCTGGGTGTCGTCGGCGTAAGAGATGATGTTGAGGTTGTGCTGTCGGGCGACGTGGGCGAGGGGTGCCATGTAGATGTTGAACAGCGTTGGGCTGAGGGAGGAGCCTTGGGGTACGCCGCAGATGATCTTGGTGGCCTTGGATCGGAAGGGGGCGAGGCGGACGCTTGTGTTCTGCCGGAAAGGAAGGATGTGGTCCAGTCCAGGGCCTTCTCTTGGATCCCGGCGTCGTGAAGGCGTGTTCGTAGTGTGTGGTGGCATACCGTGTCGAAGGCGGCTGATAGGTCCAGGAGGATGAGGGCTGCTGTTTCTCCGTTGTCTAGCAGGGTCCTGATGTCATCGGTGGCGGCGATGAGGGCGGTTTCGGTGCTGTGGTTGCTGCGGAAGCCGGACTGGGAAGGGTCCAGGATGTTGTTCTCCTCGAGGTAGCGGGTCAGTTGTTTGTTGACGATTTTCTCGGTGACCTTCGCGGGGAACGGGAGCAGAGAGATGGGTCGGAAGTTCTTGAGGTCCTTGGGGTCTGCCTTGGGTTTCTTGAGTAAGGCGGTGATCTCGGCGTGCTTCCAGCTTTCCGGGAAGGTTGCTGTCTCGAAAGAGATGTTGATTATTTTCCGGAGATGGGGCGCGATGGCTGTACTGGCTTTGTTGAAGATGTGGTGAGGGCACGGGTCTAGCGGTGAACCGGAGTGGATGGTGTTCATGATCTCGCTGGTGTCCTCGTCGTTGATGTTGGTCCAGGAAAGCAGGCGGTTGGTGGTTGTGGGGGCAGTGGTCTCGGTGGTTGCCGGGGCGGTCGTGGTGTTGAAGCTGTCGTGGATGTCGGCGATTTTGCGGTGGAAGAAGGTGGCCAGTGAGTCGCACAGGTCTCGCGACGGCTGGATGTCGTTGGTGTTGGAGCTGGGGTTGGAGAGTTCCTTCACGATGTTGAAGAGCTCTTTGCTGTTGTTGCTGTTCCAATGAGGAAAGGAAGTCTCGCCCATCCCCGGCCCAAAATCAGAGTTGCCAAAAAGAGGGGTAAGTGGGGAGGGGAAAGTCGTCAGGTCGTGCCATCTGTTCGTTTGGTCCCATACTACCATAATAGAACGAGTTGAGATGAGGCATATAGGTTGGGGGGGGCGTTGTTGTTTCCGAAGGAAGGGGATTTTCATAAGAGAGGTGCCTGCTACCGCACAATCTTGAAAAAGCCAGTGCTTCTCCAACTCCACTCTACTCCACCAACTGGCGTAGTTGTGCGGCTTTATAATAGAGCGTAAGGTCGGGGATCCCCAGCCCCCCTTCGTGGGGAGGGAGGAAGCTGACTAGTCTCTTCATCCGCGGCCTACGACCCTGCCAGATGAATTGCGAGAGTTCCGATTGAATCCTCCGCAGCCAACCCGTGGGAGGCTGAAGAGGGAGCGTTTGGAAAAGATAAAGGATTTTGGGAAGGATCGTCATTTTAACAGCTGCGATACGGCCGAACCACGAAATGGGGTAATATTTCCATCGCCTCAGGTCTGCGCGAATATGGGACTGCAAAATGTTATAATTTACTGACCGGGTCGCCGGCAGTGTGGGAGCTAACTGGAGACCCAGATAGGGGACTGAATCGGAAGACCATTGAATAGGGTATCTTGCTTGTAGGTCTGCCAACTGCTGAGGCGGTAGAGAGAGGTTCAGGGCGGTAGATTTCGTAACATTAATTTTAAATCCGGACGCCTCTCCAAAGGAGTCCAGCTCCTCCAGGAGGGGACCCAGAGTAGTCCCGGGGTCAGACAGGGTAACTAGGACAACATCCGCGTATAAACTAATGGTGTGAACATCCCCTCCAAAGCGGATGCCCGCGATCTGAGGAGACTCCCGGACCCTCTGTGCCAGGGGCTCCATGTAGAGGGCAAAGAGCAGTGACGACAGAGGGCACCCCTGCCTAGTGCCTCTATGGATCCGGAAGGGGGTGGACATATACCCATTGACGCGCACCGTAGCCGATGGGCCCCGGTAGCAGTTGAGAATACGCGAACGCATCTTTTCCCCTAGACCTAAACGAAGCAGCACACGCTCCAAATAGGGCCAGTGTACGCGATCGAAGGCCTTCTCGGCGTCAACGGTCAGGAGCATAAAGTCACCCGGTACACGGGAGGCCTTTTCAATCAGGTGTATCACGCGTTTCGTATTGTCACTGGTTTGTCGCTGCGGGATGAAGCCCGCCTGGTCCGGATCAATAATACCAGGCATATAGGGGCCAAGGCGCGCCGCTAAGATGCTAGTGTACAGTTTGAGATCAATATTTAAGAGTGAGATGGGCCTATACGCCCCGCATATCGTCCTATCTTTGCCTGGCTTGTGGATAACGGCAATATCCGCTGTAAGCATTGAGGGCGGGATCGCCCCTGTGGTCGCGAAGGAGTTGAAAAGGCGGGTGAGAAGGGGGACGAGGGTGGGGCAGAATTGCTTATAAAAGGCGGCCGTATAGCCATCCGGGCCCGGGGACTTGGCCAATTTCAGGCGCGATATGGCCGATATGACTTCCTCCGGCCGAATCTCCCTCTCCATGTGCTCGGCCTGCCCCTCAGACAAGCAGGGCAGGGTGACCTGGTCCAAATGGGCATCTATAGCCTCCGGTTCCAGGAGCTGCGCGTCAGAGTTGTGCGTAGAAATCCCGGAACATCTCTGCAATGTCATAGTCCTCGGTGCGTAACTGACCCGTCGGGTCTTGAATCCCCTGAACCCCTTCCCGTGATCGCGTCTCTTGCAGTTTGTGCGCCAAGAGCCGGCCGCACTTGTCCCCGCCGCTGTAAAAAGAATGGCGCAGACGTAAGGCCGCGTATTCGGCCCTGTCACTATCCAAAGCGGCCAACTGTGAGCGAGCCGCTTTCAATTGGCGCCAGATGCGCGGGGCACCCGTCCGTAGGTGCATCTGCTCTAATTCCCTCACCTGCTGTGTGAGGTCTGTTTACACTCCACGTTATCTGCAGAGGAGAGGGCAATAATTGCGCCCCGCACCACTGCCTTCAAGGCTTCCCATCGGGTTGAGACGGACGTGTCCGAGTTGTCATTATGGGAGAGGTAGTCCGCGATCGTGCCCTGAATCTGGGCCACGGCGCCTTCCCGATGCAGGAGAGGGTCGCGGAAGCGCCACCGACGCGCGGGCAGCCGCACGGGCGGGAGCGTCAGAGTGACCACTACCGGTGCGTGGTCCGATAGCGCCGCGTCCTGTATGTCCACTGAAGTAGCGACATCAGTAATGTGCCTAAAAAATAAATCGAGTCGAGCGTAAGTCTTGTGGGCGTTAGAATAGTAAGAGTACTCCCTGGCTCGTGGGTGGAAGTGCCTCCATAGATCCGTCAGACCTAGGTCACCCAACCGCGTGTGTCCAGCGAGGGAGAGAGCTCCCACCTGGCCATATCGCTGTGCCGACCTGTCAAGCTCATTGTCAAAAACTAGATTGAGGTCACCCCCTAGGAGCATGCTACGGACAGGAGTACCCGTGACTTCGAGCAGGGCCTCATGCAAGAACCGTTCCTGGCCGTCGTTGGGCGCATAGATGGATCCAATGATTAGGGAACGACCCCTGATCAGAAACGGATAGGTTAAAAGCCTGCCTTTGATTTCCGCCTCCTTCTGCACCACTTTACCCTTAAAAGACTTGGAGAGCAAGATCGCCACCCCCGCTGATTTAGAGGGCCCAGAGGAGAAAAACTGGGTGGGGAATGCGCGGGAGCGCATCCTATGACAGTCCTTGCTCAGCAAATGTGTTTCCTGCAATAAGCACACATCAGCGCCCGTGCTTCCCAGATACTCAAGAATCGCTCTGCGCTTGACCGGGTGGTTCAACCCCCTCACGTTCAGCGTGAGGACTTTAAGACTCAGCGGAGCCATCTATCGCAGTGGGCGTCTCGCGCAGCCAAGCTTGCCCAATCCAGCACCAAGATGCGCACGTAGCGGCAGCAGCGGGCAGCATTCATGGACCGACCTTCAGTAACGCCACAGGTTGGCAGCAGCAGCATTGTGGACTTGGGGAGAGACAGAGGAGAAAGAGAGTAGCCCCAGAAGGATAGCAAGAAGCCCCGGCACAACCGGTGCCAACTCAAAACAAAATTCGCAGTAGTAGTCCATCTTCCTAGGAAGATCAGAAATAACAGCAGTTCAGGCATTAAGTGGCCAAGTATATCCCCCTCCGACCGCCCCAAGAACGGCAGCAGTAGAAACTATCATGTCGACTCAGGACCACTAAGGGGACTGTATCCGAGGCAGGGTCAGCGGCAGGGTCTCGAGGGCCTCTTGCTGCCCCTTGGCGATCTCTCCAGGGGCCGGTCTCTGCATCCTGTTAGGGCGGCGTCGGCGCCTGTTGTCTACAGCGCGGCTGCGCATCTTGGGGGCCCCCATCCGGAGCGTCTCCAGTGTCTTCGTCGTCTGGGAGCTCAATCCCTAACACCTTACAGGCCTCGGCCAGGGATCGGAGCTGGAAGAGCTTGCCATCGTAGCGGAATATGAGACGAAATGGATGCCCCAAGGAGTAAGTAATATTGCGCTGCCGAAGCGCCGCAGTGATTGGGCGAAAGGTCTTGCGCTTTTGGAGGGTGAGGGCAGCTAGATCTTGATACAGGACTGGTGACTGGTCGCGGAATGTGATCGGGTGTTGCGCCCTGGCTTTCTGGAGGATCTCCTCTTTAGTGCGATAGTCCTGAACACAAACCAGAATGTCCGCCGGTGGAGCGGTAGCAGGGCGGGAAGGACCCACCCGGTGAGCCCTGTCAATGCGGATATCTGTTTCCAGGGGGTTACCCAAGACATGGTTGAAGAGCTCACGCACAAACTGTAAGAGGTCTCCTGCTTCCGCAGTTGAGCTCACCCCCCGAATTCGCACATTATGCCGCCGGGAGCGGTTCTCCAAGTCCTCCAGGTGGGTCTGGAGATCCACCTGTTGATCGTGGATGCGCAAAAGCTCCTGTTGCACGAAAGAGTTTTCCTCGTCCCTTCCATCACTTTTGTCCTCCAGAGCAACCACCCGGTCGTCGACAGAGTCCAGATCCTTCCAGACGTCTTTGAGTTCTGCAGTGAGGTCTCGCTTCACAGTCTGTAGATCATCACGCAGGGCCGAGAACAGAGATTCCATAAACACCCTCGTGACCGGTTCTTCCCTGTGCCCACTCATGGATGACGAGGGTGTGTCAGCTTGCTTTGCGGGATCCGAAGACACCTGTGAACGCGCAAACAGCTCCTGAAGGGACTTACTCTTCTTGCCCCGGGTGGAGGCCATCTCCCCACTCAAGCTGCCCGGGGTGCGCCGGTGGTCGGCGGCTGGAGCACCCACACGCCTCCAGTAAAGTGGCTCCGGCGGGGCCCACTAGTAGGTGCCGCCGTGGACGGCTGTCCTGGCCTCTATCTCTCCAGGTGGCACGGGCGCCCAGGCTGCTGCTCGACCCCCCAGGTACACCAGTCAGCACCGGTTGCAGACTTTTAGGGGGAGACAGGGCCCCGCGCCCCCCTCAGCGCCCCCACCGGCCTTCTCGCGCTTGCAGGGCGGGACCCAAGCCTGGCGTTCAGCGTCCAAAGCCCCGATGGGCCCTTTCCTCAACCGGGCGAGCACCACTCCCCTCAGACACTCTCCGCCAGTCCGGGGCCGCGCGTGCGGGCTACACAGCGAGGGCCCAACACCATCAGTACCGTCAATAAAGCCCCCGGGGTCCTCCGCAGTAGGGTGGGGTCTCCCCCGTGCGACGCGGCTCAGGGCCCACGCAGCCGCCCCGCTCACCTCTATCATCCGGGGCGCCGCCAGATCAAAGGAGGGTCGGGTACGTGTCCCCGATGGCGGCTGCCCCAGCTGCGGTCCCAGCAGTCGGCGCAGGCAAGCCTGAGCTCCGGCGCAGGCCCCGCCCCAGCGGCAGCAGTACAGTAGGCCTCCAGTCGTCGCTCCGCCAGTCGGGTCGCGCCGGCCCACCAAGCCTCCGCGCTCACCACCAGGCGATGTGCTCGGCACACGGGAGGGTCACACCCCACTCCACCTCCAGCTGCTTGGGCACTCAGCTCCGCACCAGCCGGCGCGCGCTCCAACTCGAGGTCGCGGCTCCGCCATCCACTGCAGGCCTCACACTCGTGGGCGGCACGCCGCAGTCTTCAGCGCGATCCAGGACCGGAGCGCCGGTTAAACAGGGACCGCTGGCCACAGCGTGCTTTCCGAGGTCAGGTTATGGCCCCAAATCGACCGTAGGCAGCCTGAGGCGGTGATATCCCGGGACGGTCGGAGGGAGAGACGAGAGGATGCGTCTCACCTCGCCGCCATCTTGGCCACGCCCCCTGGCACTCGGACTTTAACAGAATCCCAGACATGTTGCATCGGTTTTAAAATAGTTCCTAGTGAGACACATCGAATTAATGGGTATATCTAAACTGTTTTTCAGGGCAGTTACTTAAACACTACCACCACTGACCCTATAATGTGAAGACAGGGTAAATCGGAAACTGATACAAGATTTCAAATGTAAAACAGATGCACGGAATAACTGAGCCACCCAACGTTGGCCTGTTTTCCTGACTACAGCTATACAGTGCAGATTCTACACAATCTACTTTACACTGGAATTGGAAAGAACAGTGTTAATGAAATGATGCTCTGGGCTTCTAGACACGACAACATTAATTGTTGGGCAGCAACATGGAAATGGACCTGCTGGATGGGAATAATTTTCTTGACGAAATCTTTGCATTCTTAATAATTCTGCGGTCCCCTTTACATCAATGAATTAACGTGATAATAGCCCTCCAATGCCACATGGCTTGCCTTGAATTGCATAATCTGCCTTTCCTTGCCGCAAAACGTACTCATCTCCGCTACAAAAGTTGGTCCTTGGTTACCACATGCTTTGAAGCCCTGATAAGATACCAGAAAGAACTATAAACCTCCCGTGAAAGGATCAGCATCAATAAGACACCCTGAGTGTAGCACCCCAACTACGCCAAGTATCTAGCAGCAAGGACCTCAGCCAACTAGCGAGCTCAAAGGGCAGCTTTGTTCATCAATGGACAGAAGCTAGATCACAGAAGCTATACTACTATAGAGGACTGCAGAGACCCCTTCAGCCAACTAGCGAGCTCAAAGGGCAGCTTCGTTCATCAATGGACAGAAGCTATACTCCTACAGATGACTGCAGAGACCCCTTCAGCCCACTAGCGACCTCAAAGGGCAGCCTTGTTCATCGATGGGCAGAGGCTAGATCACAGAAGCTATACTATTACAGATGACTGAAGAGACCCCCCCCAGGTCTACATGAAGGGCCTCAAAGGGCAGCCTCGTTCATCGATGGGCAGAGGCTAGATCACAGAAGCTATACTACTACAGATGACTGCAGAGACCCCTTCAGCCCACTAGCGACCTCAAAGGGCAGCATTGTTCATCGATGGGCAGAGGCTAGATCACAGAAGCTATACTACTACAGATGACTGCAGAGACCCCTTCAGCCCACTAGCGACCTCAAAGGGCAGCATTGTTCATCGATGGGCAGAGGCTAGATCACAGAAGCTATACTACTACAGATGACTGCAGAGACCCCTTCAGCCCTACATGAAGGACCTCAAAGGGCAGCCTAGTTCATTGATGCGCAGAAGCTAGATCACAGAAGCTATACTACTAGACGACTGAAGAGACCCCCTCAGGCCAACATGAAGGGCCTCAGCCCACTAGCAACCTCAAAGGGCTGCCTCGTTAATCGAAGCGCAGAGGCTAGATCACAGAAGCTATACTACTACAGATGACTGCAGAGACCCCTTCAGCCCACTAGCGACCTCAAAGCGCAGCCTTGTTCATCGATGGGCAGAGGCTAGATCACAGAAGCTATACTACTACAGATGACTGAAGAGACCCCCTCAGGCCTACATGAAGGGCCTCAGCCCACTAGCAACCTCAAAGGGCAGCCTTGTTCATCGATGCGCAGAGGCTAGATCGCAGAAGCTATACTACTACAGATAATTGCAGAGACCCTTTCAAGCCTACATGAAGGACCTCAGCCCACTGTCTGCCTCAAAGGGCAGCCTCGTTCATCGATGGATAGAAGATATACTACTATAGATGACTGAAGAGAGTCTTACATGAAGGACCTCAGCCCACTAGCGACCTCAAAGGGCTGCCTCGTTCATCGATGCGCAGAGGCTACATCACAGAAGCTATACTACTACAGATGACTGCAGAGACCCCCTTCAGTCATACATGAAGGACCTCAAAGGGCAGCCTCGTTCATCGATGCACAGAGGCTACATCACAGGAGCTATACTACTACAGATGATTGAAGAGACCCCTTCAGCTCTACATGAAGGGCCTCGGCCTACTAGCGACCTCAAAAGGCAGTCTCGTTCATCGATGTGCAGAGGCTAGATCACAGAAGCTATACTGTTATGTTAGGTCTACTTATAAAGCGCACTATCACCCCACGGGTATCCTGGTGCTGTATTATGCAAGTACCACTACTGGAACCTATTCCTAGACAGGTGTCAATTGCCGAGTGTCATCAAGCGATCTGATTTACTCCTTTGGAAAGAGCCATGTTGTAAGCCTCTTTCTGAACTGTAGTAGATCTTGTGTCTGTTTTAGGGTTGACGGGAGCTCATTCCAGAGTCGGGCTGCTTCGGTGCTGAAAGCGCTTCCTCCAAATCTTGTTGTTTTGAACCTGGACCTGCTACTGCTACAGATGATTGAAGAGACCCCTTCAGTCCCATATTAAGGAACTCAGAGGGCTGCCTCGTTCATCGATGGGCAGTAGCTAGATCACAGAAGCTATACTACTACAGATGACCGCAGAGAGCACTACATGAAGGACCCTAGCCTACTAGCGGCCTTAAAGGGCAGCCTCGTTCATAAATGGACAGAAACTGTACTACTACAGATGACTGAAGAGACTCCTTCAGCCCTACATGAAGGACCTCAGGCTCACCTAACTCCAGCGCCATCTTCTGAGCCAGCTTAGGGAGGAAGCCCTGTAGATTCACCCACATCTAGATGTTAAGGATACAGCACTGACAGATCTACTCTGAGCCGTAGGTGTACGAAATGGAAGCTGTGAACCAACTACCAAAAAGTACAGACACTTGCAGACTGAAGAGTAGAGACTGTTGAAGGCAGTTCATATCCTGCCTGCAAGAAAAGCACTAGGCTAACGACTACTACAGCAATAAACAACCAGCAGCATACCACGTGAATCATAGCCGAAGGGGGCAGTGGAACAAGAACAGACATCACCCTCACATGTAACCAGAGAATCTCCCGCAGAAACAGAACACGCTTCTGCCCCACGTCACACACTGATCAAGGATGAACACGTTACCTATGAATGGTCAATCAGTGGTTAACAGGAAAGGCAAAGCTCACAGGTACTGAAAGATGAAACCTTCGAACAGATCAGTGCAGTCTGGAGTTTCTGCATCAAAGGGAACATCCCACGTACAGCCTCTGCTCGTGCTCCAGGCTTCTAGATGCATGTTAGTACACACCCTAGCATTCTTGGAGAGATCTCTCACACACTGCTGAAAGCTACCCTCAGAAGAATAAATGTGTTCTACGCAAAGGAGAATACAAAAAGTGTCCAAAAGAACCAGTGAACCATAGGACTAGAACACCTTAGTGCAACTCTGATGATCAGCGTCAAAAGGTTCACAAACACACTAGGCGCCCTCTGTGGCACATTTAACTGGGATGGAGCTCACGAATCCACAGACGAGAACTGATATGCGAGTGAGAATTGAACCTTCCTTTGGAGGAGCACAGGGCACTAGAAAGGGGTGATCTGGGAGGGTCACAGCAGCTTCTAACGCTGTAAATGACGTGGCAGCTGTAACAACCACTGCATTCTGGAAATCTAAATGTCACACATGCCCACTGTATAGGTCCAAGCTGCACTGGCCCTTCGAGCATGAACCAGGGTACATTAGCCCTCATCCAACACTTGGCTCAGAAGGGTGCCTGTCAAAAACTTTTTTTTTTTTTTTCATGAGTGAAGTAAAAACCTTCCAGTTGGCAGTGATGACAAAGGGTAGTTAATGCTCGTAATATTCAAAATGTGGCCTAGAGCTAAGTTACTGCAGTAGAACTATGGGACCCACTGTCAGTCACACCGTTCCACGCTGTTTGAGCTTGGGAAAACTGTGATTTCATTTCTTTTCATTTCTATAAGCGAATATTAACCGGATGTAAGGGTCTGAAACCTCGTATCATGGTGCCTTAACTGCAAATTCAGAAGCAGCGACGAGCTGAAGGGCTTCCACAACAGCAGCTGCTGTTAGGAGGGCCAGCAGGTTTAACCTCGGCATCAACTCCAAGTGGCAGGGTACACAGCCGGCACAGAGAGAAGCTAACCTCGGCGTTCAGAGGCAGGAGCGCCAAGTAGAAGGGCCCACAGCCGGCTCAGAGAGGAGCCCCGCCCTCCAAGGACAGGAATCCCTGGCACGGGCAGCTGCTGGCACATCAGAAAGATTCACTTCTTTCGAAGGGGCCCCCGCGGAGAGGCTGCTCTTTGTGGTTATGGCGTTCATTGCTTATCCTTGCACACCTTTAAGCCACAGACGTGCAGAGCTAGGCCAGGGGCACGCCTCCCTCTGTGGGGTACCCACAGTTTGGAAGATCGGTGCATACGGGTGCCAAGGGGCAGTCCGAGGCCTCGGCGCACAGGACGAGACGGTGGGTCAAGGGCACGCCTCACTCCGTGGGGTAGCCACGCTTGAAAGATCGGTGCCCAGGGGTGCCAGGGGTCAGCCTGAGGCCTCGGCTCACCCACCGCACAGCATGAGACGGTGGGCCAAGAGCACGCCTCCCTCTGTGGGGTACCCAGAGGTTGGAAGATCGATGCCCACGGGTGCCAAGGGGCAGTCTGAGACCTCAGCTCACCTACCACACAGGATGAGACGGTGGGCCGATAGACTTAGCGGCGGTTCACTGTGTTGTATTTAGGGCTAACGGTACAATGCCCCCACCCCTCGGCATGATGCATCTCAGTCCTGGCACTTCTGGTTCATGACCGGTTTTATTTTAAGAAGCGTGCAGCAGACGAGGCGGTCCCGGAAACACAAGCCCCCGGGTAGGGCAGCTTCAGGAAGCAATACTTCCAATCTGAAGAGAGCAGCAGGATAACGCCTGCCTAACCAGAGAGCAGCAGGATAACGCCTGCCTAACCAGAGAGCAGCAGGATAACGCCTGCCTAACCAGAGAGCAGCAGGATAACGCCTGCCTAACCAGAGAGCAGCAGGAGAACGCCTGCCTAACCAGAGAGCAGAAGGAGAACGCCTGCCTAACCAGAGAGCAGAAGGATAACGCCTGCCTAACCAGAGAGCAGAAGGATAACGCCTGCCTAACCAGAGAGCAGAAGGATAACGCCTGCCTAACCAGAGAGCAGAAGGATAACGCCTGCCTAACCAGAGAGCAGAAGGATAACGCCTGCCTAACCAGAGAGCAGAAGGATAACGCCTGCCTAACCAGAGAGCAGAAGGATAACGCCTGCCTAACCAGAGAGCAGAAGGATAACGCCTGCCTAACCAGAGAGCAGAAGGATAACGCCTGCCTAACCAGAGAGCAGAAGGATAACGCCTGCCTAACCCGGCCCCACAAGGGCAGCTTCAGGAAGCAATACTTACAGTCTGAAGAGAGCATAAGGATATAGTCTGCCTAACCCGGACGACGGGGGCAGCTTCAGGAAGCAATACTTCCAGTCTGAAGAGATCAGCAGGATAACGTCTGCCTAACCGGGCCCCACAAGGGCAGCTTCAGGAAGCAATACTTCCAGTCTGAAGAGAGCAGGATAACGCCTGCCTAACCAGAGAGCAGCAGGACAACGCCTGCCTAACCAGGCCAACGACGGGGGAAGCTTCAGGAAGCAATACTTCCAGTCTGAAGAGAGCAGGATAACGTCTGCCTAACCCGGCCCCACAAGGGCAGCTTCAGGAAGCAATACTTCCAGTCTGAAGAGATCAGCAGGATAACGTCTGCCTAACCCGGCCCCACAAGGGCAGCTTCAGGAAGCAATACTTCCAGTCTAAAGAGATCAGCAGGATAACGTCTGCCTAACCCGGCCCCACAAGGGCAGCTTCAGGAAGCAATACTTCCAGTCTGAAGAGATCAGCAGGATAACGTCTGCCTAACCCGGCCCCACAAGGGCAGCTTCAGGAAGCAATACTTCCAGTCTGAAGAGAGCAGGATAACGCCTGCCTAACCAGAGAGCAGCAGGACAACGTCTGCTTAACCCAGCCCCACAAGGGCAGCTTCAGGAAGCAATACTTCCAGTCGGTAAGCAGCCCTTACTACGAATCCGTCACCCTGCATGCACTTACAACGCATACCATTACCCTGCAAGGCGTAACCACGACTTGCGGAGGGGGGAGAAGGTGTTGGATTTAAAATCCAACAACTTCGCTACTGTCCGCAAAGACTGGAGTTGGAATAGTAAATACTATTCCAACATCCAGCGCCCCCCTCCGCAAGTCGTTGTTACGACTTGCGGGGTAATGGTATGCATTGTTACAACGCGGTTGTTGTAACGACCGCATTGTAACAACATGCGGGGTGACGGCAAGCGTAATAAAGAGGCATATTCCTTCCAGTCTGAAGAGAGCAGAAGGATTACGTCTGCCTAACCCGGCCCCACAAGGGCAGCTTCAGGAAGCAATACTTCCAATCTGAAGAGAGCAGAAGGATAACGTCTGCCTAACCAGAGAGCAGAAGGATAACGCCTGCCTAACCCGGCAGCTTCAGGAAGCAATACTGCCAGTCTGAAGAGAGCAGAAGGATCACGCCTGCCTAACCCGGCCAACGGGGGCAGCTTCAGGAAGCAATACTTCGTCTGAAGAGTGCAGGATAACGCCTGCCTAACCCGGCCCCACAAGGGCAGCTTCAGGAAGCAATACTACCAGTATGAAGAGAGCAGCAGGATAACGCCTGCCTAACCCAGCCCCACATGGGCAGCTTCAGGAAGCAATCCTTCCAGTCTGAAGAGCAGCAGGATAACGTCTGCCTAACCAGAGAGCAGAAGGATAATGCTTGCCTAACCAGGCCAACGACGGGGGAAGCTTCAGGAAGCAATACTCTCAGTCTGAAAAGAGTAGAAGGATAACTCCTGCCTAACCCGGCCCCACAAGCAATATTTCCAATCTGAAGAGAGCTGAAGGAAAACGTTAGCCTAACCCGGCCCCGCAAGGGCCACTTCAAGAAGCAATACTTCCAATCTGAAGAGAGTATAAGGATAACGTCTGCCTCCATCAATCAGTGCTTTTTAAGCGCAGCTACTCACCCTTGAGGGTCTCAAGGTGATGAGGGGGGCGGGGTTTGCAGGTCCGACTGGGTGCAAGGTCTAGAGATCCTTCCTGAATTGTGTCAGAGACAGGGAGAGCCTGAGGTGAAGAGGCATGGCAGCGATCCGGTCCTGGTCTTGCAGATCCGAGGGACGGTGGCGAGGGCCAGTTGGGCAGAGGGGAGGTGTCTGGTGGGTTGTGGAACGAGAGGCAGTGGTTCAGGTATGCTGGTCCGGCGTCTGAGGGCTTTGTAGGCGTATGTGAGGAGCTTGAAGGCGACTCTTTTGTTGACTGGGACACAGTGGAGTTCTCGTAGGTGTACGGAGATGTGGCTGCAGCGGGGGAGGTTGAGGACCAGTCTGGCTGCGGCACTCTGAAGTTTTGAGGAGTTTCTGGGTGGGGCCTTCTTAGAGTGTGTTGCTGGCCTAACCCTGCCAGCAACGGGGGCAGCTTCAAGAAGCAATACTTCCAATCTAAAGCCAGCAGAAGGATTAACATCTGCCTTACCCAGCTGACAGGGGCAGCTTTAGGAAGCAATACTTTCAGTCTGAAGACAGAATAATAACGTCTGCCTAACCCGGCTAGCAGGGAAGCTTCAGGAACCAATACTTCCAGTCTGAAGAAAGCAAAAGGATAATGTCTGCATAACCCGGCCAACGGGGGCAGGGGCATCAGCCGGCGCTGGGGAACTCCTGCTAGAGTCAGCTTGAAGTTTGAGAGTCCATGGTCAGCCTCTGTACCTCAAAGGCTCTTTATAGGCACCCCAGAACTAACCGCTCTTCACAGGCACCCCAGAACTAACCGCTCTTCACAGGCACCCCAGAACTAACCGCTCTTCACAGGCACCCTGAAACTAACATTTACAGGCAGCATGAAACGAACCACTGTTTACAGGTATCCCCGAAGCGAACAGCTGTTTACAGGCACCACGAAACGAACCACTGTTTACAGGTACCCCCGAAGAGAATAGCTGTTTAAAGGTACCCCCGAAACGAACCGTTTACAGACACCCCTGGAGCGAACTGCTGTTTACAGGCACCCCGAAAAAAAACGCTCTTCGCGGGCACCCCGAAACGAACAGTGGTTTACATGCAACCCATAACGAACTGCTGTTCACAAGCAACCCGAAACAAATTACTGTTCACAGGTACGCTCAAAGTTAAAAGCTGTTTACTGGCACATTAAAACGAATCGCTCGTCGCGGGCACCATGAAACGAACCGCTGTTTACAAGCGCCCCCGAAACGAACCGTTCTTCGCGGGCACTCCAAAACAAAGGGCTCTTCACTGGCACCCCAGAAGCAAACCGCTGTTTACAGGCGCCCAGAAAACAACACAGCGCTTGAAGGATCTGAAAGGAACCTAGAAGAGCCTGGCAGACACCTGTATATCACGGGGAGCACCACAAAGAACACAGAACCTCTCAGGAGGGATGCAGCCCCAAGAATCCAATGAACCCGCAGTGGCCCGGGCCTCCTACCGCTCCCACCACACAGGGCAGGGTTTCTGCAAGAACTTAAGGTACGGCCTCCCTCGGGAAGAAACCAAAGAACCCTTGAAAACATCCGATCTCTGTTCTGGAGGCCAAAGCCTGCTACCCATCCATCAAACCATACAACTGAAATACAGGTGGGGTCGGCGATACCGAGCTCACAAACTGAAACATTTATTATTACACACTAACCGCAAAAACACGGAAGAAATCAATGAAAGGAAACTGGAGAAGCGTAGACTTTGCTGGTTTACAAATGCCCTAACCTGTGTCTACACACAGGGTAGGGGCGGGGACTGCAGAAGAAGGAAATGCTCATAAGCACCGACCACAAAATAAACACTACAAATTTAAAGAGCAGAGAAAACTTGACGCCAAAATAGCTAGTAAAGGGAAGTGGAAGATCCCACGGTTTCAGGGCCCAAAAATTGTTCACTGGGCAGCCTCCGCACCCCAGCATGTTCCCAAAGCCTGCGATTGAAGGGTCTGAAATGTGCATGACGAGGAACACCTGCAACTTTTAAATCAAGTTCAGCTTTTTGATGTCTAGGTGCAGACTGGACTTCAAGCAGACTTCAGGTGCGCTCTCAGACTGTGAACCAGATGCCGAAGCTAGGCAGTGCAAACCACAAGTGCATTGAGTGGGTACCGCACTCATGACTTCAACCCTAATGGGTGCACCCAAGCACAGGGTCAGGCGTACAGGCCCTAGCCGCTCTAGGGCAAGGCATAAGTATATCTATGGGAACTCTAGGGTCAGGTATAGTGTACCTAGGTCTGGAGGAGAGTCTCTGGCCTCTCTAGGGTCGTGTAGTGTACATGGGTTTGGCGGAGTGTATCTGGGTCCCTCCAGGGCCAGGCGCAGAGCACCCGGGTCCCTCCAGGGCCAGGTATAGTGTACCTGGGCCCCCTAGGGCCCGGCGCAGAGCCTCTGGGCCCTCTAGGGTCAGCACAGCTATTCAGGCACTCGGGACTCTCCGGTCTCAACAGGAAAGCAGAGCATAGACCATTAACTACCCAACTGGAGCGGTGGGGTGCTGGTCAAATCCACTCTGGTAATGTTGATTTAGACAGACATGGCAGCAGGTTTCATTTTTTTTTTTTTTTAAATGAGATAGCATTCAAGGTGCAGCAAAGATGTTTGGTTATACTGGATCAAAGCTCGGATTCAACTGTCAAGTGCAACATTGACAAATTTCCCATAAACGAACTGAAACCTACAAGTACAAAAAAGGGACTTCCAAAAAACTAAATAAGTAGACTTGAAGTCATCACGTCATTCATTCTGTAAACCCAAGAAGCCTTCCTTGGTGTAGTGAAAAGGTGTAAATTACACTGGGTGTTCTCAAATATGATGCTCTGTAGACAATTACCTTTATTCACAGAATTCGGGAATCTGTATATTTGATTAAGGCAAGCTGAACTTTAAAAAAAATAGAGATTCAGAAGCTATAGATTGCCAAAGAAATATCAAGCCCATTCGTTTTACAGATCCTCACATTTTTCAGATTTCATGTAGGGCAGGCACCACGTTTTCCTGTGTTTGCTGACAGCCACCATAATGACAAACTATGGACGCTGGAGAGAGACAAGCATTGCACTTCAGATCGCTTTAAAGTAAGGTAAAGCACACAATTATACCTTGCAGGACTCTTGGTGATAAAAATGGCCTTATATGTACTACCATCTACAGTTCGTACTACCATCTACAGTTTGAGCCACGCACCCCGGATCTAAGACAGTCAACAGATTTATTGTTTCCATTTTTTTCAGCACTGCAATCCTCAGGATTCATTCATTTCAAACTATCCACTGAGTACCTTTCCTTCAGGTGGATCCCCACCAGGAAAACATTGACTCAAGCGCTTGTCACTAGTTGAATGGACTACGGAAACACACTACACCGAAACCACCGCTTACCTCTTCAAAACGACTACAGAACACCTCAGCCAGACTTCCCCTCGACCTCCTTAAACAGATCAGCATCACCCCCCACCTCAATACCCTCCACTGGCTACCCGTCCAGATAAGATCGCAGTTCAACCTGCTGACTCGCACCTACAAGGCCCTCCACAACACCAGACCTTCCTACATCAACCAACGCCTGACCTTCCACCAGCCGAAGACAACGCTGATCCGCCTCCCTCGCACACTTCCCCCGCCTCCCTCGCACACATCGCCCACCTCCAGCAAAGCAGCAGTGGAGGTCGTTCTTGCTCCTACCTGGCCACCAGGTCCAGGAACGACCTCCCACTCCACCTCCGTACCTCCCCTTCACTTGCCAACTTCAGGAAGGGACTCAAGACCTGGCTCTGTGACTAAGGCTCACCACTCAGTGCCTGGATACTCCCAAGGGGTGAAAAGCGAAAACCCGCTCTAGAGTGTACAGTAGTGAAGAGAAGGGCTTCATAATACTCTGGACACCCAACAGCCCCACCTAATGCACAGTACTGAGGGATAATACCCGGCAATCGAGGCCCAGGCAGAGGCAGCGAGTATGTGCGCTCTGATAAATATACACTTTTTAACGTCAATGATATGAGCATAAGGCTTGATTAGGGTCACATACTACAAAAGGGTCAACAATCTGTGAGAAGCATGGCCCTGTTGGGTCACGTGAAAAGAAAAAAGGTAAGCAAAGCCGGCCGAGGGTGACCACTGCGCAGAAAAAAATAAGCCACAGAAACTGCTCAGTCTGCAGGGCTTTAAGGGGGCGGGGGTCTTGCCAATGCAGAGCAGTGGCGTTTGGGCTGGGGGGGCAATATTAAAGCCCACAGACATAGAAATGGCTGCCGACTATGCCAATGCTCGTTTCCTTTATTATACTTCCATTTTACTTTAGAGTTCAAAGAAAGACTACTCGTTGGGAAATCTAGAACAGTAAAATAATGCTAAAAGATAGCAAAGAGCTTTGCACGACGGGCGCCTAGGAGCGTACATGAAAGCGCACAGGGGACCATTTATTAACTGCTTCTGTTCTACTTTGCGGGGGGAAAAAACATTCAAAGATGATCACCTGTGTACAAAGTTTTTATTACGCTGGCGCAGTCTGGTGTAAATCGAGAGTTTCGAGTCATGTGAAAGGTGCGAAATGGTAGCGATTTCGCATAGCATGAAATGTCCTACCCACGGGAGACTTGAAGGAGAATCTTCCAACAAGGCATTTTCCTGCCAATATGTCGAGTGGCCTCTTTTTTGCAAGTTGCATTTAGCCTTGCGAGAAAACGAACACAAGATTCCAGGTAATCCGCATAAGGCCACAAAAAATTCGAGAATTTCGCCCCGACCCCCCAAAATAAATACTGTGTGCTTACAGTATTGATTTGCTTTGAACTTCACAACTAACCCTTAGATGTACTTGTGGGCAACTTTTGCATCCGTGGTTTTCCGTTTCATTATTTTTCAGATCTAACGTCCCCTGACGAAGGGTTCGCCCGAAATGCATTGGGTTTGAACAACCGGACTCATTTAGGTCTATGATGATACTTTCCTGTGAAAGAATTCGAATTTGATCTCAACTATTGTGTAGAATAAACATTATTCGACCTTAACTTACTGTCCATTTGCTGAACAACATTGGATGAACCTCCTTCGGGAGTTTGGCTGTGCAATCAGGGGACGTTACCCGGTGGGATAACGCTTTCTCAGTCTATTTCTATTACCCTGGTGGATCAGTCAGCGATACCCTGGTCGCAGGCAGAATATCAATTCAAATTGCTAAACCGCAGTTGATGCTTTTGGTGTGCATCTAGCAGTACCTTAAGATTTTCGGGCTACACACACACACACACACGGTAAACGTGCGCAGGTTGAGTTGACAGATCTGGTTAATGATTCGCACTCTTTCTACTGTGCCACAAGTGCAAGCCTCGGTTCTGTGGCTTCGCCCACATCCTTTCATCGCAGCGCTACAGAGGCCAGCCTGACGCTACATCCGGCGGGGGCGACCTTTCCGCTGCCTTGGACCCGAACTACGGCAGCTCTGCACAAGCCAGTGCTGGGAGTCTGACCGTGGGAACAGACACCGCAGCCGAGGCCGTCCACCCCCGCGCCAATGTGTCAATGTAGGAGCTACATTCTCCCTCGAGCAGCCGGGCACTGCTTGCTGCACTCGCCCCGTCCTCGCCACACTGATGACGGGTTGGTGCGGCCACCATGGGCTTTCGTCTCGGCGAGTTTCAAGCGCCAACTAGACATCGGAAAGAAAAAACCCGCATGATGATAATGCTGCAAACGTCCACTTTAAGCTGGCAGCAATGAAAAGCCTAAGGGACAATTCAAGCCGTCACCACTCACAGCACGCAGCGGATGCCTGGGAGGGGAGTCAAGGCTTCTAGCCGCTGAGTTTTTACTCATTTTTATGCAGAGACGGAAAGCTGCCAGTTTGCTTGCCTGTGTTTATTCTATAAACGGAAAACAAAGGCCCTTTGCCTGTCTCCGTGCTGTCAGCCATGACTAGGCCGCTGCCGATGCACACTGAAGCATAAGGTTTTGTAATGCAGCGCTGCAGAAGTTACCAGGTGCTGCTACAATGTAATGCTTTCAGAAGAGCCTTGTGTCGTTGTACAAGTTTCCTCAGGACGCCAAACTCCCCATCTCCTACAGAGGCCAGAAATGCCACAAACCGGGGGCCCTACCCGCCCCCAGGCACGGATGAGCCAGGGTTTGACGGGGCTCTGGAGAGGGCCAGGGTGCTGGAACAGACACTGGATGACTCCATGTCACCAGGGTAGGGGTTCAAACCTGGACTCTATTTACAAACTCGTGCTTCCTGGAAGCTTTCATGTGGCTCCCCTTGACCCAGACAGACAGAAAGGCCAGATTACACGGCTTCTGAGGGGTGCACCGTCCATCGCTGGCGACAAGCCCCCGTACACCCTCGTTAACAGTACTGAACTCTCGCCGAGGGGTGCACCGTCCGTCCTAGCGAGAGGCCCCGTAGACCCTCGTTAACAGTACTGCACTCTCGCCGAGGGGTGCACCGTCCATCCTAGCGAGAGGCCCCGTACACCCTCGTTAACAGTACTGCACTCTCGCCAAGGGGTGCACCGTCCATCCTAGCGAGAGGCCCCATACCCCATCGCTAACAGTACTGCACTCTCGAAAGGGGTGCACCGTCCATCCTAGCGAGAGCCCCCGTACCCCATCGCTAACAGTACTGCACTCTCGCCGAGGGGTGCACCGTCCATCCTAGCGAGAGCCCCCGTACCCCATCGCTAACAGTACTGCACTCTCGCCGAGGGGTGCACCGTCCATCCTAGCGAGAGGCCCCGTAGACCCTCGTTAACAGTACTGCACTCTCGCCGAGGGGTGCACCGTCCATCCTAGCGAGAGCCCCCGTACCCCATCGCTAACAGTACTGCACTCTCGCCGAGGGGTGCACCGTCCATCCTAGCGAGAGGCCCCGTAGACCCTCGTTAACAGTACTGCACTCTCGCCGAGGGTGCACCGTCCATCCTAGCGAGAGCCCTCGTACCCCATCGCTAACAGTACTGCACTCTCGCCGAGGGGTGCACCGTCCATCCTAGCGAGAGGCCCCGTACACCCTCGTTAACAGTACTGCACTCTCGCCGAGGGGTGCACCGTCCATCCTAGCGAGAGCCCCCGTACCCCATCGCTAACAGTACTGCACTCTCGCCGAGGGGTGCACCGTCCATCGCTGGCGACAAGCCCCCGTACCCCATCGCTAACAGTACTGCAATCTCGCCGAGGGGTGCACCGTCCATCCTAGCGAGAGCCCCCGTACACCCTCGTTAACAGTACTGGACTCTCGCCGAGAGGTGCACCGTCCGTTCTAGCGAGAGCCCCCGTACACCCTCATTAACAGTACTGCACTCTCGCCGAGGGGTGCACCATCCGTCCTAGCGAGAGCCCCCGTACCCCATCGCTAACAGTACTGCACTCTCAAAAGGGGTGCACCGTCCATCCTAGCGAGAGCCCTCGTACCCCATCGCTAACAGTACTGCACTCTCGAAAGGGGTGCACCGCCGTCCATACTAGCGAGAGCCCCCGTACCCCATCGCTAACAGTACTGCAATCTCGCCGAGGGGTGCACCGTCCATCCTAGCGAGAGGCCCCGTACACCCTCGTTAACAGTACTGCACTCTCGCCGAGGGGTGCACCGTCCATCCTAGCGAGAGCCCCCGTACCCTATCGCTAACAGTACTGCACTCTCGAAAGGGGTGCACCGCCGTCCATACTAGCGAGAGCCCCCGTACCCCATCGCTAACAGTACTGCAATCTCGCCGAGGGGTGCACCGTCCATCCTAGCGAGAGGCCCCGTACACCCTCGTTAACAGTACTGCACTCTCGCCGAGGGGTGCACCGTCCATCCTAGCGAGAGCCCCGTACCCCATCGCTAACAGTACTGCACTCTCGCCGAGGGGTGCACCGTCCATCGCTGGCGACAAGCCCCCGTACCCCATCGCTAACAGTACTGCACTCTCGTCGAGGGGTGCACCGTCCATCCTAGCGAGAGCCCCCGTACCCCATCGTTAACAGTACTGCACTCTTGCCGAGGGGTGCACCGTCCATCCTAGCGAGAGGCCCCGTACCCCATCGCTAACAGTACTGCACTCTCGCCGAGGGGTGCACCGTCCATCCTAGCGAGAGCCCCCGTACCCAATCGCTAACAGTACTGCACTCTCGTCGAGGGGTGCACCGTCCGTCCTAGCGAGAGCCCTCGTACCCCATCGCTAACGGTACTGCACTCTCGTCGAGGGGTGCACCGTCCGTCCTAGCGAGAGCCCCCGTACCCCATCGCTAACAGTACTGCACTCTCGTCAAGGAGTGCACCGTCCATCCTAGCGAGAGCCCCCGTACCCCATCGCTAACAGTACTGCACTCTCGTCGAGGGGTGCACCGTCCATCCTAGCGAGAGCCCCGTACCCCATCGCTAACAGTACTGCACTCTCGCCGAGGGGTGCACCGTCCATCGCTGGCGACAAGCCCCCGTACCCCATCGCTAACAGTACTGCACTCTCGTCGAGGGGTGCACCGTCCATCCTAGCGAGAGGCCCCGTAGACCCTCGTTAACAGTACTGAACTCTCGCCAAGGGGTGCACCGTCCATCCTAGCGAGAGGCCCCGTACCCCATCGCTAACAGTACTGCACTCTCGAAAGGGGTGCACCGTCCATCCTAGCGAGAGGCCCCGTAGACCCTCGTTAACAGTACTGCACTCTCGCCGAGGGGTGCACCGTCCATCCTAGCGAGAGCCCTCGTACCCCATCGCTAACAGTACTGCACTCTCGCCGAGGGTGCACCATCCGTCCTAGCGAGAGCCCCCGTACCCCATCGCTAACAGTACTGCACTCTCAAAAGGGGTGCACCGTCCATCCTAGCGAGAGCCCTCGTACCCCATCGCTAACAGTACTGCACTCTCGCCGAGAGGTGCACCGTCCGTCCTAGCGAGAGCCCCCGTACACCCTCATTAACAGTACTGCACTCTCGCCGAGGGGTGCACCGTCCATCTTAGCGAGAGCCCCCGTACCCTATCGCTAACAGTACTGCACTCTCGAAAGGGGTGCACCGCCGTCCATACTAGCGAGAGCCCCCGTACCCCATCGCTAACAGTACTGCAATCTCGCCGAGGGGTGCACCGTCCATCCTAGCGAGAGGCCCCGTACACCCTCGTTAACAGTACTGCACTCTCGCCGAGGGGTGCACCGTCCATCCTAGCGAGAGCCCCCGTACCCCATCGCTAACAGTACTGCACTCTCGCCGAGGGGTGCACCGTCCATCCTAGCGAGAGCCCCGTACCCCATCGCTAACAGTACTGCACTCTCGCCGAGGGGTGCACCGTCCATCGCTGGCGACAAGCCCCCGTACCCCATCGCTAACAGTACTGCACTCTCGTCGAGGGTGCACCGTCCATCCTAGCGAGAGCCCCGTGCCCCATCGTTAACAGTACTGCACTCTTGCCGAGGGGTGCACCGTCCATCCTAGCGAGAGGCCCCGTGCCCCATCGCTAACAGTACTGCACTCTCGCCGAGTGCACCGTCCATCCTAGCGAGAGCCCCCGTACCCAATCGCTAACAGTACTGCACTCTCGTCGAGGGGTGCACCGTCCGTCCTAGCGAGAGCCCTCGTACCCCATCGCTAACAGTACTGCACTCTCGTCGAGGGGTGCACCGTCCGTCCTAGCGAGAGCCCCCGCACCCCATCGCTAACAGTACTGCACTCTCGTCAAGGAGTGCACCGTCCATCCTAGCGAGAGCCCCGTACCCCATCGCTAACAGTACTGCACTCTCGTCGAGGGTGCACCGTCCGTCCTAGCGAGAGCCCCGTACCCCATCGCTAACAGTACTGCACTCTCGCCGAGGGTGCACCGTCCATACTAGCGAGAGCCCCCGTACCCCATCGCTAACAGTACTGCACTCTCGTCGGGGTGCACCGTCCATCGCTGGCGACAAGCCCCCGTACCCCATCGCTAACAGTACTGCAATCTCGCCGAGGGGTGCACCGTCCATCCTAGCGAGAGGCCCCGTACACCCTCGTTAACAGTACTGCACTCTCGCCGAGGGGTGCACCGTCCATCTAGCGAGAGCCCCGTACCCCATCGCTAACAGTACTGCACTCTCGCCGAGGGTGCACCGTCCATCGCTGGCGACAAGCCCCGTGCCCCATCGCTAACAGTACTGCACTCTCGTCGAGGGTGCACCGTCCATCCTAGCGAGAGCCCCCGTACCCCATCGTTAACAGTACTGCACTCTTGCCGAGGGGTGCACCGTCCATCCTAGCGAGAGGCCCCGTACCCCATCGCTAACAGTACTGCACTCTCGTCGAGGGGTGCACCGTCCGTCCTAGCGAGAGCCCCCGTACCCCATCGCTAACAGTACTGCACTCTCGCCGAGGGGTGCACCGTCCATCCTAGCGAGAGCCCCCGTACCCCATCGCTAACAGTACTGCACTCTCGTCGAGGGTGCACCGTCCATCCTAGCGAGAGCCCCGTACCCCATCGCTAACAGTACTGCACTCTCGTCGAGGGGTGCACCGTCCGTCCCTAGCGAGAGCCCCGTACCCCATCGCTAACAGTACTGCACTCTCGTCGAGGAGTGCACCGTCCATCCTAGCGAGAGCCCCCGTACCCCATCACTAACAGTACTGCACTCTCGCCGAGGGGTGCACCGTCCATCGCTGGCGACAAGCCCCGTACCCCATCGCTAACAGTACTGCACTCTCGTCGAGGGGTGCACCGTCCATCCTAGAGAGAGCCCCGTACCCCATCGTTAACAGTACTGCACTCTTGCCGAGGGGTGCACCGTCCATCCTAGCGAGAGGCCCCGTACCCCATCGCTAACAGTACTGCACTCTCGCCGAGGGTGCATCGTCCATCCTAGCGAGAGCCCCCGTACCCCATCGTTAACAGTACTGCACTCTCGCCGAGTGCACCGTCCATCCTAGCGAGAGCCCCCGTACCCCATCGCTAACAGTACTGCACTCTCGTCGAGGGGTGCACCGTCCGTCCTAGCGAGAGCCCCCGTACCCCATCGCTAACAGTACTGCACTCTCGTCGAGGAGTGCACCGTCCATCCTAGCGAGAGCCCCCGTACCCCATCGCTAACAGTACTGCACTCTCGTCGAGGGGTGCACCGTCCGTCCTAGCGAGAGCCCCCGTACCCCATCGCTAACAGTACTGCACTCTCGTCGAGGGGTGCACTGTCCATCCTAGCGAAAGCCCCCGTACCACATTGTTAACAGTACTGCACACTTTGAGGAGAGTGCGGGTCTCAGTACCTGGGGCGGGTAAAAGCAGATCCCTGTCAGGAGGGCAGGGGTGACTGGAGGTCTGGCGGGGAGTGTTGGGGGGCAAGGGGTACAAGAAGGCCAGGTCTTTGGGTGAATGGCAGATCTCGGAGTGATGGTCTAACGAGGAGTGTGTGTGTATGGGGGGTAATTGCAGGGCTCCAGGTGAAGGAGTGTTGGGGGCCGGGGGTACAAGGTAATGTCTTTGGGTGAATGGCAGGTCTCGGAGTGGTGGCTGGCTAGGAGTGTGTGTGGAGTGAGGGTAATCCTCCTCCGTTAAATCAGCTCCCTGTTTTTTTTCGGACTTAGCCCTCCTGGCTTTTGGACTAGGACTCATATGCACCCCGCCATTTTGGGACCATCTCCTATTGTCACTCTTGTCCTTGATCCGCCATCTTGCGAACTTGGTCGTTCCTCCGTCCCAGCTGGGCGACCTCTCGATAGTCTTTCTTCTCCACGGATCTGCTCCTCGTTTGTGACTATTGTTTATACTTCTGGTCCCATCTCCGTCTTGTCTCTCTTTCTCTTTCCTGTCCCTATCTGCTTTTCTTACCCTTCCTTTCTGTTCTCCCCCTGCCCCATTGGTTGTTCTTGTTACCGCTTATCTCCCGCTGTTATGGTTTTACCCCTGTTTTTACTTTGCCTCATTTTTGCGTCATGTTTTCCATCCTCGAGTATTCTCTTGTTCTAATGCCCTGTTTTTTTTCTGTGCAACATTGTATAGTGTATTGTAACTGTGTAACTTGTTTTTTGCTGATACTCATGTAAAGCGCTCTGATACCTCCGGGTCTAGCCAGCGCTATATAAAACTCATCAAATAAATAAATTGCAAGTCTCTGAGGGGAGTTCTGGCTAGGCGGATGGGGGCGATGAAAGGGCTTTGAGTGAATGGCAGAGTTGAGTGGAAGTCTGGCTACGAGTGTGTGTGTGTGGATGGGGGCAATGGTCTCTGAGGGGAGGTCTGGCTAGGGGGTCGGAGGGACGAAGGCCAGGTCTCGGAGTGAGTGGCAGGGCCGAGGGGGGACATTCTGTCCTGACGGCGCGGCTGGGTAGAGGGTTGGCTACGAGTCCGGTGGAAGGAAAGATCCTGTGAGGAGGGTAGGGTTCAAAGTGAAGGCAGAGCCAAGAGGGGCTCTGGTTGGGAGTGTGGGAGCAGGGTTCATAGTGAGGGGCAGAGCCGAGTGGGGGTGTGACAGAGTGTGGGGGTGAAGGCAGGGTTCATAGTGAGGGGCAGAGTGGAGGTGTGACTGGGAGTGAAGGCAGGGTTCATAGTGAGGGGCCGAGTGGAGGTGTGACTGGGAGTGTGGGGGTGAAGGCAGGGTTCATAGTGAGGGGCAGAGCCGAGTGGAGGTGTGACTGGGAGTGTGGGGGTGAAGGCAGGGTTCATAGTGAGGGGCAGAGCCGAGTGGAGGTGTGACTGAGAGTGTGGGGGTGAAGGCAGGGTTCATAGTGAGGGGCAGAGTGGAGGTGTGACTGGGAGTGAAGGCAGGGTTCATAGTGAGGGGCCGAGTGGAGGTGTGACTGGGAGTGTGGGGGTGAAGGCAGGGTTCATAGTGAGGGGCAGAGCCGAGTGGAGGTGTGACTGGGAGTGTGGGGGTGAAGGCAGGGTTCAGAGTGAAGGGCAGAGCAGAGTGCAGGTGTGACTGGGAGTGTGAAGGCAGGGTTCAGAGTGAGCGGCAGAGCCGAGTGGAGGTCTGACTGGGAGTGTTTGGTGAAGGCAGGGTTCATAGTGAGGGGCAGAGCCGAGTGGAGGTGTGACTGGGAGTGTGGGGGTGAAGGCAGGGTTCAGAGTGAAGGGCAGAGCCGAGTGGAGGTGTGACTGGGAGTGTGGGGGTGAAGGCAGGGTTCAGAGTGAAGGGCAGAGCCGGGTGGAGGTGTGACTGGGAGTGTGGGGGTGAAGGTAGGGTTCAGAGTGAAGGGCAGAGCCGAGTGGAGGTGTGACTGGGAGTGTGGGAGTGAAGGCAGGGTTCATAGTGAGGGGCAGAGCCGGGTGGAGGTGTGACGGAGTGTGGGGGTGAAGGCAGGGTTCAAAGTGAGGGGCAGAGCCGAGTGGAGGTGTGACTGGGAGTGTGGGGGTGAAGGCAGGGTTCATAGTGAGGGGCAGAGCCGAGTGGAGGTGTGACTGGGAGTGTGGGGTGAAGGCAGGGTTCATAGTGAGGGGCAGAGCCGAGTGGAGGTGTGACTGGGAGTGTGGGGGTGAAGGCAGGGTTCATAGTGAGGGGCAGAGTGGAGGTGTGACGGAGTGAAGGCAGGGTTCATAGTGAGGGGCAGAGCCGAGTGGAGGTGTGACTGGGAGTGTGGGGGTGAAGGCAGGGTTCATAGTGAGGGGCAGAGTGGAGGTGTGACGGAGTGAAGGCAGCGTTCATAGTGAGGGGCAGAGCAGAGTGGAGGTGTGACTGGGAGTGTGGGGGTGAAGGCAGGGTTCAGAGTGAAGGGCAGAGCCGGGTGGAGGTGTGACTGGGAGTGTGGGGGTGAAGGCAGGGTTCAGAGTGAAGGGCAGAGCCGGGTGCAGGTGTGACTGGGAGTGTGGGGGTGAAGGCAGGGTTCAGAGTGAAGGGCAGAGCCGAGTGCAGGTGTGACTGGGAGTGTGGGGGTGAAGGCAGGGTTCACAGTGAGGGGCAGAGCAGAGTGCAGGTGTGACTGGGAGTGTGGGGATGAAGGCAGGGTTCAGAGTGAAGGGCAGAGCCGAGTGGAGGTCTGACTGGGAGTGTGGGGGTGAAGGCAGGGTTCATAGTGAGGGGCAGAGCCGGGTGGAGTAAGGCTGGGAGTGTGGGGGTGAAGGCAGGTCCCTGCGTTGAGGGCAGGGTTCAGAAGAGCTCTGGCTGGGAGTGTGGAAGTGAGGGCAGGTCCCTGTGCTGAGTGCAGGTTTCAGAAGAGCTCTGGCTGGGAGTGTGGAAAGGTCCCTGTGCTGAGTGCAGGGTTCAGAGTTAAGGGCAGAGCCGATTGGAGGTGTGACTGGGAGTGTGGGGGTGAAGGCAGGGTTCATAGTGAGGGGCAGAGCCGAGTGGAGATGTGACTGGGAGTGTGGGGGTGAAGGCAGGGTTCATAGTGAGGGGCAGAGCCGAGTGGAGGTGTGACTGGAAGTGAGGGCAGGTCCCTGCGTTGAGGGCAGGGTTCAGAAGAGCTCTGGCTGGGAGTGTGGAAGTGAGGTCAGGTCCCTGTGCTGAGTACATGGTTCAGAGTGAAGGGCACAGCCGGGTGGAGGTGTGACTGGGAGTGTGGGGACAGGGTTCATAGTGAGGGGCTGAGTGGAGGTGTGACTGGGTGTGTGGGGGTGAAGGCAGGGTTCATAGTGAGGGGCAGAGCCGAGTGGAGGTGTGACTGGGAGTGTGGGGGTGAAGGCAGGGTTCATAGTGAGGGGCAGAGACGAGTGGAGGTATGACTGGGAGTGTGGGGATGAAGGCAGGGTTCATAGTGAGGGGCAGAGCCGAGTGGAAGTGTGACTGGGAGTGTGGGGGTGAAGGCAGGGTTCATAGTGAGGGGCAGAGGCGAGTGGAGGTGTGACTGGGAGTGTGGGTGTGAAGGCAGGTCCCTGCGTTGAGGGCAGGGTTCAGAGTGAATGGCAGAGGCGAGTGGAGGTGTGACTGGGAGTGTGGGGGTGAAGGCAGGGTTCATAGTGAGGGGCAGAGCCGAGTGGAGGTGTGACTGGGAGTGTGGGGGTGAAGGCAGGTCCCTGCGTTGAGGGCAGGGTTCAGAGTGAAGGGCAGAGCCAAGTGGAGGTGTGACTGGGAGTGTGGGGGTGAAGGCAGGGTTCATAGTGAGGGGCCGAGTGGAGTAAGGCTGGGAGTGTGGGGGTGAAGGCAGGGTTCATAGCCAGGGGCAGAGCCGAGTGGAGGTGTGACTGGGAGTGTGGGGGTGAAGGCAGGGTTCAGAGTGAAGGGCAGAGCCGGGTGGAAGTGTGACTGGGAGTGTGGGGGTGAAGGCAGGGTTCATAGTGAGGGGCAGAGCCGAGTAGAGGTGTGACTGGGAGTGTGGGGGTGAAGGCAGGGTTCATAGTGAGGGGCAGAGCCGAGTAGAGGTGTGACTGGGAGTGTGGGGGTGAAGGCAGGGTTCAGAGTGAAGGGCAGAGTCGAGTGGGGGTGTGACTGGGTGTGAGGGTGAAGGCAGGGATCAAAGTGAAGGGCAGAGCCGAGTGGGGTGTGTGACTGGGAGTGTGGGGGTGAAGGCAGGGTTCAGAGTGAGGGGCAGAGCCGAGTGGAGGTCTGACTGGGAGTGTGGGGGTGAAGGCAGGGTTCAGAGTGAGGGGCAGAGCCGAGTGGAGGTGTGACTGGGAGTGTGGGGGTGAAGGCAGGGATCAAAGTGAAGGGCAGAGCCGAGTGGGGTGTGTGACTGGGAGTGTGGGGGTGAAGGCGGGGTTCAGAGTGAGGGGCAGAGCGGAGTGGAGGTCTGACTGGGAGTGTGGGGGTGAAGGCAGGGTTCATAGTGAGGGGCAGAGCCGGGTGGAGTAAGGCTGGGAGTGTGGGGGTGAAGGCAGGTCCCTGCGTTGAGGGCAGGGTTCAGAGTGAGGGGCAGAGCCGAGTGGAGATGTGACTGGGAGTGCGGGGGTGAAGGCAGGGTTCAGAGTGAGGGGCAGAGCCGAATGGAGATGTGACTGGGAGTGCGGGGGTGAAGGCAGGGTTCATAGTGAAGGGCAGAGCCGAGTGGAAGTGTGACTGGGAGTGCGGGGGTGAAGGCAGGGTTCATAGTGAAGGGCAGAGCCGAGTGGAAGTGTGACTGGGAGTGTGGGGGTGAAGGCAGGGTTCATAGTGAAGGGCAGAGCCGAGTGGAAGTGTGACTGGGAGTGTGGGGGTGAAGGCAGGGTTCATAGTGAGGGGCAGAGCCGAGTGGAGGTGTGACTGGGAGTGCAGGGGTGAAGGCAGGGTTCATAGTGAGGGGCCGAGTGGAGGTGTGACTGGGAGTGTGGGGGTGAAGGCAGGGTTCATAGTGAGGGGCAGAGCCGAGTGGAGGTGTGACTGGGAGTGTGGGGGTGAAGGCAGGGTTCATAGTGAGGGGCAGAGCCGAGTGGAGGTGTAACAGAGTGTGGGGGGTGAAGGCAGGGTTCATTGTGAGGGGCAGAGCCGAGTGGAGGTGTGACTGGGAGTGTGGGGGTGAAGGCAGGGTTCATAGTGAGGGGCAGAGCCGAGTGGAGGTGTGACTGGGAGTGTGGGGGTGAAGACAGGGTTCATAGTGAGGGGCAGAGCAGAGTGAAGGTGTGACTGGGAGTGTGGGGGTGAAGGCAGGGTTCATAGTGAGGGGCAGAACGGAGTGGAGGTCTGACTGGGAGTGTGGGGGTGAAGGCAGGGTTCATAGTGAGGGGCAGAGCCGAGTGGAGGTGTGACTGGGAGTGTGGGGGTGAAGGCAGGGATCAAAGTGAAGGGCAGAGCCGAGTGGGGTGTGTGACTGGGAGTGTGGGGGTGAAGGCGGGGTTCAGAGTGAGGGGCAGAGCGGAGTGGAGGTCTGACTGGGAGTGTGGGGGTGAAGGCAGGGTTATAGTGAGGGGCAGAGCCGGGTGGAGTAAGGCTGGGAGTGTGGGGGTGAAGGCAGGTCCCTGCGTTGAGGGCAGGGTTCAGAGTGAATGGCAGAGGCGAGTGGAGGTGTGACTGGGAGTGCAGGGGTGAAGGCAGGGTTCAGAGTGAGGGGCAGAGCCGAATGGAGATGTGACTGGGAGTGCGGGGGTGAAGGCAGGGTTCATAGTGAAGGGCAGAGCCGAGTGGAAGTGTGACTGGGAGTGCGGGGGTGAAGGCAGGGTTCATAGTGAAGGGCAGAGCCGAGTGGAAGTGTGACTGGGAGTGTGGGGGTGAAGGCAGGGTTCATAGTGAGGGGCAGAGCCGAGTGGAGGTGTGACTGGGAGTGTGGGGGTGAAGGCAGGGTTCATAGTGAGGGGCACAGCCGAGTGGAGGTGTGACTGGAAGTGAGGGCAGGTCCCTGCGCTGAGTGCAGGGTTCAGAAGAGCTCTGGCTGGGAGTGTGTAAAGGTCCCTGTGCTGAGTGCAGGGTTCAGAGTGAAGGGCAGAGCCGAGTGAAGCTCTGACTGGGAGTGTGGGGGTGAAGGCAGGGTTCATAGTGAGGGGCAGAGCCGAGTGGAGGTGTGACTGGGAGTGTGGGGGTGAAGGCAGGGTTCATAGTGAGGGGCAGAGCCGAGTGGAGGTGTGACTGGGAGTGTGGGGGTGAAGGCAGGGTTCATAGTGAAGGGCAGAGCCGAGTGGAGGTGTGACTGGGAGTGTGGGGGTGAAGGCAGGGTTCATAGTGAGGGGCCGAGCGGAGGTGTGACTGGGAGTGTGGGGGTGAAGGCGGGGTTCATAGTGAGGGGGCCGAGTGGAGGTGTAACTGGGAGTGTGGGGGTGAAGGCAGGGTTCATAGTGAGGGGCCGAGCCGAGTGGAGGTGTGACTGGGAGTGTGGGGGTGAAGGCAGTGTTCATAGTGAGGGGCCGAAGCCGAGTGTGTGACTGGGAGTGTGGGGGTGAAGGCAGGGTTCATAGTGAGGGGCAGAGCCGAGTGGAGGTGTGACTGGGAGTGTGGGGGTGAAGGCAGGGTTCATAGTGAGGGGCAGAGCCGAGTGGAGGTGTGACTAGGAGTGTGGGGGTGAAGGCAGGGTTCATAGTGAGGGGCAGAGCCGAGTGGAGGTGTGACTGGGAGTGTGGGGGTGAAGGTAGGGTTCATAGTGAGGGGCAGAGCCGAGTGGAGGTGTGACTGGGAGTGTGGGGGTGAAGGTAGGGTTCATAGTGAGGGGCAGAGCCGAGTGGAGGTGTGACTGGGAGTGTGGGGGTGAAGACAGGGTTCATAGTGAGGGGCAGAGCAGAGTGAAGGTGTGACGGAGTGTGGGGGGTGAAGGCAGGGTTCATAGTGAGGAGCGGAGTGAAGGTGTGACTGGGAGTGTGGGGGTGAAGGCAGGGTTCATAGTGAAGGGCAGAGCCGAGTGGAAGTGTGACTGGGAGTGTGGGGGTGAAGGCAGGGTTCATAGTGAGGGGCAGAGCAGAGTGGAGTTGTGACTGGAAGTGAGGGCAGGTCCCTGCGCTGAGTGCAGGGTTCAGAAGAGCTCTGGTTGAGAGTGTGATGGTTAGGGCAGGTTCCCGTGCTGAGGGCAAAGTTCAGAAGAGCTCTGGCTGGGAGTGTGGAAGTGAGGGTAGGTCCCTGTGCTGAGTTCAGAGTGAAGGGCAGGGTGGAGGTGTGACGGGGGGTGGGGGTGAAAGCAGGGTTCATAGTGAAGGGCAGAGCCGGGTGGAGGTGTGATTGAAAGTGAGGGCAGGTCCCTGCGCAGTTCAGAAGAGTTCTGGCTGGGAGTGTGGAAGTGAGGGCAGGTTCCCCTGCTGAGTGCAGGGTTCAGAAGAGCTCTGGCTGGGAGTGTGGGGGTGAGGGCAGGTCCCTGTGTTGAGGGCAGGGTTCAGAGGGAATGGACTGGGTACGAGGAGAGGGTTGGAGAAAGGCAGAGGTCTGTGTTGATGGCTAGATTCTAAGAGGAGCTGTGGCTAAAGTGTGGGGGGGCGGGGGGGGGGTGCGTTCAGGGCAGGCTCCTGTGCTGAGGGCGGGGCTGAGTGGAGGTCTGGCCATGAGTGGCGGGGGAGGCAAGGCCACAGCTTCGGGGGCAGTGGGGTACCAGAGAACGCCGTGTCCCCTCCTCACCTGCTGCCGGGTCCTCCTCCTCTCTGCAGGCCGGTGAACCTCCTCCTACTCTCGGACCCGTTCACTCCACCCGCTGCTGTCGCTCGCGCCAACCCTGAGACACCGGCTCGGACACGCGCAGGGAGACAGGCGCGCTCCACATCAAGCTACACGGGGTGCGCGCCCTGGGAGGAGGGGGCGGCGACCCCCGTCACCCTGACAACGGAGGCGGTGTCACTAACGCTCCGGCCCTGTGGGCCAACCAGCGAGGGGCGGAGGAAAACAAAAAGAAGCCTGCGAGCCCTACCCCGCCCCCCTCCCGCCTGAGCACCCATCCAAAGTCCCAACGGCCGAGCCGGGCGGCGTGTGCAGATCCCAGAGGTAAACTCACCTTGGGCCAATGGGAGAGCTCGGAGAGAGGTGCGCGAGGCGCCGGTCCCGCCTCCTGCTGGGGTCGGGTGGCTCGTGCTGCCTCAGTCCTGTCAGGAAGAGCTGCGAGGCGGACGTGTCTCGACACGCGCAGCGCCTGAAACTTTTTCACTCCTTAAAACTGAATATTTGCTTTCAATATACAGGTAGCAACGATACGGAATAACGTGCAAAAAATAAAAACACAATTCCACCGGAGCCCTGCACCAAAGCACCAGGTTTCATTTAAAAGCCCCCGCAATTTAGTTAAGTTATGGGTCGCTGTTCTTGTGAACACCCTCCATGTCCCAGCCATGGTCGGCCACTCTTCCCTAAACTACAGGTGATGTCCAGTGGGAAAAGGATAACTGGGTGACTTGTCCTACAATCGTGACAAGCTCCCAAACTCTCCAGGTGCTCCCTAGTAAGTACATCTGAAAGGAGTTGTGCCAAAGAGCTGCATAAGGCTTTATTTAATGCTTTTAGGAAATTGCTGATAACAAACTTCTCCTGTCCGTACCTAAACTAATCTCAAACTCAAATTTGGACCTCAAATGGACCTCCATTATCTGTATATTTATCAAAATGAATCTTGGAACTGTCCTCCCTAATGTAGCAGGTTAGCGGTCCTGCTATCCGGGTGATTCCTGGATAGCAGGACCGCTAAACTGCTACATCCCTCCCCAACTTGGTCTTGAAACAAAAAAACGAAAGTCATTTTGCTTGGCAGACAAAGTCTTTGAGATGCTGGCTGGGTTGAGGATTAGGTTGAAAGTTATATCGTTGGGATTGACTACGAGCAGGCAGATTGTAGGCGAAGGAGCTGGTTTGTGTACCCTGGTGCCTACGCTCTTGGGGATCCACTGGACCGTTCGGGGTCTCACTCCGATACGTATACCTTTTGTGTCAGAGTAGTATGTCCAGGGGCCCTGGGAGCGGGACCTGCCATACTGGGGATTCCATCCGGGCAACCCCAGCACACATCACCACACTGTCGACGAGTGTGGGCCGACCCCCGCACACCCTTTAATACTGCAGACCAGCTAGCGGTATTGAACAACAGCCAAGACCCGACTGTCACCTTCATCTCTGCAAAAAAAGCTGGGCGGACACAGGGGCCTCAAGAGGACAAGAAAACCCTACCCGCAGCTGGCGCCCCCTCCTTCCTGGCCAAGTGGAAGTCGAGCGCGCTGGCTGCTTTGCTCCGTGCACCAACACGGGAGAACTCTGCAGTAACAGGCTGATCCAGGCCCTGCCCATCGTGCAAGATCACACGGGCTCCCAAGATGTTCCTCGACAGAGGAGGGACCCAGCGAGGCCTAGCCGATCCAGAGTGACTCACACGCAGGCTCAGCAATCCAACAGTAGGCTTACTACACAAACAAGTAGCGGCACCTGCAAAGAACCTATAACAAATAGAATTAGAAAGCAGGGGGGGGGGGGTATACTCCAACAAACCCCCACCAAGGAGCAAAAGCCAAAAAATCAAAAGCGACCAGAACATCCCCAAGCGTGGTGATAACTAAAGCACAGAGGGCCCATAAACTACACTTAAGACCCCAAAGCACTCCGTCTCCCACCTCTCTCCCTGAATTTAGTCCCCTCGAAGCCCAAGTGATGATTGGGAACCTGGGTAGAGGGGGGGTGTCGCGGATTTATCGCTCCTTAGTGAACAATGGCCCCGCAACCCTAGATTCACTGCGAGCCCGCTGGGAGGGTTGGCTGGGCCCCCTAGAGGATGCGGACTGGAGAGACGCTTTCATGGCCCCCAAGACCTTAACGACCTCTTCCAAGCTGCGTCTAATCCAACTCTATTATTTACACACAGCATACCTAACCCCTGCGCGCCTATACAGAGGCCGGCTGCGGCCCTCCCCGACCTGTACACGCTGCAATCATGCTCCAGCTGACTTTTACCACATGATCTGGCAATGCCCTGTCCTGGCACCATTCTGGGCGGGGGTGGAACTGGAACTTACACAGACCCTGGGGTGGACGGTTCCCCACAATCGATTACGCCTGATTCTAGGTGTGTTTGATGGCCTGGATGGCTCTCGGGCCGACAAGCGCTTCCTTGGGACTGCAGTGGCGGTAGCGAAACGTGACATTGCGGCACTCTGGTCTCAGGCCAAGTCCCCTACTGTACGGAGGTGGAGACGGGGGGCAGATTGGTGCGGAACTCAGGAGGAACCCCTCTTTGAAGCCCGGGGCTGCCCTGAACTATTCGGAAAGATTTGGGGTAAATGGTTTAATCTATTGTCCTGAGGGGTGTATGTGTGCATATGTATCATGATAACCTCGCGCAAGACTCTAGTCTTATGAATGATTTACAGGTCTCTGTCATCTTCCTTGCGGGTGTATACCATCCAGACATTGTGCTTGATTTTGCTGCCATTGTATATTTGTGTTTTGTTTTAAAAATCAATAAACTTGATTATCAAAAAAAAAGACCCCAAAGCACAAAACTGAGGCCTGCAAATCCTACACAAGTCCCCAGGACTCGTCTACCATGGCAGCTGACGCCCCCAGCCTCAGCAGCCCCACCCCACACAACATGCCTTCATGGGGGTACTGCCACCGTTAAGCGAACTGGCAGACCCAGCAACTGAATCACCACAATGAAAAATATGGATCGGGCGACTTGAGAACTACTTTGTTGCTACAAGGGAGACGGATGGTGCCGTCAAGAGGTTACTACTCCACCACGCTGGAGAAGAAATTTACAAACTATTTAAACATCTGCCAGATACGGGGCCAAACAGACTACGAAGCAGCAGTAAAGGCACTCAATGCTCACTTTGATGCTCAATTAAACCCGGACTTCAAAAGGTTCAAATTACACCAGGCCCGCCAACGGGAAGGGGAATCCACTGACACATTTTACGCGAGCTGGCAAGCACCTGCACAGCAGATGACCAGCTCAAAGAAATTAGGGCTCAACTCTTACAAGGATGTAGAAACAAAACCCTGCGAAGCCTGATCCTACGCCAACCAAACATCAGCCTTGACGACATCTTGATCCTAGCGTGATCACACGACTGCCAAAATGTACTTTGCTATAAAACAGACTCCGGAGAACCCAGCGAACATCAAGGTCGAACGAGCTGATGCTATTCGGACCAAGGGCAGAGGTTACACAACCAAGGGAAGAAGACCCCAGCCTACCAAGCCACAGGCGGATACTGTGGCCGCGAAGAACACCCAATCAGTGAGTGCCCGGCACAGGCCGCACCTGTTCCAAATGCAGAATCCACAACCATTTGGCATCAGTCTGAAAGAAGAAGCCCAGAAGCAAGGGCCTCAGAGACAACAGATCACCGTCAAAGATGGCGCAACAGCTATCTCTCACAAACCTGACACGTCAAAAAAACTCGAGACCTCCAGTAAGACAAAGCCATCGCCTAGAAGACTCCTCTCCAGAAGAGGACGAGGAAAAAACATTCCTCATCTCATTCACGAGGGAATTAAAACCCCGCAGAAAGCTCCAACCCACGTGCATCGTCCAAGTAGCAGGATCGGAGGTAAAAGCCAATATTGACACCGGAGCCTCAGTCAACGTAATGGGGGTGCAACAGTACAACCGATTGCGGCCCAAGCCTCAGCTAGTACCGTCTCACACCAAAATCTTCGCATACGGGGATCAGACACCTCTACCCATCCGTGGACGGATGTTAGTGTCAGTACGGTCTGAGGACCAGGAAGTTACAACCACGATTCACGTCATTGACCAAGAAGCAGACACGCTGATCGGCAGCCTCACAGCAGAGGATCTCGACCTCGTGTCCTTTGCCAAAAGAGTGAGATCGCACCAAATTGATGATCTGCTAGACCAGTTTCCCGAACTATTCCAAGGGCTCGGTTGCCTTAAGTATCCTCCAGTGAAACTGCATATCGACTCATCAGTCGCACTAGTGGCACTCCAACACCACCACGCCCCGTTCCACTTACACCCGTTGGTGGAGAAGGAGCTCAAGAGACTGGAAGAACAAGGTGTGATGGAAAAAGTTTCAGGACCCACCCCTTGGGTCTCTCCAATGTTGATCGCAGAAAAACCCAAGCAACCCAGAAAAATCTGCCTATGCATTGACATGCGACTCCCCAACCGTGCCATCAAACGGGAGCGGCATATCACTCCCACAATGGATGAGATTATAGCGGACGTCAACAGTTCCCGCTGGTTTTCAAAGCTGGATCTCAATGCCGGGTAACACCAGCTGCTACTGACAGAAGATAGCCGATATATCACCACCTTCAGCACACACCTGGGCCTACGCCCGTATAAGCGCCTGAATTTCGGCATTTCATTGGCTGCTGAAGTATTTCAGAATGCAATTCGCGAGACTCTGTCTGGTTTACACGGCGTCTTGAATGTCATTGACTACATACTGATACACTCGCCCATGGCTTCCGAACACCACAAACACCTTAAGGCCACCCTCACAAGCCTCAGACCATGGGGTGATACTGCACAAAGGCAAGTGCTCCTACTTTCAGCCATCCATCAAATTCTTTGAATATGTATTTAACCAAGAAGGGATACAAGTCGACCCCGGCAAATCTCATACAATCAAGCGTGCACCAGCACCCACCTCTGTCCCGGAAGTAAGGAGTTTCCTAGGAATGGCCACCTATTGCGGGAGGTTTATCCGGTATCTAGCGGCCCTTGCTGAACCCCTGAGGTCCCTCACGAAGACAGTTACAAAGTGGACATGGGGCCATCGAAAAGACACGGCATTCCAGAAGATAAAAAATGCAATTCTTGACAACACCACACTCGTATATTTTGACCTGGAGAAAGGCACTGAGCTGCTGTCAGACTGGGAGCTATACTTGCCAAGGAACAGGAACCAGGCGATAGGCAGCGCTAGCAAGGCACTGAATCGAACAGAAACGCGCTACACCCAAATCGAGCGAGAGGCCCTAGCGATCAAGTGGGTCTGCGGACATTTCCACCTGTACTTAAGTGGTCAGCCATTCAAAGTCAGCACGGACCTTCAGCCTTTCGTCCCACTATTCCGAGGGTCGGCTCCTCACCCACCCCGCCGATCGAGAGGTGGGCTATCCAACTACAACACTACAGGATGGAGGTGGTCTACAATCACAGGTCAAAAAACCCCACAGACTTTCTTTTTCACCCTCCCGTGCCCTCCGACACCAAAGGCAGCCACGACGGAGTGGAAGACTATGTCAACAAGGTCTCAGATGCTGCCTGCCCCCGCGCATTACGGCTAGAGGATATCAAGGAAGCAGCTGAAACAGATCCTGTCATTACTCAAGTACGTGCAGCAGTTCAAAGCGGCACGTGGCGCGACTTCCTTCACGATGCTAATGACTGGCCAGGCGAAGAGAAAGAGAGCCTATTGAAGATGTGGAGAATGCGGGACAAATTCAGCACCACACAAGACTGAATTCTCCTGTATGGATCCTACATCGTAATCACAGAGGTATTGAGACATCATGTCACAATTTTAGTGCATGGAGGACACCAGGGCGCCAGAAGATGAAGGCAAGAATGCAGGAGAAAGTATGGTTTCCCAGGCCTGAAGAAATGGCCAAAGACCTTGTTCGGAAATGCCCCCACATGCCCAATTAACGTGCGTACTGGAAAGGCCGGCACCGGTGATCACAGAAGAGCCATGCACGACTCCCTGGTCCAAGTTAATTATGGATTTCAGGAGCTTTCCAGATGGACGGCCCACTCTGGTCCTATTCAAAATATCTTGTAGTGGAGGTAATAGACTCCCCAGCCTTTGTACACGTTGCCCCTGTCCTCGAGAAGATATTTGCCATATTTGGCCTACCCACAGAGATTAAGAGTGATAACGAACCGCCATTCCATGGCGCAGAGTTTAGGGAATTCCTCAACCAACTTGGAATAGATCACCACCGCATTACGCCCCAATGGCCATAAGCTAACAGAGAAGTTGCAAGATTAATGTGTACATTGAACAAATCACTTTGCATCGCAACAGCGGAACAAACAAACCCTGAACGCCACCTACAATCATTTCTGAGGAAATACCGGAGTACTCCTCATTGCACGACCCAACAAACGCCCTGGACCCTAATATTTAATGGACCTCGTTGAGACACCATTCCCATGTGTCCTGGCTGGACGCCACTGCCTCACGACCTTCAAGGAACCCAAACACGTCGTGAGCACTGCAACCCCCTCACCAGCCAGAACAGACTGGCAAAGGCACGCTCCCTGTTACCCGGTGACCAGGTGGTTATCAAGGACCGCAGGCCCGGGTGGAAGTTTGGGACGCCATATGAGCCAGAACCCTGGACTGTTGTCAAAAGCGAGGGAAACATGGTGACGGCCAGAAAGGGACAAGAACTAGTGTCAAGGAATATCTCATAGTTCAAAAGGACTGAAACCTAACCCCGACAATCTCCTCAACTCCACCCGGGATAAAACGCTCACTGGCCTGAATATGGGGAAGATGACACAGTAGATAATGGACCTGAGGCTCGGGGCCCAGTTGATCCCCAAGAGAGTCGGCAAACGGGTAGGCTCCTTAGTCTGTGATCCGCCTGTTCGTAGTCAATCCCATCAATATAACTTTCGACCTAATTCGCAACCCAGCCAGCAGTTCAAAGACTTTGTATGCCAAGCAAAATTACTTATGTTTTTTTGTTTCAAGGCCCAAGTTGGGGAGGGATGTAGTAGCAGGTTAGCGGTCCTGCTACCCGGAAATCACCCGAATACATATGCACCACATCCTCTAGCCAGGCGGGGCCAGAGGCTTTAAATAACGGGGAGTGGACCGCTCGGAGGTCTCACCCTGATACGTATACCTGCTGCGCCGGAGTAGCATGTCCACGGGCACTTGGAGCGCAGCCTGCTCACTTGGGATTCCATGCGGGCAACACCGGCACATATCACCACACCCAATACCCATTGCGCGTTCAAATATTCAAGTACAACCTTTTGGATTTGTGAATGTAATGTGCACCACTGCCTGCAAGGTACAGCAGTGCTACAGAAATGCTTTAGTTAATCAATGTTGTACCTTTTTTCAGGTTGCCACGTCACTCTGGATTAATTGCAAGCTTCTGATATGGAGCAAGATATGGCATCCTTGTATTTTTCAAGAGCCCCATTTACAAAATGTAGCTAGAGTAAGGCGGAAGAAGACATTCAAGCTGAACTCTTTATAACTTTTCTGTGCACAATTATGGCAGTGAATCTTGTCTGCCAACAAAAGTGTGAGACATATTATTATGGACCCCAATATTTGCTGAGGAGGTACAGTTTAAGGTCTTTTTTGAAGTTGAAGTAGGAGGGGTTACAGCGCAGTACTTTTGGCAGGGAATTCCAGATGGAAGGAGCGTTTCCGGAGAAGGAGCGAGCTTGTGTGCATTTCTTCTTTAACAGAGGGGGGACAAGAACAAGGGCGTTGGTGCTCCTCGTCTGTCGGGCGCAGCCCGCTTTGTGGAGTTTATCTGAGAGGTAACGTGGGGTGTTTTGGTGAAGGGCTTTGTGCGTGATACATGCAATCTTGTAGGTGGATCTGCCTTCGATGGGTAGCCATTTGAGGGTTTTAAGGGCGGGGGAGATGTGGTCGAAATGTTTGTAGTCAGAGATAAGTCTAGCAGCTAGGTTGAGCACAGATTTGAGTGGTGCAAGGTGGACTTTAGGTGTTCCAGCGAGGATAGCGTTACCATAGTCGATTCTCGACAGGACCAGCGATTGAACAACAGATTTGAAGTTGTCAGCAGGGATGAAGGGTTTAATTTTCTTGAGATGACGGAGGGTGAAGAGTGCTCCTTTGGCTGAGGTTTTTATGTGGGAAGTAAGGGTAAGGCTATTATCAATGGTGATGCCGAGAGATTTAACTGAGTTAGAAGTAGTGAGTGTACAGTTGAGAGCATTAAGGTCGGAGATCCAGTCTTTAATGGGGAGTGGGTTGTTTTTAGGGGAGAAGAGAATGAGTTCGTTTTTTTTTAGGGTTGAGTTTGAGATGATTGTGGTGGAACCATGATTGGATCTTGGTCAGGGTGTCATTGAGGTGAAGGACATCAGAGCGGGATTTAATCTTATAGTAAAGTTGAGTGTCGTCGGCATAGAGGTGGTAATTGATTCCTGCTTGTTTGAGAATGAGGGTGAGGGGTTCCATGAAGAGGTTGAAGAGAGCAGGAGAGAGAATGGATCCCTGAGGGACACCGAGGGAGATTGGTGTAGGGTTAGAAAGGCAGTCATCGATTTTGATTTGTTGGGTTCTGTGTTGGAGAAAGGAGGTGAACCAGTTGAGGACAAGGCCATTGAGGCCAAAGCGGACTTTAAGAGTGTTAAGTAAGGCAATATGGTTAACTGTATCAAATGCAGCGGAAAGGTCGAGGAGAATGAGTAGGCAAGACTCGCCATTGTCGAGTGAGTGATGTATGTCGTCAACAAAACGATTTTCCCCACCTGTGATTGCATCATCTTATTTTTTTCTTTTTAAATCTCTTTACCAGTCTTTGCCTGTGGTTGTTACAGTTTAAAATTGTAGTTTTAACCTGCCAGTGATTGCATAATTTATCCCATGTTTTTGTGTTTAAACTTGTGGTTTTTCCTGCCCGTGACTGCTTCCATTTAACCTGTTGAATTGTGGAATTTGCAGTCCAAACTCTGTAGTTTTCCCTCTCATTCCCCGTGACTATCAGTTTTTCCCTCCAAATGTCTCCTCTGCTCTGTGCTAAGACCTGTATGTTAAGCAGTGCACCCCCAGCGACCATTTTGTGTTAAGTCAGTGAAACCAGCCCCCCCCTTCTTCCCTGAGACAGCAGTAATCTGCTGTAAGCTGTTTAAACTGTGTTTAATAGGGACTGTGCACTTCGTTTTTTGGCCAGGAAAGGGAGTAAAGCTTTATACAAATAGTGTTGTTAGAGGACAAGTTTGTTAGGGCCTTACCTGCAGAAGTCCAAAGTGTGGATTGAGCCTGTCTGTCTCCTAGGAGATTTCTGAATAGAGGAGCAGCTTCCAACTCCCTGGCCAGCAAACCTTGTCTGAGGTAGCTGGGACCTTATATAGTCTGATATTGTTTGGTACATGTGTACACTGATTGGTGGTTGTATCTGATGTTTCTATTGGATTAGGGTTAGTGTCCTCATTGGTTGGGTATTTGAGGGTTCTGATTGGTTTCTGGGTCTGTGATTCAATCAATGTAGGGTTGGGACTAGGGCTAGGATTTTTATTGGAAGTAGGGATTAGGGCTTCCTGTGTTATTGGTTGTTGGGACTAGGGTGGGACTAGGGCTAGGGTTAGGATTTTTATTGGAAGTAGGGACTAGGCCTTCCTGTATTATTGGTTGTTGGGACTAGGGCTAGGGTTAGTCCTTTAATTGGAAGTAGCGATTAGGGCTTCTGGTGTTATTGGTTGCTGGACTAGGTGTGGGACTAAGAGTAGGGTTAGGCTTTCTATTGGAAGTAGGGCTTCCTGTGCCATTGGTTGCTTGGACTAGGGTTGGGACTACTGGTAGGGCTAGGGCCTCTATTGGACGTAGAGATCAGGGTTTTTGAAACTGATTGGGTGCTTGGACTAGGGCTAAGATTGGCTGTAAGGTCCTGGTCTCCTATTGGTTCTAGATTTTAGGGCTAGTGTTGTGATTGGATAGTGTTAGGGCTCCCATTGGCTGAAGGGGTCACCTGACTACTAGGGCTATAAACGGCCAAGGCTTAGGGCGTTTCAGCCCGGGCGTCGAGGCTAAGGGTGGAGAGGACAAGGGTGAGTGCCTGTTCGAGACTGGTCGGGACCTGGGCCAGAAATGCTGCCCATTTTCCCATTCATTAATACCCACCCTATGTATGTGTCCCTCTGTATATAAGCATTTATTTTCACTATAGATATGTACCTATCTTTGTGTATTGCTTTGTATAAACATGTAGAATAATTATGTGGTTATAAAAATAAAAAAATGAATCTTTGGTCTACATGTACTTGCTTCCATTGGGCATCTATGTACCTCCATGTACTTGGATCTGTGTGTCTGTTACTTTTCTCCTGAAAAAGCATATCCAATGCACTACCCTATTTCTCATCCTGTACCTCTATCAATATCTTTAATCTGCGTATACTTACCTCCTTTATGCATCTATATATTTTCAATGTACTTATGGATCTATATATTTATCACTTTCTTCTAATTTAGCAATTCCAATGCACTACCCTATTTCTCAGCCTATACTTCTCTCAATATATCTTCTAGCCCAACTTTCTGACTCATCTCAAACTTCTTTCTACTACTCTTTGCAATGCACTACCCTATCTCTCACCCTATACATCTATCATTATATCCTCTACACCCACTCTCTCATTTATCCTAAACCCCATACCACTACTATGTTCCCCAAAATAACCCTTTCTTGACTCTCTCCTACTCTACCCCTCCTTGCATCATCTGACACCTCTTTTACTATACCGATCCCCCAAAACAAACCTTTCTAAACTCTTCCCTCTTACTCTTCCCCTCCAAAAACCCTTTTTACTCATCCAAAAGCCTCCTCCTACTGCTATGACCTAAAAAATGAAATCCTTCACTCTTCTATCCCTTTCAATCAAAATAACAGACAACCATGTTCACTTCTCTAATTCCATATTCCACTATACTAATTCACCACTAATCCTTTATGGGTTCCAGAGTAGCGTGCTACTCGCCAACAAAGCGTTTCAACACCTCATCAGGGTTACAAACGCTATATAAACGCAAACCTTTTTCCCTTTTTTACCCCTCCCCAACCCTTCTCAATCCAAATAACTGACTAACATATCCACCACTCAAATAACTTCATATTTCACTATACTAATTTTCAACACTAATCCTTTATGGGTTCCGGAGTAGCCTGCTACTCGCCAGAAAAGCGCTTCAACACCCCATCAGGGGTAACAGGTGCTATATGAATGCAAACCTTTCTTTCCCTTCTATCCCACCGCTATCCTTCTCACTCCAAATAACTGACTAATATCCACCACTCAAATTACTTTCATATTTCACCATACTAATTCACCACTAATCCTTTATGGGTTTCCGGAGTAGCGTGCTACTCACCAAAAAGCGCTTCAAACCCCATCAGGGGTAAGAAGCGCTATATAAATACAAACCTTTTTCCTCTTCTATCCTTCTGCTATCCTTCCGAATCCAAATAACTGACTAACATATCCACCACTTAAAATGTACTTGCATGTTTCACTATACTAATTCAACACTAATCCTCTATGGGTCCCGGAGTAGCGTGCTACTCGCTGAAAAGCGCTTCGACGCCTCGTCAGGGGTAGTAAGCGCTATACAAATGCAATTACAATACAATACATGAGGTTCCTAACAAAAAGCAGAAAATAGGAGGAGAAACGTAAAGCCGACGCTGTCGGTTTTCCAAAACACACAAATGCTCCCCGTGTTCCATTACAATGAGGATGAAGCTTGTGTTGAGGTTCAGTGCCAGGTCTTCTTTCTGAGTCTTAGAAGAGCAAAGGCTGGTAGGGCAGGGACAAAGTCACTTCATAGGGAAGCTGGTTCTTCAACAGCCAGCTTCCGTGACAGACTGGCACGGCCCACTAAGCGGTGCATAACTTAACAAAAGCACCCTGCTGGTGCACGCTGACTCTGCATACAGCGCTTTCCTGAGCAGAAAGGGTTAAATCTGTGCAATTGTAATTACTGAGATAAGACATTACTGCAGACTGAGATAAGACGTTCCTGCACGTAAGACCCGTAAACATTTTATAACAGTCCCTCCCTACCAACTTTCCCAGGTAGGGCCTACCTGTAGGTTTGTTTGTGCTGCTCACACCCCTCCTGCTCTGGTGCACGGGGCATGTGACTTACTGACCAGGCCCACCTCCTCTCTGGGGATCCCCAGGTTCCCCAGTATAGCAGTGTGTCTGTGCTCCAAGCAGGGCTGGACATGCAGCACCTTTGCCCCTGGTTGACTCCGTTTATAAACAGCAGGGAGATGAGGGAACATCGACAAAAAGCGAGCTCTCGCAATGCTCGGGTTGATGCAGGAGTAGCTGCCCTGGTCTAGATTTTCGCTTTGCATTCTGGTACAAGTAGTCCTGGTTTTGTAACCGGATACATTGGAATACTATTTCTTGATAAACGTATATAGCCGAGATTATTTAGAAATATGTCCTGCATCGCCTTCCAACCTGCACAATTATTATAGTAACTGTTTCCTCTACACAGTGACCCACAGACTTCTCCACCATATCTGCCCTCCTACAATTTATGTACATACACTTGCTCTGCGATAAGAGTCCTTGGCTGGGGAGAAAGCACGCCAGTTTTGTCAGCAGGAATGTGTCTCTTTCAACTATACCATCATAGTAAAGTAATAATGTACCGGAGGCCTGAGTAATCCTCAGCCACTTGGGCATTTTACATCCAGCTGGACCGAACAGAGGTAACTGAAGCCTGAGTAATCCTCAACCACTTCTGTATGTTACATCCATGTGCACCTAACGGGTATCTGAGGCCTGAGTAACGCTCAGCCTCTTGTGCATTTTACATCCAGGTGGTGCCCCTAACAGGTGTATCTGAGGCCTGAGACCTACAAAAATGAAAAGGATTATAAAATTGTATAATCAATTTCCATACGATGTTCTGTCCCCAAACATTAATGATTAAACATCGAATCAATTTCCTCAGGAGTCTTGTGCATCAGTTTCTATCCACTTTATTGAAGTTTTATTCATTATAACAATTGCACATCAGCCCAGCCAACGCGTTTCGTCCTTGCAGACTTCATCAGGGTTGGGTTATTCCTCAATTCCTAATACTGCACGGAATGCAGCAATCTAAAAAAAAAAACAATGTCTGGTGCAAGTTCCAGGTAGCAGGTTGGGTGGTATAGTACCCCCTGTTCAAGCTTAATCATTCCAGTCAATGTTCCATGTCGGGAGCAAGACCCTCTCAAACATAGCCTTGAAAAAGTCCAGATATTTGGACGAAACGCGTGTCGGCTGAATCACCTATTTGTCATTACTGAGCAACATCAGCTGCTATTTATCATTACTGGAACATCTGTATTGACTGTGTGACTGAATCAAGAAGAAGTAAAAAACACCTAACCTACCACGCCACATGAAGTCTGCACTTTTTCTCAAAACAATGTATAGGACTGAAAATTGTTTTGTATACTTGCTATGCTTACATCAAATAGGGTGTCAATTTTCTAAATTGATATGCTCATTTGTACAAAGAGTGCTCCACTATCAACATTCAATATAGTTTGGGCTACAGTCAACTGTTTTGTCCGGGATCTTGCCAAGACACATCTTGGCAAAAGATGTGATGTGTGTGTGAGCACCAAAACTATTGTGAATACTAGGCTTTAAGGGTGGGGATGTGCGACACTCACACCACAGTTGCCTTTTCTTGTTTTTGAGTTTTAAAGCATGTCTTACATCAAATAACATCCATGGCGAAATGCAGAACATACATGTAAATGTTTACCTGGTAAACAATACTCCTATCGAGAAGTAGAATAATTTTAATAGGCATAAAAAAATATTTTATTCCTTATAGTAGGGAGTAAAATACTACTACTTCAAATTATTACTGGAAATCGATGTACCTTCTCCCACGTCCTGGACTTTCCTCCTGTTCCACTGCCTACTCCTTTTCCACTTACAGCAGTCAATCGGCGAAGTTCGTTGCTACCCCCATCCTCACACCGCTGCGGATCACCTATTACTCCACTCACTGCCCTAAGTTCTCCAACTGCGGGCTTAGAACCACCCGGCTCTTAACATTAAATTTAGATCTCAGTGGACTCGTCCAGTCGCGTACATGGCCTCACTGAGAGCATGCATCCTGTAGTAAAGCTCTACCACCCGTCTGCGTGACATCAGCACACCTTGCTACAGCGACAAGTGCACAGCACGATCAGAGTTCATCTCTGGCCGTCACACACGACACTCAACTACTCCCACATAGGACAGGTTTAACCCCGGAACTGGTTCCACCCCCGCCTACCACACAGTCCAGCTGGTAATGGATCCAGGAGAAGGCTGGAACATCATGAGACGAGCGGCAATTGCACAATACACCGATAACATTCTCTTTGCGGGAAAACACATTCTGATTGGATTTACACACTGATGTACAACCTACCACAGAGCACCTGTATTATCAAAGGGGAGGAGCTAAAGCCACGTGACGGGAAGGAGGTGTGTGCACGAGCAGCCCCGGGCTGGAGAGGATCCCACTTGGAATTAGCCAGTAGGCACCATACCTTCTAGAGGGGAAACAGCTTTTACCATACAGGCGTTACCAGGGAATGCCGCCTTTACCACGCAATGTCTTTACTATGTATCATTTACATTGCATTGCCTTTACCAGGCAAGGTAAGTGTATTTAAGGTATGTATATATGTATACACATAAAAACATTAAAATTATGGTTTATGGGTGAGTAAAGTTATAGGGTGGTAAGGGTGTTTTTAGGGTTTAGGGATGGGTAGGAGCATAGGGTGGTAAGGGTGCTTTTAGGGCTTAGGGCTGGGTAAGGGTATAGGTTGGTAAGAGTGTTTTAGGGCTTAGGGTTGGGGAGGGGTTTAGGTTGGTAAGGGTGTTTTAGGGCTTTGGGGTTGGTAGGGGCATAGGGAGGTAAGGGTATTTTAGGGCTTAGGGATGGGTAAGGTTATAGGATGGTAAGGGTGATTTTAAGGTTTAGGGGTGGGTAGGGGTATTGGGTGGTAAGGGTGATTTTAGGGTTTAGGGGTGGATAGGGGCATTGGGTGGTATGGGAATTTTTAGGGTTTAGGGTGGGTAGAGGTATATGGTGGTAAGAGGTTTAGGGTTGGGTAGGGGTATTGGGCAGTAAGGGTGTTTTTAGGGTTTAGGGGTGGGTAGTGGTATTTTTAGTGTTTACGGGTGGGTAGAGGTATAGGATGGTGAGGGATTTTAGGGGTGGCTAGGGTATAGGGTGGTAAGGGCATTTTAGGGTTTAGGAGTTGATAGGGGTATAGGGTGGAAAGGGTGTTTTTAGGGTTTAGGAGTGGATAGTGGTATTGGGTGTTAAGGGTATTTTTAGCGTTTAGGGGTGGGTAAGGATATATAGTGGTAAGGTTAAAAAAGGGAGAATAGAGAGTTTTAAAAAAGTGGGGTAGCTGGTCTGCCTTAATAAAGAAAAAAATGTAAATGTAAAATATTTTTTTCAAAAAGAGGAGGTTACAATATATATATATTGACTTGACAGCAAAACACCGGCAGGGCTCAATAATAATGAGGACCTTCACAACTTCTTGTAAATATCACTGCATCACTGAGTAATATGAGATGCCATGCACATAGGGCAGTCAGCATTACCCTTTAACCATAGACTCAGGCATATCATGTATAAGATACTGAGTTTCAATTTTGCCTAGTACCCATGAAGACTATGGTGCGTAGAACCATCTTAATTCATTCAGAATATGACATAGTGCCACACTGTACTGCATTTGAGCAGATTAGATATGTATGTATTTAAATATTCGGATGCGCACATACATGACATTCATTTTTGTAAATAAGACTCCGACAGCCGACCCCCAATACGATTATTTATATAACTAAAACAAACAAAAAAATCTTTTATAGATGCGAGACATCATAATTGTAAAATAAGAAACAAATATAACACGTTGCACATTTACTATTACTGCACAAGGACGCACCAAGCACTTTAAAGCACTATGCACTTATATGGCATTATGTCAGCACGCTAAGCACTTTATAGAGGATATTCAGGCTCATTTTGCACATCTTATGACACAAATGTTCATATTTTAGACTTTTTAGACGATTTATGATAGTTTAACATGGGTGTTACCATGGTTACTGCATAAAATTAATAAGGGAGAGTGTTGCGACAATGCATTAAAGCAGTAAGAATTGTGATAAATTATTTTCCCCTGTCAATCTACCATGAGTTAACCATGTTTTAAAAAAAAATTTTGATGTATTTATTTAAACCTTTGGTTATAATTATAAAATACCTGTTTGAATATACACACGATAACGACATAAAGTCTTTCAACATATGTTTGTTAAAATTATGAACAACAGCAAAGTCATTGTAATGAAGTCTGTTTTCCATGTCCTCTGTAAATGATGTCACGTGACAGTGGGGTTTGTTTAAATGAATTCACCGCAAGGCGTTTCTTTATGTGATCAAGGTCACTTGTTGACCGAAACGCGTTATGACATGGAGATGTGAGAGGAAATAAAATTATACTGCATACCAAGAGGAGTTTGTGCCCATTTTGTTCGCTTCGGTAAGCGGAAGGGCGCCTGTTTGAATTCGATAGATTATATATATATATATATATATATATATATATATATATATATATATATATATATATATATATATATATGTTTCACTTACCTTACCATATACTTTCCTTGCGTGGTAAAGGTATGTGTCGTAAAGGTATATGCATGGTAAAGGCATGTTTTCTAAAGGCAATGCGCAGTAAAGACATGCGTTCTTCCGTTGTACATCCCTTCCAGAGTATAGCCCGCTCTACAAGTCACCACCACCTCTTCGCTCAAGAACGAACCCACTTAACACTAAAATCTCAAGACAGAAATGACTCTCTCACAAACACAGCTCAGAACAGATAACTAGACTTACCAGCCGAGAGAGCTCTGACCTGAGAATTAGAAGCTCTGTGGGTGTGGGAGGAGGTGTCTACATATTACAATGATAATAGGTGTGTTTAATATGCAGGCAATTCAAGGACTGTGCTTTCTGACTAATTTCCAAAATCCTTCATTAATATATGTATTAATCCAGTTACTACACACTACAGAGAGAAAGACAATATTCCAACGATAATCCAGTCTGTTCGTCATACTTTGTTCTTTTTTTTAATAAATAGGTGCCATTTTGAGTTTATTTACTTGCGTGTGTACAGCATGTGTGCTTAGAATTAACACGTTTATTAAACACTTCCCACGCTTACTGATACCTAATGTTTTTGCAAAAAGGACTTAGTTTGATACTCGAGAAAGATACAAAGATGGAGGTTCCTTCAAATGAATACATACCACTAACTCACTGCCTCATAACTTTAACATTGTCTTCCATTACCCTGTTTTTCTATACATAACATTAAAATACCATTACCTCAAAATCATCTCCTCTTTATAACATTTACATCGATATTTAATGCCCAACTAGCAAGAATATCTATTAATCCTCATATTATTGTACATTTAATATGAAACTCTTACCCTTTTTCCATCCCCAACTTTAACTAATATTCAATTATTTAATTATTTCCAGTTTAATTTTTCGAGCTCTTAAACCATTACCAATAAGAAATACTTTAAACTGAAAACTTTTGAAAAGGTAAGTGATGAGAAAACCTGCTTGTGCTCTTTAGAACCTGCATGGTTCACACATGGGCTTTTATGGTTGATGGGTGTGAATGTTGAATGCAGCACCGTAAGCACCTGTGCTCCAATAAGGAAACCCTCCCATCGCTGTAATGGAGTGGCCATCAGAACAGTTTCATCAATTTTGCAAGACAACAACCAAAGAGTTGAAACTTAATTGAAGCCTTTCAAAGAGTATTCATGTGTTTTTGCCACCAGCAATGTTAGATGAGGCCTCGATTATGGAATCAAATGCGCAGCTATCCTTGCTTAAGAAGTAGCACAATGTATCACACATCTCATGGTGGTTTCAACCAGCAATGATCACTGAAGCAGAATCACTTCCTGGTTCAATTGCTGTTCAAGCTTCACCTCTCCTGTTAGAAACCCCCAGTCAAAACAATGGTTAAACCATGATCCTCCATGGTTGACCATTTATAAGCCGTGCAAAACCATGGAAATTAGATTTATGAACATTGACCACCAGGTAGTTCCCTGTGTTAGCATGCAAGGCAGGCAAGAGTGGACACACACAACTAACACCAGACGCTCAAACCCGAGCAGTGCTGAGGCATGCTGCGACAACATCAGATCTGTGTGAAGATGGCAGTGTGAGGTATGGTTGGGCCCTCTACGGGAAGGACTGCTTAGACCTTTCAGAGCAGATCTTTCAGGGCCCTGGTTCCGTAGGGTGAGACCCGATGTTAACAGGCCAGGCCCAGGTGGCAATCGTGTACTATAGCTTGAAGGAGAGAGACCCTATCTGAGGCCTATGCTCAGTATTTACCTTCATGAAAGCCAAGACGTGGAACCCACCAATGGTGGTCTCTGAAGGTTAACATACATGCATATGGAACAAATGGGCTTGCAATGACGGAACCATACAGCAACACCGAACACAGGACAACCCGAACAAACACAACTTCTACCACAGCACTACCGGTCAGACAAATTCCTTAAAGGAACAGGGGACCCGGAGAAACCAGGAGGGAATGGGGGGTAAAAATTAAACTGCCTGGGCAGCGTTTATATACCAACCTGACTCCATGTCGCCTGGGGGGGTATGCCGAGTCCTTGCGTTCATTAGTACAGTTGCCATGTATTCTGAACCTTGCAGTCCTGGGGTGTCACATGAAAGCAGAAGGGGAGTGACAGAGCGGAAGGTTACTTGTTGTGGACATGTATGTAGGATAAGGGGGGGCCATACACTGAAGGTGGGGTTACAAGGATAGAAATAGGAAATTTCACTTTGTGCAGACATTGGCCACTCTGTGGTATAGTCACTGAGAGATGGTGCGTAAACAAACACAGGGGAAACATTTAAAGTGACGGCAAGTGAGTGAGCTCAATCCTAAAGACACCATATGTACACCATGTAGGGGTCGCCTCTGCAGCAAGATGCCCCATCCTCACACCACCATTTTCTCGGTGGACAGACCTCTGTAGACCATGAATTCATTCCGTCTGTGGAGGTGTGGTCGACCACCCCTCTCCACTGCCTTCATTTTTAAAAGTTTTTTTTATATTGACTGCTCTTTAGCATAGTATATATTGACAGATAGGCTTGCTCTTTTTTGGAGACACGCCTGATAATGGAACTGTTCTTTCTGTGTCTATTCAACAACCTGTTTTGCAACAAAGACATTTTGAGAGCATGGAGTCTACATAACTAGATGGTCGACATCACTATAACATTAATAATTTTAATTCATTTAGCAAGGAAGTTCAAAAGCAATAAACATACCACAGAACATACATTCTAATTAAGTACGGAACAATTTGAGATACAGTTGACTTTTTAAAAACATCTCTTTCTTCTAGAAGAGCAGGCAAACCTTGCACTCTTAGGCAAATTATTTGAGATGCCCTCAAAAATCTTGAACGCATTAGGTGAGGACCATAGCTTTCTCTCACATGGATGCAATAGAAACGTCATAGTGTGTGACGTTTGGGTTACTGCCACTTTCATGTAAGATGGCCTTTGTATACATTCTAGGCAGACGTGAACAAACAGGGTGGATCGGTAGGAAACAGAACATCTTTTCTGTAGGGTCTATATGTTCAATGTGAGAAAAGCTGCCACATGCACTAAAGTTCGTAAAGCCAAAACATACAAATCCACTGGTAGCACATCTGGGAAGGACACACCAGGTGGACCCTGAAAACCCTTTTTCTGTTTTGGCGCATGTCTGGGAGGGACTGTCTGGGTAGACACTGAATTGTATGTCAAGACAGGAGGCTAGTATTATGCATAAACCTTTTATTCACTCCTTCTGAACAGCACCTTTAAAAGCTTCCACAAATCCACTGGTAGCACATCTGGAAAGGACACACCAGGTGGACCCTGAATACCCGGTTTCTGTTTGGTCACATTTCTGGGAGGGACTATCTGGGTGGGCACTGAATTCTCAGTTTCTATATGGTTGTATGTCTGGGAGGGACTATCTGGGTGGGCACTGAATTCTCAGTTTCTATATGGTTGCATGTCTGGGATGGACAGGCTGGGTGGATCCTGAATTCTCTGCATATGGTTGTATGTCTGGAAGGGAGAGGCTGGGTGGATCCTGAATTCTCTGTTTCTATATGGTTGTATGCCTGGGAGAAACTGTCTGGGTGGGTGCTGAATTCTCTATTTCTACATGGTTGTATGTCTGGGAGGGACTGTCTGGGTAGACACTGAATTGTATGTCAAGACAGGAGGCTAGTATTATGCATAAACCTTTTATTCACTCCTTCTGAACAGCACCATTAAAAGCTTCCACAAATCCACTGGTAGCACATCTGGGAAGGACACAACGGGTGGACCCTGAATGCCCTGTTTGGTCACATTTCTGGGAGGGGCTGTCTGGGTGGACACTGAATTCTCTGTTTCTATGTGGTTGCATATCTGGGAGGGACAAGCTGGGTGGACCATGAATTCCCTGTACTATTTTTTGCATGTCAGGGAGAATCGTAAATTCCATGTTTCTCTAAGGCAGCATGTCTGGGTGGAACATGCAGGTTGGGTGATGGATTCCTTGAGCTTACGTGGTGGTGTTCCTTGTAGGGGGGTGCTGGGTGGACCTTGAATTCCCAGATTCTTTTTGTTGTAGTGCCTGGGAAGGCCAGGTTGGGTGGACCCTGAATTGTATGTCAAGGCCGGAGGCTAGCACTATGCATTAATCTGTTACCGCTATTCCACGCAGCTCTTACAAGTAATCTTCAGCCACACACAGTATTCCAGAACTGGAACCCCCCAGTCCTTCTTAATCCCGGCCACCTTCCTCTTTTTATTGCTGGTCTGTGTCAGTTAAGTATTATCATCTTGTTACTAATATTTATTATGAATGAGAGAAGTTTAAAAAGAGAGGGCTTTGGTTGAGGAATAATAGAGGTTAGGTTCTGAGCAAGTGAATACCAATGTATGGGATGGTAGATTTACTCACATTTAGGTGTGGGAAGTAAAAAAATAAAAAGTACTGAGTTTAATTTCCAAGTGCTTATGTGGAGATGCGAGCCCAATTTGTATTTATTGGAGTATCAGTAACAGAGGGCTGTGTGGTACGTGATTTCCTGCTTCTATGTGATATATGGTTGTGTATCTGGGAGGGATAGCCTGGTGCACCACCAATCCCGTTTCTATAGAGTAGTGTGTCACACGGACACCATTTATGGGGTCGCAGCTGCGACCCCTGGCTTGCCCCTTGCTACCCCTGGCACTGCCTTTGTGACCCCTGTACTCAAAAGTGGCAAAATCAGTGCCAGTAACACAGGGGGTCTCCCCATTCCTTATCGTCTGCATGTTTTTCATTCTACTAATAGTGAATAACATTATATTTTTGGTGCAAGGCAGCGCTGCACCAAAGTTGCTGTGCTGCTCATGCGTCAAGGGGGACAGAAAAAATGTGGCATATCTAATAATATATGGTGCATTTTTCTCTCCCCATGCCCGGGCGCAGTTTAGGCAGAATGCGGCAACCCACATACCCTTGTGCCAGAGTGCAAAGTGTGTGCATTTTCTGAACCATGGGTTTTGTACTGCAAGGAGCTCTTTCAGTTAAAAAAAAACTATGCCTTAAGGCGTTTCCCACTTTGTGTGTGTGCTGTACAATGCAGCACAGAAACAAAGTTGGAAAAGCAAGACGAAATTAAAAACATCCTCCTTGTTACACCTGCCTCCAGGAGGCATAACATGCTTATCTACCAATGTTTTTAGATAGAGATTTGTGTCAAAACCCATGGGCGGTTGCATGGGAACTCCCATGCACCATTCGTGGAAAGCCCCTCAATACAAAATAATGCAAAGTGGTTCATAGCACAACTTTGTGGTACTTTCTGATACCATCCAACGCAGTTCCTCAATTGTTGTGATGTTAGGGTCATGTGACATGCCTTTCTAGAAAAATTCAGGGTCATATGATGTCACTTCCAATGATGTCATTAAGGTCAATGGGTATGTGATGTCACTTCCGCTACCCCTGGCATTTTGCTGCATCTACGCCTATGGTGTCTGGGAGGGATAGGCTGGGTGCACCACCAATTCCCTGTTTCTACAGAGTAGCGTGTCTGGGAGAGACAGGCTGAGGGGGTCCTGAAGTCTCCGTTTCTATATGGTTGCATGTCTGGGAGGGACAAGCTGGGTGCACCAAAAATTCCCTGGTTCTATAGAGTAGCGCGTCTGGGAGGGACAGGCTGGGTAGGTCCTGAAATCTTTGCTTCTATATGGTTGCATGTCTGGGAGGGACAGGCTGGGTGGTTCCTGAAATCTCTATGGTTGCATGTCTGGGAGGGACAGGCTGGGTGGGTCCTGAAATCTTTGCTTCTATATGGTTGCATGTCTGGGAGGGACAGGCTGGGTGCACCACCAATTCCCTGTTCCTACAGAGTAGCGTGTCTGGGAGAGACAGGATGAGTGGGTCCTGAAATCTCTGTTTCTATATGATTGCATGTCTGGGAGGGACAAGCTGGGTGCACCAAAAATTCCCTGGTTCTATAGAGTAGCGCGTCTGGGAGGGACAGGCTGGGTAGGTCCTGAAATCTTTGCTTCTATATGGTTGCATGTCTGGGAGGGACAGGCTGGGTGGTTCCTGAAATCTCTATGGTTGCATGTCTGGGAGGGACAGGCTGGGTGGGTCCTGAAATCTTTGCTTCTATATGGTTGCATGTCTGGGAGGGACAGGCTGGGTGCACCACCAATTCCCTGTTCCTACAGAGTAGCGTGTCTGGGAGAGACAGGATGAGTGGGTCCTGAAATCTGTTTCTATATGATTGCATGTCTGGGAGGGACAGGCAGGGTACACCATCAATTCCCTGGTTCTGTAGAGTAGCGTTTCTGGGAGGGACAGGCCGGGTGGGTCCTGAAATCTCTGTTTCTATATGGTTGCATGTCTGGGAGGGACAGGCTGGGTGGGTCCTGAAATCTCTGTTTCAATATGGTTGCATGTCTGGGAGGGACAGGCTGATGGGTCCTGAAATCTCTGTTTCTATATGGTTGCATGTCTGGGAGGGACAGGCTGGCTGCACCACCAATTCCCTGTTCCCACAGAGTAGCGTGTCTGGGAAAGACAGGATGAGTGGGTCCTGAAATCTCTGTTTCTATATGATTGCATGTCTGAGAGGGGCAGGCTGGGTACACCATCAATTCCCTGGTTCTGTAGAGTAGCCTGTCTGGGAGGGACAGGCCAGGTGGGTCCTGAAAGCTCTGTTTCTATATGGTTGCATGTCTGGGAGGGGCAGGCTGGGTACACCATCAATTCCCTGGTTCTGTAGAGTAGCGTGTCAGGGAGGGACAGGCTGGGTGGGTCCTGAAATCTCCGTTTTTATAAGTCTGGGAGGGACATGCTGGGTGGGTCCTGAAATCTCGGTTTCTATATTGTTGCATGTCTGGGAGGGACAGGCTGGGTGGTTCCTGAAATCTCTATGGTTGCATGTCTGGGAGGGACAGGCTGGGTGGGTGCTGAAATCTCTATGGTTGCATGTCTGGGAGGGACAGGCTGGGTGGGTCCTGAAATCTCTGTTTCTATATGGTTGCATGTCTGGGAGGGACAGGCAGGGTGCACCACCAATTCCCTGGTTCTGTAGAGTAGCGTGTCTGGGAGGGACAGGCTGGGTGGGTCCTGAAATCTCGGTTTCTATACGATTGCATGTCTGGGAGGGACAGGCTGGGTGGTTCCTGAAATCTCTATGGTTGCATGTCTGGGAGGGACAGGCTGGGTGGGTCCTGAAATCTCTGTTTCTATATGGTTGCATGTCTGGGAGGGGCAGGCTGGGTGCACCACCAATTCTCTCGTTCTGTAGAGTATCGTGTCTGGGAGGGACATGCTGGGTGGGTCCTGAAATCTCTGTTTTTATATGATTGCATGTCTGAGAGGGGCAGGCTGGGTACACCATCAATTCCCTGGTTCTGTAGAGTAGCGTGTCTGGGAGGGTCAGGCTGGGTGGGTCCTGAAATCTGTTTCTATATGGTTGCATGTCTGGGAGGGACAGGCCGGTGGGTCCTGAAATCTCTGTTTCTATATGGTTGCATGTCTGGGAGGGACAGGCTGGGTGGGTCCTGAAATCTGTTTCTATATGGTTGCATGTCTGGGAGGGACAGGCTGGGTGGGTCCTGAAATGTCTGTTTCTATATGGTTGCATGTCTGGGAGGGACAGGCTGGTGGGTCCTGAAATCTCTGTTTCTATATGGTTGCATGTCTGGGAGGGACAGGCTGGGTGGGTCCTGAAATCTGTTTCTATATGGTTGCATGTCTGGGAGGGACAGGCTGGGTGGGTCCTGAAATGTCTGTTTCTATATGGTTGCATGTCTGGGAGGGACAGGCTGGGTGCACCACCAATTCCCTGGTTCTGTAGAGTAGCATGTTGGGAGGGACAGGCTGGGTGGACCCTGAATTCCCCGTCTCTTTTGTAAGCATGCCTGAAAGGACAGGGTTCTTGGGCTCTGGATTTCCTATACAGCGGCATGTGGGGGATGTAACCTGGGCGAGAAGTGGATTCCACGCATCCGTTGATCACAATTCTGGCAGGAACCGACTGATCAGGACATGGGGTTCCCTGCATCTTTCGACATCCTTTAGGGGTCTGCCGTATCTCCTTACTTTTAAACAATGTACATCTTAGCACTGTCCAGACTCATCAGCAAGTAGGGCTTCCAGCTTTTCATGTCCCTCATAGACTCCTTCATCCCTCGAGGCATGGATGGGTGGGGCACCGGGCGCATCCTTCCAGCTCTGCATTAAAGGGGTAGGGACATAGGCGTCCTGCTAGAAGGCCTTATAGGGCCTAGACTCCACCAATAATTTATGACAACAGCCCCAGCGTTGTGCCAGGATCTTTAACTGGCTGGACGTACAAGAGGCTCGTGTACTGCAAGCGCCTACATTCTGACCAGGTGTGGGAGAGCGATCAGCATTTCTAAGGGGACTGAGGGGAGATGTCAGGGAGACAGAGGGCTGCAATCTAAAGCTCTGCACACAAGCATAACACAATTCAAGACACAACATTTACTCTACATGTGAAGCACTGCCCTTGTACAAGCAATGGTACACCCTTGGTTCAAAATATCAATACCTGGACAATTGTGGGTGTGACTTACAATGGGCAAAATAGCTTAACTGGTCCTTTTACATTTCCCAAAGAGATAATATGTAGTTTAGTTGTTATAGCGCTCACAATGTCAGGCAGCCTCTTCACGACACCAGTAGAAACAAAACATGATCGTAAACCTCGGAGATCCCTGAATGAGATCTACATGCAAACTGTATAATTACTTGCATATATAATACACATTCTAAGTTTTTACCATATCTTTAACTGTAATGGACAGCTTGTTAAGGTTGTAACAACCCTTCTAATGATAAAGTGACTTCACCACACATCGCTTACACTAATTATTCCCACCCATTTTTTCTGGGACTTAGTTCAAGCTTTCGAGGTTCAAGTAATGGCAGCCCGTCATTACAGGTGCCAGGGCTCCGGCCCCTTCCATTTCAAAATCAATAAGAGTGTCTATCATGGCAGAGCAAAGGTCTGCCTGACCGACACTAACCCCTTTAGAGTAATGCAGCCAGGTGCTTTACATGCGCTAATGTGCAACCTGAGCTAAGGTTTGCTGGACTGAAGATCTCACAGCCCTGAGGACAGTGGCCCCCATCAGCCAGGCAAAGGCCTGTGAGCCCCTCCTCCTCCGGACGAGAGGGAGCATCACCAATAGAGTCAGCCCTGGGTGCTTCAGGTTAAAGCCCTGAAGTGCCCGAGGCTATCTGTTTATCAATGACGCCTTGTGACAGAGTGCGGTGAGGTCAGCAAGTCTCATTGACCCTATCTAACTCTGAGGAGGGAGGATCCTCCTCTCACTGGATCACCCATGACTAGGTTAGCATTGGCTAACCTGCGGGATCTTCCATTTTCCCTTCATTCCCCGAAGCCTCCAGGGACTTTGTGCTGGTCTTTCCTGCCACCTGCTGGTCCTGCCATCACGTACCCCAGCCGGTAAGTACATGTTTAATGTTTGGGTGCATGCCTGTATGTATGAGTATTTGCACATGTGTGAATGGGTGTGTGCAAGGGAGTGTGTGTGTGTATGTGCTTTTGAATAGCAGGTGTGAGTAAGTCTTCAAGGTTGTGAATGGATGACTGAGTGCATGCTTGTGGGTGGGTGGTGTGAGTATGTGCACGCTTGTGAATGGACAGCTGTGCGTGGGTGGATGTGTGTGTGCACATGTGTGCTTGCCCATGCCGGCCTCACTATTCCTAAAATTACGAGCCGCCACTGAGATCAAGGGATGGCAAGCTGGTTGACTGGCGTTACACACAATGGATAATTAAGTTGCTTATTAATTATTCTTGAGTCAGAGTGAGTACTTTAATTCCCACGCTTTTCCATGGAGCTTGTGCATTTGAAGAAGAGCATGCTACAAGACACGCTCAATATCTCTCCTCCATGAACTGCTCATAAGACATGGACCTCACTAATATTTTGGTAAATCTGGCTCCATTGGTCTGGGATTGAGTGGGTTCTCACTGGTCACGATCTAACATTGATGAGACAGAGTTGATGTTAATCGGAGACCACATCTTTGGTCCACGAGTCTCTGGTCTCCGGAGATGGCTGCATGCCCCACTTCAGCTTCTGCCGTTAAGACCTTTGGATTTAAGTTGGATGCAGAGTTGGCTTCACCGCAAATTCGCTCTGTAACCTCAGCTTGCTTCTTCCATCTGCAGCAACTGCGAAAGATCCTACCGTATGTTAGCAATAAGGGAGCAGGATTTGCTGTGCAAGCCATCAGTGAATCTAGAGTAGATTTTGATGAAGACCTCTAGCAGGGCACCCCAGGATCCTGCTGAAACATCTAAAGTCAATTCAGAACCCTACAGCCAGACTCATCCTGAGCACTTGAGATTTTGTCAGGGAACAACTCTGCACAATCCAATCTTCAGCTTCCAGTTGAGGCCAGGATATTTTTAAAGTGCTGTGTCTGGGTCATAGACGAGTCTATTGTCACACCCAGAACTTCTTGAGACAATGAATCATCAGACACACTCCTGCTTGGTCCTTGCGCACAAGTGAAGGAGCCCATCAGGCGTGCGTTGCTTTCACCAGCGGAGAATGGGAAGCCAATATTTTCAGTCACTTCCACCCATTTTGTGGTATTCTAGGCACCTACCCTGAGGAACCCCACAAGCTAACTCTCTTTACAAAGTCTTTAAAAGACTTTCTATCCTCACAATTTCTGAACTTCTAACATGTCGTCCTCTGATGTTTTTCAAAAGCGTATCCTTGCAGCACGTGAAACCCTAATTGGGTGTGCAAACACTTTTGAAAAAGCTCACAACATGCCTTAAAGCACCTACTGATTGGGCAATGGATTCTCTGTGTCTGTAAGTGACATGCTCCAGAAGGAATGGCTCATCAAACCCTCTTGTATGGCCTGAGGACCAGGCTGGCTGGGCCTTGGTTTCCCTGTACTCAGTGGTAACATGCCTTGAAGGGACATGCTGGTCGAGTTCTGCAATATCACAGCACTCTACCTCATTAAACAAACCTAACTTTAACTCTGGTATTGCATCATCTGTAAGATCAACAAGCAAACATTCCATCAACCGAAGCAAAAGAGGCAAAAAGACAGGAGCGGATCCCTTGGCATCAAAAGGCCCAGGCTTTGGAAGGAGCCCACCCCATCCTTGCAGGACCAGCCACATCACCAGCTCTTTACAAACGCCCTGCCAACCATGCTGCAGATGGACGCCTTCAACCTGTGGCCAGTACTAGAAAACGGGAGAGCTCCGTTCGCATACTGGCAAGACTCATGACCCCAACTCAGGGTATACACGCTCCCCTTTTCCTCCCTCCTAAGAGCCCCCATGCGACCACTGTTCAGGATCCAAAGTTGTATCCACTACCTCAAAAAAACCAGGCACACGAGGCTCCAACTTTCTTCAGGATACTACAACAGTTGTTGCCCCCCAGGCCACGAGCCACACCATCTACTAGTTGAAGAAGTGATAGTACCCAGAAATGTGTGCAAAGAAAAAATAAAATAAATATCACCTACTACACCCATGCCACACAAATTTCACCTCCTGTGAAGAAGGCATGCATTGATACAGGTCAGCGTCGTCCGTTCTGTGAAATGATTCAGCCATTTCAATCAATCAATCAGTCAGCATTTGTAGAGCACAGCACTGCCACCCCGAGGGGTATCTGGGTGCTGGGGTGTGAGCTTTCAGTCGAAAAGCCAGGTCTTCAGTTTCTTTCTGAAGTCCGCCAGGGAGGGTGGTGTTCGAAGGTGGAGGGGCAGGTCGTTCCAGGTCTTGTCGATGATGTAGGAGAAGGAGCGGCCCCCGCTGCGGCTGCGATGGATGCGGGTGTGTGCGCATGGGCGAGTGAGGAGGAGCGCAGGTGTTTTGCGGGTAAATGGAAGTTAAGCCGGTGGTTGATGTAGGCCGGTCATTGGTCGTGTAGGGGTTTCTAGGCGGGCTTGAGGATCTTGAACTGGGATCTCTTCTGGATGGGGAGATTTCAGGGACTACTGCAAGGGGCATTTCCTCGCGGCTCACCTGCCGCTTTGGTGGGCATGTCCAGCACCGGTTTAACTTTCTTCTCTGTCACAGGCTGAAGTCTCTTGAAAAGCCCCATCCAGCAGCCTGGCGTTCCTCGCTGCCTTCAGATTTGACACTTCAGTTTCTACAGGGAACCCTTGCCTTTGCCTTAGAGCCTGTTCTGACTAAGCAGTAAGCCAGGCAGGGTTAAAGATCTTCTAAGATGGGCTTCAGTCACTACAAGTATTCTTTAGGCTCTTAATCGGGATATTGTGCCTTTTTTTCAAATTCACGGTACATAAACCTATTCTGATGGAGGCATGTCAGAAACTTTTGTGGGGTCAGGGGGCCAAATGTTTGCGGTGCTTCTTTTTGGTTTCTGGTCCAAGGAGAACTTCCTAATTAAGAAGATGTGCTCTGGAGAAAGAGAAAAGGCAGCATTTGGTGTCGCCTAGTGGTATTGCTGAATAGCTCTATCAAGAAGGAACAGGTTGGGCCTTCTGTTTTATTATCTAAAAACAGGAGAGTGGGGCCTCAAAATGCCTGAGCTTGGAGTAAAGAGCTCCAGCTGTCCTAACCTTGTGACGGCCCTGCCTTGATGCATGTAGTAGGGGTAATGTGGCAGCTTTGGTGGTAGCGCCAGCAAGGTTTGTTCCTCTGGGTCCCATGGCAGTCGGTTGTTATTGGGCAGCGTGTGTGGGTGGGAACTGGTTATCACTGGTGTCCCACACACGGTTTCACTCCAGTCGGGTAACCAAGATACACCCATGCACATCTGATCGAGAAGGCAGTGCTTTCTCCTGGCTCCAAGAAGCAGCAGAGGGATTGGAAATCAGGTGCCTCTGTTATACAAGAGATTGCACTTAGATGTCGAGGCAGAGCTACAGCTTGGGCAAAATTGGTTTTTATTTACTTGTAGGAAGGTCAAGGCAGTTAAAATATTGATTCCCACACAAGAACAGAAGGTCCTAGCACTTTCTGGGGCCGAGAGAGAACCCGAAAACGACCACAGCACTGATACAGTAAGGCGCTATAATAAAATAACATGGGGCACTGTGGCTAATGTTAGTCAATGGACATGGTTGTCAGCACACACTGTGACCTCTCGCGTTTGCTGTAATCATGGTTCACTTCATCCAGTCAAAGGCGCACGGATGTCAGTTAGTCACATTGGCTGTCACGCGTCTGTCCGGTCCCCTCATTTTTCGGTGGCTCTGGTGCAATGCAGGAGCACCCATTGAGTGTGAGACCCAGTGGCTCAACTTCCTTCAAAAATAGCTGCAAAATCAAGAAACATGAAATCCCACCAACCAAACTGAACCCCAAGTCCAACATGAAATGTGGGGTTCCAGATGGGCCCGTTCACACGTGTCAGTGTCCACTTTATGGAGCTCCTTGGGATCTGGTAGTCGGTGTCCTCACAGGAATGCATTTAAGAAGGAAAGACAGTAAGGGGGTCCAGTGGCCGCAAGCCATTGTACGGGGGGGGCTGGTACTGTAACTGACTAGCAGTCAATATCCCATGTGTCAAAGCTAGCAGCTCAAAGGCACGGTTTCCAGCTGTAGGGGGCTTCACTTCACCAACAGCCTTGCCAGCTTGGGCCTGAGAACTGAGTTGCAGGGTTGGGGGTGTTCTAGTTGGGATAACCAGCTTTAGGTAGTTCATAAAGGCTTTAACAGGGAGTTTGAAGATGGACTGGTGTTCCCTATAAGCAGCTCAAGAGGCAAAACTAGCAGTAAGCTAGTCAAGCCTTTTAAAAGTGCAGCAAGCACCAAATAATGTCTTGCGCCGCATCATCGAAGGGCTGTTTGTCCAGACGGGTACAATAATGGACAAATCTTTTCCATTTAGCCACATAACAGGTCCGTGTAGTGACTTTAGTTAGCCTTTGCATGCACTTCTCTGGAACTTGCAGATAACCAAATTCTTAGTCCTGTGGTGTAAAATTGCAATATTTGGTGCCCTGAGGCTGGCGTGGTGCATCTGCGCACCCTGCGGTGTCAGGAGGTCTGGGCTCAGTGCTAGCTTTTCAGGGGATGGGTTGATATTTCCAGTGGTAGCCAGTACCACGTCTGCTGTGTTCAGGTGGGAGCTATGAGGTTTAGCCTCATTGGAGCTTTCTGCATCTTTCTCAATCAACAATCCATCAGGCTTTGTAGAGCGCAGCTGAATCGCCCGCGAGAGTCTCGAGGTGCTGGGAGATCATGCTGTCTGTTCTCCGATTGGCTGAACATCAAGGTCTTGAGGCCCTTCCTGAACTGCTGGAGCGATGGTGAGGATCTGAGGAACAGGGCGAGGTTGTTCCAGGTCGTAGCCGCCACTCCCTACATATGGAACGCCAAGTAGCATTTGGCTGCTGCTCTTTACCAGCCAGTCGTCCTGGTATGGAAAGACATGAATGCTGAAGCATCAAAGATGGGCTGCTACAGCTGCCAGGCTATTGTGACTTCCAAGGGTAGGAACTGATAATGAACCCCAGAAACCAGAGATACTGGTGATGAGCCGGGTGAATGGGGACGTGGAAGCAAGGGTCCTGGAGATAAAAGGTTACAATGCAGTCCCCGACACAGAGCAGCAGAAGAACATCCTGGAGAGTAGTCATTTTGAAGTGCCTTGACGGGATGTATGGATTGAGTGGTTATTGGTCGAGATCTGCCATAACAGCCTGTCTTTGATGGAGAACAGAAAGTACATGGAACAAAGGTTGTTTCATTGCTACTGTGGAGGGACAGGTTTGACAGCTCCCTTTGACGCAACACTTGCACTACCTCTTGCAGCTGCCGTTGGTGGTTTTGGCTGATGCTGTGCCACCATGGTGGACTATTTGGTGGTGTGGAATTCCAGGCAGTGGCTATAGTAAACAATGGAAAACACCCACTGGTCTCACGTTATGTTCCCCTGCTATGCAAGTTGTAACCTGATGGGTCCGCCGACAGGTGTTGAGTGGTCGGGGGAATGTATGAAAAGTCATTTTTTTGGGGCCTAGGAGCCCTGGTTCTGGGCACCTCCAGCCTCTCTGTGGCTATATCCACGTCCGGAGTATGGTTTAGTTGTTTGTGTTTAGAATAAGGACCCCTGCAACTGGTGTGGCCATCTTTGGGTGTTGCCTGCTGTTTTCGCTGCTGCCCACATCTGCTGCCAGCGAACCCTGGAGCTCTGGGGCTGGTTTTGTAGCACCCCCATGGTTTTTGCCATCTCCTTGTCCATCTTGATCTTTTCCAGCATGAAATTAGCCTGTGGCTTAAAAAGGTGTTCACTATCAAATAGCAGGATGATAACTTGGATGTCTGGATAGACGAGAGAGAGATTTTTAGCCAAGCATTCCATACCTTGCTCAAGTGTTCATCTATCATGAGGCCATATCGGTGGCATCATGGGCACACCACAGGTTGGCATTTGAAATTGACTCCCGATCTTGGACATTTTTTTTGCCTCTATATGGATGGTGCTTGATGAGCTCCTCCTTCTCCTCCCATAGGTGTCTCCTCTCATCGGTATATGCGCTAACCAGAGAGCCGGCCAAGGGAGGTAGCAGTGCTCAATTGCGCGGCAGCTCCAAGTACCATCCGCTTATCCTCGGCATCAATCTTCTTCCTCTCCGTCTTGGGTGAAGGGGTATCCTTGTGGCCTGAGTGAACATTCTCTCACATGCAATGTGTACAAGGAAGTCGGGTGGAACAGGCCCAGAATGGTCGATGGGATCTTGCCGGGCACCCTTTATTTCTTTTTCACTTGGGGCATAACAACACGTGACTTCACTAGGTCTTTGAAGTTTTCGGCGGAACATTTCAAGATGCTCTCTACCATGGGCAACATTGGACAGACTTCTCAGTTTTCTGAGAGGCTCTCAATAAAGAATTCCCTTCCCTCTTCCTCCACCTGGATTTTAACCTTATGATGGTCTGCCGCTCTTTGGATGACCGCATGATATGCTGTTGGGTCGTCAGGCAGGGAGAGTTTTACTGGATATGGCTCTAAAGATGGGTCATCTGGAGGGTCCATATTATAATCGTACCAAGGGTCATCCCAGTCATTGGCAGGCATAGGATTCTTATATGGGTTTGCTTGATCCTCAGTGAGGGCCTGGTCTGTATGGATAGAGTGAGCCGGGGATGACGACTCTGCATGTGATGGTGGTAGTGCAGGTTCCCTACGCTCTTCCTTTGGAATGGAAAAATCGGACTTCCTCTGAAATGGCCTCTTCAAAGCTATCCACACGGTAGAATGGGGATCACTCGGAGTCAAGCTCAATGCCAGCTTCAAGGGGATCTTCAGAGTTCATATGTTTTCTGACAGTGGCTGAGCAGGCTCCTGGTGCCAAGGCTGAGTATCTCGGTATTGAGGCTCAGAGTCTGCAGTGTGAGGAGTCTTTGCTGCCGGAGTCCGGGCCGAAGTGAGGTTGAACCCCAGAGGGAAGATCTTCTATGTGTGTGAATTCAAAGGTGTGAAGTTTTGTTCTGGATAAGTGTTTTGTCGAAGGCCCTATAGAAAATTTGTCTCCAAAGTCAGAGTAATTTCAGGGCACATGGTCTCGATATCGGGCCCCGTTCTTCCCTGGACTACCATAGGCCCTACCCGTTTCAGCATCTGAGTTAAGTCCCTTCGACTTCCTTGACACCCTGTTTCTAAGGTGGCTCAGGAGAGCCTTGGTGCTGCATCCTATAATGCATCCACAATCTATCCCTTCAGTGCCGGGTCCTCTACTATCACTAACAAGCCTTACAGGCTGATCAGACGGACTCGTCATGGTCCCTCAGGAGAAAGAAGTTAGCTGGACCACTGGAACTTACTATTGCAGTTACATCAACATTTTACAGTGTATTCTCCATACCCTCGCCCAACACAGGAGATTCTCATAAGACTTGGTTCCAATTTTCTTGGTCCGTCTCTGAAGCCGTCAATGGTTGCATGAGTTTCAGCCGAAGTTGCTGGCAGTCGTACTAAAATCTAGTGTGTGAAAGTTATCGTGCTGGTGCCTCGATATCGAAGTTCTCAGCTTCAGTTGTGCGACAGTACCAAAGCACTCAGACACATCCAAACCAGGTTGTGGAAAAAATGGCAAACTAAGGTGGTGTCCTGAAGCATTGTGGGTGTCAGGGGAGCTATTACAAGTCACCTGGAAAACGAAACCTCTTCTTTGAAGGAAAAACCATTTGCAACATCCACAACCAATTTCAAATGTTAGGAGTGCGCACGGCAGGTGATCCACAGCAGAGCAGCACGTGCTGCAAACATGCAGTTTCTATAATCCAAAAAGCAAAGTTATACAGTCCAAAGAAAGGGGGCAGCCTGTATGTATTATTCAGAATGTATGGCCATCGCCAGGTGGTATTATGCAAACTAACGACAGGCACCCGTCTCATATAAACCTAACTGAAAGATGACTGCCAGTTTGTTTATATCATGTTACATAAAAGAGATAGCTCATCTATAAAACGAACGAGAGGAAGGCGACCAGCTCACATAATCTAGAAGGTGACGGCAACCAGCTCACATAATCTAGAGGGTGACGGCGACCAACTCACATAATCTAGAGGGTGACGGAGACCAACTCACATAATCTAAAGGGTGACAACCACCAGTTTACATAACCTAGAGAGTGACGATGACCAGCTTGCATAATCTAGAAGGTGACTGTGACCAGCTCACATAATCTCCAGGGTGACGATGACCAGCTCACATAATCTAGAGGGTAGCGGCGACCAGCTCACATAATCTAGAGGGTGACGGCGACCAGTTTTACATAACCTAGAGGGTGACGATGACCAGCTCACATAATCTAGAGGGTGACGGCGACCAGCTCACATAATCTAGAGAGTAACAGCGACCAGCTCACATAATCTAGAGGGTAGCAACGACCAGCTCACATAATCTAGAGGGTAGCAACAACCAGCTCACATAATCTAAAGGGTACCAGCTAGAACCTCTTTGCTGTTATCCATGCTATCCTTCCTACCCAACAGACTATGCCGCTAACTGACCTCATCAGCTTAACCACCTTTCTTCACCCTCTACAAGTTTTCAATAATCAGTTTCACAATACATCTGCAACGAGAAGTAGCTTCCTTCAAAGCGGACTTGAACCCATGTAGGGTAGAGCAGTGTTATCTAAAATGTTAAATACAGATAAAATAAACATTAAAACATGGGCAGCTGCCAGGTTCCACAATATAAAATAAAAGGTGGTAGCCAGGTCCTAGAATATGAAATGAAGAACATCAAAGTCATGTAGTGCAAACTAAATGCAGATAGTAAATTCATGTAGTACGATCTAGGAGATGACAGCCCTCTCATGTAATATAAACTAGAGGGCGGCGCTAGGCTCATATAATATAAATTAAATGCAGATAGTCAATTTATGTAACACAATCTAGGAGATGACAGCCCTCTCATGTAATATAAACTAGAGGGCGGCGCTAGGATCACATTATATAAATTAAATGCAGATAGTCAATTCATGTAATACAATCTGGAAGATGACAGTCCTCTCATGTAGTATAAACTAGAGAGCGGCGCTATGCTCATATTATATAAATTAAAGGCAGATAGTCAATTCATGTAATACAAGCTAGGAGCTGAGAGCCCCCTCATGTAATATAAACTAGAGGGCGACGTTAGGCTCATATTATATAAATTAAATGCAGATAATCAATTCATGTAATACAATTTAGGAGATGACAGCCCTCTCATGTAATATAAACTACAGGGCGGCGCTAGGCTCATATTATATAAATTAAATGCAGATAGTCAATTCATGTAGTACGATCAAGGAACTGACAGCCCTCTCATGTAATATAAACTAGAGGGCGACGCTGGGCTCATATTATATAAATTAAATGCAGATAGTCAATTCATATAATACAATCTAGGAGATGACAGCCCTCTCATGTAATATAAACTAGAGGGCAGCAGTAGGCTCATATTATATAAATTGAAGGCAGATAGTCAATTCATGTAGTACAACCTAGGAGATGACAGCCTTCTCATGTAATATAAACTAGAGGGCGACGCTAGGCTCATATTATATAAATTAAAGGCAGGTGGTCAATTCATGTAATACAATCTAGGAGATGACAGCCCTCTCATGTAATATAAACTAGAGGGGGACGGTAGGCTCATATTATATATATTAAAGGCAGATAGTCAACTCGTGTAATACAATCTAGGAGATGACAGCCCTCATGTAATATAAACTAGAGGGCGGCGCTAGGCTCACATTATATAAATTAAAGGCAGATAGTCAATTCGTGTAATACAATCTAGGAGATGACAGCCCTCTCATGTAATATAAACTAGAGGGGGACGGTAGGCTCATATTATATATATTAAAGGCAGATAGTCAATTCATGTAATACAATCTAGGAGACGACAGCCCTCTCATGTAATATAAACTAGAGGGCGGCACTAGGCTCACATTATATAAATTAAAGGCAGATAGTCAATTCGTGTAATACAATCTAGGAGCCGACAGCCCTCTCATGTAATATAAACTAGAGGGTGGCGCTAGGCTCACATTATATAAATTAAAGGCAGATAGTCAATTCATGAAGTACAATCTAGGAGCCGACAGCCCTCTCATGTAATATAAACTAGAGGGCAGCAGTAGGCTCATATTATATAAATTAAAAGGCAGATAGTCAATTCATGAAGTACAATCTAGGAGCCGACAGCCCTCTCATGTAATATAAACTAGAGGGCGGCGCTAGGCTCACATTATATAAATTAAAGGCAGATAGTCAATTCATGAAGTACAATCTAGGAGCCGACAGCCCTCTCATGTAATATAAACTAGAGGGCGGCACTAGGCTCATATTATATAAATTAAAGGCAGGTGGTCAATTCATGTAATACAATCTAGGAGATGACAGCCCTCTCATGTAATATAAACTAGAGGGGGACGGTAGGCTCATATTATATATATTAAAGGCAGATAGTCAATTCGTGTAAGACAATCTAGGAGATGACAGCCCTCATGTAATATAAACTAGAGGGCGGCGCTAGGCTCACATTATATAAATTAAAGGCAGATAGTCAATTCATGAAGTACAATCTAGGAGCCGACAGCCCTCTCATGTAATATAAACTAGAGGGCAGCAGTAGGCTCATATTATATAAACTATAGGCAGTGAGCTATCTCATAATTCAAACTAGAGGATGACTACCCTCTTGTGTAGTATAAACTAGAAAATAGCAGAAAGGTCATGCTAAGTACACTAAAGGATGGCAGCCACTACATAAAATATAGGAAGGCAGCAAGCTCATAAAATAATAACTAATAACAAAGCATAAGAATGCAGCCAGGTCCTAGAATTAAAAGAAGAAGAGGACAGTGAGCTCATATAATGCACATGAAAGGCAGAAAGGGCAACCGGTATGATCCAAACTGCAGCAAGGCAGAGACTGATGCGCTCACAGGAATCCCAAAATGTTACTAGCCTGGACTTGGGGGATGCAAGTCTACAGGTAACTGTACTATGGGAAATATCAGGGTCAGGGAGCTTACGGAGACGGGGCTCCAGTTTTCGGACAATCATATGAGTAAAATAAACAGTAACAAACTGAGGGCGCACAAGCATCACACGTGGGTGCACAGGCGCAAAACCGTCAGGGCTCAGGAGAAAAAGACCAAAGACTGAGAACCAGTGGAAGTCAGAGGGTCTTTGAGCAAAGAAGTTCATGGCAGGGTGGAGGCTTCTTCAGACAAAGGTTTGCAGTCATACTTTCTGTTGAATGTTGCTTAGATTTCCTCCATGATTCAAGGCGCACTGCGGCATCGCAGTGGAGGGACAGGCAGCTAGGCCAAAGCCAACGACTCATGGATCGAGGAAAGAGAGACACTGTGTTGCCCTATGTTCCTTGTTCCAGGCTGCACCTGCTCTGGCCACCTATGTAGGCTCCAAGGAATTGTCGCATGGACTCTGAATCATCGAAAACCTGGGCAGAGGCCCTAGCCTCATAGAGAAGGTACACAGGTTAGGGGAGGGACCGTCTAAAAAGTGGAGGTGTGGAGCCCCTTCCAAGACCAGGGCCCTACTCCCAGACCTCATCTCGGCAAAGGAGGCCGGACTAGGTACACTCAAGCAGTAGGGGCTAGGTGCCTTACTCTGCCCTCTGGGGCCTGTAAGGAGCTGTTGCACAGCTACACCCTCTGCGAGGTTTATGTTCACTGTATGACGGACAGAGGATCAATCGCAGAGGTCTGAGATCTTTCCATAAATCTACTGCGCTGCATGTTTGTGTTTACTGAAGCACAACAGCATTTTGCACAAGAATTCAGTGTCTGCAGAGTTCTGGTCACAAAGGTAGTGAAGTGAGTAAATGAAATAAGTATCACTAGTAGATGCTACACTGGCGAAAGGGGGGAAAAGTAGTATTCGTTGTAGTGCATTAGTAGCAGCGCAGGTGGAACAGTTAACTTTCTAAGCAACTTTGAACCACAACCAGAACTGCAAGTCTGGCCGAAGGTATGTCCAAGTCGTAATTAGGATGCTGGAAGGTTGTTGAAGATGCAGTTATTTGCACTTGTAGATGCTGGATGTGCGGGAACGAGGACTGGGCGGACCTGGGTCAACAGGAAGGGGACTGCTTCAGGTTGGGATACATGCCCAGTGGCCAGATGCAGTAAAGCTCAGGGTCATCTAGGCCATGCTCAAAAGCCTGAAAGACCAAGCCTGTGCCTACTCAGGAGCTTGGTCTTCTGGCCAGAATCCTACAGGTATCACCACATCTAAATCTCGACAGTGTCATGGTTTTGTAGTAAAGATTGTGTTCTCAGTGGTACCAAGCTGAAACCTTCCTACCAGCAGCGCATGCGTGATGTCAAACTGAGAGGCATCTACGGTGACCACATCGTGGTCCACACAACAGTCAAGACATCAAGCTGTGATCTGCTTCTGGCACCTGAAGGGTAAGACCTGTGTTAAGTAACCTCGAGCTTATATCCCGCAGTACTAAGTGACGTCAAACATCCCAATGTCATGGCTCTGGTCTAAGTATCCCACATTTAGTGACACGACACAGATCTTTCCTGTAATGTCTACAGGTCAGCGCCTTTTGCTCAGTGGCACCTCACAAAGATGTTATAGTTCTGTTACATGGTACAGATTGCACATTCAGTAGCACCACACCGAGACCATCAAGTAACATCACAATGCAAATATTGTGCACTCAGTTCAACCAAGCAACCACAACCTAGGACCACCCCGTGATTCAGTTCGTACATCCTTTGGCACCGTGCTAAGATGGTCCAACAACATCTAAAAGCTAAGGTTACGCACTCAGTGGCACAAAGCCGAGACACACATGCAGCAGAAATGTCTCACTGGCGAGATTATTCATTTAAGAAACCACAGTTGGGTCTTCATAACTACATGGTTTCCAGGCTGGGATCTCAGATTAAGACAAACTAAGGGCCTGATTTAGATCTTGGCGGACGGGTTACTCCATCACAACGGGGACGGATATCCAATCTGCCGAAATATAAATCCTATTATATCCTATGGGATTTATATTTTGGCGGACGGTATACCCATCCCCGTTGTGACAGAGTAACCCGTCTGCCAAGATCTAAATCAGGCCCTAAGTCGGAGTTCCCTTTCTACGTCAATTCGCGCTCCTATACTGAAAAAGTACAAGGTTGTGTCTTCCAATATGCATCGTATTGGATTTAGGAAACCACCGTGCAGTGCTGAGCTAGAGTCTGCTCAGTCTAACAGCGCCCGCACAAAGCGCATCATAGTGATCTGTATATCACTGCATACATTGCACTGGATATAACCCATGCAGACAGCCTGTTTGACAAGCCTCTTGTCTCAGCATTTGAGGACGCAGGCATACCATGTGCTGGGGAAAGTGCAAAGGACAATGGGGAAAGTGCAAGGGACACTGGGAAAAGTGCAATGGGAGACCACCGTGGGTAGGGGGGTGGAGAGCGGTGACAATGTGTGTTCTGCTCTTACCTTCTGGTCTGTACTGGGCCATGATGGTCACAACTTGTCCGGCCCGTTTCAGCGCCGCTGCTGCTTGCTCATGGGTTGCATTCCGCAAATTTACACCATTCACCTGCATAAAGAAAGTCATGTGTCAGGTTTCTATGTCAAAACTCCATTGCAGCAGTACATTTGCACCAAGTGTGGAATCTGACTTGTGCCCAGAACACAGAGAAGGGCCAGTGCAGATCCAATCTTAGAGACAGTCCAGAAGAGCGCTACCAGGATAGTGCAAGGCCTGCAACAAATATCTTACGAAACAAGCATTAGCAAAGCCAATAGATCTCGCCATTCAATCACATTACGTGACTTTTTGGCTTAAAAATAGAGTAACCTTACATTAATGCAGCCTGGCTGAAGGGAGGGAGCAGGGAGATGTGAGAGAGACACTTGGATACTTCAGGGGCATGAGTAGAGTAGAAAGATACATGGAACATAGGAGAGACACTGAAAAGCCTAATGGCCATAACTGCAAGAAAGGAGGAAGAGGGTGGTATAGGAGAGACATTTAAATAAAAGATGAAAATACACAAACACGGAAGGAGAACTGCTTCGTCTTCCCAAGCCAATAAGCAACAGTCCTGCAGGACCTTCGAGGCATGGGGCAACAGGACATTCGGGTTCCTAGTCAGGTGGAAACACTATTCTTAGCCCCACATTGCCACATTATATAAGATTTGCAATTTACACACACAGCTTTATTTGTCACGTTACCTCTATTCAAAACGTACTTAACTGTTCAGCACAGTTAATTTACAAAAATAAAATCTGGACTGAGAAGTGTCCTGGAATAGTCCTATAATAGGAACTCTGGACCCCTCCAGCCATTCCGTAGATCCTGTCCCCGTCTAGCCATTCTGTAGAGCATGGCCCACTCCAGCCATTCCATAGAGCATGGACTGCTCCAGCCTGGACCCATCTAGTCATTCCGTAGAGCCAAGGACCCGTCTAGCCATTCTGTAGAGCATGGACTACTCCAGCCTGGACCCGTCTAACCATTCCGTAGAGCCTGGACCCGTCTAGCCATTCTGTAGAGCATAGACTACTCCAGCCTGGACCCGTCTAGTCATTGCATAGAGCATGGACTACTCCAGCCTGGACCACTCCAGCCATTCTGTAGAGCCTGGACCCGTCTAGCCATTCCGAAGAGCCTGGACCCGTCTAGCCATTCCATAGAGCATGGACTACTCCAGCCTGAACCCATCTAGGAATTCCGTAGAGCATGGACCACTCAAGCCATCCGTAGAGCATGGACTACTCAAGCCTGGACCCGTCTAGCCATTCCATAGAGCATGGACCCCTCCAGCCATTCCGTAGATCCTGTCCCCGTCTAGCCATTCCATAGAGCATGGACTGCTCCAGCCTGGACCCATCTAGCCATTCCGTAGAGCCTGGACCCGTCTAGCCATTCTGTAGAGCATGGACTACTCCAGCCTGGACCCGTCTAACCATTCCGTAGAGCCTGGACCCGTCTAGCCATTCTGTAGAGCATGGACTACTCCAGCCTGGACCCGTCTAACCATTCCGTAGAGCCTGGACCCGTCTAGTCATTGCATAGAGCATGGACTACTCCAGCCTGGACCACTCCAGCCATTCTGTAGAGCCTGGACCCGTCTAGCCATTCCGAAGAGCCTGGACCCGTCTAGCCATTCCATAGAGCATTGACCCGTCTAGCCATTCCGAAGAGCCTGGACCCGTCTAGCCATTCTGTAGAGCATGGACTACTCCAGCCTGGACCCATCTAGGAATTCCGTAGAGCATGGACCACTCAAGCCATCCGTAGAGCATGGACTACTCAAGCCTGGACCCGTCTAGCCATTCCGTAGAGCATGGACCCCTCCAGCCATTCCGTAAATCCTGTCCCCGCCTAGCCATTCCATAGAGCATGGACTGCTCCAGCCTGGACCCATCTAGCCATTCCGTAGAGCCTGGACCCGTCTAGCCATTCTGTAGAGCATGGACTACTCCAGCCTGGACCCGTCTAACCATTCCGTAGAGCCTGGACCCGTCTAGTCATTGCATAGAGCATGGACTACTCCAGCCTGGACCCATCTAAGAATTCCGTAGAGCCTGGACCACTCCAGCAGTGGTGGCTCCTCCGCTATGGCAGAGGAGCGTCGCCCCACTGCTTTTAAGCAGTGTAAATAAAGGAAACATAAAATGATAATAACTCATTGTTATTATCATTTAATTGTTTCCAGCTGCTTTGCTCTCAGGGCAGGGCAAGGAAGGAGCGGTTTGCCCATTCCAAGTGCGCATGAATGCTTGGCCGATCTTCTCGGGCTGGCCAAACAGTCATGAGCACTTTGCATTTTCTCCACACTGGCTGCATTACAGCCTGCGTGAAGAACATGCCAAGGCCCCAAGTCCCCGTCTGAGCGCCGTACTACGGTGCTTAGACCAATCACAAAACTACATTGCAGCATTGTGATTGGTGAGGAGAGCCTGGGTGTGCTTCCTGGTTCATGACCCTATTCCTGGCCCGAGTCCGACGAAGTAGAGATGGAGCATTTTTTTAAAATGTTTTACATTCCCCTTCCTCCTCCCACCTCCCCTCGCCCCGCCACCCCCGATCCGTGCTGGCCGCCACTGCACTCCAGCCATTCTGTAGAGCCTGGACCCGTCTAGCCATTCCCTAGAACCTGGACCCCTCCAGCCATTCCGTAGAGCATGGACCCCTCCAGCCAGTCCGTAGTGCATGGACCCCTCCAGCCATTCCTTAGAGCATGGACCCCTCCAGCCATTCCGTAGTGCATGGACCCCTCCAGCCATTCCGTAGTGCATGGACCCCTTCAGCCATTCCATAATGCATGGACCCCTTCAGCCATTCCGTAATGCATGGACCCCTTCAGCCATTCCGTAGTGCATGGACCCCTCCAGCCATTCCGTAGTGCATGGACCCCTCCAGCCATTCCGTAGTGCATGGACCTCTCCAGCCATTCCATAGTGCATGGACCACTCCAGCCATTCCATAGTGCATGGACCACTCCAACCATTCCATAGTGCATGGACCACTCCAGCCATTCCGTAGTGCATGGACCACTCCAGCCATTCCGTAGTGCATGGACCCCTCCAGCCATTCCGTAGTGCATGGACCCCTCCAGCCATTCCGTAGTGCATGGACCACTCCAGCCATTCCGTAGTGCACGGACCCCTCCAGCCATTCCGTAGTGCATGGACCCTTCTAGCCATTCCGTAGAGCCTGGACCCTGCTAGCCATTCCGCAGAGCCTGGACCCTGCTAGCCATTCCGCAGAGCCTGGACCCTGCTAGCCATTCCGTAGAGCCTGGACCCTCCAGCCATTCCGTAGAGCCTGGACCCTCCAGCCATTCCGTAGAGCCTGGACCCTCCAGCCATTCCGTAGAGCCTGGACCCTCCAGCCATTCCGTAGAGCCTGGACCCTCCAGCCATTCCGTAGAGCCTGGACCCTCCAGCCATTCCGTAGAGCCTGGACCCTCCAGCCATTCCGTAGAGCCTGGACCCTCCAGCCATTCCGTAGAGCCTGGACCCTCCAGCCATTCCGTAGAGCCTGGACTCTGCTAGCCATTCCGTAGAGCCTGGACTCTGCTAGCCATTCCGTAGAGCCTGGACCCTGTTAGCCATTCCGTAGAGCCTGGACCCTGCTAGCCATTTCGTAGAGCCTGGACCCTGCTAGCCATTCTGTAGAGCCTGGACTCTTCTGGCCATTCCGTAGAGCCTGAACCCTTCTAGCCATTCCGTAGAGCCTGAACCCTTCTAGTCATTCCGTAGAGCCTGGACCCTGCTAGCCATTCTGTAAAGAATATATAGCTCCTTGGTGCAGAGGTGTCTACTTCTGCAGGAGCACACAGATGCCTACAGCCTTAGTGTGCACCACTCGCTCTCCCTACCTGCTGCTGTACCAGAGTCAGTGCTCCTGTCCCTCAAGAAGGGACATGCCCCGCAACGGGACAAGATTCCAGACATGAACGCAAAGTGCCTGAACCCCTTCTATTTCTACAAAAATGCACTTTAAAATTCCCTGCCATGAAATGAATACATATTTTATTAAGGGAATGTCCGACAAAGTTGTCCGATCTAATGCACAATAGGGCCAGAAATGGGAAGGTGCAGAAAGATAGTCCTAAAAGGAGGCCCTTGGATGAGCGAAGGGGTTCAGTGGGCTGCACTTGCTCACGGGTGGCCTGGGGGTGGTAGAGTTTTTTCTGGGCTGTGGTTTGACAGACCTCAGGAACGCAGGGACTCCTTGGCCTAGAGTTCACCAAGATCACACACATGCACGCGCACGCACACACACGTGCACAGTCACTAGGTTGCCCTTTCTTGAGGTCCTAGAGTAGTGAGTGATTACCAGACCTCATCTTGTGTGAATGCTGGTACTAGTACACCAGGGCCAGGTTCCCCCCTTAGTACACTTGACTCTCAGGGTAGAGGGCGAGCAGTCAAGGCTTACTCCAGGAGGTGAGGGGGTTGGGAACTCCAAAACTGTAGGGCTGCTCTCAAACTCACTCAAACTCAGGGTCCAGCCAGAGCTTAATCTTGGTTAAAGAATGAGTCTTTATTTACTAGTAGAAAGGCGGGGTATTTGAAGTAAAGATTTGGCCAAAAAGCAGAAAGTCTTGGTACATTCAGGCCAGGGATAGGACTCCAAACAAATGGGCCTGATTACGAGTTTGGCAGACAGGGTTATTCCATTACACAAACATGACGGATATCCCGTCCGCCAAATTACAATTCCATTATATCCTATGAAACTTGTAATACAGCGGACGGGATATTCATCACGTTTGTGACGGAGTAACCCATCCGCCAAGATCGTAATCAGGCCCAAAAAGTAAAATAACAAAGGCCCTGTGGTCAATGGGAGTTTACTGGAAAGGGTTCGTGTTTTCCCCACAGACAATAAACGCGCTACTTTACGCCTGCCTTTGGCCCTGATGGACAACTCATGCCTCTTTTTACTCATCCAAAAGCCTCCTCCTACTGCTATGACCTCTAAAAAAAATTAAAAAATCCTTCACTCTTCTATCCCTCCACTATACTTTTCAATCAAAATAACAGACTAACATGTTCACTTCTCAAATTTCATATTCCACTATACTAATTCTCCACTAATCCTTTATGGGTTCCAGAGTAGCGTGCTACTTGCCAATAAAGCGCTTCAACACCCCATCAGGGTTACAAGCGCTATATAAATGCAAACCTTTTTCCCTTTTCTACCCCTCCCCAACCCTTCTCAATCCAAATAACTGAATAACATATCCACCACTCAAATTACTTTCATATTTCACCATACTAATTCACCACTAATCCTTTATGGGTCCTGGAGTAGCGAGCTACTCACCGAAAAAGCGCTTCAACGCCTCGTCAGGGGTAGTAAGCGCTATATAAATGCAATTACAATACAATTACAACACAATGCCTGAGCCACAGCTGCTTTTCCAGCAAAAATAATGTGAAAAACCTGTAAATCAAAACAAAAAGGTAAAGAGCGGTCTCAGCTGATACTAAAGCAATTCTGCACTTTCAATCTGGGTCTGGCTATCAGGTACGCCGTTACTCCCCCTTCTTTTTGAAAATGGAAGAATCTCGACCAGGGCAACAAACTGCTAATCTGGGGGCCTGACTGCCTCGCGCTGCCTTGGGCAGAACCCGCCCCCAGCCCCACCCCCTCTATTGCCACTCTCCTCCTGGAGTTGACTGGCATCATCAATGTGCCATCTACAGGCAGGTAAGGGGAGCACACAGCTCTGCTCTTAAGCGGCACACACAGTGCAAGGCTGGGTATTAAATTGCCCCCTTGAAGCCTCCTGGGGGCGAACAGTAGTTCACACTGGGTATAAATTGCCCCCTTCGAAGCCTCCTGGGGTTGCACAGTAGTCCACACTGGGTAAATATTGCGGCCCTTGTAGCCTCCTGGAGTCGTACAGTAGTCCAGACTGGATATAAATTGCCCCCTTGTAGCCTCCTGGGGTGCACAGTAGTACAGACTGGGTATAACCTGCCCCTTTGTAGCCTCCTGGGGGCGCACAGTAGTTAAGACTGGGTATGAAATTGCCCCCCTTGTAGCCTCCTTAGGGCGCACAGTAGTCCAGACTAGGTATAAATTGCACCCCTCGTAGCCTCCTGGGGGCGCACAGTAGCCTAGACTGGGTATAAATTCCTCCCTTGGCATCCTGGGGGTGCACAGTAGTCCACACTGGGTATAAATGTCCCCTTTGTAGCCTCCTGGAGGCGCGCAGTAGTCCTCTCCTGATGCTCACTGTAATCAATACTAGGTATAAATTGCCCCTCCCTTGTAGCCTTCTGGGGCACACAGTAGTCCAGACTGGGTATAAATTGCCCCCTTGTATCCTCCTGGAGGCGCACAGTAGTCCAGACTGGGTATAAAATCCCCCCATTGGCCTCCTGGGGGCGAACAGTAATCCAGACGGGTATAATTTGCCCCCCTGTATTCTCCTGGAGGCGCAGAGTAGTCAAGACTGGGTATAAATGGCCCCGCTTGGCCTCCTGGGGCGCACAGTAGTCCAGACTGGGTATAAATTTCCCCCCTTGTATCCTCCTGGAGGCGCACAGTAGTCCAGACTGGATATAAATTGCTCTCTATGCATCCTGGGGGTGCACAGTAGTCCACACTGGGTATAAATTGTCCTCTTGTAGCCCGCTGGTGGCGCACAGTAGTCCAGACGGGTATAATTTGCCCCCTTGTATTCTCCTGGAGGTGCACAGTAGTCAAGACTGGGTATAAATTGCCCCCTTGTATCCTCCTGGAGGCGCACAGCAGTTCAGACTGGGTATAAAATCCCCCCCTTGGCCTCCTGGGGGTGCACAGTAGTCCAGACGGGTATAATTTGCCCCCTTGTATTCTCCTGGAGGCGCACAGTAGTCAAGACTGGGTATAAATTGCCCCGCTTGGCCTCCTGGGGCGCACAGTAGTCCAGACTGGGTATAAATTTCCCCCCTTGTATCCTCCTGGAGGCGCACAGTAGTCCAGACTGGATATAAATTGCTCCCTATGCATTCTGGGGGTGCACAGTAGTCCACACTGGGTATAAATTGTCCTCTTGTAGCCCGCTGGTGGCGCACAATAGTCCAGACGGGTATAATTTGCCCCCTTGTATTCTCCTGGAGGTGCACAGTAGTCAAGGCTGGGTATAAATTGCCCCCTTGTATCCTCCTGGAGGCGCACAGCAGTTCAGACTGGGTATAAAATCCCCCCCTTGGCCTCCTAGGGGTGCACAGTAGTCCAGACGGGTATAATTTGCCCCCTTGTATTCTCCTGGAGGCGCACAGTAGTCAAGACTGGGTATAAATTGCCCCCTTGTATCCTCCTGGAGGCGCACAGTAGTCCAGACTGGGTATAAATTTCCCCCCTTGTATCCTCCTGGGGCGTACAGTAGTCCAGACTGGGTATAAATTGCATCCTGGAGGCGCACAGTAGTCTAGACTGGGTATACATTGTCCTCTTGTAGCCCTCTGAGGGCGCACAGTAGTCCAGACAAGTATAATTTCCCCCCTTGTATTCTCCTGGAGGCGCAGAGTAGTCAAAACTGGGTATAAATTGCCTCGCTTGGCCTCCTGGGGCGCACAGTAGTCAAGACTGGGTATAAACTGCCCCCTTGTGTCCTCCTGGAGACGCACAGTAGTCCAGACTGGGTATAAATTGCCCTCTTGTAGCTCCTGGGGGCGCACAGTAGTCCAGACTGGGTATAAACTGCCTCCTGGAGACGCACAGTAGTCCAGACTGGGTATAAATTGCCCTCTTGTAGCCTCCTGGAGGCGCACAGTAGTCCAGACTGGGTATAAATTGCCCTCTTGTAGCCTCCTGGAGGCGCACAGTAGTCCAGACTGGGTATACATTGCCCCCCCTTGTAGCCTCCTGGAGGCGAACAGTAGTCCAGACTGGTTATAAATTGTCCCATTGTATCCTCCTGGGGGGTGCACAGTAGTTGTGAATGGGTATAAATTGCCCCATTGGCCTTCTGGGGGTGCACAGTAGTCCAGACTAGGTATGAATTCCCCCCCTTGGCCTCCTGGGGGAACACAGTAGTCCAGACTGGGTATAAATTGCCCCCATGGCCACCTGAGGGCGCACAGTACTCCACAGTGGGTATATATTGCTCCCCTCGTAGCCCCCTGGGGGCACAGTAGTCCAGACTGGGTATACATTGTCCCCCTTTGATCCTGGGGGCAAACCATAGTCCAGACTGGGTATAAATTGTCCCCCTTTGATCCTGGGGGCAAACAGTAGTCCAGACTGGGTATAAATTGTCCCCCTTTGATCCTGGGGGCAAACAGTAGTCCAGACTGGGCATAAATTGCTCTCTTGTATCCTCCTGGAGTCGCACAGTAGTACAGCATGGGTATAAATTGCCCCTTGTAGCCTCCTGGAGGTGTACAGTAGTCTAGACTGGGTATAAATTACCCCCTTGTATCCTCCTGCAGGCGCACAGTAGTCCAGATTGGATATATCTAAATTGCCCCCTTGTAGCTCCTGGAGGCGTACTGTAGTCCAAACTGGGTATAAATTACCCCCCTTGTATGCTCCAGGAGGTGCACAGTATTCTAGACTGGGTATAATGGTCCAGACTGGATATAAATTGCCCCTTTGTATCCTCCAGGAAGTGCAGAGTAGCTCATCCACCAGCCCTTCTCTGCAGGTGAGCTCCGTCCACGTCCCCTCGAGGGGTGGGTAACAGTGGGGACCTCCCGTCTTCCATGCAGGTGCAAGCACAGAACACAGGCAGCTAGTCTGCTGCCCTGTGTTTTGCCCCCGTCTTTGACCCTGAGAGACCTCAGAGTCCCCATGCTCTGAGCCTTCCTCGGGTGGTGGAGAGCTTGATATGCCTCCTCTCCAGTGTCACATGACAGGGTGGCCCTTTACTGCCCCGCGCTTGTGGTGGCACCCATGGTCCTTTACTGCCCCGCGCTTGCTGTGGCACCTATTGTCCCTTACTGCACTGCGCTTGCGGTGGCACCCATGGTCCTTTACTGCCCCACGCTTGAAGTGGCACACCTGTGCAAGCAGAGCAGGTTCTTGGGTGACCACAGGCCCTCCCTCCCTGGCCCATAACTTCAGATGGCCCTGCTGGAGTGGCATCAGGGGGCTTGGGAAACGTCTGTGGGGGGTGCACGCTTGTTGTGCCCAAGTGTAGGCACCACACGTGCCTGGAACCCAAGGTACAGATGCCACTAGGTCCCACTAGCACTGCTCTCACAGACTGTCCCTCTAGAACAAAGACGCTGTGTCACAGCCATCGTGTCTCTGCCCTATTGTGAGAAGTGGTGGTGCCTGTCGGCAGCGTGCACACACTGGAAGGCTGCAGCTCTGGTCTTCAGTGACCCCGCATAAGAGTCGTCCATGATGGTCGAGGTGCAGTCCATGCTCCCGGTGCATCCTCGCTGCCCGGCTATGGTCCAGCTCAATCCCATACTAGGCCTCATCCCGTGTGTGTGGTTGAATGATGCTGCACCCTGTCCTCGTCAGCCTGGTGCATGCACTGCTCACTCCTGTCCTCGTGGGCCTGGTGCATGCACTGCTGGCTCCTGTCCTCGTGGGCCTGGTGCATACACTGCTGGCTCCTGTCCTCATGGGCCTGGTGCAGGCACTGGCTGGCTCCTGTCCTCATGGGCCTGGTGCAGGCACTGGCTGGCTCCTGTCCTCATGGGCCTGGTGCAGGCACTGGCTGGCTCCTGTCCTCATGGGCCTGGTGCAGGCACTGGCTGGCTCCTGTCCTCATGGGCCTGGTGCAGGCACTGGCTGGCTCCTGTCCTCATGGGCCTGGTGCAGGCACTGGCTGGCTCCTGTCCTCATGGGCCTGGTGCAGGCACTGCTGGCTACTGTCCTCCTGGGCCTGGTGCATGCACTGCTAGCTCCTGTCCTCCTGGGCCTGGTGCATGCACTGCTGGCTCCTGTCCTCGTGGGCCTGGTGCAGGCACTGCTGGCTCCTGTCCTCGAGAGCCTGGTGCAGGCACTGCTGGCTCCTGTCCTCGAGAGCCTGGTGCGTGCACTGCTGGCTCCTGTCCTCGAGAGGCTGCTGCGTGCACTGTTGGCTCCTGTCCTCGAGAGGCTGGTGCGTGCACTGTTGGCTCCTGTCCTTGTTGCACTGCTGGCTCCCGTCCTCGCGGGCCTGGTGCAGGCACTGCTGGCTCCCGTCCTCGCGGGCCTGGTGCAGGCACTGCTGGCCCCCGTCCTCGCGGGCCTGGTGCAGGCACTGCTGGCTCCCGTCCTCGCGGGCCTGGTGCAGGCACTGCTGGCTCCCGTCCTCGCGGGCCTGGTGCAGGCACTGCTGGCTCCCGTCCTCGCGGGCCTGGTGCAGGCACTGCTGGCTCCCGTCCTCGCGGGCCTGGTGCAGGCACTGCTGGCTCCCGTCCTCGCGGGCCTGGTGCAGGCACTGCTGGCTCCCGTCCTCGCGGGCCTGGTGCAGGCACTGCTGGCTCCCGTCCTCGCGGGCCTGGTGCAGGCACTGCTGGCTCCCGTCCTCGCGGGCCTGGTGCAGGCACTGCTGGCTCCCGTCCTCGCGGGCCTGGTGCAGGCACTGCTGGCTCCCGTCCTCGCGGGCCTGGTGCAGGCACTGCTGGCTCCCGTCCTCGCGGGCCTGGTGCAGGCACTGCTGGCTCCTGTCCTCGCGGGCCTGGTGCAGGCACTGCTGGCTCCTGTCCTCGCGGGCCTGGTGCAGGCACTGCTGGCTCCTGTCCTCGCGGGCCTGGTGCATGCACTGCTGGCTCATGTCCTCGCGGGCCTGGTGCATGCACTGCTGGCTCATGTCCTCGCGGGCCTGGTGCATGCACTGCTGGTTCCTGTCCTCGCGGGCCTGGTGCATGCACTGCTGGCTCCTGTCCTCGCGGGCCTGGTGCATGCACTGCTGGCTCCTGTCCTCGCGGGCCTGGTGCATGCACTGCTGGCTCCTGTCCTCGCGGGCCTGGTGCATTCACTGCTGGTTCCTGTCCTCGCGGGCCTGGTGCATGCACTGCTGGCTCCTGTCCTCGCGGGCCTGGTGCATGCACTGCTGGCTCCTGTCCTCGCGGGCCTGGTGCATGCACTGCTGGCTCCTGTCCTCGCGGGCCTGGTGCATGCACTGCTGGCTCCTGTCCTCGCGGGCCTGGTGCATGCACTGCTGGCTCCTGTCCTCGCGGGCCTGGTGCATGCACTGCTGGCTCCTGTCCTCGCGGGCCTGGTGCATGCACTGCTGGTTCCTGTCCTCGCGGGCCTGGTGCATGCACTGCTGGTTCCTGTCCTCGCGGGCCTGGTGCATGCACTGCTGGCTCATGTCCTCGCGGGCCTGGTGCATGCACTGCTGGCTCATGTCCTCGCGGGCCTAGTGCATGCACTGCTGGTTCCTGTCCTCACGGGCCTAGTGCATGCACTGCTGGCTCCTGTCCTCACGTGCCTAGTGCATGCACTGCTGGCTCCTGTCCTCGCGGGCCTGGTGCATTCACTGCTGGTTCCTGTCCTCGCGGGCCTGGTGCATGCACTGCTGGCTCCTGTCCTCGTGGGCCTGGTGCATGCACTGCTGGCTCCTGTCCTCGCTGGCCTAGTGCATGCACTGCTGGCTCCTGTCCTCGCGGGCCTAGTGCATGCACTGCTGGCTCCTGTCCTCGCGGGCCTGGTGCATTCACTGCTGGTTCCTGTCCTCGTTGGCCTGGTGCATGCACTGCTGGCTCCTGTCCTCGTGGGCCTGGTGCATGCACTGCTGGCTCCTGTCCTCGCGGGCCTGGTGCATGCACTGCTGGCTCCTGTCCTCGCGGGCCTGGTGCATTCACTGCTGGTTCCTGTCCTCGTGGGCCTGGTGCATGCACTGCTGGCTCCTGTCCTCGTGGGCCTGGTGCATGCACTGCTGGCTCCTGTCCTTGCTGGCCTGGTGCATGCACTGCTGGCTCCTGTCCTCGCGGGCCTGGTGCAGGCACTGCTGGCTCCTGTCCTCGCGGGCCTGGTGCAGGCACTGCTGGCTCCTGTCCTCGCGGGCCTGGTGCAGGCACTGCTGGCTCCTGTCCTCGTTGCACTGATGGCTCTTGTCCTCCTGGGCTTGGTGCATGCACTGCTCCCTCCTGTCCTTGCTGGCCTGGTGCAGGCACTGCTGGCTCCTGTTCTCGTGGGCCTGGTGCAGGCACTGCTGGCTACTGTCCTCGTTGCAATGCTGGTTCCCATCCTCGTGGGCCTGGTGCATACACTGCTGGCTCCTGTCCTCGTGAGGCTGGTGCATGCACTGCTAGCTCCTGCCCTCATGGGCTTGGTGCAGACACTGCTGGCTCCTGTCCTCGTGAGTCTGGTGCATGCACTGCTGGCTCCTGTCCTCGTGAGTCTGGTGCATGCACTGCTGGCTCCTGTCTTCGTGGGCCTGGTGCAGGCACTGGTTGGCTCCTATCCTCGTGGGCCTGGTGCATGCACTGCTGGCTCCTGTCCTCGCGGGCCTGGTGCATGCACTGCTGGCTCCTGTCCTCGTGAGGCTGGTGCATGCACTGCTGGCTCCTGTCCTCGTGAGGCCTAGTGCATGCACTGCTGGCTCCTGTCCTCGTGGGCCTAGTGCATGCACTGCTGGCTCCTGTCCTCGTGGGCCTAGTGCATGCACTGCTGGCTCCTAGCCTCGTGGGCCTAGTGCATGCACTGCTGGCTACTGTCCTCGTTGAAATGCTGGCTCCCATCCTCGTGGGCCTGGTGCATGCACTGCTGGCTCCTGCCCTCGTGAGCCTGGTGCAGACACTGCTGGTTCCTGTCCTCGTGAGCCTAGTGCATGCACTGCTGGCTCCTGTCCTCGTGAGTCTGGTGCATGCACTGCTGGTTCCTATCCTCGTGGGCCTGGTGCAGGCACTGGTTGGCTCCTATCCTCGTGGCCCTGGTGCAGGCACTGGTTGGCTCCTATCCTCGTGGGCCTGGTGCAGGCACTGGTTGGCTCCTGTCCTCGTGGGCCTGGTGCAGGCACTGGTTGGCTCCTGTCCTCGCGGGATTGGCGCATGCACTGCTGGCTCCTGTCCTCGCGGGATTGGCGCATGCACTGCTGGCTCCTGTCCTCGCGGGATTGGCGCATGCACTGCTGGCTCCTGTCCTCGCGGGACTGGCGCATGCACTGCTGGCTCCTGTCCTCGCGGGACTGGCGCATGCACTGTCCTCGCGGGACTGGCGCATGCACTGCTGTCCTCGCGGGACTGGCGCATGCACTGCTGGCTCCTGTCCTCGCGGGACTGGCGCATGCACTGCTGGCTCCTGTTCTCGCGGGACTGGCGCATGCACTGCTGGCTCCTGTCCTCGCGGGACTGGCGCATGCACTGCTGGCTCCTGTCCTCGCGGGACTGGCGCATGCACTGCTGGCTCCTGTCCTTGTTGCAATGCTGGCTCCTATCCTCGTGGGCCTGGTGAAGGCACTGCTGGCTCCTGTCCTTGTTGCAATGCTGGCTCCTATCCTCGTGGGCCTGGTGAAGGCACTGGCTGGCTCCTGTCCTTGCGGGCCTGGTGAAGGCTTTGGCGGCTCCTGTCCTCGCGGGCCTGGTGCAGGCACTGCTGGCTCCTGTCCTCGCGGGCCTGGTGCAGGCACTGCTGGCTCCTGTCCTCGCGGGCCTGGTGCAGGCACTGCTGGCTCCTGTCCTCGCGGGCCTGGTGCAGGCACTGCTGGCTCCTGTCCTCGCGGGCCTGGTGCAGGCACTGCTGGCTCCTGTCCTCGCGGGCCTGGTGCAGGCACTGCTGGCTCCTGTCCTCGCGGGCCTGGTGCAGGCACTGCTGGCTCCTGTCCACGCGGGCCTGGTGCAGGCACTGCTGGCTCCTGTCCTCGTGGGCCTGGTGCGGGCACTGCTGGCTCCTGTCCTCGTGGGCCTGGTGCAGGCACTGCTGGTTCCTGTCCTCGTGGGCCTGGTGCAGGCACTGCTGGCTCATGTCCTCGCGGGCCTGGTGCATGCACTGCTGGCTCATGTCCTCACGGGCCTAGTGCATGCACTGCTGGCTCCTGTCCTCACGGGCCTAGTGCATGCACTGCTGGCTCCTGTCCTCACGGGCCTAGTGCATGCACTGCTGGCTCCTGTCCTCGCGGGCCTGGTGCATTCACTGCTGGTTCCTGTCCTCGTGGGCCTGGTGCATGCACTGCTGGCTCCTGTCCTCGTGGGCCTGGTGCTTGCACTGCTGGCTCCTGTCCTTGCTGGCCTGGTGCATGCACTGCTGGCTCCTGTCCTCGTGGGCCTGGTGAAGGCACTGCTGGCTCCTGTCCTCGCGGGCCTGGTGAAGGCACTGCTGGCTCCTGTCCTCGCGGGCCTGGTGAAGGCACTGCTGGCTCCTGTCCTCGCGGGCCTGGTGAAGGCACTGCTGGCTCCTGTCCTCGCGGGCCTGGTGAAGGCACTGCTGGCTCCTGTCCTCGCGGGCCTGGTGAAGGCACTGCTGGCTCCTGTCCTCGTTGCACTGATGGCTCTTGTCCTCCTGGGCTTGGTGCATGCACTGCTCCCTCCTGTCCTTGCTGGCCTGGTGCAGGCACTGCTGGCTCCTGTTCTTGTGGGCCTGGTGCAGGCACTGCTGGCTACTGTCCTCGTTGCAATGCTGGTTCCCATCCTCGTGGGCCTGGTGCATACACTGCTGGCTCCTGTCCTCGTGAGGCTGGTGCATGCACTGCTGGCTCCTGCCCTCATGGGCTTGGTGCAGACACTGCTGGCTCCTGTCCTCGTGAGTCTGGTGCATGCACTGCTGGCTCCTGACCTCGTGAGTCTGGTGCATGCACTGCTGGCTCCTGTCTTCGTGGGCCTGGTGCAGGCACTGGTTGGCTCCTATCCTCGTGGGCCTGGTGCATGCACTGCTGGCTCCTGTCCTCGCGGGCCTGGTGCATGCACTGCTGGCTCCTGTCCTCGTGAGGCTGGTGCATGCACTGCTGGCTGCTGTCCTCGTGGGCCTAGTGCATGCACTGCTGGCTCCTGTCCTCGTGGGCCTAGTGCATGCACTGCTGGCTACTGTCCTCGTTGAAATGCTGGCTCCCATCCTCGTGGGCCTGGTGCATGCACTGCTGGCTCCTGCCCTCGTGAGCCTGGTGCAGACACTGCTGGCTCCTGTCCTCGTGAGCCTGGTGCATGCACTGCTGGCTCCTGTCCTCGTGAGTCTGGTGCATGCACTGCTTGGCTCCTATCCTCGTGGGCCTGGTGCAGGCACTGGTTGGCTCCTATCCTCGTGGGCCTGGTGCAGGCACTGGTTGGCTCCTGTCCTCGTGGGCCTGGTGCAGGCACTGGTTGGCTCCTGTCCTCGTGGGCCTGGTGCAGGCACTGGTTGGCTCCTGTCCTCGTGGGCCTGGTGCAGGCACTGGTTGGCTCCTGTCCTCGTGGGCCTGGTGCAGGCACTGGTTGGCTCCTGTCCTCGCGGGACTGGCGCATGCACTGCTGTCCTCGCGGGACTGGCGCATGCACTGCTGGCTCCTGTCCTCGCGGGACTGGCGCATGCACTGCTGGCTCCTGTCCTCGCGGGACTGGCGCATGCACTGCTGGCTCCTGTCCTCGCGGGACTGGCGCATGCACTGCTGGCTCCTGTCCTCGCGGGACTGGCGCATGCACTGCTGGCTCCTGTCCTCGCGGGACTGGCGCATGCACTGCTGGCTCCTGTCCTCGCGGGACTGGCGCATGCACTGCTGGCTCCTGTCCTTGTTGCAATGCTGGCTCCTATACTCGTGGGCCTGGTGAAGGCACTGGCTGGCTCCTGTCCTTGCGGGCCTGGTGAAGGCTTTGGCGGCTCCTGTCCTCGCGGGCCTGGTGCAGGCACTGCTGGCTCCTGTCCTCGCGGGCCTGGTGCAGGCACTGCTGGCTCCAGTCCTCGCGGGCCTGGTGCAGGCACTGCTGGCTCCAGTCCTCGCGGGCCTGGTGCAGGCACTGCTGGCTCCAGTCCTCGCGGGCCTGGTGCAGGCACTGCTGGCTCCAGTCCTCGCGGGCCTGGTGCAGGCACTGCTGGCTCCAGTCCTCGCGGGCCTGGTGCAGGCACTGCTGGCTCCAGTCCTCGCGGGCCTGGTGCAGGCACTGCTGGCTCCAGTCCTCGCGGGCCTGGTGCAGGCACTGCTGGCTCCAGTCCTCGCGGGCCTGGTGCAGGCACTGCTGGCTCCAGTCCTCGCGGGCCTGGTGCAGGCACTGCTGGCTCCAGTCCTCGCGGGCCTGGTGCAGGCACTGCTGGCTCCAGTCCTCGCGGGCCTGGTGCAGGCACTGCTGGCTCCTGTCCTCACGGGCCTAGTGCATGCACTGCTGGCTCCTGTCCTCACGGGCCTAGTGCATGCACTGCTGGCTCCTGTCCTCACGGGCCTAGTGCATGCACTGCTGGCTCCTGTCCTCGCGGGCCTGGTGCATTCACTGCTGGTTCCTGTCCTCGTGGGCCTGGTGCATGCACTGCTGGCTCCTGTCCTCGTGGGCCTGGTGCTTGCACTGCTGGCTCCTGTCCTCGCTGGCCTGGTGCATGCACTGCTGGCTCCTGTCCTCGTGGGCCTGGTGAAGGCACTGCTGGCTCCTGTCCTCGCGGGCCTGGTGAAGGCACTGCTGGCTCCTGTCCTCGCGGGCCTGGTGAAGGCACTGCTGGCTCCTGTCCTCGCGGGCCTGGTGCAGGCACTGCTGGCTCCTGTCCTTGTTGCACTGATGGCTCTTGTCCTCCTGGGCTTGGTGCATGCACTGCTCCCTCCTGTCCTTGCTGGCCTGGTGCAGGCACTGCTGGCTCCTGTTCTTGTGGGCCTGGTGCAGGCACTGCTGGCTACTGTCCTCGTTGCAATGCTGGTTCCCATCCTCGTGGGCCTGGTGCATACACTGCTGGCTCCTGTCTTCGTGAGGCTGGTGCATGCACTGCTGGCTCCTGCCCTCATGGGCTTGGTGCAGACACTGCTGGCTCCTGTCCTCGTGAGTCTGGTGCATGCACTGCTGGCTCCTGTCCTCGTGAGTCTGGTGCATGCACTGCTGGCTCCTGTCTTCGTGGGCCTGGTGCAGGCACTGGTTAGCTCCTATCCTCGTGGGCCTGGTGCAGGCACTGGTTGGCTCCTGTCCTCGCGGGCCTGGTGCATGCACTGCTGGCTCCTGTCCTCGTGAGGCTGGTGCATGCACTGCTGGCTGCTGTCCTCGTGGGCCTAGTGCATGCACTGCTGGCTCCTGTCCTCGTGGGCCTAGTGCATGCACTGCTGGCTACTGTCCTCGTTGAAATGCTGGCTCCCATCCTCGTGGGCCTGGTGCATGCACTGCTGGCTCCTGCCCTCGTGAGCCTGGTGCAGACACTGCTGGCTCCTGTCCTCGTGAGCCTGGTGCATGCACTGCTGGCTCCTGTCCTCGTGAGTCTGGTGCATGCACTGCTTGGCTCCTATCCTCGTGGGCCTGGTGCAGGCACTGGTTGGCTCCTGTCCTCGTGGGCCTGGTGCAGGCACTGGTTGGCTCCTGTCCTCGTGGGCCTGGTGCAGGCACTGGTTGGCTCCTGTCCTCGTGGGCCTGGTGCAGGCACTGGTTGGCTCCTGTCCTCGCGGGACTGGCGCATGCACTGCTGGCTCCTGTCCTCGCGGGACTGGCGCATGCACTGCTGTCCTCGCGGGACTGGCGCATGCACTGCTGGCTCCTGTCCTCGCGGGACTGGCGCATGCACTGCTGTCCTCGCGGGACTGGCGCATGCACTGCTGGCTCCTGTCCTCGCGGGACTGGCGCATGCACTGCTGGCTCCTGTCCTCGCGGGACTGGCGCATGCACTGCTGGCTCCTGTCCTCGCGGGACTGGCGCATGCACTGCTGGCTCCTGTCCTTGTTGCAATGCTGGCTCCTATACTCGTGGGCCTGGTGAAGGCACTGGCTGTCTCCTGTCATTGCGGGCCTGGTGAAGGCTTTGGCGGCTCCTGTCCTCGCGGGCCTGGTGCAGGCACTGCTGGCTCCTGTCCTCGCGGGCCTGGTGCAGGCACTGCTGGCTCCAGTCCTCGCGGGCCTGGTGCAGGCACTGCTGGCTCCAGTCCTCGCGGGCCTGGTGCAGGCACTGCTGGCTCCAGTCCTCGCGGGCCTGGTGCAGGCACTGCTGGCTCCAGTCCTCGCGGGCCTGGTGCAGGCACTGCTGGCTCCAGTCCTCGCGGGCCTGGTGCAGGCACTGCTGGCTCCACTCCTCGCGGGCCTGGTGCAGGCACTGCTGGCTCCAGTCCTCGCGGGCCTGGTGCAGGCACTGCTGGCTCCAGTCCTCGCGGGCCTGGTGCAGGCACTGCTGGCTCCAGTCCTCGCGGGCCTGGTGCAGGCACTGCTGGCTCCAGTCCTCGCGGGCCTGGTGCAGGCACTGCTGGCTCCAGTCCTCGCGGGCCTGGTGCAGGCACTGCTGGCTCCAGTCCTCGCGGGCCTGGTGCAGGCACTGCTGGCTCCAGTCCTCGCGGGCCTGGTGCAGGCACTGCTGGCTCCAGTCCTCGCGGGCCTGGTGCAGGCACTGCTGGCTCCAGTCCTCGCGGGCCTGGTGCGTGCACTGCTGGCTCCAGTCCTCGCGGGCCTGGTGCGTGCACTGCTGGCTCCAGTCCTCGCGGGCCTGGTGCGTGCACTGCTGGCTCCAGTCCTCGCGGGCCTGGTGCGTGCACTGCTGGCTCCAGTCCTCGCGGGCCTGGTGCGTGCACTGCTGGCTCCAGTCCTCGCGGGCCTGGTGCGTGCACTGCTGGCTCCAGTCCTCGCGGGCCTGGTGCGTGCACTGCTGGCTCCAGTCCTCGCGGGCCTGGTGCGTGCACTGCTGGCTCCAGTCCTCGCGGGCCTGGTGCGTGCACTGCTGGCTCCAGTCCTCGCGGGCCTGGTGCGTGCACTGCTGGCTCCAGTCCTCGCGGGCCTGGTGCGTGCACTGCTGGCTCCAGTCCTCGCGGGCCTGGTGCGTGCACTGCTGGCTCCAGTCCTCGCGGGCCTGGTGCGTGCACTGCTGGCTCCAGTCCTCGCGGGCCTGGTGCGTGCACTGCTGGCTCCAGTCCTCGCGGGCCTGGTGCGTGCACTGCTGGCTCCAGTCCTCGCGGGCCTGGTGCGTGCACTGCTGGCTCCAGTCCTCGCGGGCCTGGTGCGTGCACTGCTGGCTCCAGTCCTCGCGGGCCTGGTGCGTGCACTGCTGGCTCCAGTCCTCGCGGGCCTGGTGCGTGCACTGCTGGCTCCAGTCCTCGCGGGCCTGGTGCGTGCACTGCTGGCTCCCGTCCTCGCGGGCCTGGTGCGTGCACTGGCTGGCTCCTGTCCTCGCGGGCCTGGTGAAGGCACTGGCTGGCTCCTGTCCTCGCGGGCCTGGTGAAGGCACTGGCTGGCTCCTGTCCTCGCGGGCCTGGTGAAGGCACTGGCTGGCTCCTGTCCTCGCGGGCCTGGTGAAGGCACTGGCTGGCTCCTGTCCTCGCGGGCCTGGTGAAGGCACTGGCTGGCTTCTGTCCTCGCGGGCCTGGTGCATGCACTGCTGGCTCCTGTCCTCGCGGGCCTGGTGCATGCACTGCTGGCTCCTGTCCTCGCGGGCCTGGTGCATGCACTGCTGGCTCCTGTCCTCGCAGGCCTGGTGCATGCACTGCTGGCTCCTGTCCTCGCAGGCCTGGTGCATGCACTGCTGGCTCCTGTCCTCGCGGGCCTGGTGCATGCACTGCTGGTTCCTGTCCTCATGGGCCTGGTGCATGCACTGCTGGCTCCTGTCCTCGTGGGCCTGGTGCATGCACTGCTGGCTACTGTCCTCGTGGGCCTAGTGCATGCACTGCTGACTCCTGTCCTCGCGGGCCTGGTGAAGGCACTGGCTGGCTCCTGTCCTCGCGGGCCTGGTGAAGGCACTGGCTGGCTCCTGTCCTCGCGGGCCTGGTGCATGCACTGCTGGCTCCTGCACTCGCGGGCCTGGTGCATGCACTGCTGGCTCCTGTCCTCGCGGGCCTGGTGCATGCACTGCTGGCTCCTGTCCTCGCGGGCCCTGTGCATGCACTGCTGGCTACTGTCCTCGTGGGCCTAGTGCATGCACTGCTGACTCCTGTCCTCGCGGGCCTGGTGAAGGCACTGGCTGGCTCCTGTCCTCGCGGGCCTGGTGAAGGCACTGGCTGGCTCCTGTCCTCGCGGGCCTGGTGAAGGCACTGGCTGGCTCCTGTCCTCGCGGGCCTGGTGAAGGCACTGGCTGGCTCCTGTTGTGATGGTAATGGCGTTGGCTTGAACGGGGAACTACAGAACACACTGAGAATCCTTCCCTACACGAGAGTGAGCGAGGTGCCATGGGTGTAGTGTGGGCGCCTACCCTACATCGTGAAGCAAGATATTACTATTATTATTATGCGTGATTTGTAAAGCACGTGGCTACCTAAAAAAAGGTATCCCAGCACTGGCTTCCTCACTGAATCAAACATTCACAGTTGCCATTAAAGAGGTCGAATCATCCAGGTTTTAAGCTGCTTACGAACGGCTGAGAGTGGTTTAAGGGCGCTCAGCGAGTGTGGCAGGTCGGTCCAAAGCTTAGGGTCCAGATTTGCAGATGCCCGGCCGCCTCGGCAGATTTCGTAACTCTAGGAACCACCTAACCGGGCAGCCCTACCAGAGCCAGTCCAGCACCCAGTAGGACCAGACGTCTGTCTGGGGCACAGGAGCTAAGGGGAACAAAATGGCTTAAGCCCCCCCATCGTCGTGTGTGTCAGCCCGGCCTGAGACAGCTTCCCGGCCTGAGACAGCTTCCCGGCCTGAGACAGCTTCCAGGGCTGAGACACAGACAGTTTTTGAGTTTATCGCAGCCGCACCACAGGACTTCACAGGTCTTTAAAAGACCATTAACGCGTTAACGAGGCTTTGTTGTTTTTTCACCCCTTCATCTCCACTCTGCCTATTGCTAGAAGAATTAGCCACCCCCCACCCCCCGATAACAGTCAATTATTAATTCAATATACATTGAAAATGACTATTACCTGCTACCCAAGCCACTCTAATAGCTTTGGGGGGCTGGACTAGTCTAAATTGTCAGACTTGTAGGAGTGCGATGTTAGTAGTTGTGTTGTTACTATCATTGGCAGCGCGGCCAGAAGCAATGTGTGGTGCAAGCTGCAGTGGCCGCCTGACGAGAGCCCCGGCACTTATATATATATTTTTTTTTACAAATTAAGCACTGAGAGGGGGCTTGCTCTCCCGCCTGCTCAGCTTCTTTCACTTCTAAACAGATACGAAGTCTATGTCTGCACTAGGAAATACATTATTGTTAATCATTTTTATACAGTGTGCAATGTATATAATAAAGTGTGTGTGTGTGTGTTGAACAAGGTACTTACCTTCGGTAACAATATATCTGTAAGAGACATAGATTAGTTATGGATTCCTCACCTTAGAATTACCCCCAGGCGTCAGACTGGATCCGGAGAATTTTTTCCTCAGCAGTACCTCTGCGCGTCGATAGGTGGCGTCGGTCGACTCGACGTTCGTCGTTGGTGTCGTGGTCGCCGGAATGATGTCGCGGTATCTACTTAGACGCCGCCCTCGTGCTTACGTCAGTTCTTTACACGACATTCCACGCCAGAAGCGCAGAGCCATGCAAGACACTGACCACTGGTGCACGAAAACTAGGGCCCGCAAAGGGAGTCCCTTACCCTAGGAGTCAGTTCGCAGAACGGGGAGGATGGGTGGGGCGGTGAGGAATCCATAACTAATCTATGTCTCTTACAGATATATTGTTACCAAAGGTAAGTAACTTGTTCATCTGAAAGAGACAATTAGTTATGGATTCCTCACCTTAGAATAGATACCCCAGCAATACCAATCCCGGTTCCAGTACCAAGTTCACACCAAAAAGTCCTGGAGAACCGAACAACTGAAGAAGCCATCCATCCCGACTTGGCTGTCCAGGCAGTAGTGTTTGGTAAACGTGTGCAGTGAAGCCCACGTAGCTGCCTGGCAGATGTCAAGAAGGGGGACTCCACATCCCAAAGCAGTAGTGGCCGCCGTCACCCTGGTGGAATTGGCACGCAACCCAACTGGAGGTTCCTTTTTCACTAAGGAATAGCAGATTTTGATGCAAAGAACGACCCATCGGGAGATGGTTCGTTTTTGCACGGCCCGACCTTTCTTGGCGCCCACATAACCGACAAAGAGCTGGTCATCCACCCGGAATTGTTTTGTGCAATCCAGATAGAACGAAAGCGCACGTTTTGGATTCAGACGTTGGAGCCTCTCTTCCTCTTTAGAAGGAGGCGGAAAGAAGGTGGGCAAAGTGATGGTCTGTCCTATATGCAAAGAGGTAACCACTTTGGGAAGGAAAGAAGGCCTAGTGCGGAGGACAACCTTGTCCGGATGAACAGCCAGGAAAGGAGGCTTAGAAGAAAGGGCCTATAGCTCACTCACCCTGCAAGCAGAGGTGAGGGCAACCAGAAAGGCAGTTTTATAGGTTAAGAGCCTGAGAGGACAGTTATGGAGCAGCTCGAAAGGGGCATACATCAGATAAGTAAGAACCAGGTTCAAGTCCCACTGGGGCATCACGAAAGAAGTTGGAGGAAACAAATGAGTAATGCCCTTAAGGAAGCGATTTACAATAGGGGACTAGAAAAGAGAAAGCTGATCAGGCAGCCGAAGGAAGGCCGAAATGGCCGAAAGATAGCCTTTGAGAGTGCCCAGAGCAGAGCCCTGCTGGGCCAAAGAAAGAATGAAGAGGAGAACCTCTGAAAGGGGAGCAGAAAGGGGATCCACAGCCTTTGCTGTGCACCATGCCACAAACTTGTTCCATCTACAGGCGAATACCCTTTAGGTGGAGGGATGCCTGGCTGCCAAGATAACATTACAGACTTCGGGAGGAAGGTCGAAAGCTGTCAACTGCCGCCGCTCAATCTCCACACAAGGAGGTGGAGACTTGACAGGTTTGGGTGGAGAACTGTCACCTGTTGCTGCGACAGAAGATCCTCCCAAAGAGGCAGTATGATCGGAGGATCGATGGCCATGTGCAATAGCTCGGGATACCAGACTCTTCATGCCCAATCTGGCGCCACAAGGATGACTTGGGCCCGGTCGCACTTGATCTTCTTCAGCACTCTGGGCAGAAGTGGTATCGGTGGAAAGGCGTATAGAAGACCGCAACACCACTCGCGACGAAAAGCGTCGCCTAGCAAGTTCCGCCTTGGAAATTCCAACGCGCAGAACTGCTGACATTGCGCGTTCTCTTCGGGGGCGAATAGATCTAACCAAGGCTCTCCCCACTGCTGAAAGAGACCTTGCACCACCTCCGAGTGAAGACGCCATTCGTGATCCATCATGCACCTGCGGCTGAGTTCGTCCGCCCTGGCGCTCCGAGAACCTGCCAGGTGCTGAACCACCAGGAATATGCCCGATGTAGGAGAGTAGGATCTGCCTCTTATGTTGCCCCCACTTTTTTTCTGATGTTTACACTGGTTTCTGGCTATAGTCTGGCTGGGCCCCTGCTAATCAGGGCCCCAGCCTCTCTGTTCTCTCTATACGATTTGGAGTGCACTCTAGGTGCACTAGTGATTGGATACTGTGGTACCTTATGAGTCCCTAGTATATGGTACCTTAGGTACCAAGGGCATAGGTACTTCACAGGCCTATCAGGGGCTGCAGCATGTATTATGCCACCCCTGGGAAGCAGACTAAATCTGACACCACAGGCCTGCTACTGCAGCCTGGGTGAGGTGGTGCTAGCACTCCTCACTGAGATATAGGTTCCCTATATCTCTCCTACACACACATATAAACCTATCAGTCACCCCTAAGGCAGGCCCTATCAATCCTGAGGGCAGGGTGCTTGGCTTCTATGTGAAGGGGTGCCTCTGCCTGAGCAGGGCCCCTCTGCAGCTCTCAGAGTCCATTCTCTGGTGCTGTTTGTGGATGCGGTTAAACCATATACTTTTAAGTGCATTATATCCTCGCGGTAAAATGCTAACTTTGGAATGGCTGCATCGAAACATGTCGTGTTTGGTGTCAAACATCTTGGAATACTACCCCCCCCGCCAGTCCTGGCGGCGGGGGTAGCATTCCACCCTTCTAGAGGGATAGACATGTACCTACTGTGGAAACGCGGTAGAATCCTGCAGAGCCCTGGCATAACAAAATGGATGCCACCAGTCACAGACACTGGGCTGCCCTCCTGCTGATGACCAACACTCGCAGTGGAGGAAGCCCAACAATAGATATCCTGTCCAAGGGGGTGTGACCACCTCCCAGACAGGGTTTTGTGTATTGGGGCTGGGTGGGTGCACTCTTAGAGTGCTTTGAAGTCCTGCACTGGGGGGAGCAGAAGGCTCCTCTGTGCATATGCCAGTTCAAACCGGCTCAGCGGCTACCTGTCCCTGCTCTGGCGCGAAACTGGACAAAGGGAAGTGGGTGTAGCCACCCACTCCCCTGACCCTCCCATAGGTAGGGTCATAGAGCTAGTCCCTCCCTTTCTTTTAGTATAAGAGGGGAACCTGTGCATTGCACCCTAGATACCCCTGGACGACGCTCTACAAGAAGAATCCCGGACCTTCAACGTTACACTACCTTTGGAAGACTGAAGAATCTCCCTTGGAGTCAAGGAGTGACTCCCTGCTTGGCAGGCACCAAAGCTACAAACGACGGTCGCAAACTACACCGCTCCCGCCGGAGTCTGAAGTCCCTGCAGCCCAAGAAGTGGATTTCCTGACTTCTCAAAGGCCATAGTGAGTCCCCAGCGAAGATGAGGCCAGTGGACCCCAAGAGTAACGAGGAACCGCGACCCCTGGGTACCGTGCACTATTGTCGAGTGCAACCCCTTCACAACGTTCCACGAACTTGTGCTTTGGACCACGTGTGGTCCCAGCCTCCAGCAGGAATCCCTCCTAAGATCAGAGGCCTACCACGTCCCGAGTGACCGTGGGCCCCTGTGAGCGGATCCTCCCGAGGCGTCTTCGCGATCCCTTGCCAGCCGGCTGGTGGGTCCCCAGAAGACTCTATAAAGAAACCAAAGGGCTCCCCTGGTTGCTCCAGGCCTGCCCTGACTTACCCTCGCTGGGTGAGTCCGACAGACCTTGCTGGTCTGTGCCATTGTCTCTTCACACTTTCCCTGAGACTTGCTGTTACCAAGGCTTGGTGGCTCCAATCGAGTCGCCGACACCGCCGTAAGCTGCAGACATCGTGGGACACGCCGAATCCAGCTCCTGGTCGTCGACGACGCCTCCTGGACCTCGTGGCTGAAGAATCAAGGCAACCGCGAACGACCTGAATCTTGCGACGACGGTGGGCATCAATCTTCCTTGCCCCGAGTCACTGCCAAGTGACTTTGAACACTGTCCCCTCCGCTTTCAGGTCTTCCATCTTCTGAATCCAGGCTTGGATTCCTCCGGACACTTCTCCAGTCGCCGCAAGCAGCAAGTCTTCACTGGCTCCCATTGAAAACTACGCCGCGACCCGACACCAAAGAACACCTATGCACCCGGCTCCCCTGGGTGAGGTAACTTCAGCACTACGGTGCTCCTGTGGGTGTGGGCCCTAGAACAACTTACCCTGTAAGTGGCTTGCTTGTAGCTTCCCTAGAAGTGTCCTAAAACTCTAACTTTCTAAGTGCGATAATTGCATTGACTCGTACAGGATTCGCGTCTGTGTTAGACACACCGCGTCCATCTCCTTTGCAACACTATCTAGAACTGTATCCTTCGACTCGTACTGAGTCCGATCGGTGTTCGCCTCGAACACACAAAGGGCCTGTAACTCCGAGATCTACATTGCACCGACTCGCACCAGGTTCGCGTCTGTGTTAGACACAGCGCGTCCATCTCCCTTGCATCTCTATCTGAAACTGCGTCCTTCGACTCGTACAAGGACCGATCGGTATGTTCGCCTCGAACACGCAAGGGACCTTACTCATTGATATCCCAATCGCGTCTGAGCGCATGGACTCGCACAGGACTCGCACCGGTGCCAGGTCACCGCGTCCGTCCCCTGTGGGTCTCCTACAACTACCTGGGGTGGTCTTTGGGGGTCCCTCGATTCTAGATGCCCTAGACCTAGGTCTAGCAAACTAAGATTGTGATATTCGATTGTGCTAAACTTATTGTGAAACGTTGATTTGTGCATATGTCCTTGACTTCTAATCTCATAAAGAGAGTTGTTAATAATAAATACATATATATTTGATATATATACCTGTGTGGTGTCTTTTCATTTGGTGATTCAAGAGATTGTGTGGTAAAACAAGCTGCTTTACATTCCTTCAAGACTTAGCCTGAAGGCTGCTCTCCACAGCTACCACTAGGATAGCTTTCTATAAAGGTTGTCTTAAACCTATCTACCATAAGAGTCGAATTGTTCTGGTGCAAGGTGTCCACTTTAATTAGTGAACAGCATATACCAGGCCAACTTCTCACACCCGATGTTCCAGCCATGTCCAAAGGCTGGTAGCCGCTTGACATAGGGTCCACGACCCCACCCTGCCCTGTTTGTTGCAGAACCACATGGCGGTGGTGTTGTCCGTGAACACCTGCACTACTCTTCCCCGGACAGAGGGAAGGAATGCCTTTAGTGCAAGACGAATCGCCGGAAGCTCCAGAAGGTTGATGTGGAGCCCGGACTCCGCCGGAGACCAGAGACCTCTGATCTCCGCCTCTCCCATGTGGCCGCCCCACCCCAGCAGTGATGCATCCGTCACCACCGTGAACTCTGGTTGGGGAAGGGAAAGGGATCTGCCATTGACCCAATCCTGGTTCGTTAGCCACCACTGCAATTGGTGTGCAGTGCCCTCCGAGATCTGGATGCAATCGGAAAGATTCCCCTGATGCTGTGCCCACTGGAACTTCAGGTCCCACTGCAGAGCCCGCATATGCCACCTGGCATAGTCCACCAGCAGGATGCAGGAGGCCATGAGGCCCAGTAGCCTCAGGGTCATTCTGACCGAAACCCGGGATAGAGGCTGAAAGATTGGAATCATAGCCCGAATATCCCAGACTCACTGCTCGGGAGGATAAGCCCGAAACTGCACTGTGTCCAGAACCGCTCCGATGAAAAGGAGCTTCTGAGAGGGAATCAGGTGTGACTTCGGCACATTGATGGTGAACCCCAGAGAATGCAGGAGGTCGGCCGTAGTCTGGAGGTGGGAGACGACAGCCTGGGGCAAGCCTGCCTTCAACAGCCAGTCGTCGAGATAGGGGAAGACTGGAACCCCTGATCTGCGCAGATGAGCTGCGACCACCGCCATCACTTTCGGGAACACCCGAGGGGTGCTGGTAAGGCCAAAGGGGAGCACGGTAAACTGAAAGTGCTCATGGCCTACCATGAACCGCAGGTAACGCCGGTGGGCCGGCAGGACAGGGATGTGAAAATAAGCGTCCTGCAAGTCCAACGCTACCATCCAGTCTCCAGGGTCGAGAGCAGACAGAACCTGAGCCAGTGTCAACATCTTGAACTTCTCCTTCTGGAGGAAGCGATTGACGTTCCTGAGATCCAAGATAGGACGCAGGCCCATGTCCTTCTTGGGCACCAGAAAGTAGTGGGAATAACAACCACGGCCTACTTCTGGGACAGGAACGCGCTCGATGGCTCCCTTGGCCAAGAGAGCTGTAACTTCCTGTTGGAGAAGGGCCAGGTGATCCTCCGACATGCGATGGAATTGAGGTGGCATGGATGGAGGGGTAGTCTCGAAGGGGAGGGAGTAGCCCCTTCGGACTATCTGCAAACCCCACCTGTCCGACGTGATGTTGAGCCAGTGGGGGAGGTGATGGCGAATCCTGCCCCCCACTGGCGAATGATGGGCCTGAAAGGTCGGACTAGGAGGGTTTGGTGGCTGCTGCAGAGGCGCTGGTGGACTGGCCCGCCTGCTGGCCCCCCGACCCACAGCGGTGGGATCCACGTCCCCAGACGCGCAAAGGCTGGACAGCTTGCCCAGGCCTGTGGCCCTGGGCGGGACGTGGCGGGGGACCCCTTCCGTAGCCATGAAAGGGGCGAAAAGCAGACTGCACTGGGCGGAGGTGGAAGCGAGGCCTAAGGATCTGGCCGTTATCCTAGAATCCTTAAAGCGCTCGAGCGCGTTGTCTGCCTTGTCACCAAACAGGCGACGGCCATCAAAGGGCATGTCCAAAAGCGTTGCTTGGACATCCCCCGAAAAGCCAGTGGACCTCAACCAGGCATAGCGTCTCAGTGCTACCGACGTGGAAATCGTCCTGCCCAGTGAGTCAGCGGTGTCCAGCCCACACCGGATGGTGAACTTCGCTGCATCTCTCCCTTCGGCAACAGCATGGGAGAGCACGGCCCAGGCCTCCTCTGGGCACTGTGGCAGCACCTGCGCAACCATGTCCCACACCGAGTGGGAGTAACGGCCCAATAGACATGTGGTGTTCACCGACCGCAGTCCCAAGCTGGAGGAAGAAAACATCTTCTTCCCAAGGTGGTCCAGCTTCTTGGATTCCCTATCAGGTGGTGCGTTAGGGAATGCGCCTTTGGACGTTGAGGCTTGGACTACCAAGCTCTCAGGGGTAGGATGAGAAGAGAGGAAAATGGGGTCGGCGGGGCAGTGGCGTCTGGCAATCATCCTGTCCACAGGAGCCCCTGTGTTGGGCTTGGACCAAGTGCCCAAAAGGATGTCCGTGAGGGCCTCATTGAACGGCAGCAGGGGCTCCGAAGAGGCCGCTGCCGGCTGAAGCACCTCGGTCAAGAGGTTAGTCCTGACCGCCACCGTAGGAAGCTTGAGGTTTAAAGCCTCGGCTGCCCTACGCAACACCACTGCCTAAGATGCACCCTCCTCCGTAGCCACGGTAGGGGGAGAAAGCATGCCAAGGTCTGGGGAGGTGTCCAGACCACTGGCGTCACCCAACTCCGCTCTCCAGTCCGGTTCCTCTAACTGGTCTGCAAGAGGGTCCACAGACCCCTCCCAGTCCTCCTCACCCTCTCCTGGTAGCCACTCAGTGCGGTAGGAAACATCAGGGAAGAACAGGGGTACAAAAGTACCAGTCGGCGCCGGTCCGGCTCCGTGTCCTCATCGCCGGGTGGGGACACAACCGGAGTCGGAGGCGGCGGGGGTGTCGTCACTGGATTCGGCGCCGGAGGTGTCACAAGGTCGACCGGCGCCGATCAGGATTCAGACCTGGATCCTTGGGGGCCCTGTGGCGCCGGAGCCGAAGCTGCCGACATTGAAGGCCTAGAGCCCCCAACCGAGTCCGCGGGGCCCGAGGGCGCGCAGGCGGAGTCGGGCTGCCCGAAGATGGAATGTAGGCAGTGGCGGCTCGCAGAGGGAGTGCTGCGGGCGGTGGGGCCGGGGAGGGGCTGGGTGGGGGGGTAGTGGAGTCGGACATATGAAGGGCAGGAGTAAAGTAAGTATATAAATAAATAAAACTATTTACCTTGCGCTCGCTGCATCGCCAAGGTGGCGATGCAGCGAGCGCAAGGTAAATAGTTTTATTTATTTATGTACGTACTTTACTCCTGCCTGTCGTATGTCCAACTCCACATGCGCCCCACCGCCCCGCAGCACTCCCTCTGCGAGCCGCCACTGAATGTAAGGCTTCGCAAAAGCTTCGAAGCTGGGCAGGGGTCGCTCCGGCTCCCGGAAAGGGAGGGAAGGCCGGAGTTGACTCAACAGGCTCCGCGGGCGGAGCCGGACTACTTTCCTCTTCCCGCATCGGCCGACGGATGGGGAGAATGCGAAGAGCGACGATGCTTCTTCGCCTTCTTCTTGTGCTTCGACTTACCCGAAGACGAAGACTTCGATGACGAGTGGTGGTGGTGGCTCCGCGATCGGTCCCGCGACCTCCCTCTCGACAGGGACCTCGAACGGCGTGGAGCGGACTGCCGGGCCTCGAGAAGCTTTCGGGACTGCTCCCGCAAAGACTTCGGGTTCATGGCCCGGCAGTCGGAGCACGACTTCGGGTCGTGGTCGCGCTCCAGGCACCAAAGGCACACGAGGTGCGGGTCCGTGACCCACATCAATTTGTGACAGGAGTCACAAGCCTTGAAGCCGGTCCGATGTGACATCCCTCCGTGCACCACGAGTCGATCAACTCAAAAAAGGGTGTCGACAAAAGTCGCAAAAAACAGAGTCAAAAAGTGACTCGAGGTACCGCTCTCTCCAGATCTGCGCTGGCTGGCGCGAAAAAAGAAAGAACTGACGTCAGCCGCGCGAGGGCGGAGTCTAAGTAGATACCGCCACGTCATTCTGGCGACCACGACCCCAACGACGAATGCGGAGTCGACCGACGCCACCTATCGACGAGCAGAGGTACTGCGGAGGTAAAAACTCTCCAGATCCAGTCTGACGCCTGGGGGTAATTCTAAGGTGAGGAATCCATAACTAATTGTCTCTTTCAGATTCATAGTTACGCAGAAGAAGGATGCTGTTCCTCCAGGAGAAACAGAAAAAGGAAGAAAAGATCAGAAACTGTCAGTCGGGACCTCTGCCCAAACCCAAGGGGCACTGTTACTACTCTAACAGGGTCGGAACTTCGCTGTCCTGTACCATAGCAGGCACCCTTAACACATTTTGATTGTACACATTCACTTTATACACATCCAATCAGGTGTAGGGTAGGGGTTAACTTCCTGGTCCTGAAGAAATGCCTAAGATTCACTTGGGCCATACAGCATGAAACATGTTGACCCTACGTCACTTATCTTGAAGCTGTCTAGGTTCATTGGCTTCTGTGACAGCTGCTGTGTTTTTACTCCTGTCAAGAGGACCACCTTATTGAAGCAGTCTTCGGTACCCCTTAGACTCTTTTAAATCACTCAGCACACCACCCTACACTTACATCCTCACTTGCACTCATCATTACGGCTTAAAATCAGAAGATCTACGATAAAGAGCCTCCTGGAGTGCCCAGCTGGGCATTGCAGCACCGGCCCAACGAGGAGCAGCCCAATGATGAAGCATGACACCCATCTGGGTGTGTGAGGGCAATCACTTCTGATTACTCGGATCCCCAGATCCAGTCGATCTGGGTCCCGGACCCAACGGACAGCTTCTTATCTTTTCTTCTTGATCTGTTACAACTTCCAAAGATAAAGAGAGTAAGGTGTGGAGGTAAACGCTTCTCTTTTCTAGCATCCAAACTTTGGAATTCTTTGCCCACCCACCTGAGGTCTTTGCCTAACAGATCGGTCTTCAGGAGGAAAATTAAAACATGGCTCTTTTCACAACCCTGAACGTGTCGGCCATGGGCATTACATATCACTTAGCGCCAAGACGCCTCAGCATTAGTGCGCTCTACAAATACCTTCAGTCAGTCAGTCAGTCTTCCTTTTTCTGTTTCTCCTGGAGGAACAGCATCTTTCTTCTGCGAAACTATGATATTTTAGGAGCGTGGGAGCTGGACCTTATAATCAGCTCCAAGTCCCTCCCTTGATTTACTGTGTGTGGTTTCCCACACCTGCAAGGCACACAAGCATGTTACATTCTCATCCTCTAGTGCAAATCAGGCAAAATGTGTGCAACACCATTACAGAGCCTGTAAAAATATGTGTAATACCATTACAGAGTCTGTAAAAATATGTGTAACACCTTTACCAAGTCTGTAAACATATGTGTAATACCATTATCAAGTCTGTAAAAATGTGGGTAACCCCATTACCAAGTCTGTAAAAATATGTGTAATACCATTACCAAGTCTGTAAAAATGTGGGTAACCCCATTACCAAGTCTGTAAAAATATGTGTAATACCATTACCAAGTCTGTAAAAATGTGGGTAACCCCATTACCAAGTCTGTAAAAATATGTGTAATACCATTACCAAGTCTGTAAAACTATGAGTAATACCATTACCAAGTCTGTAAAAATGTGGGTAACCCCATTACCAAGTCTGTAAAAATATGTGTAATACCATTACCAAGTCTGTAAAACTATGTGTAATACCATTACCAAGTCTGTAAAAATGTGGGTAATTCCATTACCAAGTCTGTAAAAATATGTGTAATACCATTACCAAGTCTGTAAAAATGTGTTTCTGTTGGAGCACCTTAAGTGGAATGTATGACTGACAGCATCAATATTTAGGGAGAGAAGAAGTACCTTCATTGTAGCACTTTCTCTATTTAGGGAGGGGGGGGTCATAAGGGGCTATAGAGTTCAGAATGCATTTTTAAATTCATGGTAGGAGGAGTTCAACCATATGTGGGCACAAATGTGGGCATGGTCCCAGAGATGTTGTAACGCATGGGCAAATTCACAATTGCCCAGGGCCCCCACCTATTAAGGGCCCCCTGATTAAATGTTCTGTGTCAGTTTCTCGTACCCTATGTCACTTTTATTAATTTCTCTATCAGAGCGTCTCTCTCTCTAAATATAAATATATATATATGGCAGAGGATCGAGGGCCAAGAAATGGTTACAACACTAAACACAACTGATAACACCGTCATTAATCTTTCTGACACTGTCCTGACAACTGCTGAAGTTCAACTTCTTTCTCTCGGCCTTTCATTTTGTCCTGCCAACAACTTCAGATATACCCAGTCAAGAGTGGACGTTTTCAAATTCATACGCAAACTGAAACTCCTTAAGTTCTATAAACTTAAGAATTCAACTGAAGCCACTACCAGTGCAAAACAAACCAACATGACGTCATCCAATTTACAAGTAACTGACATCAGTACACTAAGGCTACTTCACTCATTGGCCAATGACGATGACACCTCGTCTATTTCCACACAAATGATCTGTTGGAAGTTGGCATCAATTGCAGTAGCTCCATTAATAGCCCGTTTCGTCCAGCCTCTACTTTCATTCCAGTCATGCCCAAAGACGCGATTGACGTATTCAGTGATTGTGTCATCGATGAACTCAAAAGTTTGAACAGAACCGTCAACCGCAGTAACCATCGCAAAGGGCATTTGGAAGTGCAGTACTCGAATCTCATACGTAAGCTTCGAGACAACAACAACTTAATCATCAACCAAGCGGACAAAGGGGGCAACATAGTGCTGTGGCCTAGGGATCATTACATGGAGGAGGCCCTCCGGCACCTCAATGATGCTGCTTGTTATAGAAAAGCCTCCTTTCAGGATCTCAGACAAGTCAAAGACATGGTGTTCAAGGATCTAGCCCAGTGGAAGCGTATGGGCCTTTTAAGTAAAAATGAATTCTGCTTTTTAAACAATGACCACCCCATAACTCCTGTGCTGTATTTTATTCCTAAAGTTCACAAAGATGTAATACCGGTTCCTGGGAGACCTATAATATCTGCTCAGAGAAGCCTCTTAGAGCCTATGTTGACTATTTCCTGCATGACTATGTATTAAGTCTCCCATCTTTCATCAGAGACACGGGGCATTTTTTATCCAAACTCCAAACCGTCAAGTGGGAAAGTGATTGTCTGTTAATTGTTATGGATATCACCTCGTTATATACGGCAATTTTTGGGTAAGCACAGCATTCATTTGTACGAACACAATTTAATGATTTTGAAAATGATTGAGATTTGTTGGATGAATAATTATTTCTTGTTTAACAAGGAGGTTTATCAACAGCTCCGAGGGGTGGCGAGGGGGGCATGCTTCTCCCCCAGCTATGCGTGTCTCCACGTTGGCTGGTGGGAGGAGCATGTCCTCAGAAACCATCATAAAGTCATGTATGATGCCCATGTTCTGCACTGGTGGAGATTCATAGATGACGTGTGTGTGGTGTGGAGAGGATCTGTGGGATCTGTGGATCTGGATTCAGCAGATCTGAGGATCTGCTGAATCGTTTGTCAATGCTATCGATATTAACACACTCAACTTGAAGTTCACTGCTCACATCAGCAGTGAATGTGTGCAATTTCTTGATGTTGAACTGTATATTGAGGGCAACACAGTTCAGACCAAGCTCCACAGAAAGAGTACCGCTGGCAACTCTATTCTGCATGCCAGAAGCTCCCACCCCAATCATCTAATTCGAAGTATTCCCTACGGGGAGTTTTTGAGAATCCGCAGGATTTGCAGTTCTGAGAGAGACCTTATATCGGGTCAGAATGAAGCCTTCCAGCGTTTCACTGCACGAGGTTATAATAGCAAGGATTTGAAAATAGCCTTGAACAAAGCTAACAGTCACACTAGGGAAGCATGTCTCCAGGGTAATGCTGTTGATATCATCCCCACACCTGATGAAACTTGTGCACCTGATGAGGTCAGATTGATAACCACGTACAGTCGCCAAGAAAAACAGATCAGGAAGATCATTTATTCCAATTGGCCTATAGTTCTGACAGACATGACTGTCTCAGAACTTGCCAAAGCTTCCTTCTTTGACATTCAGGCACGCTACCTCTATGAGGGACGCGCTAGATGGAAGCAGTCCTGAAGTTAGCTGCTCCACTACCTGGTTATCATCTAGGACCGGTTTCTTTAAGTGTACTTCCTGCCGAGCGTGCAAATTCGGGGTCAACACTTCCGAATACACCACCGCGTTTGACTCTAAACCCACCAAAATCCAGGGTCATTACACCTGTCGGACAGACTATGCAGTCGATATATTGGAGTGTACCTGTAAACTTAAGTATGTTGGTAGCACTAAGCTCCAAGTGTAGAACAGGATACTCCAACATTTACGTGCAGTGGTGAACTCAGACCCGAACTACCCAGTTGCCCAGCATTTGAAACTTGTCCATAATAACAACTTGAATGATCTAAAATACTTTGTTATAGGGTCAGTTGCCAAAACCATTCGAGGTGGAAACAGGGAGAAACAACTACGACAGCTAGAGTCCCAATTCATCCTGCAGTTAGATACCAGGATGCCTAATGGATTGAACACGGGGGAAGATCTACACAACTTTCTCTAGTCCTGTGAATAGCGGTATTGTACTTTGTTCAGTGGGATTTTAGCAATTTTCATCTCTTTTATGCACGGTTCGTGTTTTAGCCTATGCTGTATCTATGTAAAAAAAATTCCCATGCATTCAGTCTAATGTTTACAGTGCACTCGCACTTTATTTTTTGTAGTTTTTGGGCTCATCCTAGGCTTCGCGACTGTTTAATGTCGTTTATAGGTTAGATTTTGCACATTCTTGTCATTTGCACAATTTTTGCACTTGCACTTTATTATTAGCACTTTGTTTTGGGAGCGTGTAATATTGGTACATGAGTACTTGACAGTTTGAGGTGTTATAATTTTAATATAATCTTTTGGTATTACTGTTTATCAATTGCAGGATTTGACACATTTCACCATTATGGTTGTATTGTATTACATCATGTATCTACTATTGCCTTCTATCCGGTTTTTACAGTTTTACATCTTTTTTACACTCATGAATTTATACTTGTTTCGATATGTAAATTATTGTATTTATTGTATTCAAGTGAGTGTTTCATACGGGTGTCAAGTATTTCGTCCAGTTTCATTGCTCAGGGGTGCGGTTGAGTTCCATCAACCAAGGATGTGGTTTTAGGCACTATTTAATGACTCTGATTTGACCAGCGCGTCATGTGATCAAGACCGTAGAAACGCGGCATGCTGGGCACTAGCCGAAAAAAAATATATACATATATATATATATATATATCTCCACCCCCCACCCCCCCTATCTCTAGATTTTTGAGCTCTCTATCAGAGCGTCTCTCTCTCGCTCTCTCTGGCTCTCTCGATTTTTGAGCCAGGGCAAGACTATTCCACCTGTTTTTGTCTGAAAGTCTAAACGTAATATTGTTTGGCCTCACGCAGGCTTGAATTATCAGAAAATACAATTCTGAGTTGTTCCTGAAAGGGGACCTCAAAATAAAAAAATATTTTTTTTTTTTAAGATGACATTGCACACCGCCCCAGCAGTTTTCCACCAGTACTGCTAGCTCCGTGGTGTAGTATTAATTGCTGAATTTTGGATTACTCCTGTGATACCGTAAAAGACTGTGTCAACATATGAGAAAAGCACTGACATTTGAAAAAAATATATTCAATGCATATTTTCGCTTTGGATCAAGATTATAATTTGTATGTCAATACTGGATGAGCTACACCAACACTAACTAGTTGAGTTGGCAGATTAGTATACTTTTTCAGTCTTTTTCCCCTGGTCCTGCCACTCTATATTTAGTTTTTCTGGGGCCCTCCTTTGTTTAGTAGACTGCATGGCCCTCCAGCAGTCTTCCACAAGTACTACTAGCTTCGTGGTGTGATATTAATTGCTGAATTAAACAGGTGCCAGGTCTTCCATTGAAAGAGTTTCGCATTGAAAGAGTTTCAGAATTTGGGACCCTGGACTCCTAGTGACCTGCCTCTGTGTAGGTACTTGGCCCGGGTGTAGTGCAGACAGGGGCGGCTAGCAACAGTGAAAATCGTTGGGGCGCATCACGCTGTAAACTCACCGAAATGTTGCCTTTCTCCACTCTCCTCTACCGACAGGAAGGATGGAAGGTGGTTTACTTCCTGTTTACGAATCCAACCAATCAGGATTGGTCTGAGCAGGCTAACCCAGTGCTCATTTTGAGGCCGGGGGCTATGCCTGTAATCCCTTGGCTGTTTCGCAGCTCAGGGATTACAGTTGAAGTGCACATGACAGAGTGGCCGGCTGTAGACAGCTGGCCACTCTGTCATGCGCGCTGGGCAGTCATTCTGCAATAGGCAGGAATTTGTCTGCCTGCCCCACCATCCCGCTTGCGGTAGCGCGGCCAGCAGCACACAGGATAATACAATGCTAATTACCATTTTATTATTCTTTGTGTTCCTGCTGTGCTCGCAGCAAGGGGGGGGCGACGCTCTTCCGCCTTAACACAGGAGCCGCCGCTGAGTGCAGATTGAACCAGTGCGCTTTTATGTTCAGGGTTGTAGGTTGGTTAGTAAGATTGGGGGGGGGATGAGCTTCAAATTTTCCAACAATCACGCTGGCATATAATGTTAAAATACATTATGCGATAAGCAGGACACGTACGAGGGGCTAAGGAGGCAGTGGAAAGGGGGGACAAATGCAGATTGGTAGGGGTATTAAGTGAGAGAAAACACAATATTGTCAAATAACCAAAATTTATGAAGACTTTCAAAGCAGAGAGGGAGAGTGTGCGTGCATTTTTGTCTGTGTTTATGTAAAAATTCCTGGTGAAAGCCAACAGACACCTCACCATACCCAACTGAAAGCACCCGTACCCAACTATTTACCAGAAAAAACATTTATTGGGTTGTAACACCCCAAATCCCCCACCCCTCCTGAAGCTATGCCCCGGTTTGTGGTCCTCGGCAGAAGGAATATGGCTTGGGACCCTTTTATTCCCAGTAGCGGATGAATGACATCCCATATGCCCTTGTGGTGGAACCGAAGCACAGCACCCTAACATAGCATGTGTATTTGTAAAGCCCATCGTTCACCCCCAAAGGGGTATCTTGGCGCTGAATAACAGATGTTTATTGTTACCCAACTCAATGGTAGTCATTTTATCGACCTCAGAAGGCTGACAGGCTGAGTGGACCCGCCGGGATTTGAACCTGTGACACAGGCCCCTACAGTGGATGCATTAGTCCACGGAACCACCAGACCCTGGGCTCCAACTCGCCCTCCAGCACCCCGAGGACACTCTTGAGACCCGACTACTGCAGGGTTTTCCTGCTTCCGGTTAAACTCATCACAAATGCTGCATGTTTATCCTTCCCTTCCAAGTATCTTTTCCGATTAAAATCCGTTTATTTCAATTTGCTGGCCTGGATAATCCATCATTTTTTACGAAAGGAGATTTCCATGTTTTCGAGAGTGTGCAGTCAGATGTAAAGGCCAGGCCTGTGTGCCCTCCCCCTACACACGCCACAAAGGGGCTCTCTGCTCCAGACCTAGGCCAGGCCTGTGTGCCCCGCCCCCTACACACACCACAAAGGGGCTCTCTGCTCCAGACCTAGGCCAGGCCTGTGTGGCCCCCCCCTACACACGCCACAAAGGGGCTCTCTGCTCCAGACCTAGGCCAGGCCTGTGTGCCCCCCCCCCTACACACGCCACCAAAGGGCTCTCTGCTCCAGACCTAGGCCAGGCCGGTGTGCCCCCCCTACACACGCCACAAAGGGGCTCTCTGCTCCAGACCTAGGCCAGGCCTGTGTGCCCCCCCTACACACGCCACAAAGGGGCTCTCTGCTCCAGACCTAGGCCAGGCCTGTGTGCCCCCTACACACGTCACAAAGGGGCTCTCTGCTCCAGACCTAGGCCAGGCCTGTGTGCCCCCCCCCTACACACGCCACAAAGGGGCTCTCTGCTCCAGACCTAGGCCAGGCCTGTGTGCCCTCCCCTATACACGCCACAAAGGGGCTCTCTGCTCCAGACCTAGGCCAGGCCTGTGTGCCCCCCTACACACGCTACAAAGGGGCTCTCTGCTCCAGACCTAGGCCAGGCCTGTGTGCCCTCCCCTATACACGCCACAAAGGGGCTCTCTGCTCCAGACCTAGGCCAGGCCTGTGTGCCCCCCCTACACACGCTACAAAGGGGCTCTCTGCTCCAGACCTAGGCCAGGCCTGTGTGCCCCCCCCTACACACGCCACAAAGGGGCTCTCTGCTCCAGACCTAGGCCAGGCCTGTGTGCCCTACCCCTACACACGCCACAAAGGGGCTCTCTGCTCCAGACCTAGGCCAGGCCTGTGTGCCCTCCCCTACACACGCCACAAAGGGGCTCTCTGCTCCAGACCTAGGCCAGGCCTGTGTGCCCCCCTACACACGCCACAAAGGGGCTCTCTGCTCCAGACCTAGGCCAGGCCTGTGTGCCCTCCCCCTACACACGCCACAAAGGGGCTCTCTGCTCCAGACCTAGGCCAGGCCTGTGTGCCCTCCCCTACACACGCCACAAAGGGGCTCTCTGCTCCAGACCTAGGCCAGGCCTGTGTGCCCTCCCCTACACACGCCACAAAGGGGCTCTCTGCTCCAGACCTAGGCCAGGCCTGTGTGCCCTCCCCTACACACGCCACAAAGGGGCTCTCTGCTCCAGACCTAGGCCAGGCCTGTGTGCCCTCCCCCTACACACGCCACAAAGGGGCTCTCTGCTCCAGACCTAGGCCAGGCCTGTGTGCCCTCCCCCTACACACGCCACAAAGGGGCTCTCTGCTCCAGACCTAGGCCAGGCCTGTGTGCCCTCCCCCTACACACGCCACAAAGGGGCTCTCTGCTCCAGACCTAATCACGGTGTGCGAAAAAGATGAATTTCCATTAGTGCTACAGCTTTTTAAGACCCTAAAACCTCTCACAAATAAGAGCTGGGGTTTCGGTGGCTTCACTAGAATGCATCTTGTTTCATATACGACTGAAGCATTCTTCAACAGGAGACGTCAGTGTTGGGGGGCCCCCCCCCCCCAGTGTGCCCAGACTGTGCCTCTCTCGTACCACTGGATGCTGTGCCCTTCATTTTCGCTCCCTGCACCCAACCACTGACATCCATTTTTTTCGGTACGTGAGGTACCCACAAAGCTGTCTACATGAAAATTCCTGAAATGACTTCCAAATTGTCATTACTTTCTACTGAGCCACCCGGATACATATGCTATCAAAGCTCATCCCGGACAAGGTTGTGCTGTTTGGAGCAGATGTCTTAATACCAGGCTCAATTTGTTCTCCGTGAACGAATGCAGCGATTTTCGGTTGAGAGAGCCCGATCAGGTTCTGTCACTCCGCCAGCATGTGCTCGATCAGGTTCTGTCACTCCGCCAGCATGTGCTCGATCAGGTTCTGTCACTCCGCCAGCATGTGCTCGATGGGTTTCTGTCACTCCGTCAGCATGTGCCTGATTGGGTTCTGTTTCTCTGTCAGCGTGTGCCTGATTGGGTTCTGTTTCTCTGTCAGCGTGTGCCTGATTGGGTTCTGTCACTCCGTCAGCGTGTGCCTGATTGGGTTCTGTTTCTCTGTCAGCGTGTGCCTGATCGGGTTCTGTCACTCCGCCAGCATGTGCCTGATTGGGTTCTGTCACTCCGTCAGCGTGTGCCTGATTGGGTTCTGTTTCTCTGTCAGTGTGTGCCTGATCGGGTTCTGTCACTCCGTCAGCGTGTGCCTGATTGGGTTCTGTTTCTCTGTCAGCGTGTGCCTGATCGGGTTCTGTCACTCCGTCAGCATGTGCCTGATTGGGTTCTGTCACTCTGTCAGCGTGTGCCCGATCGGGTTCTGTCACTCCGCCAGCATGTGCCTGATTGGGTTCTGTTTCTCTGTCAGCATGTGCCTGATTGGGTTCTGTTTCTCTGTCAGCGTGTGCCCGATCGGGTTCTGTCACTCCGCCAGCATGTGCCTGATTGGGTTCTGTTTCTCTGTCAGCATGTGCCTGATCGGGTTCTGTCACTCCGTCAGCGTGTGCCTGATTGGGTTCTGTTTCTCTGTCAGCGTGTGCCTGATCGGTTCTGTCACTCCGCCAGCATGTGCCTGATTGGGTTCTGTCACTCCGCCATCATGTGCCTGATTGGGTTCTGTTTCTCTGTCAGCATGTGCCTGATTGGGTTCTGTTTCTCTGTCAGCGTGTGCCCGATCGGGTTCTGTCACTCCGCCAGAATGTGCCTGATTGGGTTCTGTTTCTCTGTCAGCGTGTGCCTGATTGGGTTCTGTTTCTCTGTCAGCGTGTGTCTGATCGGGTTCTGTCACTCCGTCAGCGTGTGCCTGATAAGTTTCTGTCACTCCTTCCATGTGTGCCTGATCCGGTTCGGTCACTCCGTCAGTGTGTGCCCGATCGGGTTCCGTCAATCCGTAAGCGTGTGCCTGATCGGGTTCTGTCAATTCGTCAGGGTGTGCCTGAACAGGTTCTGATGGATGTTCTGTCCCTCCATCAGAGTGTGCCTGATCGGGTTCTGTCACTCCGCCAGAATTTTACTCATTCATCGAAGGGAAATTAATCCCGAAATGCATTGGGTGACGCGAATAAAGTCGTGATATGCGGAAACACGTATTCCTCCTGTGTTTGTGTTAACACCAGCGCATGCAGATGAATGAGTAAAATAAACTGAAGAAGAAAAATGTTAAACGATAAAAGATTAAGTCATAAAATAAGGAGTAAAAAGAGGTGAAATTGAAAATTTGATTTATTGGATTCATACAATCCAGGATTGGGCTGTGCAGCCGGATTGGTTCCATAGAGTGGTTCCATTGGGGTTTGGTCTTGACCAGGTTCTGCCACTCCATCAGCATGTGCCTGACCAGGTTCTGCCACTCCATCATCGTGTGCCTGAACAGTTTCTGTCACTCACCAGCATGTGCCTGAACAGTTTCTGTCACTCCACCAGCATGTGCCTGAACAGGTTTGGTCACCCTGTCAGCGTGTGCCTGATGGGGTTCTCACTCCTTCTACGAGTGCCTGATCGGTTTCTGTAACACCACCAGCATGTGCCTGAACAGTTTCTGTTGCTTTGTCAGCGTGTGCCTGATCGAGGTCTGTCACTCCTTCCATGAGTGCCAATCGTATTCTGTCACTCCATCAATGTGTGCCTGACAGGTCGTGTTCTCCATCAGCGCGTGCCCGATCGGGTTCTGTAACTCCGTCAGCGTGTGTCATATCAGGTTCCAGATGGATTCTGCCACTCTATCTGCATGCCCCTACCAGGTCCTGTCCCTCCATCAGTGTGTGCCAGATCAGATTCTGTCACTCCTTCCATGTGTGCCTTACCAGGTCCTGTCCCTCCATCAGTGTGTACCAGATCAGGTTCTATCACTATCAGCACACCCCTGACCAGGTCCTGTCCCTCCATCAGTGTGTACCAGATCAGGTTCTGTCACTTCTTGCAAGTGTGCCTGACCAGTTTCTGTCACTCCATCAGTGTGTGCCTGATCTGCTTCTGTCAATCTATCAGCATTGTCTGACGAAGTTCAGAGTGTGCCCAATCAGGTTCTGTCACTCCTTCCATTTTTGCCTGAGTGGGTTCAGCACTCCATCAGCGTGTGGCCGACCTGGTACTATCATTCCATCAGTATGCTGTTATATTCCATATAGGTACCCTATATAGGCGCAGGTAACACTGCAACCTTTCACCTATATCCTTCCCTACATTACATACATTTTGCGACCCCATTGGGAATCGCAATCAGTGTCTCTGACACTGTAGTACATTGTAAATTGCACCTCGCAATTTGATCGGGTTCTGTCAATCCGTCATCGTGTGCCTGAACAGTTTCTGTCACTCACCAGCATGTGCCTGAACAGTTTCTGTCACTCACTCATTCATCGAAGGGAAATTAATCCCGAAATGCATTGGGTGACGCGAATAAAGTCGTGGTATGCGGAAACACGTATTCCTCCTGTGTTTGTGTTAACACCAGCGCATGCAGATGAATGAGTAAAATAAATTGAAGAAGAAAAATGTTAAACGATAAAAGATTAAGTCATAAAATAAGGAGTAAAAAGAGGTGAAATTGAAAATTTGATTTATTGGATTCATACAATCCAGGATTGGGCTGTGCAGCCGGATTGGTTCCATAGAATGGTTCCATCGTGTTTGGTCTTGTTGAAAAGCGCAACGGGGACAGGGCGCGAATCGAGCTTGCACGCCTATATAAAGTTGAAATGGTCAAGCATGGAGAAGACAAAGCGTAACAAAGAACGGTGTGCATCTCACCATCCATGAACAATGTTAGAATTAATTTCTGTCCTCACTGTGAGATGGCACCCATGTTGAAAGCGGAGAATACGGAGAGTACTGTGACCTGTAAACATGATGAAAATCACAGGAGGGGTGTTTCCTGTCATGAACGGCTTCTAACAACTTGGGGTGATAAATGGACTTTTTTCAGACTGCAAAATAGCAATTTTTTAATGACGGACTATATGATTAATGTATTGGAAAACATCGCATTTGAAAGAAAGGGTTTGGAACATGAAATAAGGGAAATGCAAATTTAAAGATGTTAATTGGATGCATTACAGTAGCTACCGGGTTCGGGTTGGGTAACTAGAATGAGTGAGATAACGGCCAAGGGCATTCTGGGGCAGGTAGTATTAGAAAATCATAGTAGGAATGAAGGCTATCGGGTAAGATATGGAATCCGTTTCGCAGTTTGGATATAGCTTTTACGCACGTGTCAGACCGTTATCTGTTAATTGAGAGGGGAGATATAAGGTGGAGTGAACTCACAGCAGTTAAAGCAGCTTTTGGTATGATTGATGAAATGGCTTCGGCACAGCAGGAAAATGGCGCGGCGTGGTGGGATTTTTTATCTTTGCGGATATGATGTGAACTTGGGAGTCCGGGTTTTTAATAAAGAACACATATCTCGGTAAGCTTAGTGAGGAGTTGGAGTATAGGGGATTATGTAGCAGGTGGAGTGGTAATATATGGGGGAAGAGGTTATTGAGTGAAGCAGGGTATGGTGGTTTCTGAACTAGAGTTGTCCGGGGGTTGGAAAAGGCTCAGTAAGGTATGATTGTTGGAAAGGGGAGGTAGCGAATGACCTTTCAAGACTGTATTCGTGCAGGCGATGTTTTCACAGTGAATGAATGTAATTTAAGTTTTATATTGAATTTAGGAATACAACATGTATACTGATGGCGGTGTCGTTGAATTCTTGCATTGCAGATACCCCTGACGAAGGGAAATTAATCCCGAAATGCATTGGGTGACGCGAATAAAGTTGTGATATGCGGAAACACGTATTCCTCCTGTGTTTGTGTTAACACCAGCGCATGCAGATGAATGAGTAAAATAAATTGAAGAAAAATGTTAAACGATAAAATATTAAGTCATAAAATAAGGAGTAAAAAGAGGTGAAATTGAAAATTTGATTTATTGGATTCATACAATCCAGGATTGGGCTGTGCAGCCGGATTGGTTCCATAGAGTGGTTCCATCGTGTTTGGTCCTGACCAGGTTCTGCCACTCCATTAGCATGTGCCTGACCAGGTTCTGTCACTTCGTCAGCATGTGCCTGATCGGGTTCTGTCAATCCGTCAGCGTGTGCCTGAACAGTTTCTGTCAATCCGTCAGCGTGTGCCTGAACAGTTTCTGTCACTCCACCAGCATGTGCCTGAACAGGTTCGGTCACCCTGTCAGCGTGTGCCTGATGGGGTTCTCGCTCCTTCTACGAGTGCCTGATCGGTTTCTGTACCACCACCGGCATGTGCCTGAACAGTTTCTGTTGCTTCGTCAGCGTGTGCCTGATCGAGGTCTGTCACTCCTTCCATGAGTGCCAATCGTATTCTGTCACTCCATCAATGTGTGCCTGACAGGTCGTATTCTCCATCAGTGCGTGCCCGATCGGGTTCTGTAACTCCGTCAGCGTGTATCATATCAGGTTCCAGATGGATTTTGCCACTCTATCTGCATGCCCCTACCAGGTCCTGTCCCTCCGTCAGTGTGTGCCAGATCAGATTCTGTCACTCCTTCCATGTGTGCCTTACCAGGTCCTGTCCCTCCATCAGTGTGTACCAGATCAGGTTCTATCACTATCAGCACACCCCTGACCAGGTCCTGTCCCTCCATCAGTGTGTACCAGATCAGGTTCTGTCACTTCTTGCAAGTGTGCCTGACCAGTTTCTGTCACTCCATCAGTGTGTGCTTGATCTGCTTCTGTCAATCTATCAGCATTGTCTGACGAAGTTCAGAGTGTGCCCAATCAGGTTCTGTCACTCCTTCCATTTTTGCCTGAGTGGGTTCAGCACTCCATCAGCGTGTGGCCGACCTTGTACTATCATTCCATCAGTATGCTGTTATATTCCATATAGGTACCCTATATAGGCGCAGGTAACACTGCAACCTTTCACCTATATCCTTCCCTACATTACATACATAACGGTTCTTAGGCACTGACCTTTCACCTAGATATGACACTGCATTCAGAACGCAGGTTTTTCCCTGGTTCGATTCTCATACATTATGCATGAGGCTTCTTGGAAGCACAGCAGGACTAACAGTAGGATTACCATCTCCTGTATAATATCTCTGTATAAAGTTCAGGCCCAACGTCATCCTTTAGGCCGACACAGAAACACAGCAAGGTAGGACCCCTGGGGAGACCTATGGTGTATATACAGCACATCTTGCTTAGGAAGAGAGAGGAGACCGTGACTTCCCGGCTGACACACTGACCAGAGACGCTGAGGTTTCTGCACGCAGACGCTCCATCTAGCAGTGGTCTAACATCCCTCGCGGGGTGTCCAACTCGAGACCAGGACGGGGTCCCACATTCTCTAAACTCTCAGCTAATGGGGTGGACTAGATCCTAGAGGGATTCTTGGCATAACACCTACATAGATGCTAGGTACATCTAGTTAGGGAGTCATCATAGGAGTATGCACTTTTTAGGTCGAGCCTCGAGTAGCGCGCAAGCGTTGCTCTGCGAGACTTATAGTTAGGGAGTTTGAAAAGCTGACCAGACATTCGTGCGTCATGGCCTTTTACCTGCGGTTACGCGCGCAGCAGACATGTGTTTCCAATTATCGTGCCCAGACGCGGGCGCGATAATTGGAAACACATGCCTGCCGTGCGTGTAATCGCAGGCAAAAGGCCATGACGCACGAGCGTCTGGTCAGCTCTGCAGGCTGCCGCGCTCGCTCGCCCCCGCTCCTCTCTTGTTTGGACTTGCCCTGTTCATCAGTTTCTAAAATCCAGCCACCCCACGTTGCGCCCGCAGAACACAAGGACGCAACCGTACACTTGCCACAGCGCTCCGACAACTATCGCAACTCTCGACTGTGAAAGCAAGGGCTTCGCTCCTCTTGATCAAACTGTGTGATCTTAAGCAAACACTGCCCCAGATCCCTGCGCCTCAGATACCCTGTAAGCCAGCCGTTGCGTGGAGGCGGGTGGGTCCACTCCCACCGGAGACGCAAGCGGAGACAGCCACCGAGGGAACCGGTCAGTGATCACTACGCACAACGGCTCCGTTATCTCACCAGCCAGAGCAGGACTGAACCAGGCTGCCTTACTTCACAATTACCTGTTCTCGTGTCTTCAATTGAGAAATCTCCGGACGCCTCCTTTCCCCCCCCAAAACCGAGGCCCCTTGCCATGCCACAGGGTGAAGGTACAGCGGCCCCTTAAGTGCTGTCCATGTTGCGGCGCCTTCCACCTCTCCAGGGCGCAGCTGTTGCTCGCTGGCCGCCGCTCGGGCTTCTGCAGCTCCACTGATCAGCCGGGGCCAACCCGGCGCATTTTTTTCTTTTTTTCTATTTCAAAACACACCCAAAGACTGTGTCACGTGCGCCTGTCCGGAAGTGCTTCGAGTAAACACTATTCTGCCGGAGTGCGTTATGCTCACATTTGGACTTGCCCTGCGTCTTTAGGAGGGGTAAAAACACAGACGTGGGGTTGAGCTGACAGACTGCCGTGCAGACATGATGTCACAGAATTTCTCAAGCCAACGTTGGATGTTCAGTTCCTTAACGCTGCATAGTCAATTAAATAAAATGCAAAGTTGAAACAACTGTGATGGTGCACTGGCCATGTGCCTTTTGAAATAAAATGCTAATTAGTGTAGGAAGGTGGAATCTGACTATATGGTTGCCCCCACTTTTTTTATGGTGTTTTGCTGGTTTATGACTTAGTTGGACTGGGACCCTGCTATTCAGGGCCCCAGTCTATCTGCTCTCTCTAAATGACATGGAGTGCACTCTAGGTGCACTAGTGATTGGATACTGTGGTGCCTTGCGAGTCCCTAGTATATGGTACCTTAGGTACCAAGGGCATAGGTACTTCACAGGCCTACCAGGGGATGCAGCATGTATTATGCCACCCCTGGGAAGCAGACTAAATCTGACACCACAGGCCTGCTACTGCAGCCTGGGTGAGGTGGTGCTAGCACCCCTCACTGAGATATAGGTTTCCTATATCTCTCCTGCACACACCTATAAACCTATCAGTCACCCCTAAGGCAGGCCCTATCAATCCTGAGGGCAGGGTGCTTGGCTTCTATGTGAGGGGGTGCCTCTGCTTGAGCAGGGCCCCTCTGCAGCTCTCAGAGTCTATTCTCTGGGGCTGTTTGTGGATGCGGTTAAACCATATACTCTTAAGTGCATTATATCCTCGCGGTAAAATGCTAACTTTGGAATGGCTGCATCAAAACATGTCGTGTTTGGTGTCAAACATCTTGGAATACTACCCCCCCGCCAATCCTGGCGGCGGGGGTAGCATTCCACCCTTCTAGAGGGATAAGACATGTACCTGCTGTGGAAACGCGGTAGAATGCTGCAGAGCCCTGGCATCACAAAATGGATGCCACCAGTCACAGACACTGGGCTGCCCTCCTGCTGATGACCGAAACTCACAGTGGAGGAAGCCCAACAATAGGCATCCTGTCACAGGGAGGTGTAACCACCTCCCAGACAGGGTTTAGTGTATTGGGGCTGGGTGGGTGCACTCTTAGAGTGCTTTGAAGTCCTGCACTGGGGGAGCAGAAGGCTCCTCTGTGCATATGCCAGTTCAAACCAGCTCAGGGGCTACCTGCCCCTGCTCTGGCGCGAAACTGGACAAAGGGAAGTGGGTGTAGCCACCCCTCCCTTGACCCTCCCATAGGTGGGGTCATAGAGCTAGTCCATCCCCTCTTTTTAGTATAAGAGGGGAACCTTGCCATTGCAAAGCAGATAACCCCTGGACGACGCTCTACAAGAAGAATCCTGGCCCTTCGACGTTCCACTACCTTTGGAAGACAGAAGAATCTCCCTTGGAGTCAAGGAGTGACTCCCCTGCTTGGCAGGCACCAAAAACGACAACGACGGTCGCAAACTACGCCGCTCCCGCCGGAGTCCGAAGTCCCTGCAGCCCAGGAAGTGGATTTCCTGACCTCTCCCAGGCCATCGTGAGTCCCCAGCGAAGCTGAGGCAAGTGGACCCCACGAGTAACGAGGAACCGCGACCCCTGGGTACCGTGCACTATTGTCGAGTGCAACCCCTTCACAACGTTCTACGAACCTGTGCTTTGGACCACGTGTGGTCCCGACCTCCAGCAGGAATCCCTCCGAAGATCAGAGGCCTACACCGTCCCGAGTGACCGTGGGCCCCTGTTGAGTGATTCCGCCCGAGGTGTCTTCGCGATCCCTTGCCTGCTGGCTTGTGGGTCCCCAGAAGACTTCTTAAAGAAACCAAAGGGCTCCCCTGGTTGCTCCAGGCCTGCCCTGACTTACCCTCGCTGGGTGAGTTCCACAGACCTTGCTGGTCTGCGCCATCGACTTTTCTTCATCTCCCCGAGACTTGCGGCTGCCAAGGCTTGTTGGCTCCGATCGAGTTGCCGACACCGCAGTCAGCTGCAGACGTCGAGGGACACACCGAATCCAGCTCCTGGTCGTCGTCGACGCCTCCTGGACCACGTGGCTGAAGAGTCAAGGCACCCGCAACCGACCTGAATCACTCGACGACGGTGGGCATCCATCTTCCTTGCCCCGAGTCACTGCCAAGTGACTTTGAACACTGTCCCTTCTGCTTTCAGGTCATCCTTCTTCAGAATCCAGGCTTGGATTCCACCGGACACTTCTTCAGCTCCCGCAAGCAGCAAGTCTTCTTTGTTCGCCATTGAAAACGACGCCGCGACCCGACACCAAAGGACACCTGTGCACCCGGCTTCCCTGGGTGAGGTAACTCCAGCACAACGGTGCTCCTGTGGGTGTGGGCCCTAGAACGACTTACCCTGTAAGTGACTTGCTTGTAGGTTCTATAGAAGTATCCTAAAACTCTTTATTTCCAACCGCGACTTGCCCCATTGAAGTCAACGGCGATCCGCGCCTGTGTATCTACACTGCACGCGTCCCCCGTGGGTCCTTTACTTACCTGCCTTGGGTGGTTTCGTGAGGCCCCAGCACTTCTGAAGGCCCTAGGCCTTGTCTCCCTGCAAGTCGTTGTCCCTAAGTCTCTTACTTAGTATATGGTCTGGTACGCCCCTAGGGCCCCAGCCATATTTTGTGCTTAACTTATTGTGAAACGTTGATTTGTGCATATGTTTGTCTTCTAATCTCATAAAGAGATTAGTAGAGAGTTATTTAGAAATAAATACATATATATTTGATATATATACCTGTGTGGTGTCTTTTCATTTGGTGATTCAAGAGATTATATGGTAAAACAAGCTGCTTTACATTCCTCCGAGACTTAGCCTGAAGGCTGCTCTCCACAGCTACCACTAGGATAGCTTTCTTTAAAAGGTTGTCTTAAACCTATCTACCATAAGAGTCGATTTGCCCTGGTGCAAGGTGTCCACTTTAATTAGTGAACAGCATATACCAGGCCAACTTCTCACATTGGTGGGCAGCGTGTGGGATTCCAGCTTGCCATTGTTTTACCAGAAAATCTCTATTTGAATTACTAACTGAAAACCATTATAGGTACTCAAGGTACATATAAAGTCAAGCTTAGTATCAATAAGTTCTACTGAACTTAGAGCTGGGTGCCAAGGGATAGCACACCCTTTCCACAGCTCAAGCTAGGATCAGTAGGTCACAAACTAGTGTAGGTAGTACAACACTGCACAACACTAGAATGTCCTTAAAGAGTGGACCCAGTGGATCCACTCAGCCTCAGTATAAGGACATGGCTTTCTCTGACTTGAGAGCCATGTGTGTTGACAGACACCTGAGGCTAGGACAGAGTCCCTCAACACTACACCTGATAGATCTGCTGACAGCAGATGACCTTAGATTGGCTCTAGGAGCTAGGGGGTCTGAATCAGTGGGTGGGTCAGTCATAGTATCTGGGTCAGATGATGAAAATCAGAATGACCAAGACTCTGTGATTGAAGGGCCAGGCTTCAAGGGGCCTGAAAAGGACAGAGGAATTCTCCATAAGAGAACTGACAGAGAGGAGGAGAGGCACAGATCCCCTTCCAGGGAATCTGACCACTCTTATCACTCTGGCAGAGAATCTGTCCAGCAGAGGAACTCATACTTTCCCTTAAGAGAGACCTCCTCTGAGAGAAGGTGCAAACTGCTCCAGTATGAGGAAGCCAAAGTGGCCCTCAGAACCAAGCAGTTGGCACTGGATAGAGAAGCCCTGGAGATCCAGAGAGCTTCCAGAAGGGAGGGTTTAGAACCCCCTGGTGGCAGCAACAGTGTCCCTAGAGGCAGAGAATATGTCCCTGACCATAGGAACCTGAGCAAGGTTGTTCCTCCCTACCAGAGTGGGGATGATATCCACAAGTGGATAACTGCTATGGAGAGGGCCTGTAGAGTACAGCAGGTCCCCCAAAAGCAGTGGGCAGCAATCTTGTGGCTCTCCTTTTCAGATAAAGGAAGAGACAAGCTCCTCACTGTTAGAGAAGAGGATGCTGATGATTATGAGGTCCTGAAGAGTGCACTGATAGATGGGTTTGGCTTAACCACTGAGCAGTACAGGTTGAAGTTCAGAGATACCCAGAAGGCACAGACTCAGGACTGGACTGACTTTGTAGATTGTGCATCCAAGGCTCTGGAGGGTTGGCTGGTTGGCAGTAGGGTTACTGATTTCAAAGGATTTTATAATCTAATGATGAGAGAACAGATCCTTAATAATTGTCAAAAACAGCTTTTACACCAGTACCTGGTGGACTCTGATCTGACCTCTCCCCAAGAATTGGGAAAGAAGGCAGACAAATGGGTCAGAACCAGGGTAAGGCCTAAGATTCAGGGTGGTGACCACAAGAAAGATTCTACCAAGTCCCAAGAGAAAGGTGGGGATAAATCTAAGGATACGTCCACTACAGGGCCCCAAAAGTCCTCTTCTGGGGGTGGGTCCCAAACTCCTTCCTCTCCTGAAAAGAAACCCTATTGCCATGTCTGTAAAAAGCCTGGGCACTGGAAATCTGATCCCAGTTGTCCCAGGATTGGCAATAAAGAACATGTTCCTCCAACAACTACTACCACCCCTCCTGGTACTACCAGTAGTAATCCTCCAGTTGGGAGTAGTGCACCCAAAAAGTTAGGTGCTTTTGCAAGAGGAACAGAGGTGGGCCCTAGTTTAGACAGGACCCCCTCAACAGACTCCTCAGATTCTGATGGTGGTATAGGATTTGCCACCTTTACCATGGGTCCCACAGCATTGGGCAGGTACAGACTGGAGACAATAATTAATGGTCAGAAAGCTGTGGCATTTAGGGACACAGGGGCTAGTGTCACCATGGTGGCAGGGAAACTAGTCCCCCCTCACCAGCTTTTACCGGAGTTTAAATACCAGGTGACCAACATTGATGGTGTCAGAACAGATCACCCCATGGCCATAGTCAATCTCAGCTGGGAGGGAGTCACAGGCCCAAAAAGAGTGGCAGTGTCCCCAACCTTACCTGTAGATTGCCTGATGGGCAATGATCTGGAAATTTCAGCCTGGGCTGAAGTTGAACACCAAACCCATCTGAGAATGTTGGGTGTCCCTGCAAAGGTTAGTGGGGCTGTGATGGCCACAGCCCCAGCCCAAGATTTTGGAGAGATGGAGCCTGGAAGAATGGCCCACTCTCCCCCAAAAGAGAGCACAAGGGTTGGATAAAAGTCTTCTTCCCCCCAGACAGTAGGTAAGGGTCAGCCTCCTCAGGGAACTGACCCTACCCCTAGTGAAGGAACTGCCACAGAGGTAGTCAGGCCTGGCCTGACCACCCCCCTGATTGCAGAGGACCCTTCCAAGGTGGTACCCAGTCTGGAGCAGGTAAACTGCCCCTCTCTACCCTGCCTCAGTCAGCCCAGGGCTGCAGAGGTCAGGGAGGTCAGTGGACCCCCAGGGCCCCCTGTCCAGAGGAACCCCCCAACAGCAGATTAGGGGCACCCAGGCTAGTAGCCCTAGCCAGGTGGAAATTCCTCAACCCACTGAGGGATCCCCCATACCTTTATGTAGGGACCTCCCCCAGAAGGACTCTGTTAGGCAAGGGCAAACCTGGGACCAAAAGGTTCCAAACATGCCATGTCCCTCCAGTGTTCCACCCAAAGGGACCCAACCCACGGCTGTAGGCAGTCAAAGGTTGACCCTTAGAGCAAAGTACCACTCAGTCATGGAAAGACAGGCATACATGGTGACCAGTGAGCTGAGAAAGCTGAGGCCAACATTCCTAGGGCCTCACTTCCCTACTCAGACACCTCACCAGCCTGGTACTTTACCAAAGCACACCACAGGTAGTGATTCCCCATGGTGGAGACCCTCTCATACCCTTAGGGTGAGGGATTGCTTAGTGGACCATAAGACAGGGGGCAACCATGCTAGTGCAGGTGCTTCCTTATATGGCCACTTAGTCAATAAAGGCTCAACTGGCTAAGGTTAGCCTTATCTCCTTTCGTTGGGGGGGTTATGTAGGAAGGTGGAATCTGACTATATGGTTGCCCCCACTTTTTTATGGTGTTTTGCTGGTTTATGACTTAGTTGGACTGGGACCCTGCTATTCAGGGCCCCAGTCTATCTGCTCTCTCTAAATGACATGGAGTGCACTCTAGGTGCACTAGTGATTGGATACTGTGGTGCCTTGTGAGTCCCTAGTATATGGTACCTTAGGTACCAAGGGCATAGGTACTTCACAGGCCTACCAGGGGCTGCAGCATGTATTATGCCACCCCTGGGAAGCAGACTAAATCTGACACCACAGGCCTGCTACTGCAGCCTGGGTGAGGTGGTGCTAGCACCCCTCACTGAGATATAGGTTTCCTATATCTCTCCTGCACACACCTATAAACCTATCAGTCACCCCTAAGGCAGGCCCTATCAATCCTGAGGGCAGGGTACTTGGCTTCTATGTGAGGGGGTGCCTCTGCTTGAGCAGGGCCCCTCTGCAGCTCTCAGAGTCTATTCTCTGGGGCTGTTTGTGGATGCGGTTAAACCATATACTCTTAAGTGCATTATATCCTCGCGGTAAAATGCTAACTTTGGAATGGCTGCATCAAAACATGTCGTGTTTGGTGTCAAACATCTTGGAATACTACCCCCCCGCCAATACTGGCGGCGGGGGTAGCATTCCACCCTTCTAGAGGGATAAGACATGTACCTGCTGTGGAAACGCGGTAGAATCCTGCAGAGCCCTGGCATCACAAAATGGATGCCACCAGTCACAGACACTGGGCTGCCCTCCTGCTGATGACCGAAACTCACAGTGGAGGAAGCCCAACAATAGGCATCCTGTCACAGGGAGGTGTAACCACCTCCCAGACAGGGTTTAGTGTATTGGGGCTGGGTGGGTGCACTCTTAGAGTGCTTTGAAGTCCTGCACTGGGGGAGCAGAAGGCTCCTCTGTGCATATGCCAATTCAAACCAGCTCAGGGGCTACCTGACCCTGCTCTGGCGCGAAACTGGACAAAGGGAAGTGGGTGTAGCCACCCCCTCCCTTGACCCTCCCATAGGTGGGGTCATAGAGCTAGTCCATCCCCTCTTTTTAGTATAAGAGGGGGAACCTTGCCATTGCAAAGCAGATAACCCCTGGACGACGCTCTACAAGAAGAATCCTGGCCCTTCGACGTTCCACTACCTTTGGAAGACAGAAGAATCTCCCTTGGAGTCAAGGAGTGACTCCCCTGCTTGGCAGGCACCAAAAACGACAACGACGGTCGCAAACTACGCCGCTCCCGCCGGAGTCCGAAGTCCCTGCAGCCCAGGAAGTGGATTTCCTGACCTCTCCCAGACCATCGTGAGTCCCCAGCGAAGCTGAGGCAAGTGGACCCCACGAGTAACGAGGAACCGCGACCCCTGGGTACCGTGCACTATTGTCGAGTGCAACCCCTTCACAACGTTCTACGAACCTGTGCTTTGGACCACGTGTGGTCCCGACCTCCAGCAGGAATCCCTCCGAAGATCAGAGGCCTACACCGTCCCGAGTGACCGTGGGCCCCTGTTGAGTGATTCCGCCCGAGGTGTCTTCGCGATCCCTTGCCCGCTGGCTTGTGGGTCCCCAGAAGACTTCTTAAAGAAACCAAAGGGCTCCCCTGGTTGCTCCAGGCCTGCCCTGACTTACCCTCGCTGGGTGAGTTCCACAGACCTTGCTGGTCTGCGCCATCGACTTTTCTTCATCTCCCCGAGACTTGCGGCTGCCAAGGCTTGTTGGCTCCGATCGAGTTGCCGACACCGCAGTCAGCTGCAGACGTCGAGGGACACACCGAATCCAGCTCCTGGTTGTCGTCGACGCCTCCTGGACCACGTGGCTGAAGAGTCAAGGCACCCGCAACCGACCTGAATCACTCGACGACGGTGGGCATCCATCTTCCTTGCCCCGAGTCACTGCCAAGTGACTTTGAACACTGTCCCCTCTGCTTTCAGGTCATCCTTCTTCAGAATCCAGGCTTGGATTCCACCGGACACTTCTTCAGCTCCCGCAAGCAGCAAGTCTTCTTTGGTCGCCATTGAAAACGACGCCGCGACCCGACACCAAAGGACACCTGTGCACCCGGCTTCCCTGGGTGAGGTAACTCCAGCACAACGGTGCTCCTGTGGGTGTGGGCCCTAGAACGACTTACCCTGTAAGTGACTTGCTTGTAGGTTCTATAGAAGTATCCTAAAACTCTTTATTTCCAACCGCGACTTGCCCCATTGAAGTCAACGGCGATCCGCGCCTGTGTATCTACACTGCACGCGTCCCCCGTGGGTCCTTTACTTACCTGCCCCAGCACTTCTGAAGGCCCTAGGCCTTGTCTCCCTGCAAGTCGTTGTCCCTAAGTCTCTTACTTAGTATATGGTCTGGTACGCCCCTAGGGCCCCAGCCATATTTTGTGCTTAACTTATTGTGAAACGTTGATTTGTGCATATGTTTGACTTCTAATCTCATAAAGAGATTAGTAGAGTTATTTAGAAATAAATACATATATATTTGATATATATACCTGTGTGGTGTCTTTTCATTTGGTGATTCAAGAGATTATATGGTAAAACAAGCTGCTTTACATTCCTCCGAGACTTAGCCTGAAGGCTGCTCTCCACAGCTACCACTAGGATAGCTTTCTTTAAAAGGTTGTCTTAAACCTATCTACCATAAGAGTCGATTTGCCCTGGTGCAAGGTGTCCACTTTAATTAGTGAACAGCATATACCAGGCCAACTTCTCACAATTAGTCACAGTGATCACGATGGGATAAATGGTAAAAAATGAAACACTGGGTAATAATAAAAAAAATACATTTGAAAACAATAAAAAATAATTTCCAACAAAAAAAGAAAGCTCCCGTATATCCCACTAATAGGTCTGTCTATAAGACAGCTGTGCTGTCAAAACACCAACTTAAAAGAAGCATTGGCATAGCCAATCAGTCTCGCCTTTGGGACCATATAAGTGTTTAGCCATGCAACAGTTAATGTTGTTGCACCAAGGATATTGTGCTGCATAACTAAATACTTATAAGGTCCCAAAGCGAGACCTATTGGCTATGCCAATGCTTGTTATCATGTGTTTTATGTACTTGTATATATTCATGATTTCTGCAAGATGGTAGAACTATACCATCCCTTTACTTTCATCAGGGTTCTCATGTTCTGAGGTTGCCAGAATCTATTCTCTCCGTGACGAGAGGAGACTCTAGTGGCACTGTGAGCTAGTTAATACAGACAGGCTAACGTATCCGGTGAGGGTGCACGGAATCAGTCCTCCACCAAACCCACAGTTTATGTTATCCGAACGCGCAGATCCTGTATAGGATATATAGGAACTACACGACAATGTGTCCGACCAGGTTCTGTCACTCCACCAGCATGTGCTTTACCAGGTTCTGTCACTCCGTCAGAGTGTGCCTGGCCAGGTTCTGTCACTCCGTCAGCGTGTGGCTGACCAGGTTCTGTCACTCCGTCAGCGTGTGGCTGACCAGGTTCTGTCACTCCGTCAGCGTGTGGCTGACCAGGTTCTGTCACTCCGTCAGCGTGTGGCTGACCAGGTTCTGTCACTCCGTCAGCGTGTGGCTGACCAGGTTCTGTCACCCCGTCAGTGTGTGCCTGACAAGGTTCTGTCACCCCGTCAGTGTGTGCCTGACCAGGTTCTGTCACCCCATCAGTGTGTGCCTGACCAGGTTCTGTCACTCCGTCGGTGTGTGCCTGACCAGGTTCTGTAACTCTGTGAGTGTGTGCCTGACCAGTTCTGTCACTCTGTGGGTGTGTGCCTGACCAGGTTCTCTCACCCCATCAGTGTGTGCCTGACCAGGTTCTGTCACTCAGTCGGTGTGTGCCTGAACAGGTTCGGTCACTCCGCGAGCGTGTGCCTGACCGAGTTCTGTCACTGCTCCCACAAGTGCCTGATCGGATTCTGCCACTCCATCAATGACCAAGTCCTGTCTCTACATCAGCGTGTGCCTGACCCGGTTCTGTCCCTCCATCAGTGTGTGCCTGACCAGGTTCTGTCACTCCGTAGGTGTGTGCCTGACCAGGTTCTGTCACCCCATCAGTGTGTGCCTGACCAGGTTCTGTCACTCCGTAGGTGTGTGCCTGACCAGGTTCTGTCACTCCGTCAGTGTGTGCCTGACCAGGTTCTGTCACTCCGTCAGTGTGTGCCTGACCAGGTTCTGTCACTCCGTCAGTGTGTGCCTGAACAGGTTCTGTCACTCCGTGAGTGAGTGCCTGAACAGGTTCTGTCACTCCGTGAGTGAGTGCCTGAACAGGTTCTGTCACTCCGTGAGTGAGTGCCTGAACAGGTTCTGTCACTCCGTGAGTGTGTGCCTGGACAGGTTCTGTCACCCCGTCAGTGTGCCCCTGACCAGGTTCTGTCACCCCGTCAGTGTGCGCCTGACAAGGTTCTGTCACCCCGTCAGTGTGCGCCTGACAAGGTTCTGTCACCCCGTCAGTGTGCGCCTGACAAGGTTCTGTCACCCCGTCAGTGTGCGCCTGACAAGGTTCTGTCACCCCGTCAGTGTGCGCCTGACAAGGTTCTGTCACCCCGTCAGTGTGCGCCTGACAAGGTTCTGTCACCCCGTCAGTGTGCGCCTGACAAGGTTCTGTCACCCCGTCAGTGTGTGCCTGACAAGGTTCTGTCACCCCGTCAGTGTGTGCCTGACCAGGTTCTGTCACCCCATCAGTGTGTGCCTGACCAGGTTCTGTCACTCCGTCGGTGTGTGCCTGACCAGGTTCTGTCACTCTGTGAGTGTGTGCCTGACCAGTTCTGTCACTCTGTGGGTGTGTGCCTGACCAGGTTCTGTCACCCCATCAGTGTGTGCCTGACCAGGTTCTGTCACTCCGCGAGCGTGTGCCTGACCGAGTTCTGTCACTCCTCCCACAAGTGCCTGATCGGATTCTGCCACTCCATCAATGACCAAGTCCTGTCTCTACATCAGCGTGTGCCTGACCCGGTTCTGTCCCTCCATCAGTGTGTGCCTGACCAGGTTCTGTCACTCTGTAGTGTGCCTGACCAGGTTCTGTCACTCAGTCGGTGTGTACCTGACCGAGTTCTGTCACTCCGTCAGCGTGTGCCTGACCCGGTTCTGTCACTCCGTCGGTGTGTGCCTGACCAGGTTCTGTCACTCCGCGAGCGTGTGCCTCACCAGGTTCTGTTACTCTGTCAGCGTATGCTTGACCAGGTTCCATCACTTTATCAGCGAGTGGCTGACCAGGTTCTGCCACTCCTTCCAGGAGTGCCTGACCAGGTTCTGTCACTCCGCGAGCGTGTGCCTGACCGAGTTCTGTCACTCCTCCCACAAGTGCCTGATCGGATTCTGCCACTCCATCAATGACCAAGTCCTGTCTCTACATCAGCGTGTGCCTGACCAGGTTCTGTCACTCAGTGAGTGTGTGCCTGATCCGGTCCTGTCACTCCGTCATGTGTGCCTGACCCAGTCCTGTCACTCCGTCAGTGCATGCCTGACCGAGTTCTGTCACTCCGTCAGTGTATGCGCCTGAACAGGTTCTGTCACTGCGTCGGTGTGTGCCTGACCAGGTTCTGTCACTCAGTGAGTGTGTGCCTGACCCGGTTCTGTCACTCAGTGAGTGTGTGCCTGACCAGGTTCTGTCACTCCGTCGGTGTGTGCCTGACCAGGTTCTGTCACTCCGCGGGCGTGTGTCTCACCAGGTTCTGTTACTCTGTCAGCGTATGCTTGACCAGGTTCCATCACTTTATCAGCGTGTGGCTGACCAGGTTCTGCCACTCCTTCCACGTGTGTCTGACCAGGTTCTGTCTCTTCATCAGCGTGAGCCTTGACCGGGTTCTGTCACTCTTTCCATGAGTGCCTGACCAGGTTCTGTCACTCCGCGAGCGTGTGCCTGACCGATTTCTGTCACTCCTCCCACAAGTGCCTGATCGGATTCTGCCACTCCATCAATGACCAAGTCCTGTCTCTACATCAGCGTGTGCCTGACCCGGTTCTGTCACTTCATCAGTGTGTGCCTGACCAGGTTCTGTCACTCAGTCGGTGTGTGCCTGACCGAGTTCTGTCACTCCGTCAATGTGTGCCTGAACAGGTTCTGTCAATCCGTAGGTGTGTGCCTGAACAGGTTCTGTCACTCCGTGAGGGTGTGCCTGACCTGGTTCTGTCACTCCGTCAGTGTGTGCCTGACCAGGTTCTGTCACTCAGTCAGTGTGTGCCTGACCAAGTTCTGTCACTCCGTCAGTGTGTGCCTGACCAAGTTCTGTCACTCCGTCAGTGTGTGCCTGACCAAGTTCTGTCACTCCGTCAGTGTGTGCCTGACCAGGTTCTGTCACTCCGTCAGTGTGTGCCTGACCAAGTTCTGTCACTCCGTCAGTGTGTGCCTGACCAGGTTCTGTCACTCCGTCAGTGTGTGCCTGAACAGGTTCTGTCACTCCGTGAGTGTGTACCTGAACAGGTTCTGTCACTCCCTGAGTGAGTGCCTGAACAGGTTCAGTCACTCCGTGAGTGAGTGCCTGAACAGGTTCTGTCACTCCGTGAGTGAGTGCCTGAACAGGTTCTGTCACTCCGTGAGTGAGTGCCTGAACAGGTTCTGTCACTCCGTGAGTGAGTGCCTGAACAGGTTCTGTCACTCCGTGAGTGAGTGCCTGAACAGGTTCTGTCACTCCGTGAGTGAGTGCCTGAACAGGTTCTGTCACTCCGTGAGTGTGTGCCTGAACAGGTTCTGTCACTCCGTGAGTGTGTGCCTGAACAGGTTCTGTCACTCCGTGAGTGTGTGCCTGGACAGGTTCTGTCACCCCGTCAGTGTGTGCCTGACCAGGTTCTGTCACTCCGTCTGTGTGCCTGACAAGGTTCTGTCACCCCGTCAGTGTGTGCCTGACAAGGTTCTGTCACCCCGTCAGTGTGTGCCTGACAAGGTTCTGTCACCCCGTCAGTGTGTGCCTGACAAGGTTCTGTCACCCCGTCAGTGTGTGCCTGACAAGGTTCTGTCACCCCGTCAGTGTGTGCCTGACAAGGTTCTGTCACCCCGTCAGTGTGTGCCTGACCAGGTTCTGTCACCCCATCAGTGTGTGCCTGACCAGTTCTGTCACTCTGTGGGTGTGTGCCTGACCAGGTTCTGTCACCCCATCAGTGTGTGCCTGACCAGGTTCTGTCACTCCGCGAGCGTGTGCCTGACCAGGTTCTGTCACTGCTCCCACAAGTGCCTGATCGGATTCTGCCACTCCATCAATGACCAAGTCCTGTCTCTACATCAGCGTGTGCCTGACCCGGTTCTGTCCCTCCATCAGTGGGTGCCTGACCAGGTTCTGTCACTCCGTAGGTGTGTGCCTGACCAGGTTCTGTCACCCCATCAGTGTGTGCCTGACCAGGTTCTGTCACTCCGTAGGTGTGTGCCTGACCAGGTTCTGTCACTCCGTGAGTGTGTGCCTGACCCGGTTCTGTCACTCCGTCAGAGTGTGCCTGACCCGGTTCTGTCACTCGGTCAGTGTGTGCCTGACCCGGTTCTGTCACTCCGTCAGTGTGTGCCTGACCCGGTTCTGTCACTCCGTCAGTGTATGCGCCTGAACAGGTTCTGTCACTGCGTCGGTGTGTGCCTGACCAGGTTCTGTCACTCTGTGAGTGTGTGCCTGACCCGGTTCTGTCACTCCGTCAGTGTGTGCCTGACCAGGTTCTGTCACTCCGTCAGTGTGTGCCTGACCAAGTCCTGTCACTCCGTCAGTGTGTGCCTGACCAGGTTCTGTCACCCCATCAGTGTGTGCCTGACCAGGTTCTGTCACCCCATCAGTGTGCGCCTGAACAGGTTCTGTCACTGCGTCGGTGTGTGCCTCACCAGGTTCTGTTACTCTGTCAGCGTATGCTTGACCAGGTTCCATCACTTTATCAGCGAGTGGCTGACCAGGTTCTGCCACTCCTTCCAGGAGTGCCTGACCAGGTTCTGTCACTCCGCGAGCGTGTGCCTGACCGAGTTCTGTCACTCCTCCCACAAGTGCCTGATCGGATTCTGCCACTCCATCAATGACCAAGTCCTGTCTCTACATCAGCGTGTGCCTGACCAGGTTCTGTCACTCAGTGAGTGTGTGCCTGACCCGGTCCTGTCACTCCGTCAGTGTGTGCCTGACCCAGTCCTGTCACTCCGTCAGTGCGTGCCTGACCGAGTTCTGTCACTCCGTCAGTGTATGCGCCTGAACAGGTTCTGTCACTGCGTCGGTGTGTGCCTGACCAGGTTCTGTCACTCAGTGAGTGTGTGCCTGACCCGGTTCTGTCACTCCGTCGGTGTGTGCCTGACCAGGTTCTGTCACTCCGCGAGCGTGTGTCTCACCAGGTTCTGTTACTCTGTCAGCGTGTGCTTGACCAGGTTCCATCACTTTATCAGCGTGTGGCTGACCAGGTTCTGCCACTCCTTCCACATGTGTCTGACCAGGTTCTGTCTCTTCATCAGCGTGAGCCTTGACCGGGTTCTGTCACTCTTTCCATGAGTGCCGGACCAGGTTCTGTCACTCCGCGAGCGTGTGCCTGACCGAGTTCTGTCACTCCTCCCACAAGTGCCTGATCGGATTCTGCCACTCCATCAATGACCAAGTCCTGTCTCTACATCAGCGTGTGCCTGACCCGGTTCTGTCACTTCATCAGTGTGTGCCTGACCAGGTTCTGTCACTCAGTCGGTGTGTGCCTGACCAAGTTCTGTCACTCGGTCAATGTGTGCCTGAACAGGTTCTGTCAATCCGTAGGTGTGTGCCTGAACAGGTTCTGTCACTCCGTGAGGGTGTGCCTGACCTGGTTCTGTCACTCCGTCAGTGTGTGCCTGACCAGGTTCTGTCACTCAGTCAGTGTGTGCCTGACCAGGTTCTGTCACTCCGTCAGTGTGTGCCTGACCAGGTTCTGTCACTCCGTCAGTGTGTGCCTGACCCGGTTCTGTCACTCCGTCAGTGTGTGCCTGACCCGGTTCTGTCACTCTGTCAGTGTGTGCCTGACCAAGTTCTGTCACTCCGTCAGTGTGTGCCTGACCAGGTTCTGTCACTCCGTCAGTGTGTGCCTGACCAGGTTCTGTCACTCCGTCAGTGTGTGCCTGAACAGGTTCTGTCACTCCGTCAGTGTGTACCTGAACAGGTTCTGTCACTCCGTGAGTGTGTGCCTGAACAGGTTCTGTCACTCCCTGAGTGAGTGCCTGAACAGGTTCTGTCACTCCGTGAGTGAGTGCCTGAACAGGTTCTGTCACTCCGTGAGTGAGTGCCTGAACAGGTTCTGTCACTCCGTGAGTGAGTGCCTGAACAGGTTCTGTCACTCCGTGAGTGAGTGCCTGAACAGGTTCTGTCACTCCGTGAGTGAGTGCCTGAACAGGTTCTGTCACTCCGTGAGTGAGTGCCTGAACAGGTTCTGTCACTCCGTGAGTGCCTGAACAGGTTCTGTCACTCCGTGAGTGTGTGCCTGAACAGGTTCTGTCACTCCGTGAGTGTGTGCCTGGACAGGTTCTGTCACTCCGTCAGTGTGTGCCTGGACAGGTTCTGTCACCCCGTCAGTGTGTGCCTGACCAGGTTATGTCACCCCGTCAGTGTGTGCCTGACAAGGTTCTGTCACCCCGTCAGTGTGTGCCTGACCAGGTTCTGTCACCCCATCAGTGTGTGCCTGACCAGGTTCTGTCACTCAGTCGGTGTGTGCCTGACCAAGTTCTGTCACTCCGTCAATGTGTGCCTGAACAGGTTCTGTCAATCCGTAGGTGTGTGCCTGAACAGGTTCTGTCACTCCGTGAGGGTGTGCCTGACCTGGTTCTGTCACTCCGTCAGTGTGTGCCTGACCAGGTTCTGTCACTCCGTCAGTGTGTGCCTGACCAGGTTCTGTCACTCAGTCAGTGTGTGCCTGACCAGGTTCTGTCACTCCGTCAGTGTGTGCCTGACCAGGTTCTGTCACTCCGTCAGTGTGTGCCTGACCCGGTTCTGTCACTCCGTCAGTGTGTGCCTGACCCGGTTCTGTCACTCCGTCAGTGTGTGCCTGACCAAGTTCTGTCACTCCGTCAGTGTGTGCCTGACCAAGTTCTGTCACTCCGTCAGTGTGTGCCTGACCAGGTTCTGTCACTCCGTCAGTGTGTGCCTGAACAGGTTCTGTCACTCCGTCAGTGTGTACCTGAACAGGTTCTGTCACTCCGTGAGTGTGTGCCTGAACAGGTTCTGTCACTCCCTGAGTGAGTGCCTGAACAGGTTCTGTCACTCCGTGAGTGAGTGCCTGAACAGGTTCTGTCACTCCGTGAGTGAGTGCCTGAACAGGTTCTGTCACTCCGTGAGTGAGTGCCTGAACAGGTTCTGTCACTCCGTGAGTGAGTGCCTGAACAGGTTCTGTCACTCCGTGAGTGAGTGCCTGAACAGGTTCTGTCACTCCGTGAGTGCCTGAACAGGTTCTGTCACTCCGTGAGTGTGTGCCTGAACAGGTTCTGTCACTCCGTGAGTGTGTGCCTGGACAGGTTCTGTCACTCCGTCAGTGTGTGCCTGGACAGGTTCTGTCACTCCGTCAGTGTGTGCCTGGACAGGTTCTGTCACCCCGTCAGTGTGTGCCTGGACAGGTTCTGTCACCCCGTCAGTGTGTGCCTGACCAGGTTATGTCACCCCGTCAGTGTGTGCCTGACCAGGTTCTGTCACCCCGTCAGTGTGTGCCTGACCAGGTTCTGTCACCCCATCAGTGTGTGCCTGACCAGGTTCTGTCACTCCGTCAGTGTGTGCCTGACCAGGTTCTGTCACTCGGTCGGTGTGTGCCTGACCAAGTTCTGTCACTCTGTGAGTGTGTGCCTGACCAGTTCTGTCACTCTGTGGGTGTGTGCCTGACCAGGTTCTGTCACCCCATCAGTGTGTGCATGACCAGGTTCTGTCACTCAGTCGGTGTGTGCCTGAACAGGTTCTGTCACTCCGCGAGCGTGTGCCTGACCGAGTTCTGTCACTCCTCCCTCAAGTGCCTGATCGGATTCTGCCACTCCATCAATGACCAAGTCCTGTCTCTACATCAGCGTGTGCCTGACCCGGTTCTGTCACCCCATCAGTGTGTGCCTGACCAGGTTCTGTCACTCCGCGAGCGTGTGCCTGACCGAGTTCTGTCACTCTTCCCACAAGTGCCTGATCGGATTCTGCCACTCCATCAATGACCAAGTCCTGTCTCTACATCAGCGTGTGCCTGACCCGGTTCTGTCCCTCCATCAGTGTGTGCCTGACCAGGTTCTGTCACCCCGTCAGTGTGTGCCTGACCAGGTTCTGTCACTCCGTAGGTGTGTGCCTGACCAGGTTCTGTCACTCCGTGAGTGTGTGCCTGACCCGGTTCTGTCACTCCGTCAGTGTATGCCTGACCAGGTTCTGTCACTCCGTCAGAGTGTGCCTGACCAGGTTCTGTCACTCTGTGAGTGTGTACCTGACCGAGTTCTGTCACTCCGTCAGTGTATGCGCCTGAACAGGTTCTGTCACTGCGTCGGTGTGTGCCTGACCAGGTTCTGTCACTCTGTGAGTGTATGCCTGACCCGGTTCTGTCACTCCGTCAGTGTGTGCCTGACCAAGTTCTGTCACTCCGTCAGTGTGTGCCTGACCAAGTTCTGTCACTCCGTCAGTGTGTGCCTGACCAGGTTCTGTCACTCCATCAGTGTGTGCCTGACCAGGTTCTGTCACTCCGTCAGTGTGTGCCTGACCAGGTCCTGTCACTCCGCCAGTGTGTGCCTGACCCAGTCCTGTCACTCCGTCAGTGTGTGCCTGACCCAGTCCTGTCACTCCGTCAGTGTGTGCCTGACCGAGTTCTGTCACTCCGTCAGTGTATGCGCCTGAACAGGTTCTGTCACTGCGTCGGTGTGTGCCTGACCAGGTTCTGTCACTCTGTGGGTGTGTGCCTGACCAGGTTCTGTCACCCCATCAGTGTGTGCCTGACCAGGTTCTGTCACTCAGTTGGTGTGTGCCTGAACAGGTTCTGTCACTCCGCGAGCGTGTGCCTGACCGAGTTCTGTCACTCCTCCCACAAGTGCCTCATCGGATTCTGCCACTCCATCAATGACCAAGTCCTGTCTCTACATCAGCGTGTGCCTGACCCGGTTCTGTCCCTCCATCAGTGTGTGCCTGACCAGGTTCTGTCACTCTGTAGTGTGCCTGACCGAGTTCTGTCACTCAGTCGGTGTGTACCTGACCGAGTTCTGTCACTCCGTCAGTGTGTGCCTGACAAAGTTCTGTCACTCCTTCAGAGTGTGCTTGACCAGGTTCTGTCACTCCGTGAGTGTGTGCCTGACCCGGTTCTGTCACTCCGTCAGTGTGTGCCTGACCAGGTTCTGTCACTCCATCAGTGTGCGCCTGAACAGGTTCTGTCACTCCGTGAGTGTGCGCCTGAACAGGTTCTGTCACTCCGTGAGTGTGCGCCTGAACAGGTTCTGTCACTCCGTGAGTGTGCGCCTGAACAGGTTCTGTCACTCCGTGAGTGTGCGCCTGAACAGGTTCTGTCACTCCGTGAATGTGTGCCTGACCAGCTTCTGCCACTCCGTCGGTGTGAGCCTGACCAGGTTCCGTCACTCCGTCGGTGTGAGCCTGACCAGGTTCCGTCACTCCGTCGGTGTGAGCCTGACCAGGTTCCGTCACTCCGTCGGTGTGAGCCTGACCAGGTTCCGTCACTCCGTCGGTGTGAGCCTGACCAGGTTCCGTCACTCCGTCGCGTGTGAGCCTGACCAGGTTCCGTCACTCAGTCGGTGTGAGCCTGACCAGGTTCCGTCACTCCGTCGGTGTGAGCCTGACCAGGTTCTGTCACTCCGTCAGTGTGAGCCTGACCAGGTTCTGTCACCCCGTCAGTGTGTGCCTGACAAGGTTCTGTCACCCCGTCAGTGTGTGCCTGACCAGGTTCTGTCACCCCATCAGTGTGTGCTTGACCAGGTTCTGTCACTCCGTCAGTGTGTGCCTGACCAGGTTCTGTCACTCGGTCGGTGTGTGCCTGACCAGGTTCTGTCACTCTGTGAGTGTGTGCCTGACCAGTTCTGTCACTCTGTGGGTGTGTGCCTGACCAGGTTCTGTCACCCCATCAGTGTGTGCATGACCAGGTTCTGTCACTCAGTCGGTGTGTGCCTGAACAGGTTCTGTCACTCCGCGAGCGTGTGCCTGACCGAGTTCTGTCACTCCTCCCTCAAGTGCCTGATCGGATTCTGCCACTCCATCAATGACCAAGTCCTGTCTCTACATCAGCGTGTGCCTGACCCGGTTCTGTCACCCCATCAGTGTGTGCCTGACCAGGTTCTGTCACTAGGCGAGCGTGTGCCTGACCGAGTTCTGTCACTCCTCCCACAAGTGCCTGATCGGATTCTGCCACTGCATCAATGACCAAGTCCTGTCTCTACATCAGCGTGTGCCTGACCCGGTTCTGTCCCTCCATCAGTGTGTGCCTGACCAGGTTCTGTCACTCTGTAGTGTGCCTGACCAGGTTCTGTCACTCAGTCGGTGTGTACCTGACCGAGTTCTGTCACTCCGTCAGTGTGTGCCTGACCAGGTTCTGTCACTCCGTAGGTGTGTGCCTGACCAGGTTCTGTCACTCCGTGAGTGTGTGCCTGACCCGGTTCTGTCACTCCGTCAGTGTGTGCCTGACCCGGTTCTGTCACTCCGTCAGTGTGTGCCTGACCAGGTTCTGTCACTCCGTCAGTGTGTGCCTGACCAGGTTCTGTCACTCCGTAGGTGTGTGCCTGACCAGGTTCTATCACTCCGTGAGTGTGTGCCTGACCCGGTTCTGTCACTCCGTCAGTGTGTGCCTGACCCGGTTCTGTCACTCCGTCAGTGTGTGCCTGACCAGGTCCTGTCACTCCGTCAGTGTGTGCCTGACCAGGTCCTGTCACTCCGTCAGTGTGTGCCTGACCAGGTCCTGTCACTCCGTCAGTGTGTGCCTGACCAGGTCCTGTCACTCCGCCAGTGTGTGCCTGACCCAGTCCTGTCACTCCGTCAGTGTGTGCCTGACCGAGTTCTGTCACTCCGTCAGTGTATGCGCCTGAACAGGTTCTGTCACTGCGTCGGTGTGTGCCTGACCAGGTTCTGTCCCTCTGTGAGTTTGTGCCTGACCCGGTTCTGTCACTCCGTCAGTGTGTGCCTGACCCGGTTCTGTCACTCCGTCAGTGTGTGCCTGACCCGGTTCTGTCACTCCGTCAGTGTGTGCCTGACCAGGTTCTGTCACTCCGTCAGTGTGTGCCTGACCAGGTTCTGTCACTCCGTCAGTGTGTGCCTGACCAGGTCCTGTCACTCCGTCAGTGTGTGCCTGACCAGGTCCTGTCACTCCTCCAGTGTGTGCCTGACCCAGTCCTGTCACTCCGTCAGTGTGTGCCTGACCGAGTTCTGTCACTCCGTCAGTGTATGCGCCTGAACAGGTTCTGTCACTGCGTCGGTGTGTGCCTGACCAGGTTCTGTCACTCTGTGAGTGTGTGCCTGACCCGGTACTGTCACTCCGTCAGTGTGTGCCTGACCAAGTTCTGTCACTCCGTCAGTGTGTGCCTGACCAGCTTCTGTCACTCCGTCAGTGTGTGCCTGACCAGGTTCTGTCACTCCGTCAGTGTGTGCCTGACCAGGTCCTGTCACTCCGTCAGTGTGTGCCTGACCAGGTCCTGTCACTCCGCCAGTGTGTGCCTGACCCAGTCCTGTCACTCCGTCAGTGTGTGCCTGACCGAGTTCTGTCACTCCGTCAGTGTATGCGCCTGAACAGGTTCTGTCACTGCGTCGGTGTGTGCCTGACCAGGTTCTGTCACTCTGTGGGTGTGTGCCTGACCAGGTTCTGTCACCCCATCAGTGTGTGCCTGACCAGGTTCTGTCACTCAGTCGGTGTGTGCCTGAACAGGTTCTGTCACTCCGCGAGCGTGTGCCTGACCGAGTTCTGTCACTCCTCCCACAAGTGCCTCATCGGATTCTGCCACTCCATCAATGACCAAGTCCTGTCTCTACATCAGCGTGTGCCTGACCCGGTTCTGTCCATCCATCAGTGTGTGCCTGACCAGGTTCTGTCACTCTGTAGTGTGCCTGACCGAGTTCTGTCACTCAGTCGGTGTGTACCTGACCGAGTTCTGTCACTCCGTCAGTGTGTGCCTGACAAAGTTCTGTCACTCCGTCAGAGTGTGCTTGACCAGGTTCTGTCACTCCGTGAGTGTGTGCCTGACCCGGTTCTGTCACTCCGTCAGTGTGTGCCTGACCAGGTTCTGTCACTCCGTCAGTGTGCGCCTGAACAGTTTCTGTCACTCCGTCAGTGTGCGCCTGAACAGGTTCTGTCACTCCGTGAATGTGTGCCTGACCAGCTTCTGCCACTCCGTCGGTGTGTGCCTGACCAGGTCCTGTCACTCCGTCGGTGTGTGCCTGACCAGGTCCTGTCAGTCCGTGAGTGTGTGCCTGAACAGGTTCTGTCACTCCGTCGGTGTGAGCCTGACCAGGTTCCGTCACTCCGTCGGTGTGAGCCTGACCAGGTTCCGTCACTCCGTCGGTGTGAGCCTGACCAGGTTCCGTCACTCCGTCGGTGTGAGCCTGACCAGGTTCCGTCACTCCGTCGGTGTGAGCCTGACCAGGTTCCGTCACTCCGTCGGTGTGAGCCTGACCAGGTTCCGTCACTCCGTCGGTGTGAGCCTGACCAGGTTCCGTCACTCCGTCGGTTTGAGCCTGACCAGGTTCTGTCACTCCGTCAGTGTGAGCCTGACCAGGTTCTGTCACTCCGTCGAAGTGTGCCTGACCAGATTCTGTCACTCCGTCAGTGTCTGCCTGAACACGTTCTGTCACTCCATGAGTATGTGCCTGAACAGGTTCTGTCACTCCGTCGGTGTGTGCCTGACCAGGTGTGTCACTCCGTGAGTGTGTGCCTGACCAGGTTCTGCCACTCCGTGAGTGTGTGCCTGACCCGGTTCTGTCACTCCATGAGTATGTGCCTGAACAGGTTCTGTCACTCCATGAGTATGTGCCTGAACAGGTTCTGTCACTCCGTCGGAGTGTGCCTGACCAGGTTCTGTCACTCTGTCGGAGTGTGCCTGACCAGGTTCTGTCACTCCGTCGGAGTGTGCCTGACCAGGTTCTGTCACTCTGTCGGAGTGTGCCTGACCAGGTTCTGTCACTCCGTCGGAGTGTGCCTGACCAGGTTCTGTCACTCCGTCGGAGTGTGCCTGACCAGGTTCTGTCACTCCGTCGGAGTGTGCCTGACCAGGTTCTGTCACTCCGTCGGAGTGTGCCTGACCAGGTTCTGTCACTCCGTCGGTGTGTGCCTGACCAGGTTCTGTCACTCCGTCGGTGTGTGCCTGACCAGGTTCTGTCACTTTGTCGGTGTGAGCCTGAACAGGTTCTGTCACTCCGTGAGTGTGCGCCTGAACAGGTTCTGTCACTCCGTGAGTGTGCGCCTGAACAGGTTCTGTCACTCCGTGAGTGTGCGCCTGAACAGGTTCTGTCACTCCGTGAATGTGTGCCTGACCAGCTTCTGCCACTCCGTCGGTGTGTGCCTGACCAGGTTCTGTCACTCCGTCGGTGTGTGCCTGACCAGGTTCTGTCACTCCGTCGGTGTGTGCCTGACCAGGTTCTGTCACTCCGTGAGTGTGTGCCTGACCAGGTTCTGTCACTCCGTGAGTGTGTGCCTGACCAGGTTCTGTCACTCCGTGAGTGTGTGCCTGTCCAAGTTCTGTCATTCCGTGAGTGTGTGCCTGAACAGGTTCTGTCACTCCGCGAGTGTGTGCTTGACCAGGTTCTGTCACTCCGCGAGTGTGTGCCTGACCAGGTTCTGTCACTCCGCGAGTGTGTGCCTGACCAGGTTCTGTCACTCCGCGAGTGTGTGCCTGACCAGGTTCTGTCACTCCGTGAGTGTGTGCCTGACCAGGTTCTGTCACTCCATCAACATGTGCGTGAATGGGTATGACCTTGAGGACGCCTATGGAACGGAGGTGAAACGGGCCAGGCCCGCGTCTCTGATGATCAGGACACAACAGGCCCCTACTACATATGATGGTCAACCGTGTCACAGCCCGGAAACAGCCATCGTCCCTCGATGATGCTGGAGTCTCTGCTGTCTCCGATTCTTATGGTATTGTCAACTACCAGGATGCTTTTTTTTTTTTATACTGAGTGACTGATGTGTGGCTTTGAGGAAGCGCATCAATGCAGCGCTTGACAGCCTCCTAGAAGGCCAATGCAGCGCTTGACAGCCTCCTTGAAGGTCAACGCAGAGCTTGACAGTCTCGTAGAGGGTCAATGCAGCGCTTATCAGCCTCGTAGAAGGTCAATGCAACGCTTACCAGCCTTCTAGAAAGTCAGTGCAGCGACTGGCAGCCTCCTAGAAGGTCAGTGCAGCAACTGGCAGCCTCCTAGAAGGTCAATGCAGCGCTTGACAGCCTCCAAGAAGGTCAGTACAGCGACTGGAAGCCTCCTAGAAGGTCAGTACAGCGACTGGAAGCCTCCTAGAAGGTCAGTACAGTGACTGGCAGCCTCCTAGAAGGTTAATGCAGTGCTTGACAGCCTCTTAGAAGGTCAATGCAGCACCTGGCAGCCTCCTAGAAGGTCAATGCAGCGCTTGGCAGCCTCCTAGAAGGTCAGTACAGCGCTTGGCAGCCTCCTAGAAGGTCAATGCAGCACTTGGCAGCCTCCTAGAAGGTCAGTACAGCGACTGGCAGCCTCCTAGAAGGTCAATGCAGCGCTTGGCAGCCTCATAGAAAGTCAATGCAGCGCTTGGCAGCCTCATAGAAAGTCAATATAGCGCTTGGCAGCCTCGTAGAAGGTCAATGCAGCGCTTGGCAGCCTCGTAAAAGGTCAATGCAGCGCTAGGCAGCCTCGTAGAAGGTCAATGCAGCACTTGGCAGCCTCATAGAAGGTCAATGCAGCGCTTGGCAGCCTCGTAGAAGGTCAATGCAGCGCTTGGCAGCCTCGTAGAAGGTCAATGCAGCACTTGGCAGCCTCATAGAAAGTCAATGCAGCGCTTGGCAGCCTCCTAGAAGGTCAATGCAGCACTTGGCAGCCTCATAGAAGGTCAATGTAGCGCTTGGCAGCCTCACAGAATGCAGCAACTGGCAGCCTCCTAGAAGGTCAGTGCAGCGCTTGACAGCCTCCTAGAAGGTCAATGCAGCACTTACCAGCCTCCTAGAAAGTCAGTGCAGCGACTGGCAGCCTCCTGGAAGGTCAGTGCAGCGCTTGGCAGCCTCTAGAAGGTCAATGCAGCGCTTGGCAGCCTCCTAGAAGGTCAATGCAGCGCTTGGCAGCCTCCTAGAAGGTCAATGCAGCGCTTGGCAGCCTCTAGAAGGTCAATGCAGCGCTTGGCAGACTCCTAGAAGGTCAATGCAGTGCTTGGCAGCCTCCTAGAAGGTCAATGCAGCACTTGGCAGCCTCATAGAAGGTCAATGTAGCGCTTGGCAGCCTCACAGAAAGCAGCAACTGGCAGCCTCCTAGAAGGTCAGTGCAGCGCTTGACAGCCTCCTAGAAGGTCAATGCAGCACTTACCAGCCTCCTAGAAAGTCAGTGCAGCGACTGGCAGCCTCCTGGAAGGTCAGTGCAGCGCTTGGCAGCCTCCTAGAAGGTCAATGCCGCGCTTGCCAGCCTCTAGAAGGTCAGTGCAGCGCTTGACAGCCTCCTAGAAGGTCAATGCAGCGCTTGGCGGCCTCTAGAAGGTCAATGCAGCGCTTGGCAGACTCCTAGAATGTCAATGCAGTGCTTGGCAGCCTCCTAGAAGGTCAATGCAGCACTTGGCAGCCTCATAGAAGGTCAATGTAGCGCTTGGCAGCCTCACAGAAAGCAGCAATTGGCAGCCTCCTAGAAGGTCAGTGCAGCGCTTGACAGCCTCCTAGAAGGTCAATGCAGCACTTACCAGCCTCCTAGAAAGTCAGTGCAGCGACTGGCAGCCTCCTGGAAGGTCAGTGCAGCGCTTGGCAGCCTCTAGAAGGTCAATGCCGCGCTTGGCAGCCTCCTAGAAGGTCAGTGCCGCGCTTGGCCGCCTCCTAGAAGGTCAGTGCAGCGCTTGACAGCCTCCTAGAAGGTCAATGCAGCGCTTGGCAGCCTCTAGAAGGTCAATGCAGCGCTTGGCAGCCTCCTAGAAGGTCAATGCAGCACTTGGCAGCCTCTAGAAGGTCAATGCAGCGCTTGGCAGCCTCCTAGAAGGTCAATGCAGCGCTTGGCAGCCTCCTAGAAGGTCAATGCAGCGCTTGGCAGCCTCCTAGAAGGTTAATGCAGCACTTGACAGCTTCCTATAAGGTCAATGTAGCGCTTGACAATGTTGAGGAGGACCTACGCTCTGATAGTGTCTGTGAAAGGACCTGGCTGATGCTTGTTTCTTAGGATTAGAGAGAAAGCCCTATGTGCTGTGGCTCTGTAGCATGACCTGGGTGTGCTTTGCATGATTTGTCTGCATGTCTGGAGCTGGTGGTGTTTGTGAGTCTGCGGCAGGGCCTGAGCGCAGGTCTGTGTGGGCCAGTGGCAGTGCGTGGCTACTGGTTTGTGTTTGCGAAGCCCATTGGGGATTGGTTTGTGTGGTTCAGTCATAATTATGGGGAGGTTTGTCTGTGTGCCTTAGTGGCTGGGCCTTGCAGCTGGTTTGTGTGGTTCACTGGTACTTCTGGGATTGGACGTCTGTGTGGTTGAGTGACCAGACCTTGATGCTGATGTGTGTGGTAGGTGGCAGGGCTGGTGTGCTCCATATGGGTCAGTGGCAATGCTGCGGTATGTGGGTAAGCGACAGGGGTGCAGCTGCTGGTTGCTGTGGGTCAGTGAGATGGCTGGGGTTGCGAGTCTGTACGAGTCGGTGACATGACTGAGGCTGCTGGTTGGTGTGTGTCTTTGACATGACTGGTGTGCTCTGTGGTTCAGTGAGTAGCAGGGCTGAGTTTTCTGTGACTCGGACCTAGGGTTGTAATGCTTTGTGGATCAGTGGCATGGTTTTGGCTGCTAGGCGGTATGGCCAGTGGTAGGGCTTGTGCACTCTGTGTGGTTCAGTGGTAGGGCTGGTGTGCTCTGTGTGCATCAGTGGTAAAACTGGTATGCGTTGTGTGGGTCATTAGTACGGCCAGAATGCTCAATATGGCTCCGTTACAGATGGTGCGCTCAGTGGGTCAGAGAGTCGGTGATACGGCCGGCATGCTCTGTGTAGTTCAGCCGTACGGCTGTGTGGTTCAGTGGTAGGGCTGGTGTGGTATGCGTGGGTCAGTGGTAGGGCTGGTGTGCTCTGTGTGGGTCAGCAGTAGGGCAGGTGTGGTCTGTGTGGGTCACTGGTAGGGCGGGTGTGCTCTGTGTGGGTCATTGGTAGAGCCGGCGTGCTTTGTGTGAGTCAGTGGTAGGGTTTGAGTGCTCTGCGTGGGTTAGTGGTAGGGCTGGTGTGCTCTGTATGGTTCAGTAGTAGGTCCTGTTTGCTGTGTGTGTGTCAGTGGTAGGGCTGGTGCGGTTTATGGTCACTGGTAGGGCCGGCGTGCTCTGCGTGGGTCACTGGTAGGGCCGGCGTGCTCTGCGTGGGTCACTGGTAGGGCCGGCGTGCTCTGCGTGGGTCACTGGTAGGGCCGGCGTGCTCTGCATGGGTCACTGGTAGGGCCGGCGTGCTCTGCATGGGTCACTGGTAGGGCCGGCGTGCTCTGCATGGGTCACTGGTAGGGCCGGCGTGCTCTGCGTGGGTCACTGGTAGGGCCGGCGTGCTTTGCGTAGGTCACTGGTAAGGCCGGCGTGCTCTGCGTGGGTCAGTGGTAGAGTCAGTGTGCTCTGCGTGGGTCACTGGTAGGGCCGGCATGCTCTGCGTGGGCCAGTGGTAGGGCCAGCGTGATCCGTGTGGGTCAGAGGTAGAGCCGGCGTGCTCTGCGTGGGTCAGTGGTAGAGCCGGCGTGCTCTGCGTGGGTCAGTGGTAGAGCCGGCGTGCTCTGCGTGGGTCAGTGGTAGAGCCGGCGTGCTCTGCGTGGGTCAGTGTTAGGGATGGTGTGCTCTGTGTGGGTCAGCAGTAGGGCAGGTGTGCTCTGTGTGGGTCAGTGGTAGGGATGGTGTGCTCTGTGTGGGTCAGTGGTAGGGCTTGAGTGCTCTGCGTGGGTCAGTGGTAGGGCTTGAGTGCTCTGCGTGTGTCAGTGGTAGGGCTGGTGTGCTCTGTATGGTTCAGTGGTAGGTCCTGTTTGCTGTGTGTGGGTCAGTGGTAGGGATGGTGTGGTTTATGATGGTCACTGGTAGGGCCGGCGTGCTCTGCGTAGGTCACTGGTAGGGCCGGCGTGCTCTGCGTAGGTCACTGGTAGGGCCTGCCTGCTCTGCGTGGGTCATTGGTAGAGCCGGCGTGCTTTGCGTGGGTCAGTGGTAGAGCGTGCGTGCTCTGCATAGGTCACTGGTAGGGCCGGCATGCTCTGCGTGGGTCTGTGGTAGACCCAGCGTGCTCTGTGTAGGTCACTGGTAGGGCCGGCATGCTCCGTGTAGGTTACTGGTAGGGCCGGCGTGCTCTGCGTGGGTCAGTGGTAGAGCCAGCGTGCTCTGCGTGGGTCACTGGTAGGGCCGGCGTGCTCTACCTGGGTCAGTGGTAGAGCCGACGTGCTCTGCGTGGGTCAGGGGTAGAGCCGGCGTGCTCCACGTGGGTCAGAGGTAGAGCCGGCGTGCTCCGCGTGGGTCAGAGGTAGAGCCGGCGTGCTCCGCGTGGGTCACTGGTAGGGCCGGCATGCTCTACCTGGGTCACTGGTAGGGCCGGCGTGCTCCGCGTGGGTCACTGGTAGGGCCGGCGTGCTCCGCGTGGGTCACTGGTAGGGCCGGCGTGCTCCGCGTGGGTCACTGGTAGGGCCGGCGTGCTCCGCGTGGGTCACTGGTAGGGCCGGCGTGCTCCGCGTGGGTCACTGGTAGGGCCGGCGTGCTCCGCGTGGGTCACTGGTAGGGCCGGCGTGCTCCGCGTGGGTCACTGGTAGGGCCGGCGTGCTCCGCGTGGGTCACTGGTAGGGCCGGCGTGCTCCGCGTGGGTCACTGGTAGGGCCGGCGTGCTCCGCGTGGGTCACTGGTAGGGCCGGCGTGCCCCGCGTGGGTCACTGGTAGGGCCGGCGTGCTCCGCGTGGGTCAGTGGTAGAGCCGGCGTGCTCTGCGTGGGTCAGTGGTAGAGCCGGCGTGCTCCGCGTGGGTCAGTGGTAGAGCCGGCGTGCTCCGCGTGGGTCAGTGGTAGAGCCGACGTGCTCTACGTGGGTCACTGGTAGGGCTGGCGTGCTCTACCTGGGTCACTGGTAGGGCCGGCGTGCTCTGCGTGGGTCACTGGTAGGGCCGGCGTGCTCTGTGTGGGTCACTGGTAGGGCCGGGTCACTGGTAGGGCCGGCGTGTTCTGCGTGGGTCACTGGTAGGGCCGGCGTGCTCTGTGTGGGCCAGTGGTAGGGCCGGCGTGCACTACGTGAGTCAGTAGTAAAGCCGGCATGCTCTACGTGGGCCAGTGGTAGGGCCGGCGTGATCCGTGTGGGTCAGTGGTAGAGCCGACGTGCTCCGCGTGGGTCAGAGGTAGAGCCGGTGTGCTCTGCGTGGGTCAGTGGTAGAGCCGGCGTGCTCTGCGTGGGTCAGTGGTAGAGCCGGCGTGCTCTGCGTGGGTCAGTGGTAGAGCCGGCGTGCTCTGCGTGGGTCAGTGGTAGAGCCGGCGTGCTCTGCGTGGGTCAGTGTTAGGGATGGTGTGCTCTGTGTGGGTCAGCAGTAGGGCAGGTGTGCTCTGTGTGGGTCAGTGGTAGGGATGGTGTGCTCTGTGTGGGTCAGTGGTAGGGCTTGAGTGCTCTGCGTGGGTCAGTGGTAGGGCTTGAGTGCTCTGCGTGTGTCAGTGGTAGGGCTGGTGTGCTCTGTATGGTTCAGTGGTAGGTCCTGTTTGCTGTGTGTGGGTCAGTGGTAGGGATGGTGTGGTTTATGATGGTCACTGGTAGGGCCGGTGTGTTCTGCGTAGGTCACTGGTAGGGCCGGCCTGCTCTGCGTGGGTCAGTGGTAGAGCCGGCGTGCTTTGCGTGGGTCAGTGGTAGAGCGTGCGTGCTCTGCGTAGGTCACTGGTAGGGCCGGCGTGCTCTGCGTGGGTCAGTGGTAGACCCAGCGTGCTCTGTGTAGGTCACTGGTAGGGCCGGCGTGCTCTGTGTAGGTCACTGGTAGGGCCGGCGTGCTCTGCGTGGGTCAGTGGTAGAGCCAGCGTGCTCTGCGTGGGTCACTGGTAGAGCCGGCGTGCTCTGCGTGGGTCACTGGTAGGGCCGGCGTGCTCTGCGTGGGTCACTGGTAGGGCCGGCGTGCTCTGCGTGGGTCACTGGTAGGGCCGGCGTGCTCTGCGTGGGTCACTGGTAGGGCCGGCGTGCTCCGCGTGGGTCACTGGTAGGGCCGGCGTGCTCCGCGTGGGTCACTGGTAGGGCCGGCGTGCTCCGCGTGGGTCACTGGTAGGGCCGGTGTGTTCTGCGTAGGTCACTGGTAGGGCCGGCCTGCTCTGCGTGGGTCAGTGGTAGAGCCGGCGTGCTTTGCGTGGGTCAGTGGTAGAGCGTGCGTGCTCTGCGTAGGTCACTGGTAGGGCCGGCATGCTCTGCGTGGGTCAGTGGTAGACCCAGCGTGCTCTGTGTAGGTCACTGGTAGGGCCGGCGTGCTCCGTGTAGGTCACTGGTAGGGCCGGCGTGCTCTGCGTGGGTCAGTGGTAGAGCCAGCGTGCTCTGCGTGGGTCACTGGTAGAGCCAGCGTGCTCTGCGTGGGTCACTGGTAGAGCCAGCGTGCTCTGCGTGGGTCACTGGTAGGGCCGGCGTGCTCTGCATGGGCCAGTGGTAGAGCCGACGTGCTCTGCGTGGGTCAGGGGTAGAGCCGACGTGCTCTGCGTGGGTCAGGGGTAGAGCCGGCGTGCTCCGTGTGGGTCAGAGGTAGAGCCGGCGTGCTCTGCGTGGGTAACTGGTAGGGCCGGCATGCTCTACCTGGGTCACTGGTAGGGCCGGCGTGCTCCGCGTGGGTCACTGGTAGGGCCGGCGTGCTCCGCGTGGGTCACTGGTAGGGCCGGCGTGCTCCGCGTGGGTCACTGGTAGGGCCGGCGTGCTCCGCGTGGGTCACTGGTAGGGCCGGCGTGCTCCGCGTGGGTCACTGGTAGGGCAGACGTGCTCCGCGTGGGTCACTGGTAGGGCAGACGTGCTCCGCGTGGGTCTCTGGTAGAGCCGACGTGCTCCGCGTGGGTCTCTGGTAGAGCCGACGTGCTCCGCGTGGGTCAGTGGTAGAGCCGGCGTGCTCCACGTGGGTCAGTGGTAGAGCTGACGTGCTCTACGTGGGTCACTGGTAGGGCCGGTGTGCTCTACCTGGGTCACTGGTAGGGCCGGCGTGCTCTGCGTGGGTCACTGGTAGGGCCGGCATGCTCTGTGTGGGTCACTGGTAGGGCCGGGTCACTGGTAGGGCCGGCGTGTTCTGCGTGGGTCACTGGTAGGGCCGGCGTGCTCTGTGTGGGCCAGTGGTAGGGCCGGCGTGCTCTACGTGAGTCAGTAGTAAAGCCGGCGTGCTCTCTGTGGGTCAGTGGTAGAGCTGACGTGCTCTGCGTGGGTCAGTGTTAGAGCTGGCGTGCTCGCCGTGGGTCAGTAGTAGAGCCGGCGTGCTCTCTGTGGGTCACTGATAAGCCCAGCGTGCTTTGCCTGGGTCACTGGTAGGGCCGGCGTGCTCTGCGCGAGTTAGTGGTTTTTGGATACGGTGCAGCTTTGGAGACACCCTGACCTCATTACCCAGTGACAGAGCCGACCTGCTCCTGTTCTGCAGCCTCCACCTCTTGCATCACCTATGAGCTCAGTTTCTGTGTCTGGGAACCTCACTGTCTGCCAAAACAATGACAGCATCTCGTGCCACCTGCACACAGCACAGGGCGTGTTCTCGACAACACTCACAGCCCTGGTGTCTTCTCATGGACTACGAACGCACTGCATTGAAGGCACACTTTAAAACCTGCACTGGATGAGAAATCACATGGAATGTGACCACACTGCTTGACGTTTAAACACGACATTGCACGAAGAACCATATGCAACCACATGGGAGGAGCCCACACTGTATGTAGAACCATTTTAAACACAACAGTGGAGGAGGAACCACATGGGATGAGCCCACACTGCATGCAGAACCATTTTAAACACAACAGTGGAGGTGGAACCACATGGGATGAGCCCACACTGCACGCAGAACCATTTTAAACACCACAGTGGATGAGGAACCACATGGCATGAGACCACGCTGCAAGCAGAACCATTTTAAACACAAAAGTGGAGGAGGAACCACACGGGAGGAGCCCACACTGCATGCAGAACCATTTTAAACAAAACAGTGAAGGAGGAACCACACGGGAGGAGCCCACACTGCACGCAGAACCATTTTAAACACAACAGTGGACGAGGAATCTCACGAAATGAGACCACACTGCACGCAGAACCATTTTAAACACAACAGTGGACGAGGAACCTCACGGAATAAGACCACACTGCAAGCAGAACCATTTTAAACACAACAGAGGATGAGGAACCATGTGGAATGAGACCACACTCCATGCAGAACCATTTTAAACACAATAGTGGAGGAGGAACCACATGGCATGAGACCACACTACATCAAAATCCATTTTAAACACAATAGTGGAGGCGGAACCACATGGGATGAGCCCACACTGCATGCAGAACCATTTTAAACACAATAGTGGAGGAGGAACCACATGGCATGAGACCACACTACATCAAAATCCATTTTAAACACAATAGTGGAGGCGGAACCACATGGGATGAGCCCACACTGCACGCAGAACCATTTTAAACACCATAGTGGACGAGGAACCACATGGCATGAGACCACGCTGCAAGCAGAACCATTTTAAACACCACAGTGGACGAGGAACCACATGGCATGAGACCACGCTGCAAGCAGAACCATTTTAAACACAAAAGTGGACGAGGAACCTCACGGAATGAGACCACACTGCACGCAGAATGGTTTTAAACACCACAGTGGAGGAGGAACCACATGGCATGAGACCACACTGCACGCAGAACCATTTTAAACACCACAGTGGAGGAGGAACCACATGGCATGAGACCACACTGCACGCAGAACCATTTTAAACACAACAGTGGAGGAGGAACCACATGGAATGAGACCACACTGCAAGCAGAAGCATTTTAAACACAACAGTGGAGGAGGAACCACATGGCATGAGACCACACTACATCAAAATCCATTTTAAACACAACAGTGGATGAGGAACCACATGGAATGAGACCACATTGCATGCAGACCATTTTAAACACCATAGTGGAGGAGGAACCACATGGCATGAGACCACACTGCATGCAGAACCATTTTAAACACAACAGTGGAGAAGGAACCACATGGCATGAGACCACACTGCATGCAGAACCATTTTAAACAAAACACTGGAGGAGGAACCACACGGGAGGAGCCCACACTGCATGCAGAACCATTTTAAACAACAGTGGACGGGGAACCACACGGCATGAGACCACGCTGCAAGCAGAACCATTTTAAACACAACAGTGGAGGAGGAACCACACGGGAGGAGCCCACACTGCATGCAGAACCATTTTAAACACAACAGTGGACGAGGAACCACATGGCATGAGACCACGCTGCAAGCAGCACCATTTTAAACACAACAGTGGAGGAGTAACCACATGGGAGGAGCCCACACTACATCAAAATCCATTTTAAACACAACAGTGGATGAGGAACCACATGGAATGAGACCACACTGCAAGTAGAAGCATTTTAAACACAACAGTGGAGGAGGAACCACATGGCATGAGACCACACTACATCAAAATCCATTTTAGACACAACAGTGGATGAGGAACCACATGGAATGAGACCCCACTGCACGCAGAACCATTTTAAACACAATAGTGGAGGAGGAACCACATGGCATGAGACCACACTACATCAAAATCCATTTTAAACACCACACTGGAGGAGGGGCCGCATGAAACCACATGGCGCGAAACTACAATGCATTAAAGTCCATTTCAAGCACCACCTACAAGGAATCACGTGCAACCACATGGAATGAGACCACGCTGCAGGAAGACCCCATTCTAAACACCACACTGGGTGAGAAATCACAAGGAAAAATAAGACAATGCATGGAACAGCACATGCATGGAAATCAGAGCACAGGAAAAAACATGTGAGTTGGAGTCACATACAATCACATGGAATAACATGCAATAACCTACTACTACCAAGTGGCATGGGAATCTCCAAGAAACACTTAAAATAACACCACGTGGAATCTGCATCACATACATGTGCCCACGGCATGTAAATAAAATGCGGGTACATGGACTAACACATGCCACATGGGAAGAGCATGTAACTGCATTGTACTTACATATAACTGAATTTTAGTCCTGCACACATGGCACAGAAATAAGACAAGTACATGGAATAACGCCACGCATCACAGGCAATCACATGGAATAACATTGCACGGCATGGGGAATCATACGTGTAGGTACTAGCGGGTGCAAGGCCAGACCAGTAGCAACGCAAAGCTCTAGAAATCTCAGACAGCTGATATAAAAGCGCATATATTAGCACCGCTCTCCATGGAATCACAGAAAATCATTGAATATCACCAGCTGACATGGGAAATCACATACACGCCCATGGAATACCAGCATAGTGCATGAGATGAACATACAGGCGCCAGGAGTAGCACGACACAGGATGAGCAAGCATACGTGTAAGTATTCTACTGGGCAGCAGAGCGTGGCCTAACAGCAAGGCTGAGTTTAAGTAACATATAAAAGTCACTAGAATAACAAGATTTGACATGGTAAATCGCATCGAAGCACATGGAATAACACGCAGCATGGGTAACGCAAACACGCACATGAACAGTAGCATGTGGCATGGACAGCACACACACGTACATACAAATATTATTACCTCTGGGCACGGGGCAAAAATACAAGTGCATCGAATAAGGCAACACAGCGGAACGATCATATATCCAGGCACATGAAATCACATCATACAGAATACATACAACAACACTGAATAATACCAGGTGAAGTGGAATCATATACAATGACACTCAATAACGCTACATGACATGGGTATCACATATAAAGACACTGAAAAACACCAGGCCAATCACATACAATGACACTGTATGTGACTCACCTGGTGTTATTCAGTGTTATTGTACGTGATTTCCCTGTCACCTGGCGTTATTCAGTGTCATTTTTTGTGACTCCCCCATCACCTGGCGTTATTCAGTGTCACTGTTTGTGATTCCCACACCACCTGTTGTTATTCAGTGTTATTGTATGTGATTCCCCTGTCACCTGGCATTATTCAGTGTCATTGAATAACACCAGGCGAATCTCATACAATGACACTGAAAAACACCAGGTGAATCACATACAATGACACTGAAGAACACCAGGTGAATCACATACAATGACACTGAATAACACCAGGTGAGTCACATACAGTGTCATTGTATGTGATTCACCTGGTGTTCTTCAGTGTCATTGTATGCGATTCACCTGGTGTTTTTCAGTGTCATTGTATGAGATTCGCCTGGTGTTATTCAATGACACAGAATAATGCCAGGTGACAGGGGAATCACATACAATAACACTGAATAACAACAGGTGGTGTGGGAATCACAAACAGTGACACTGAATAACGCCAGGTGATGGGGGAGTCACAAAAAATGACACTGAATAACGCCAGGTGGAGAGGGAATCACAAACAATGACACTGAATAACGCCAGGTGGTGGGAGAATCACACACAATGACACTGAATAACGCCAGATGGTGGGGGAATCACATACAATGACACTGAATAACGCCAGGTGCAGAGGGAATCACATACAATGACACTGAATAACGCCAGGTGGTGGGAGAATCACAAACAATGACACTGAATAACGCCAGATGGTGGGGGAATCACATACAATGACACTGAATAACGCCAGGTGGAGAGGGAATCACAAACAGTGACACTGAATAACGCCAGGTGGTGGGGGAATCACATACAATGACACTGAATAACGCCAGGTGGCGAGGGAATTACAAACAATGACACTGAATAACGCCAGGTGATGGGGGAATCACAAACAATGACACTGAATAACGCCAGGTGGAGAGGGAATCACAATGACACTGAATAACGCCAGGTGATGGGGGAATCACATACAATGACACTGAATAATGCCAGGTGATGGGGGAATCAAATACAATGACACTGAATAACGCCAGGTGGTGGGGGAGTCACATACAATGACACTGAATAACGCCAGGTGGAGAGGGAATCACATACAATGACACTGAATAACGCCAGGTGGTGGGGGAATCACAAACAGTGACACTGAATAACGCAAGGTGGAGAGGGAATCACAAACAATGACACTGAATAACGCCAGGTGATGGGGGAATCACAAACAATGACACAGAATAACGCCAGGTGATGGGGGAATCACATACAATGACACTGAATAACGCCAGATGGTGGGGGAATCACATACAATGACACTGAATAACGCCAGGTGGAGAGGGAATCACAAACAATGACACTGAATAACGCCAGGTGATGGGGGAATCACATACAATGACACTGAATAACGCCAGGTGATGGGGGAATCACATACAATGACACTGAATAACGCCAGATGGTGGGGGAATCACATACAATGACACTGAATAACGCCAGGTGGAGAGGGAATCACAAACAGTGACACTGAATAACGCCAGGTGGTGGGGGAATCACAAACAATGACACTGAATAACGCCAGGTGGAGAGGGAATCACAAACAATGACACTGAATAACGCCAGGTGGTGGGGGAGTCACAAACAATGACACTGAATAACGCCAGGTGATGTGGGAATCACATACAATGGCACTGAATAACGCCAGGTGGTGGGGGAATCACATACAATGACACTGAATAACGCCAGGTGGTGGGGGAATCACAAAAAATGACACTGTATAACGCCAGGTGGTGGGGGAATCACAAACAATGACACTGAATAACGCCAGGTGGAGAGGGAATCACAAACAATGACACTGAATAACGCCAGTTGGAGATGGAATCACAAACAATGACACTGAATAACGCCAGGTGGTGGGAGAATCACACACAATGACACTGAATAACGCCAGGTGGAGAGGGAATCACAAACAATGACACTGAATAACGCCAGGTGGAGAGGGAATCACAATGACACTGAATAACGCCAGGTGGTGGGGGAATCACAAACAATGACACTGAATAACAACAGGTGGTGGGGGAATCACAAAAAACGGACACTGAATAATGCCAGGTGGTGGGGGAATCACAAACAATGACACTGAATAACGCCAGGTGACGGGGGAGTCACATACAATACCGTCTTGTCACACGGAATCACATACCATTACAATGATTAAGACCTGGAGTGACATGACCCCCTTTCTCCAGAGCTAGGCTAACATTGCCTCACACCTCCCTGGGCGGGCTGACGTCACCTCAGCTATTCATACCTCAATTGTACCTTTCTGTCGGCTGCTGCTCTGGTGACAGGCGTGTCGGGGGCTCTTGTGAAAAGGCGGGAGGAATGCACGGATAACTCCAGCGCTGACTTGGCGGGAGAGGCAGACATGAACCCCCTGAGGTGCAGAGCCTCACATCTGAAGAGCTCGGGCTGTGAGTGCAGAGAGGCAGTGACCGCAGGCCCTGGCAGAGCTCAGTCAGGAGCCCCCCTCCCCCTTTCAGCCACCTGCCACCTCCTCACACGTCACGCCTGCCCTCCCCCTAAGCAGCCTCTTAATCCAAGATTTAAGGAGTGACGTCCCACCGGTCAGTGGTTTAGGACGGAGATAAAACCCACCACTCCCTGTGTCTCAGAGGTGAGGTCATGTATCTCACTGGTTACAACCCCTGTTTTACATCTGGGCAGCAGGGGGCGCTGCAGGTGAGGAATGAGGTACAGTGGCAGAGGTTTGGTAATCTTGGTCTTGGGTGTCGGGGGTGGGCACTGCAGGCCAGGAATGAGGTACAATTGGAGGGGTTTCAGGACTGTAGCAGCGGGGGCGCTGCAGGTCTGAAACAGAGCAGTGCTGTTTTACATGTGGGCAGCAGAGGGCACTGCAGGCCAGGAATGAGGCACAATTGGAGGGGTTTCAGGACTGTAGCAGCGGGGGCGCTGCAGGTCTGAAACAGAGCAGTGCTGTTTTACATCTGGGCAGCAGAGGGCACTGCACGTCAAGAATGAGGTACAATTGGAGGGGTTTCAGGACTGTAGCAGCGGGGGCGCTGCAGGTCTGAAACAGAGCAGTGCTGTTTTACATCTGGGCAGCAAAGGGCACTGTAGGCCAGGAATGAGGTACAATTGGAGGGGTTTCAGGACTGTAGCAGCGGGGGCGCTGCAGGTCTGAAACAGAGCAGTGCTGTTTTACATCTGGGCAGCAGAGGGCACTGCACGTCAGGAATGAGGTACAATTGGAGGGGTTTCAGGACTGTAGCAGCGGGGGCGCCGCAGGTCTGAAACAGAGCAGTGCTGTTTTACATCTGGGCAGCAGAGGGCGCTGCAGGTCAGGAATGAGGTACAATTGGAGGGGTTTCAGGACTGTAGCAGCGGGGGCGCTGCAGGTCTGAAACAGAGCAGTGCTGTTTTACATCTGGGCAGCAGAGGGCGCTGCAGGTCAGGAATGAGGTACAATTGGAGGGGTTTCAGGAGTGTAGCAGCGGGGGCGCTGCAGGTCTGAAACAGAGCAGTGCTGTTTTACATCTTCAAAGCAGGGGGCGCTGCAGGTCAGGAATGAGGTACATTTGGAGGGGTTTCAGGACTGTAGCAGCGGGGGCGCTGCAGGTCTGAAACAGAGCAGTGCTGTTTTACATCTGCACAGCAGGGGGCGCTGCAGGTCAGGAATGAGGTACAATTGGAGGGGTTTCAGGACTGTAGCAGCGGGCGCTGCAGGTCTGAAACAGAGCAGTGCTGTTTTACATCTGGGCAGCAGAGGGCACTGCACGTCAGGAATGAGGTACAATTGGAGGGGTTTCAGGACTGTAGCAGCGGGGGCGCTGCAGGTCTGAAACAGAGCAGTGCTGTTTTACATCTGGGCAGCAGAGGGCACTGCAGGCCAGGAATGAGGCACAATTGGAGGGGTTTCAGGACTGTAGCAGCGGGGGCGCTGCAGGTCTGAAACAGAGCAGTGCTGTTTTACATCTGGGCAGCAGAGGGCACTGCACGTCAGGAATGAGGTACAATTGGAGGGGTTTCAGGACTGTAGCAGCGGGGGCGCTGCAGGTCTGAAACAGAGCAGTGCTGTTTTACATCTGGGCAGCAGAGGGCACTGCACGTCAGGAATGAGGTACAATTGGAGGGGTTTCAGGACTGTAGCAGCGGGGGCGCTGCAGGTCAAACAGAGCAGTGCTGTTTTACATCTGCACAGCAGGGGGCGCTGCAGGTCAGGAATGAGGTACAATTGGAGGGGTTTCAGGACTGTAGCAGCGGGGCGCTGCAGGTCAAACAGAGCAGTGCTGTTTTACATCTGCACAGCAGGGGGCGCTGCAGGTCAGGAATGGGGTACAATTGGAGGGGTTTCAGGACTGTAGCATCGGGGCGCTGCAGGTCTGAATCTCAGCGGTGCTGTTTTACATCTGCACAGCAGGGGGCACTGCAGGTCAGGAATGAGGTGCAATGACTGAAGTTTGATGTTCTTGGTGTGTGCCAGCAGAGAGCGTTGCAGGTCAGGAATGAAGTACATTGTCAGACACATCAAACTTCAGGTCTAGCCAGCAGGTGCCGCGACTAGGAGTACTCGAAGCACTAGATGCCCCCTAAAACCCCTGGACCTAGAGTGAAGCACTAAATAAAGAAATGAAAACAGATTAACCTTTCTTCTGGCAGGGTGGGCGGTGGGCCTCTCTGGTAGTATCCCTGCCAGGGCACTGAAGGTGGCGGGGGGAGGGGCAATAGATATTTCGGATACTGGCTGCAATTTCAAAGCCTTGGGCCGGCAGTGTTTGAATAAGTCATCTGATATTTGGTTTTACTCCTAGACCCCATACATGGGTGGGTGAAGGTGTGGCAGAAGAAAGGGGGTGGGGTCACGAGGGGCTGGAAAAGCAGAGTCTGACAGTCAATGTATACTTTTTTTTTTTTTTTTTAATCTGCTACAAAGAAATTTCCAACCAGGACAAATATGACTGCAAATCTGTTCTAGATTGCTTAATTGGTCACAGAGAGGCTGCAGCATAATATATATTTACAGGGTTAAGACAACTGCTGCAGAGATCTTTGTGTGCCCAGCAATTTTGAGGGGATTATAACAGTGGTAAGATAGCTCTGGTGGTTAATGCAGTTCTGGGAGACTTCTGTGTTTTGTCCAGTCACAGTTTTGACTCATAAAGTAGCACAGAGGGTTAATGTGCCTGCCGCAAAGCACATCGTGTTCCAAGCAGATCAAGGATTTGTATTTTACGTAGATAGGGAAGTGAACTGCTGCTTTTAACACGGAGATCATTGTGTTGCTTCCAGTTCGGAATTTGCAATCCTTCTAATATAGCACAGTGATCTATTTACTGGCTTCAAGGAACTGCATGCAAACTATAAGTCACAGGTTTAGATCCCTATTGTTCTTTTCTCAATCTGTTGTTGTTCTAAGATTGCTAAGAATGGCTCCTCTGGGAAGTAAAGTCTTGTTAGCACAGTCAACCACCATCACTGTGTTACGTTTTATATCCTGACCCGGCTTTTCTTCCAACCATTCACTCTTAACAAATAATGACTTTAAGTATGGACGATATGTGCAGTGGCGGCCTGTACTTTTAGAGGGAGGGGGGCGGTCGGGGCACAAACGCACACAAACACTCACTCACACTCATGTATTCACACCCGCAGGCACACATACATATCAATGCACAACACTCACTCCCAAATATTCATGCACGCACACACCAAACATTAAAAATAAAAAATAAAAAGAACGCTTATCTGCACAACTCTGCCTCAGAGATCCCAGGAGGGTTCGAGACTGCTGCCTTCCCTCACTGGCTTGCCTAGGTCAGCCAAAGAGAGAAGGCAGCAGCCCCTCACTCGTCAAAGAGTGAGATAGGGTTAGTGAGACTGCTGACCCCACCCCACTCTTTGATGAGGAGGCAGTGATTGGCACTCAGCTCTGGGAACTTCAGGGCTTAGAACTGAAGCGCTCAGGTCCGAGGTAATCAGTGATGCTCCCCCTCATCACAAGGGGGAGGGCCTTGAGGTGCTTTGCCAGGCTGAAGAGGCCACGCCCACAAAGCTGTGGCTTCTTCAGCCTGGCAAAGTTCAGCTGAGGCAGCCGGGAGCCTGCGCAGTTAGCTCATGTCTAGTTCCTGCTTGCCTGACCTGAAAATAAATAGTGTCTCTCAGGCTGACCTTTGCTCAGCCTGACAGACACTCTTTATGGTGGCCAGAAGGTGAGGGGCGTGGCCTCTCAGCCCATTAGGACGGGCCTCGGCTGCATATGTGTATAATCCTCATTGTCTTAAACATTTGCTGTACATTGATTTACACGCTTACATGATGTACTGTGTCTCTGTGTGTCATGTAAAGCGCTCCGACACCCTTCACTGGAATCAGTACCTCTATAAAAGGACTAAATAAAAATAAATTAGTAGGTGCCATTTAAATCCTTAATTGTGTAATTCTATGTCAGGACTGGAGGCGAGGATTATGCCTTCTATTCTTCACTTTATTACACAGCAGCCCTTATATAACAACAGACTACCTTTCCCATCAACCCTGGGAAAAGAGTAGTCAAACAAACAACCAATGAATAGTGTCCATAGTCCACCAATAGGGGTCCTCCAACACCCAGATAGTCTGCCCTCACTGGCCCTTCCTCCTCTTTCTTCGCTGCTCAGCAGCCGAGCTAAGTGTTTCTTTCCTCATGCTATATATTTGTTCTGTCGGATTGACTTTTTCCCACTGTTGCCGCTAGCTAAAGGTCTAGTTGCTTAACGCGCTGTACAAGTTGATTAGGTAGCGCTTACTGTTTGCCACTGTGTGCTGTTTGCAATGTTTATGTCCTCATTTCCCTGAGGGCGTTTGACCGCTGTGACGCCGGGGCTGAGGCCCGTTTCTTTCAGCGTTTTTTCATCTGTTGGGGCGGCGCTGTAATCTCCGCGCCCGCCGTCTCTGCGCAGGCTTTTCTTTGTTTTTCTTTGGTGCGTGGGCCCGCACTTCGCTGGGGCCATGGGAGCTTGCCTCCTACGCGGCCCGTCTGGTTGCCCTAGGATCCTCCGCCCGTCAGGGGGCACGGTGGTGTTCGTTCTACGGCGCGCGCATTTTAAACCCTAAAGGGTCTGTGCGACGCGCCGTAGCAGGGTTTTAAGGCCTGAGGCGTTACGCGAGCGCGCTGCCTTTATCATTTCATTTTCTGAGGCAACCGCTCGTCGTATTCCGCTTACGCTCCACTCGGCACGTCAGTTAGTGGAGTCTGTATTAACTCATTACGCCCTGCTGGGTCCGTATTGCGTGTGTTACACGATAAGGCACCTGCCCAGGCCAGTCTCTTGCTAGAACTTCTGTATTATTATTTTTCCTACCAGACATGGGTGCCTGGGGCTTCCACACCCCGTTTTACATTGTGATTGCGAGCTTCTCGCCCATCTATCGGCTGAGACCCAGCCCTATCTATATACTGGTGTGTTCCAGTTGTGTCTGAGATCCAGACCCCTTTCGCTACTTACCTCCTCTACTCTATTGCTCATCATGGAGTATGAATATGATGATGAGGATGCCTACGGAGGGGAGAACGCCCTGACCGACCTCCAGTGGGATGAGGAGTTTTATGAAAAGGTGGACACCTCAATCTACCACGCTGTGGGGGAAGCCATGGCCCCCTTAGAGGACCGCCTTACGCAGCGCATTGATCACGCATTGGCGCGCCTGTCTAATCTTCCGGTGGTTCCCCCACCTCCTACTACTCCCCCCGTGGCCTTAGCGGTTTCACCCCCGCCGGCGAAACGTCCACGTGAAACGGGGTTGGATCGGTCTGCCTTTGACCGCCTTAAGCAGGCCTTCCTTGCCACTCAGCCACTTCCACAAGGTCAACTCCATCCTGCGCCCCAACCCTTGGGGAATAACGACTCCGAACCGGGCCCTTCCGCCCCTGCCAACATAGCTCTCCCGGAGACATCGGATATGTTCGACCCTGACGAGATTGGGCACCCACGCTCATCGGACTGGGCGCCAGCGGACAAGGTGGCGGAGTATGTGGCAATGCGCATCTGGAAGCCCTTGGATAAGGATGCCTGTAGTTGTTTGCGGGCGGAATGTCCGCGTCCCGCTTTGGAGGGCAAGGTCGCACTCACTCCGGAGGTAGACGCCCGTATGGTGACCTTTTTGCAGAAATTTATGCGCGACCCCAAGAAAGGCATTGATAGGTCCTGGCGCTCCTGCCAGGACAAGCTCCTTGACGTCCTGGGCCCTCTAACGAAGATTCTCGACATGGCCGAGGAGGCGAAATCGTCTGGTTCTCTCATCTCCCCGGAGTCCTTGTCTGGTTGGGCTCAGAGAGCCATTGTGTTCCTGGGCAACGCGAACTGCGCTCTCTCCACAGAGCGCAGACGCTCCCTCCTAATCAAAGTGGACCCCAAAGTTGGGGATCTGGCGGATACCGAGGCTGGTGCGGTGGCCCAAGGGGGTTTGTTCGGCGACCCTTTTGTTCGGGAACTCGGGAAGTTTGTGAACACATTCACCTCCCTGGATAAGGCCCAGTCAACCATCAAAAAGGTCTTTCCTCGGGTTTTCCGGGGGGCCGGTCGAGGCAGGGGCCGCTCGTCTGGCCGAGGTTCCAACCAGCCACGAGGCCAAGGCTCCGCTAGGGGACAATACCAAGACCAAAGTCGTTTTGGCAACTTCTACCCAACGAGAGGCAGGAGAGGAAAGGGGCGAGGCTTCCGAGGAGCTGCTTCCGCTTCCAACGGTGAGTTTACTACCTTCTTCCCATCTAAAAATAGGGGGGCGGCTGGGGAGTTTTTTCCAGGCCTGGACTTCTGTCACGGGGGACCCGTGGGTCCTGCAAACCATTCAGGGTTTCCGCATAGAGTATCAGGGGACTCCTTTCCAGCGCTCCAAACTGCGCCCCCTCCAGTTCTCCCTCCTCGATTCCTCTCTCGTCGACGAGGAGGTTTCTTCTCTTCTGTCCAAAGGGGCAATTGTTCCATCGGTGCTTCACCCGCGGGGCTTCTTAAGCAATATTTTCTTGGTGGACAAGACGGATGGAGGCAAACGCCCAGTAATAAATTTGAGCGACTTCAACGAGTGGCTGGTGTACCGCCACTTCAAGATGGAGGGCATCCATCTTCTTCGGGACATGCTACGCCCGAACGATTGGATGGTCCGTCTCGATCTGAAGGACGCCTATTTGGTGGTCCCGATCTTCCCTCCCCATCGCCGCTTCCTGCAGTTCCTTTGGCGCGGCCAGATCTACAAATTTGCCTCCCTCCCTTTCGGTCTCTCTTCGGTCCCTTGGTGTTTTACCAAGGTCCTCCACCCACTAGTGGAATGGTTGAGAGCTCGGGGTATTCGGATGATTGTCTACCTCGACGACATCCTGATCATGGACGCCTGCCCGCGTCGCCTTCTCCATCATCTTCAGATGGCGGTAAATCTCCTCCAGGGCCTGGGGTTTGTCATCAACGAGGCAAAAATCGATGCTTTCTCCTTCTCAGTCTCTGACGTTTCTGGGTTTCGTGACCGACTCAAGATCTTCTTCTCTCAGCCTTCCCACGCGCAAGGTTACAAAAATTCGTCACGAGCTGCGACGTACCTTTGCCAAGGCCCAAGTGTCCCTTCGGGACCTAGCCCGGATAGTGGGTCTGCTCTCAGCCTCTATACAGGCGATCTTCCCGGGTCCCCTGCATTACCGCGCATTGCAGCGCCTCAAGGCATCTTACCTCCGCAAGGGGCTTCCTTACTCCCACAAAGTGGCCCTCTCAGAGGAGGCCAGGGGCGAAATACGTTGGTGGTTACAACATATGGAGGCTTGGAACGGGCGTGCCATTTTCGGATCCGCTCCGGATTTAGTTATCGAATCAGACGCCAGCAATCTAGGCTGGGGTGCCAGATGCGGCGAGTTTTCTACCGGAGGGTTGTGGTCTCAAGAAGAACGCAGGTTGCACATCAACTGCTTGGAGCTCCTGGCCGGTTCCTTCGCGGTTCGTTGTTGGACCAGGGATCGGATTCAATCTTCTGTCCTGCTCAAGATGGACAACATTTCGGCGGTCCGCTATGTCAATCATCTGGGAGGCACCAGATCCAAAGCCCTCTCCGACTTGGCCGCCAGTTTTTGGCAGTATTGTCTGGAACACCAGGTCTCGGTGACTGCGGAGTATCTCCCAGGCCGGGAGAATCTTGTCTCGGACTTCCAGTCCCGGAATTTCAGGGATTCCAGCCTTTGGAAGCTGGACCCCGGAGTGTTCCGCCAATTGAACGACCTTTGGGGTCCTTTGTCGATCGACCTCTTTGCCTCGAGGCTCGACCATCAGCTGCCTCGCTTCTTCAGTTGGCGGCCGGACCCCCTGGCGGTGTCCACGGATGCCTTCCTCCAGAACTGGAGCCTGGAATCGGGTTATGCGTTTCCCCCCTTTGCGATGCTGGCCAGAGTTACGGCTCAGGTCCGGCGGCAGCAGGCGGAGTTGGTAGTCCTCTCTCCTCTGTGGCGGTCTCAGGTTTGGTTTCCAGTTCTTCTGGAACTTTCCTGGGATTCTCCAATCCTACTCCCCCTGTTTCCTCAACTTCTTCTCAATCCCGACGGGGTCCCTCATCCTCTAGTTCTACAGAACTTGTTACGTCTTGTCGCGTGGAGGATTACCGGAGACGATGGGAAGTCCCGGGCCTTTCGCAAACGGCTCAAAGCCTCATGGCTAAGGCATGGGCAGACAGCACCGTCAAGCGATATAAATCCGCTTGGGGTAGATGGTCCCGTTGGTGTCTGCGAAGGGATTGCAATCCCGTGGACACAGATGTAGTTCACATCCTAATTTTCTAGCCCATCTAGCTTCCGAGGGTCTTGCTTACCGTTCTATCAACACCTTTCGTTCGGCGATTTCAGCGGGTCATGTGCCCATGGGAAGTGCTCCCGTTGGTGAGCATCCTCTGGTCTGCAGGCTCCTTCGGGGTGTGCGATTATCGTTACCTCCAGAACCCCGGTATTCAGCCTTATGGGACGTCAACCAGGTCCTCAATTTATTCCTATCCTGGCAGCCCAATAGATTTCTCTCCAGGAAGGAACTGTCAGCTAAGCTGGCTATGCTGCTTTGTTTGATTTCCTGCAGACGAGTCTCCGACGTTCGGGCTTTGGATATTTCCTCTAGAATGTTCACCCCTTCAGGGGTGACCTTCACGCTTTCCAGGAGAACAAAGTGTCACACCAGAGTGATTTCTTACCCGGAGTTCCCGGACTGCCCCAAGCTGTGTGTTGTTCGTTGCTTGAAAGCTTACGAGGAGATGACAGAGGAGTTCCGTCTCCCGGGGGAGCGTCAGCTTCTCATTTCTCTCCGCAAACCTTTTAAGGCGGTTTCCTCCCCCACCATCGCCCTTTGGGTCAGGTGGGTTATGCAGGAGGCTGGGGTCAGCCTGCGAGAGTTCGGTGCCCACTCTGTCAGAGGGGCTATGTCTTCCAAGGCTTTTGGCTTGGGCGCCCGTTTGGAGGATATCCTCAACGCGGCGGATTGGTCTTCGGACTCAACCTTTAAGAGGTTCTACTTCAAGCCGGTGTTGGATATGGCTCACCTCGTGGTGAGCAGGCTTTGAACTAGCATAATCCTCGCCTCCAGTCCTGACATAGAATGAAAAATTTCCTAGCTAACGTAACGGAAAGTTTCAATTCTATTAAGGAGGCGAGGATTATCCCACCCCAAGGATCATTTCTGGTTTCCCGCCCCGTATTTCAGTGAGTAACACTTTTGGGGTTTTAATTGGTGTGCTTGAAGTTCTTACGATGTTGCCGAGGACATCTCCTCCTGCTTGTTCGCCATGCATTCTATTGCTTGTTCCTTAAGTTCTCTACCAAGTTCTGTTTGATTATCTGCCATGTCATGTTGAGTTCTGCTGACGTCAGCTTCTCTTCGTCAATTAATGGCTCCCTTTTGCCTCCGTAGGGTCTGACTCCAATAAACAGGACGCCTGAGGAGTGTTGGCCAGCTGACTTCGCGCTCAGAAAGAGGAGGAAGGGCCAGTGAGGGCAGACTATCTGGGTGTTGGAGGACCCCTATTGGTGGACTATGGACACTATTCATTGGTTGTTTGTTTGACTACTCTTTTCCCAGGGTTGATGGGAAAGGTAGTCTGTTGTTATATAATGGCTGCTGTGTAATAAAGTGAAGAATAGAAGGCATAATCCTCGCCTCTGAGTCCTTAATAGAATTGAAACTTTCCGTTACGTTAGCTAGGAAATTTTTCATTACTCATACACACAAATGCAACTTGCATTGTTACAGTGCAGGCACGTCTCCTACAAAGGGGGACTGAACATACTCAAAAACCTTCCTCCAAGTCATAGCTTCTCTTACGTACTTGTGACGTGATAGCAAGCTGTGCGCCTCTGTTTCCTGCTACTGCATCGGTGTCTAGGTGTTAGGCTAAAGATGGTTCCCAGCCAGGATGATACTTGAATAAAAGAAGGGCTGGTGGCCCTTTAAATCAGGCCTTTGTTTTGGCCCAGCTGGAAGTGAAAATAAGAAAACCCCCTCGCTGCCTGAAGGTTCCTGCACACAACATGAGGGCAGTGCTGAATTATGTCCCACAGGATGCGTCCCTGGGTGAGAAGTGGTTGTTTCCCTGGGCTGAAAACCGGGAACCGAAACCGGGATCTGGCACGACCCCCTACTTTCCAGCACTGCACAGCGTAGAACCCACAATGGCTTCTCTTCACAGAGATCGAGGGGAAATCTCGCGAGAGCACCAACAGTGGGCGTGACATTCTTGTAAATCAATTACAGCTAATCAGTGATGAGAGGGAGCCGAGATGTAGGCCTGTATATTACATATGCTCTTATGTTCTTGCACACCTGCTGACAGTGTCAACAAATCAATGTTGAGACCGGCTTCAAACATCAAATATCTGAACGATTACAGGAAGGTGGACAATGTAGGTCTAAGAAAGCCAGTGACATGCAAGATATTGAGGGTAATCACAGAATGTAAGTATTCATCGTACGTGCATTTGTCTGATGTGCATAGCCTGACATAGGGCCCACCCCTCCTGGACCCACGCTGGACGCCCCTGAAATAAGGGGCGATTTCTACCTCAATCAGTATTAGGCGAATCGGGCAGGGAGCCTCCTTCTATGAGCCCAAGAAGTGGTTTAAGGAGAGGGGACAAGGAGGTGGTAGTCGCGGACAGGATCTGTTCCCCCTGTACCCACGTGGGACCCCCCTGCATCAGAGGATGCGCTCTGTGTGATGTGACTCGAGCTGTGGTTAGGGTGGTCCCTGCATGAGAGGATGCGCTCTGTGTGATGTGACTCGAGCTGTGGTTAGGGTGGTCCCTGCATGAGAGGATGCGCTCTGTGTGATGTGACTCGAGCTGTGGTTAGGGTGGTCCACGCATGAGAGGGTGCGCTCTGTGGGATGTGACTCCGGCTGTGGTTAGGGTGGTCCCCGCATGAGAGGATACGCTCTGTGTGATGTGACTCGAGCTGTGGTTAGGGTGGTCCCCGCATGAGAGGGTGCGCTCTGTGGGATGTGACTCCGGTTGTGGTTAGGGTGGTCCCCGCATGAGAGGATGGGCTCTGTGTGATGTGACTCTGCCTGGGGTTATTGTGGTCCCCGCATGAGAGGATGCGCTCTGTGTGATGTGACTCGAGCTGTGGTTAGGGTGGTCCCCGCATGAGAGGGTGCGCTCTGTGGGATGTGACTCCGGCTGTGGTTAGGGTGGTCCCCGCATGAGAGGATACGCTCTGTGTGATGTGACTCGAGCTGTGGTTAGGGTGGTCCCCGCATGAGAGGGTGCGCTCTGTGGGATGTGACTCCGGCTGTGGTTAGGGTGGTCCCTGCATGAGAGGATGCGCACTGTGGGATGTGACTCCGGCTGTGGTTAGGGTGGTCCCCGCATGAGAGGATACGCTCTGTGTGATGTGACTCGAGCTGTGGTTAGGGTGGTCCCCGCATGAGAGGGTGCGCTCTGTGGGATGTGACTCCGGCTGTGGTTAGGGTGGTCCCCGCATGAGAGGATACGCTCTGTGTGATGTGACTCGAGCTGTGGTTAGGGTGGTCCCCGCATGAGAGGGTGCGCTCTGTGGGATGTGACTCCGGCTGTGGTTAGGGTGGTCCCTGCATGAGAGGATGCGCACTGTGGGATGTGACTCCGGCTGTGGTTAGGGTGGTCCCCGCATGAGAGGGTGCGCTCTGTGGGATGTGACTCCGCCTGTGGTTAGGGTGGTACCTGCATGAGAGGATGCGCTCTGTGGGATGTGACTCCGGCTGTGGTTAGGGTGGTCCCTGCATCAGAGGATGCGCTCTGTGTGACGTGACTCCGCCTGTGGTTAGGGTGGTCCCCGCATGAGAGGGTGCGCTCTGTGGGATGTGACTCCGGTTGTGGTTAGGGTGGTCCCCGCATGAGAGGATGGGCTCTGTGTGATGTGACTCTGCCTGGGGTTATTGTGGTCCCCGCATGAGAGGATGCGCTCTGTGTGACGTGACTCCGGCTGTGGTTAGGGTGGTCCCCGCATGAGAGGATGCGCTCTGTGGGATGTGACTCCGGCTGTGGTTAGGGTGGTCCCTGCATGAGAGGATGCGCTCTGTGTGACGTGACTCCGGCTGTGGTTAGGGTGGTCCCCGCATGAGAGGATGCGCTCTGTGTGATGTGACTCCGGCTGTGGTTAGGGTGGTCCTCCATGCGAGGGTGCCTGCACTCTGTGTGACGTCTCCTGGACCCACGTTGGACCCCCCTCTCCCCCTCCCAATGAGAGTATCCCCTCTGTGTGACGTGCCTCCGCTGCGCACATGAAGCCCTCAGAGGGACAGACACACGCAGCCCGCACTCACCGACAGGATGCGGTCCCCTCGCCGCAGCTCGCCGCTCAGGTCGGCCGGCCCTCCTGCCAGGATGAAGGAGACGAAGATGCCCTCGCCGTCCTCGCCGCCCACGATGTTGAAGCCCAGGCCGGTGGAGCCCTTGTGCAGGATCACCTTCCGGGGTTCCCTGGAGATGCGACGGAAAGACATGTCAGAGGAGGGGTGCGCGCAGGTGCTGTTCGAGCAGTGATGGAGGTGTCTGTGCCGGAGCCGGGGTGCGCCGGGACGCTGCGTCGGCGGCGCGCCGGCTGAGGTGGAGCCTGCTCGGGGTTCCGGTACCACCCTGGCTCCCCGGGCCCCGCAGCCGCTCGGCCTGTTCGGCAGGTGCTGGTGAGAGTCACTTACAGGGTGATTCACCTGGGCCGTGCCACACCGACCAGGGCGAGTGCCAGGGTGGCACCGGCGCACCGAGAGGCGCGCAAAGGAGCAGGAAGAAGCAGAGACAAGTGAACTATGTCCCCTCGTTCATGGAGGACCCAGAGGCATACCTGCCTGCACTCGCACACACATACCTGCGCTATCAGAGGCGCGCCCAGCCCCTCCCACGGCAAAGAACTATTCAACTCTCCTGGCACAAGGCATGGACTACAAGTTAAACAATGCACCGGGGCAGGAAGCCAGGCACCGGGTTCATGTCCCCGTAATATGAACCTTGCAGTCCTGCGCACAGCACGTCTCGCTTCCCATCGTTCTGAATATGTCAGTGTTCACACACTCCAAATACATATTTATCCTACTGCTGGGAAATCTGCATTTTCTGCATGATCACCCTGTATTTTTTCGTCTTTAGCTGGACCCTATATTTTTGCTGGCATAAGAACTCCGTGCACATTAACCCTTCTAACCATTAGTAAAGTGCCTGTACTTCCCCTTTAAACATGGTTGAATTGATGTACTTCCGATTGGTATATTGGTACTCTATCTAACAAGAGGGGGGATTGGAGAGAGAGGCGACCCTCACAGGTTGGATTATTACTCAGTAGTCACTCTATCTAACAAGAGGGGGGATTGGAGAGAGAGGCGACCCTCACAGGTTGGATTATTCCTCATCAGTCACTCTATCTAACAAGAGGGGAGATGGAGGGAGAGGCGACCCTCACAGGTTGGATTATTCCTCAGCAGTCGCTCTATCTAACAAGAGGGAGATGGAGGGAGAGGCGCTCCTCACAGGTTGGATTATTCCTCAGCAGTCGCTCTATCTAACAAGAGGGAGATGGAGGGAGAGGCGACCCTCACAGGTTGGATTATTCCTCAGCAGTCACTCTATCTAACAAGAGGGGGGATTGGAGAGAGAGGCGACCCTCACAGGTTGGATTAATCCTCAGCAGTCGCTCTATCTAACAAGAGGGGGATTGGAGAGAGAGGCGACCCTCACAGGTTGGATTAATCCTCAGCAGTCGCTCTATCTAACAAGAGGGAGTTGGAGAGAGAGGCGACCCTCACAGGTTGGATTATTCCTCAGCAGTCGCTCTATCTAACAAGAGGGGGCATTGAGAGAGAGGCGACCCTCACAGGTTGGATTATTCCTCAGCAGTCGCTCTATCTAACAAGAGGGGGATGGAGGGAGAGGCGACCCTCACAGGTTGGATTATTCCTCAGCAGTCGCTCTATCTAACAAGAGGGGGATTGGGGAGAGAGGCGACCTCACAGGTTGGATTATTCCTCAGCAGTCGCTCTATCTAACAAGAGGGGGATGGAGGGAGAGGCGACCCTCACAGGTTGGATTATTCCTTAGCAGTCGCTCTATCTAACAAGAGGGGGATTGGGGAGAGAGGCGACCCTCACAGGTTGGATTATTCCTCAGCAGTCACTCTATCTAACAAGAGGGAGATGGAGGGAGAGGCGACCCTCAAAGATTGGATTATTCCTCAGCAGTCGCTCTATCTAACAAGAGAGGAGATTGGAGAGAGAGAGAGGCGACCCTCACAGGTTGGATTATTCCTCAGCAGTCGCTCTATCTAACAAGAGGGGGGATGGAGGGAGAGGCGACCCTCACAGGTTGGATTAATCCTCAGCAGTCGCTCTATCTAACAAGAGGGGAGTTGGAGAGAGAGGCGACCCTCACAGGTTGGATTATTCCTCAGCAGTCGCTCTATCTAACAAGAGGGGGCATTGGAGAGAGAGGCGACCCTCACAGGTTGGATTATTCCTCAGCAGTCGCTCTATCTAACAAGAGGGGGGATGGAGGGAGAGGCGACCCTCACAGGTTGGATTATTCCTCAGCAGTCGCTCTATCTAACAAGAGGGGGGATTGGAGAGAGAGGCGACCCTCACAGGTTGGATTAATCCTCAGCAGTCGCTCTATCTAACAAGAGGGGAGTTGGAGAGAGAGGCGACCCTCACAGGTTGGATTATTCCTCAGCAGTCGCTCTATCTAACAAGAGGGGGCATTGGAGAGAGAGGCGACCCTCACAGGTTGGATTATTCCTCAGCAGTCGCTCTATCTAACAAGAGGGGGGATGGAGGGAGAGGCGACCCTCACAGGTTGGATTATTCCTCAGCAGTCGCTCTATCTAACAAGAGGGGGATTGGGGAGAGAGGCGACCCTCACAGGTTGGATTATTCCTCAGCAGTCGCTCTATCTAACAAGAGGGGGGATGGAGGGAGAGGCGACCCTCACAGGTTGGATTATTCCTCAGCAGTCGCTCTATCTAACAAGAGGGGGATAGGGGAGAGAGGCGACCCTCACAAGTTGGATTATTCCTCAGCAGTCACTCTATCTAACAAGAGGGAGATGGAGGGAGAGGCGACCCTCAAAGATTGGATTATTCCTCAGCAGTCGCTCTATCTAACAAGAGAGGAGATTGGAGAGAGAGAGAGGCGACCCTCACAGGTTGGATTATTCCTCAGCAGTCGCTCTATCTAACAAGAGAGGAGATTGGAGAGAGAGAGAGGCGACCCTCACAGGTTGGATTATTCCTCAGCAGTCACTCTATCTAACAAGAGGGAGATGGAGGGCGAGGCGCCCCTCACAGGTTGGATTATTCCTCAGCAGTCACTCTATCTAACAAGAGGGGGGATTGGAGAGAGAGGCGACCCTCACAGGTTGGATTATTACTCAGTAGTCACTCTATCTAACAAGAGAGGAGATTGGAGAGAGAGAGGCGACCCTCACAGGTTGGATTATTCCTCAGCAGTCACTCTATCTAACAAGAGGGAGATGGAGGGCGAGGCGCCCCTCACAGGTTGGATTATTCCTCAGCAGTCACTCTATCTAACAAGAGGGGGATTGGAGAGAGAGGCGACCCTCACAGGTTGGATTATTACTCAGTAGTCACTCTATCTAACAAGAGGGGGATTGGAGAGAGAGGCGACCCTCACAGGTTGGATTATTCCTCATCAGTCACTCTATCTAACAAGAGGGGAGATGGAGGGAGAGGCGACCCTCACAGGTTGGATTATTCCTCAGCAGTCGCTCTATCTAACAAGAGGGAGATGGAGGGAGAGGCGCTCCTCACAGGTTGGATTATTCCTCAGCAGTCGCTCTATCTAACAAGAGGGAGATGGAGGGAGAGGCGACCCTCACAGGTTGGATTATTCCTCAGCAGTCGCTCTATCTAACAAGAGGGGGGATTAGAGAGAGAGGCGACCCTCACAGGTTGGATTATTCCTCAGCAGTCGCTCTATCTAACAAGAGGGGGCATTGGAGAGAGAGGCAACCCTCACAGGTTGGATTATTCCTCAGCAGTCACTCTATCTAACAAGAGGGGGGATTAGAGAGAGAGGCGACCCTCACAGGTTGGATTATTCCTCAGCAGTCGCTCTATCTAACAAGAGGGGGCATTGGAGAGAGAGGCGACCCTCACAGGTTGGATTATTCCTCAGCAGTCGCTCTATCTAACAAGAGGGGGGATTAGAGAGAGAGGCGACCCTCACAGGTTGGATTATTCCTCAGCAGTCGCTCTATCTAACAAGAGGGGGCATTGGAGAGAGAGGCGACCCTCACAGGTTGGATTATTCCTCAGCAGTCGCTCTATCTAACAAGAGGGGGAATTGGAGAGAGAGGCGACCCTCACAGGTTGGATTATTCATCAGCAGTCGCTCTATCTAACAAGAGGGAGATGGAGGGAGAGGCGACCCTCACAGGTTGGATTATTCCTCAGCAGTCGCTCTATCTAACAAGAGGGGGGATTGGAGAGAGAGGCGACCCTCACAGGTTGGATTATTCCTCAGCAGTCGCTCTATCTAACAAGAGGGGGAATTGGAGAGAGAGGCGACCCTCACAGGTTGGATTATTCCTCAGCAGTCACTCTATCTAACAAGAGGGAGATGGAGGGAGAGGCGCCCCTCACAGGTTGGATTATTCCTCAGCAGTCACTCTTACAAGAGGGGAGATGGAGGGCGAGGCGCCCTCACAGGTTGGATTATTCCTCAGCTCTCGCTCTCTCTAACAAGAGGGAGACGGAGGGCGAGGCGCCCTCACTGGTTGGATTATTCCTCAGCAGTCACTCTATCTAACAAGAGGGGAGATGGAGGGCGAGGCGCCCCTCACAGGTTGGATTATTCCTCAGCTGTCACTCTCTCTAACAAGAAGGAGATGGAGGGCGAGGTGCCCCTCACTGGTTGGATAATTCCTCAGCAGTCACTCTATCTAACAAGAGGGGAGATGGAGGGCGAGGCGCCCCTCACAGGTTGGATTATTCCTCAGTTGTCGCTCCCTCTAACAAGAGGGGGGATTGGAGAGAGAGAGGTGACCCTCACAGGTTGGACTATTCCTCAGCAGTCGCTCTATATAACAAGAGGGGGGATTGGAGATCCGCCCTCACAGGTTGGATTATTCCTCAGCAGTCACTCTATCTAACAAGAGGGAGATGGAGGGTGAGGCGCCCTCACAGGTTGGAATATTTCTCAGCAGTCACTCCATCTAACAAGAGGGAGATGAAGGACGAGGGTTCCTCACAGGTTGGATTATTCCTCAGCAGTTGCTCTATCTAACAAGAGGGAGAAGGAGAGCGAAGCGCCCATCACAGGTTGGATTATTCCTCAGCAGTCACTCTATCTAACAAGAGGGGAGATGGAGGGCGAGTCGCCCTCAGAGGTTGGATTATTCCTCAGCAGTCACTCTAACAAGAGGGAGATGGAGAGCGAGGCTCCCTCACAGGTTGGATTAGTCCTCAGCAGTCACTCTAACAAGAGGGAGCCGGAGGGCGAGGAGCCCCTCACAGGTTGGATTATTCCTCAGAAGTCACTCTATCTAACAAGAGGGGAGCTGGAGGGCGAGGCGCCCTCAGAGGTTATATTATTCCTCAGGAGTCACTCTATCTAACAAGAGGGGAGATGGAGGGCGAGGCGCCCTCAGAGGTTGGATTATTCCTCAGCAGTCACTCTAACAAGAGGGAGATGGAGAGCGAGGCTCCCTCACAGGTTGGATTAGTCCTCAGCAGTCACTCTAACAAGAGGGAGCCGGAGGGCGAGGAGCCCCTCACAGCTTGGATTATTCCTCAGCTCTCGCTCTCTCTAACAAGAGGGGAGATAGAGGGCGAGGCGCCCCTCACAGGTTGGATTATTCCTCAGCAGTCACTCTATCTAACAAGAGGGGAGCTGGAGGGCGAGGCGCCCCTCACAGGTTGGATTATTCCTCAGCAGTCACTCTTACAAGAGGGGAGATGGAGGGCGAGGCGCCCTCACAGGTTGGATTATTCCTCAGCTCTCGCTCTCTCTAACAAGAGGGAGATGGAGGGCGAGGCGCCCTCACCGGTTGAATTATTCCTCAGCAGTCACTCTATCTAACAAGAGGGGAGATGGAGGGCGAGGCGCCCCTCACAGGATGGATTATTTCTCAGCTGTCGCTCTCTCTAACAAGAGGGAGATGGAGGGCGAGGCGCCCTCACTGGTTGGATAATTCCTCAGCAGTCACTCTATCTAACAAGAGGGGAGATGGAGGGCGAGGCGCCCCTCACAGGTTGGATTATTCCTCAGCTGTCGCTCCCTCCAACAAGAGGGAGATGGAGGGCGAGGCGCCCTCACTGGTTGGATAATTCCTCATCAGTCACTCTATCTAACAAGAGGGGAGATGGAAGGCGAGGCGTCCCTCACAGATTGGATCATTCCTCAGCTGTCGCTCTCTCTAACAAGAGGGAGATGGAGGGCGAGGCGCCCTCACTGGTTGGATTATTCCTCAGCAGACACTCTAACAAGCGGGAGATGGAGGGCGAGGCGCCCCTCACAGGTTGGATTATTCCTCAGCTCTCGCTCTCTCTAACAAGAGGGGAGATGGAGGATGAGGCACCCTCACTGGTTGGATAATTCCTCAGCAGTCACTCTATCTAACAAGAGGGGAGATGGAGGGCGAGGCGCCCCTCACAGGTTGGATTATTCCTCAGCTGTCGCTCTCTCTAACAAAATGGAGTGGAGGGCGAGTCGCCCCTCACAGGTTTGATTATTCCTCAGCAGTCACTCTCTCTAACAAGAGGGAGATGGAGAGCGAGGCACCCCTCACAGGTTGGATTATTCCCCAGCAGTCACTCTATCCAACAAGAGGAAGATGGAGGACGAAGGGCCCTCACAGGTTGGATTAGTCCTCAGGAGTCTCTCTAAGAAGAGGGAGATGGAGAGCGAGGCGCCCCTCACAGGTTGGATTATTCCTCAGCAGTCACTCTATCTAATAAAAAGGAGATGGAGGTTGAGGCACACTCACAGGTTGGATTATTCCTCAGCAGTCACTCTATCTAACAAGAGGGAGATGGAGGGAGAGGCGCACTCATAAATTGGATTATTCCTCAGCAGTCACTCTATCTAACAAGAGGGAGATGGAAGACGAGGTGCCGTCACAGGTTGTATTATTCCTCAGCAGTCACTAACAAGAGGAGAGATGGAGGGAGAGGCGCACTCACAGGTTTGATTATTCCTCAGCAGTCACTCTATCTAACAAGAGGGAGACGGAGGACAAGGCACACTCAAACGTTGGATTATTCCTCAGCTGTCACTCTATCTAACAAGAGGGGAGATGGCGAGCAAGGTGACACACCCAGGTTGTATTATTCCTCAGCAGACACTATCTCACACGAGGGGAGCCGGAGGGCGAGACGCCCCTCACAGGTTGGATTATTCCTCAGCAGTCACTCTATCGAACAAGAGGGAGATGGAGGGTGAGGCGCCCTCACAGGTTGGATTACTCCTCAGCAGTCACTCGATCTAACAAGAGGGAGATGGAGGACAAGGCGCACTCACACGTTGCATTGTTCCTCAGCAGTCACTCTATCGAACAAGAGGGAGATGGAGGGCGAGGTGCTCCCACACGTTGGATTATTCCTCAGCAGTCACTCTATGTTATGTTAATGCAATTTGTAAAGCGCATGTATACCCTATGGTGTCTTGGCACCGTCTACTCCTGAATAGGATAAACCTAGTTATTGAAGAGCCAAGTTTTTAGCTGTTTTCTGAAAGAGATGAGGGTGGGAAGAGCTCTGAGGTGGGCGGGGAAGATGTTCCAAAGCTTGGTGGTCCCAACCACAAAGCTTCTCCCTGCACAGTTAGCTCAGTAGATTCTGGGAGTAGTCAAAAGGTTTGCCCCTAGTGATCGCAACTATCTGCCAGGAGTATATATCCGTAAGGAATATTTCAGAAACCCTGGGCCTATGTTGTGTATCGCCTTATAGGCTATACACAGAGCCTTACATTTTATTCAGCTTCTGACTGGCAGCCAATGCAATTGCCTTATTATTTTATGTTCTGAATTAAACTTAGGAGTCCCAGAAAGAATCCTCGCCGCCGCATTCTGCACCATTTGAAGCTTATTGAGGTTTTTTCCTGAGTATTGATCAATGGACTATTGCAATAGTCCAATTTGGACAGGACTAAAGCAGTGACTAGTGTCGTTCTTGCTTCCGCCGGAATAAATGGAAAAATAATTTTTATCATTCTAAGCAGATAAAAGCAGAAAGAGACCAAAGAGTTGACTTGGGGTTTGTAGTTCAATTTGTCATCTATTATAACACCCAGGTTTTTTGCCTTAGCTGCTGGAATGGGATGAGATCTCAGTTCTTCCGGCCACCAGCCAGAGAACCAGACAGGGAGTAGATTCCCAAACAATATCACCTCAGTTTTATTAGAGTTTAGCTTGAGGCAATGTCTAGACATCCATGAACTATTAGCCAGCATATTGTCATGAAAAGTGGCCGATACATCAAACCCATTTTTTAAGACGGACAGAACTATTTGGGTATCATCAGCATAGGAGGTTAATGCCAGGTCAAGGGATTTGACTACCAGAGTCATCTCTGTAACATAAATATTGAACAGCGTGGGACTGAGAGATGAACCCTGTGGTACTCCACAGGGCAGAGTGAAATCGGCTGATTCAAAATTGCCCAAAGTCAATGATGGTGCATGCTCAGTCGGAAAAGAAATCATTGATATCAACAGAGATTTAGCCCTCTTCTTGGTACCCAGGGGGGTGATACGGTTGATCCGCATCCCATGGTTAACCGTATGGAAGGCTGCTGATAAAAATCGAGAAGAATAAGTGCCGCCGCTCCACCTCTGTCGAGCGCGACCCTTATCTATCTAACAAGAGGGAGATGGAGGGAGAGGCCCTCCTCACAGGTTGGATTATTCCTCAGTAGTCACTCTATCTAACAAGAGGGAAGATGGAGGGCGAGGCGCCCCTCACAGGTTGGATTATTTCTTAGCAGTCGCTCTATCTAACAAGAGGGAGATGGAAGACGAGGTGCCCTCACAGGTTGTATTATTTCCCAGCAGTCACTCTATCTAACAAGAGGGGAGATGGAGGACGAGGCGCCCTCACAGGTTGGAGTATTCCTCAGCAGTCGCTCTAGCTAACAAGAGGGAGATAGAGAGCGAGGCACCTTCATAGGTTGGATTATTCCTCAGCAGTCGCCCTAGCTAACAAGAGGGGAGATGGAGGGCGAGGTGCCCCTCACAGGTTGGATTGTTCCTCAGCAGTCACCATCTAACAAGAGGGAAGATGGAGGGCGAGGCACCTTCACAGGTTGTATTATTCCTCAGCAGTCACTATCTAAAAAGAGGGAGATGTAGGGCGAGGCGCCCCTCACAGCTTGGATTATTCCTCAACAGTCACTCTATCTAACAAGAGGGAAGATGGAGGGCGAGGCACCTTCACAGGTTGGATTATTCCTCAGCAGTCGCTCTATCTAACAAGAGGGAGATGGAGCGCGAGGCACCCCTCACAGGTTGGATTATTCCTCAGCAGTCACTCTATCCAACAAGGGGGAGATGGAGGACGAAGGGCCTTCTTAGGTTGGATTAGTCCTCAGTAGTCGCTCTAACAAGAGGGAGATGGTGAGCGAGGCACCCCTCACAGGTTGGATTATTCCTCAGCAGTCATTCTATCTAACAAGAGTGAGCTGGAGGTTGAGGCGCACTCACAGGTTGGATTATTCCTCAGCAGTCACTAACAAGAGAGAAGGAGCAGTCACTCTATCTAACAACAGGGAGATGGAGGGAGTGGCGCACTCACAGGTTGAATTATTCCTCAGCAGTCACTCTATCTAACGAGAGGGAGATGGAGGGCGAGGCGCCCCTCACAGGCTGGATTATTCCTCAACAGTCACTTTGACTAATAAGAGGGGAGATGGAGGGAGTGGCGGAGTCACAGGTTTGATTATTCCTCAGCAGTCACTCTAACAAGAGGGAGATAGAGGGTGAGGCACCCATCAAAGGTTGGATTATTTCTCAGCAGTCACTCTATCTAACAAGAGGGAGATGGAGGGAGAGGCGCCCTCACAGGTTGGAATATTCCTCAGCAGTCACTCTATATAACAAGAGGAGATATGGAGCGCGAGGCGCCCCTCACTGTTTGGATTACTTCTCAGCAGTCACTTTAACTAATAAGAGGGGAGATGGAGGGCGAGGTACCTCTCACAGATTGGGTAAATCCTCAGCAGTCAATCTATTAAACATAAGGGGTTATGGAGGGCAAAGCACACTCACAGTTGGGATTATTCCTCAGCAGTCACTCTAACAAGAGGGAGAAGAAGGGAGAGGCGATCCTCACAGGTTGGATTATTCCTCAGCAGTCACTCTATCTAACAAGAGGGAAGATGGAGGGTGAGGCACCCCTCAGAGGTTGGATTATTCCTCAGTAGACACTCTATCTAACAAGAGGTAGATAGAGGACGAGGCGCCCCTCACAGGTTGGATTATTTCTCAGCAGTCCCTGTAACAAGAGGGAGATGGAAGGTGAGGTACCCCTCACATGTTGGATTATTCCTCAGCAGTCACTCTACCTAACAAGAGGGAGATGGAGGAAGAGGTGCCCTTCACTGGTTTGATTATTCCTCAGCAGTCCCTCTATCTAATAAGAGGGAGATGGAGGGCGAGGCGTCCCTCACAGGCTGGATTATTCCTCAGCAGTCACCATCTAACAAGAGGGAGATGGAGGGCGAGGCGCACCTCACATCTTGGATTATTCCTCAGCAGTCGCTCTATCTAACAAGAGGGAGATGGAGGGAGAGGTGCCCCCTCACAGGTTGGATTATTCCTCAGCAGTCACTCTCTCTAACAAGAGGGAAGATGGAGGGCGAGGCACCCCTCACAGGTTGGATTATTCCTCAGCAGTCACTCTATCTAACAAGAGGGAGATGGAGGAAGAGGCACCCCTCACAGGTTGGATTATTCCTCAGCAGTCGCTCTATCTAACAAGAGGGAGATGGTAGACAAGGTGCCCTCACAGGTCGTATTATTCCTCAGCAGTCACTCTATCTAACAAGAGGGGAGATGGAGGACGAGGCGCCCTCACAGGTTGGAGTATTCCTCAGCAGTCGCTCTAGCTAACAAGAGGGGAGATGGAGGGCGAGGTGCCCCTCACAGGTTAGATTATTCTTCAGCAGCTACCATCTAACAAGAGGGAAGATGGAGGGCAAGGCGCCCCTCACAGGTTGGATTATTCCTCAGCAGTCACTATCTAAAAAGAGGGAGATGTAGGGCGAGGCGCCCTAACAGCTTGGATTATTCCTCAACAGTCACTATCTAACAAGAGAGAGATGGAGGGCGAGGCGCCCCTCACAGCTTGGATTATTCCTCAGCTCTCGCTCTCTCTAACAAGAGAGAGAGATGGAGGGCGAGGCGCCCCTCACAGGTTGGATTATTCCTCAGCAGTCACTATCTAACAAGAGAGAGATGGAGGGCGATGCGCCTTCACAGGTTGGATTATTCTTCAGCAGTCGATCCCTCTAACAAGAGGGAAGATAGAGGGCAAGGTGCCTCTCACAGGGTGAATTATTCCTCAGCAGCTACCATCTAACAAGAGGGAAGATAGAGGGCAAGGTGCCTCTCACAGGCTGAATTATTCCTCAGCAGTCACCATCTAACAAGAAGGAGATGGAGGGCGAGGCGCACCTCACAGCTTGGATTATTCCTCAGCAGTCGCTCTATCTAACAAGAGGGAGATGGAGGGAGAGGCGCACCCTCACAGGTTGGATTATTCCTCAGCAGTCGCTCTCTCTAACAAGAGTGAGATTGAAGGCGAGGAGCCTTCACAGGTTGGATTAGTCCTCAGCAGTCCCTCTATCCAACAAGAGGGAAGATGGAGCGCGAGGCACCCCTCACAGCTTGGATTATTCCTCAGCAGCCACTCTATCTAAACAAGAGGGAGAGGCGCACTCACAGGTTGGATTATTCCTCAGCAGTCACTCTATCTAACAAGAGGGAGATGGAGGACGAGGTGCCCCTCACAGGTTGGATTATTTTTCAGCATTGACTCTATCTAACAAGAGAGGAGATAGAGGGTGAGGTGCCCTCACAGGTTGGATTTTTCCTCAGCAGCCACTCTATCCAACAAGAGGGGAGATGGAGGGCGAGGCGGCCGTCACAGGTTGGATTATTCCTCAGCAGTCACTCTATCTAACAAGAGGGGAGATGGAGGGCGAGGCGCCCCCATAGGTTGGATTATTCCCCAGCAGTCGCTCTATCTAACAGGAGGGAGATGGAGAGCGAGGCACTCTCAGTGTTGGATTATTCCTCTGGAGTCACTCTATCTAACAAGAGGGAGATGGAGGGCGAGGCGCCCTCACAGGTTGGATTATTCCGCAGTAGTCACTCTATCTAACAAGAAGCGAAGATGGAGGGCGAGGCACCCTCACAGGTTGGACTATTCCTCAGCAGACACTATCTAACAAGAGGGGAGATAGAGAGCGAGGTGACCCTCACAGATTGGATAAATCCTCAGCAGTTAATCTATTTAACAAAAGGGGAGATGGAGGGGGAAGCACACTCACAGTTGGGATTATTCCTCTGGAGTCACTCTATCTAACAGGAGGGAGAAGGAGGGAGAGGCGATCCTCACAGGTTGAATTATTCCCCACCAGTCACTCTAGCTAACAAGAGGGAAGATGGAGGACGAGGCGCCCCTCATAGGTTGGATTATTCCTCAGCAGTCACTCTATCAAACAAGAGGGAGATGGAGGGCGAGGCACCCTCACAGGTTGGACTATTCCTCAGCAGACACTATCTAACAAGAGGGGAGATAGAGAGCGAGGTGACCCTCACAGATTGGATAAATCCTCAGCAGTTAATCTATTTAACAAAAGGGGAGATGGGGGAAGCACACTCACAGTTGGGATTATTCCTCTGGAGTCACTCTATCTAACAGGAGGGAGAAGGAGGAGAGGCGATCCTCACAGGTTGAATTATTCCCCACCAGTCACTCTAGCTAACAAGAGGGAAGATGGAGGACGAGGCGCCCCTCATAGGTTGGATTATTCCTCAGCAGTCACTCTATCAAACAAGAGGGAGATGGAGGGCGAGGCACTCTCAGAGGTTGGATTATTCCTCAGCAGTCACTATCTAATGTAATGTAAATGTAATTTATAAAGCGCGCACTCATGCCCGTGGGCATTGACTTTGAGCATATAGGATGCAATTGAATTGACACAGATTGGGTGTGCTTCTTACTTTGATGAGGTTAATGACATTGTGTTTTATGGTGATAACAAACCGGTTTGCGAGATTCACGCATACATGCTCGCCCTCTCTTTGGGGTCCTACCTGCATCTTTGACATTTTCCCTTCATTATAAGGAATCTGCAAATTGGCCGATATTTAAACGCAGTATCGACCAGCTCAGGTGTGATCCTTTTTACGTATTATTCCGTGTAGTCATCTGTGCTCCATCATTGAACCTATCCGGCATCCTCGTTGCTTGTATCCATTTGTTCTTTATTATCATGAGGAACCTTTTCTATACATCTGATACCGAATAACCGTGATTTAGATGTGAAACGACACATAGGCTGCTGATCCGGTTATTTATTGGCTTTTTTTTTGCGGAGACTGACCTATTCGAACTTTCAGTGCCCTGAATAAGTCCTTTAAAAGGACGAAACGCGTCGGCTGTATCATTGTGAAAATTGATGTTTATGACTGTTTTAAAAACAATAGAAATTGGAATAAAAGGAAAATTTTGAAGAATATTTGTGTTGCATACAGAATACACAATTGTTTTTTCTGTTTTTGAAATTGACGTGTGGTGCACCTGTGCTTATGTTTTAAATTGTTATGTTCCCATGGGGACTTGCACTGTGACGGTGGGTGCGTTTTAGTGTGCACACAAACCCCAATAAGTATAAAGGGGCTAGAATAATAGAGGGATAGCAGTTCAGGTGCTGTGGATTTAAGGGTTCCACTGTCAGGCTTGTTTGTTTATGTAATTTATAAAGCGCGCACTCATGCCCGTGGGCATCTTGGTGCTATAGAAATCTGATTATGGCTACAGCAATGTCAGCGACGGGTCAAGCAGGTGAGCAAATGCCTTCTAGTCCTGTGTGGAAAGCCAGGTCTTTAAGGCTTTTCTGAAGGTAAGTAAAGAGGGGGCAGCTTTTAGTGTCAATGGCAGACTGTTGCAAAGCACAGCTGATGTCCTAAAAAGCTCTTTCCACCCCAGGTAGCCCTCCTAAATGGGGGACAATCAGGTTCCTAGCAGCGCCTGAGCGAAGCGTCCTTGCTGGGACATACCATTTGAATTTCTTCTTAAAGTGGTCTGTCCCCAGTCCGTGCAGTGATTTATAGGCCAGACAAAGAGCCTTGAATCAACAACGTTGCCTGACTGGCAATCAGTGTAACTTCCTGATGGCTCCTCTAGCCGATTCATATTTAGGAATTTTAAAAAGGTAACAAGCAGCAGCATTTTGCAATGTCTGAAGCCTCTTCAGGAGACCCGATGCGAGAGTAAGATAGAACTATTGCAATAATCAATCCTTGTAAGAACCAATGCCCTGGTTACAGTTTTCAAACGTTCGGGAGGCAAAAAAATTCAATCTTTTTATGAGCCTTAAAGAGCAGAATGAGGCAGATGTAATTTTGTTTACTTGGTCCTTGGACTTCAGTTCTTCATCTACCAGGAAGCCTAAGTTTTTTACTTTGTTTGAGGGTCCAGGCAATGAGTCCAACTCTGGTGGCCACCAATCCGGTGTCCAGAAAGAGGGATTATTGCCGAAGATGATGACTTCAGTTTTTGCGGCACTCAGTTTACGGCAGTTGCAGTCCATCCAGTTGCTCACATTGCTCATGCATGTTCTGAATGCCGTACCCAAGATGTTTTCGGGATTTGCTAGTGAATCCACAATTTGGGTGTCGTCAGCGTAAGACGCTAAGGAAAACCCAAATTTTAAAAAATTGACGCAAGTGGCGTAACAGAGGTTAAACAGTGTTGGGCTCAGTGCCGAGCCCTGGGGGACTCCGCAGGGCAGGGAGAAAGGCCTAGATACAAACTTGCCCATCGTCACATTATGTTGTCTTTTTGCCAAGAATGATTGCAGGAGATCCAATGCTGTACCCCTATCCCCAGACTATGCATACGGTCAGCCAAGTTCTCGTATATCCTCTGTCGCTACCAACAGGGCAGACTCTGTACTATGGTTTTTTTCTGACCCTGTGTTGTGTATCGTTCAACAGAGAGTTTTCCTCCAAGTACTCTGAAAGTTGTTGGTTCATTACTTTCTCCACCAGCTTGGCGGCGAAGGGAGTCTTGATATAGGACGATAGTTGTTCAGGACCAGGGCATTCAGATTGGTTTTTTTTAATAGGGGGAGAATCGAGGCAAGTTTTCAGTGAGAGGGGAAGATCCCTCCTACAAACATGTTATCAAAGATTTTCCCCAGGTATTGTGCCACTTGAGCAGGGATCATATGCATTATATTGGGGGGACAGGGGTCTTGTGGCGCACCAGATTTGATTAGTGGGATTAACTCTGAGTTGTTTTACTGAATGGGCCTTAAAGGTGGAGATTCTGATTTTACCTGGAGAGTCAGTTAAGAAGTGCCCATCCTGATGATCGGCTACTCTCTTCGCAGTAAGTTTATTGAAAATATTAGCAACTTTTTCTTGAAAGAAGTTTTCCAGTGCATCACAAAAGTTTTGATTTATTACTGCATGGTTTGGGCTGGCTGGTGTTACCATTTTTTTTATTATTGAGAAAAGGGTTTTGTTTGCATCACAGGCGGCTTTTATATGCTCTGAGTAGTATGAGGTCTTTGCTGCTAAAATGCATTTTTTATGCTTGTCTAATTTAGTTTTATAAATATTTTTCTCCTCCACCTCATAATTTTTCCTCCACTTTTGTTCTTGTCTACGACAGTCCTGCCTTGATATCCTAAGGTTTTCGTTGTACCAGGGCTGGGATACTTTCTTAGCTGTGGTTTTTTGAATAATTGGTGCTACTATGTCCAATGCAGAGTTTAGCCAGATCGCAAAATTCTCAACACTTTGCTCCAAGTTATCCCCTGGTTGCCATGGACCAGGAGTAATGGCATCTTTCTATTTCCCAACAAGAGGGGAGATAGAGAGCGAGGCCCTCCTCACAGGTTGGATTACTCCTCAGCAGTCACTATCTAACAAGAGGGAGATGGAGGACAGAGCGCCCCTCACCGGTTGGATTATTCCTCAGTAGTCACTCTATCAAACAAGAGGGAGATGGAGGGTGAGGCACCCCTCAGAGGTTGGATTATTCCTCAGCACTCACTCTATCTAAAAAGAGGGGAGATGTAGCGTGAGGCGTCCCTCACAGGTTGGATTATTCCTCAGCAGTCACTATTATCTAACAAGAGGGAGATGGAGGACTAGCAGGGCCGGACTGGCCGTAGCGGGCACCGGGCGTTTCCCCGGTGGGCCGCTAGGGTGGGGCCGATTTTACACCCCTGGGGGCCGTTTTTGTTACCGGGGGTCGGCAATATCGGCCCCCTGTAACAAAATCGTCCGAAACCGGCCCTGCAAACAGCTTGGCTGCAGCCCCCCTACCCCCAGGGGGGCCGGTCGAGCAGTTTGCCAGGGCCGGTTTCGGTTCCCAGTCCGGCCCCGAGGACGAGGCGCCCCTCACAGGTTGGATTATTCCTCAGCAGTCGCTCTATCTAACAAGAGGGTAGATGGAGGGCGAGGTGCCCCTCACAGGTTGGATTATTCCTCAGCAGTCACTCTATCAAACAAGAAGGAGATGGAGGGCGAGGCGCACCTCAAAAGGTTAGATTATTCCTCAGCAGTCACTCTATATAACAAGAGGGAGATGGAGGGTGAGGCGCCCTCACAGGATGGATTATTCCTCAGCAGTCACTCTATATAACAAGAGGGAGATGGAGGACGAGGCGCCCCTCACAGGTTGGATTATTCCTCAGCAGTCACTCTATCTAACAAGTGGGGAGAGGGAGGGTGAGGCGCCCCTCACAGGTTGGATTATTCCTCAGCAGTCACTCTATCGAACAAGAGGGAAGATGGAGGGCGAGGCGCCCCTCACAGGTTGGATTATTTCTCAGCAGTCACTCTATCTAACAAGAGAGGAGATGGAGTGCGAGACGTCCCTCACAGGCTGGATTATTCCTCAGCAGTCACTCTATCTAACAAGAGGGATATGGAGGGAGAGGCACCCCTCACAGGTTGGATTATTCCTCAGCAGTCATTCTATCTAACAAGAGTGAGCTGGAGGTTGAGGCGCACTCACAGGTTGGATTATTCCTCAGCAGTCACTAACAAGAGAGAAGGAGCAGTCACTCTATCTAACAACAGGGAGATGGAGGGAGTGGCGCACTCACAGGTTGAATTATTCCTCAGCAGTCACTCTATCTAACGAGAGGGAGATGGAGGGCGAGGCGCCCCTCACAGGCTGGATTATTCCTCAACAGTCACTTTGACTAATAAGAGGGGAGATGGAGGGAGTGGCGGAGTCACAGGTTTGATTATTCCTCAGCAGTCACTCTAACAAGAGGGAGATAGAGGGTGAGGCACCCATCAAAGGTTGGATTATTTCTCAGCAGTCACTCTATCTAACAAGAGGGAGATGGAGGGAGAGGCGCCCTCACAGGTTGGAATATTCCTCAGCAGTCACTCTATATAACAAGAGGAGATATGGAGCGCGAGGCGCCCTCACTGTTTGGATTACTTCTCAGCAGTCACTTTAACTAATAAGAGGGGAGATGGAGGGCGAGGTACCTCTCACAGATTGGGTAAATCCTCAGCAGTCAATCTATTAAACATAAGGGGTTATGGAGGGCAAAGCACACTCACAGTTGGGATTATTCCTCAGCAGTCACTCTAACAAGAGGGAGAAGAAGGGAGAGGCGATCCTCACAGGTTGGATTATTCCTCAGCAGTCACTCTATCTAACAAGAGGGAAGATGGAGGGTGAGGCACCCCTCAGAGGTTGGATTATTCCTCAGTAGACACTCTATCTAACAAGAGGTAGATAGAGGACGAGGCGCCCTCACAGGTTGGATTATTTCTCAGCAGTCCCTGTAACAAGAGGGAGATGGAAGGTGAGGCACCCCTCACATGTTGGATTATTCCTCAGCAGTCACTCTACCTAACAAGAGGGAGATGGAGGAAGAGGTGCCCTTCACTGGTTTGATTATTCCTCAGCAGTCCCTCTATCTAATAAGAGGGAGATGGAGGGCGAGGCGTCCCTCACAGGCTGGATTATTCCTCAGCAGTCACCATCTAACAAGAGGGAGATGGAGGGCGAGGCGCACCTCACATCTTGGATTATTCCTCAGCAGTCGCTCTATCTAACAAGAGGGAGATGGAGGGAGAGGTGCCCCCTCACAGGTTGGATTATTCCTCAGCAGTCACTCTCTCTAACAAGAGGGAAGATGGAGGGCGAGGCACCCCTCACAGGTTGGATTATTCCTCAGCAGTCACTCTATCTAACAAGAGGGAGATGGAGGAAGAGGCACCCCTCACAGGTTGGATTATTCCTCAGCAGTCGCTCTATCTAACAAGAGGGAGATGGTAGACAAGGTGCCCTCACAGGTCGTATTATTCCTCAGCAGTCACTCTATCTAACAAGAGGGGAGATGGAGGACGAGGCGCCCTCACAGGTTGGAGTATTCCTCAGCAGTCGCTCTAGCTAACAAGAGGGGAGATGGAGGGCGAGGTGCCCCTCACAGGTTAGATTATTCTTCAGCAGCTACCATCTAACAAGAGGGAAGATGGAGGGCAAGGCGCCCCTCACAGGTTGGATTATTCCTCAGCAGTCACTATCTAAAAAGAGGGAGATGTAGGGCGAGGCGCCCCTAACAGCTTGGATTATTCCTCAACAGTCACTATCTAACAAGAGAGAGATGGAGGGCGAGGCGCCCCTCACAGCTTGGATTATTCCTCAGCTCTCGCTCTCTCTAACAAGAGAGAGAGATGGAGGGCGAGGCGCCCCTCACAGGTTGGATTATTCCTCAGCAGTCACTATCTAACAAGAGAGAGATGGAGGGCGATGCACCTTCACAGGTTGGATTATTCTTCAGCAGTCGATCCCTCTAACAAGAGGGAAGATAGAGGGCAAGGTGCCTCTCACAGGGTGAATTATTCCTCAGCAGCTACCATCTAACAAGAGGGAAGATAGAGGGCAAGGTGCCTCTCACAGGCTGAATTATTCCTCAGCAGTCACCATCTAACAAGAAGGAGATGGAGGGCGAGGCGCACCTCACAGCTTGGATTATTCCTCAGCAGTCGCTCTATCTAACAAGAGGGAGATGGAGGGAGAGGCGCACCCTCACAGGTTGGATTATTCCTCAGCAGTCGCTCTCTCTAACAAGAGTGAGATTGAAGGCGAGGAGCCTTCACAGGTTGGATTAGTCCTCAGCAGTCCCTCTATCCAACAAGAGGGAAGATGGAGCGCGAGGCACCCCTCACAGCTTGGATTATTCCTCAGCAGCCACTCTATCTAAACAAGAGGGAGAGGCGCACTCACAGGTTGGATTATTCCTCAGCAGTCACTCTATCTAACAAGAGGGAGATGGAGGACGAGGTGCCCCTCACAGGTTGGATTATTTTTCAGCATTGACTCTATCTAACAAGAGAGGAGATAGAGGGTGAGGTGCCCTCACAGGTTGGATTTTTCCTCAGCAGCCACTCTATCCAACAAGAGGGGAGATGGAGGGCGAGGCGGCCGTCACAGGTTGGATTATTCCTCAGCAGTCACTCTATCTAACAAGAGGGGAGATGGAGGGCGAGGCGCCCCCATAGGTTGGATTATTCCCCAGCAGTCGCTCTATCTAACAGGAGGGAGATGGAGAGCGAGGCACTCTCAGTGTTGGATTATTCCTCTGGAGTCACTCTATCTAACAAGAGGGAGATGGAGGGCGAGGCGCCCTCACAGGTTGGATTATTCCGCAGTAGTCACTCTATCTAACAAGAAGCGAAGATGGAGGGCGAGGCACCCTCACAGGTTGGACTATTCCTCAGCAGACACTATCTAACAAGAGGGGAGATAGAGAGCGAGGTGACCCTCACAGATTGGATAAATCCTCAGCAGTTAATCTATTTAACAAAAGGGGAGATGGAGGGGGAAGCACACTCACAGTTGGGATTATTCCTCTGGAGTCACTCTATCTAACAGGAGGGAGAAGGAGGGAGAGGCGATCCTCACAGGTTGAATTATTCCCCACCAGTCACTCTAGCTAACAAGAGGGAAGATGGAGGACGAGGCGCCCTCATAGGTTGGATTATTCCTCAGCAGTCACTCTATCAAACAAGAGGGAGATGGAGGGCGAGGCACCCTCACAGGTTGGACTATTCCTCAGCAGACACTATCTAACAAGAGGGGAGATAGAGAGCGAGGTGACCCTCACAGATTGGATAAATCCTCAGCAGTTAATCTATTTAACAAAAGGGGAGATGGGGGGGGAAGCACACTCACAGTTGGGATTATTCCTCTGGAGTCACTCTATCTAACAGGAGGGAGAAGGAGGGAGAGGCGATCCTCACAGGTTGAATTATTCCCCACCAGTCACTCTAGCTAACAAGAGGGAAGATGGAGGACGAGGCGCCCCTCATAGGTTGGATTATTCCTCAGCAGTCACTCTATCAAACAAGAGGGAGATGGAGGGCGAGGCACTCTCAGAGGTTGGATTATTCCTCAGCAGTCACTATCTAATGTAATGTAAATGTAATTTATAAAGCGCGCACTCATGCCCGTGGGCATTGACTTTGAGCATATAGGATGCAATTGAATTGACACAGATTGGGTGTGCTTCTTACTTTGATGAGGTTAATGACATTGTGTTTTATGGTGATAACAAACCGGTTTGCGAGATTCACGCATACATGCTCGCCCTCTCTTTGGGGTCCTACCTGCATCTTTGACATTTTCCCTTCATTATAAGGAATCTGCAAATTGGCCGATATTTAAACGCAGTATCGACCAGCTCAGGTGTGATCCTTTTTACGTATTATTCCGTGTAGTCATCTGTGCTCCATCATTGAACCTATCCGGCATCCTCGTTGCTTGTATCCATTTGTTCTTTATTATCATGAGGAACCTTTTCTATACATCTGATACCGAATAACCGTGATTTAGATGTGAAACGACACATAGGCTGCTGATCCGGTTATTTATTGGCTTTTTTTGCGGAGACTGACCTATTCGAACTTTCAGTGCCCTGAATAAGTCCTTTAAAAGGACGAAACGCGTCGGCTGTATCATTGTGAAAATTGATGTTTATGACTGTTTTAAAAACAATAGAAATTGGAATAAAAGGAAAATTTTGAAGAATATTTGTGTTGCATACAGAATACACAATTGTTTTTTCTGTTTTTGAAATTGACGTGTGGTGCACCTGTGCTTATGTTTTAAATTGTTATGTTCCCATGGGGACTTGCACTGTGACGGTGGGTGCGTTTTAGTGTGCACACAAACCCCAATAAGTATAAAGGGGCTAGAATAATAGAGGGATAGCAGTTCAGGTGCTGTGGATTTAAGGGTTCCACTGTCAGGCTTGTTTGTTTATGTAATTTATAAAGCGCGCACTCATGCCCGTGGGCATCTTGGTGCTATAGAAATCTGATTATGGCTACAGCAATGTCAGCGACGGGTCAAGCAGGTGAGCAAATGCCTTCTAGTCCTGTGTGGAAAGCCAGGTCTTTAAGGCTTTTCTGAAGGTAAGTAAAGAGGGGGCAGCTTTTAGTGTCAATGGCAGACTGTTGCAAAGCACAGCTGATGTCCTAAAAAGCTCTTTCCACCCCAGGTAGCCCTCCTAAATGGGGGACAATCAGGTTCCTAGCAGCGCCTGAGCGAAGCGTCCTTGCTGGGACATACCATTTGAATTTCTTCTTAAAGTGGTCTGTCCCCAGTCCGTGCAGTGATTTATAGGCCAGACAAAGAGCCTTGAATCAACAACGTTGCCTGACTGGCAATCAGTGTAACTTCCTGATGGCTCCTCTAGCCGATTCATATTTAGGAATTTTAAAAAGGTAACAAGCAGCAGCATTTTGCAATGTCTGAAGCCTCTTCAGGAGACCCGATGCGAGAGTAAGATAGAACTATTGCAATAATCAATCCTTGTAAGAACCAATGCCCTGGTTACAGTTTTCAAACGTTCGGGAGGCAAAAAAATTCAATCTTTTTATGAGCCTTAAAGAGCAGAATGAGGCAGATGTAATTTTGTTTACTTGGTCCTTGGACTTCAGTTCTTCATCTACCAGGAAGCCTAAGTTTTTTACTTTGTTTGAGGGTCCAGGCAATGAGTCCAACTCTGGTGGCCACCAATCCGGTGTCCAGAAAGAGGGATTATTGCCGAAGATGATGACTTCAGTTTTTGCGGCACTCAGTTTACGGCAGTTGCAGTCCATCCAGTTGCTCACATTGCTCATGCATGTTCTGAATGCCGTACCCAAGATGTTTTCGGGATTTGCTAGTGAATCCACAATTTGGGTGTCGTCAGCGTAAGACGCTAAGGAAAAACCCAAATTTTAAAAAATTGACGCAAGTGGCGTAACAGAGGTTAAACAGTGTTGGGCTCAGTGCCGAGCCCTGGGGGACTCCGCAGGGCAGGGAGAAAGGCCTAGATACAAACTTGCCCATCGTCACATTATGTTGTCTTTTTGCCAAGAATGATTGCAGGAGATCCAATGCTGTACCCCCTATCCCCAGACTATGCATACGGTCAGCCAAGTTCTCGTATATCCTCTGTCGCTACCAACAGGGCAGACTCTGTACTATGGTTTTTTTCTGACCCTGTGTTGTGTATCGTTCAACAGAGAGTTTTCCTCCAAGTACTCTGAAAGTTGTTGGTTCATTACTTTCTCCACCAGCTTGGCGGCGAAGGGGAGTCTTGATATAGGACGATAGTTGTTCAGGACCAGGGCATTCAGATTGGTTTTTTTTAATAGGGGGAGAATCGAGGCAAGTTTTCAGTGAGAGGGGAAGATCCCTCCTACAAACATGTTATCAAAGATTTTCCCCAGGTATTGTGCCACTTGAGCAGGGATCATATGCATTATATTGGGGGGACAGGGGTCTTGTGGCGCACCAGATTTGATTAGTGGGATTAACTCTGAGTTGTTTTACTGAATGGGCCTTAAAGGTGGAGATTCTGATTTTACCTGGAGAGTCAGTTAAGAAGTGCCCATCCTGATGATCGGCTACTCTCTTCGCAGTAAGTTTATTGAAAATATTAGCAACTTTTTCTTGAAAGAAGTTTTCCAGTGCATCACAAAAGTTTTGATTTATTACTGCATGGTTTGGGCTGGCTGGTGTTACCATTTTTTTTATTATTGAGAAAAGGGTTTTGTTTGCATCACAGGCGGCTTTTATATGCTCTGAGTAGTATGAGGTCTTTGCTGCTAAAATGCATTTTTTATGCTTGTCTAATTTAGTTTTATAAATATTTTTCTCCTCCACCTCATAATTTTTCCTCCACTTTTGTTCTTGTCTACGACAGTCCTGCCTTGATATCCTAAGGTTTTCGTTGTACCAGGGCTGGGATACTTTCTTAGCTGTGGTTTTTTTAATAATTGGTGCTACTATGTCCAATGCAGAGTTTAGCCAGATCGCAAAATTCTCAACACTTTGCTCCAAGTTATCCCCTGGTTGCCATGGACCAGGAGTAATGGCATCTTTCTATTTCCCAACAAGAGGGGAGATAGAGAGCGAGGCCCTCCTCACAGGTTGGATTACTCCTCAGCAGTCACTATCTAACAAGAGGGAGATGGAGGACAGAGCGCCCCTCACCGGTTGGATTATTCCTCAGTAGTCACTCTATCAAACAAGAGGGAGATGGAGGGTGAGGCACCCCTCAGAGGTTGGATTATTCCTCAGCACTCACTCTATCTAAAAAGAGGGGAGATGTAGCGTGAGGCGTCCCTCACAGGTTGGATTATTCCTCAGCAGTCACTATTATCTAACAAGAGGGAGATGGAGGACTAGCAGGGCCGGACTGGCCGTAGCGGGCACCGGGCGTTTCCCGGTGGGCCGCTAGGGTGGGGCCGATTTTACACCCCTGGGGGCCGTTTTGTTACCGGGGTCGGCAATATCGGCCCCCTGTAACAAAATCGTCCGAAACCGGCCCTGCAAACAGCTTGGCTGCAGCCCCCTACCCCAGGGGGCCGGTCGAGCAGTTTGCCAGGGCCGGCTTCGGTTCCCAGTCCGGCCCCGAGGACGAGGCGCCCTCACAGGTTGGATTATTCCTCAGCAGTCGCTCTATCTAACAAGAGGGTAGATGGAGGGCGAGGTGCCCTCACAGGTTGGATTATTCCTCAGCAGTCACTCTATCAAACAAGAAGGAGATGGAGGGCGAGGCGCACCTCAAAAGGTTAGATTATTCCTCAGCAGTCACTCTATATAACAAGAGGGAGATGGAGGGTGAGGCGCCCTCACAGGATGGATTATTCCTCAGCAGTCACTCTATATAACAAGAGGGAGATGGAGGACGAGGCGCCCCTCACAGGTTGGATTATTCCTCAGCAGTCACTCTATCTAACAAGTGGGGAGAGGGAGGGTGAGGCGCCCTCACAGGTTGGATTATTCCTCAGCAGTCACTCTATCGAACAAGAGGGAAGATGGAGGGCGAGGCGCCCCTCACAGGTTGGATTATTTCTCAGCAGTCACTCTATCTAACAAGAGAGGAGATGGAGTGCGAGACGTCCCTCACAGGCTGGATTATTCCTCAGCAGTCACTCTATCTAACAAGAGGGATATGGAGGGAGAGGCACCCCTCACAGGTTGGATTATTCCTCAGTAGTTGCTGTACCTAACAAGAGGGAGAAGGAGAGTGAGGAGGCTCCCTCACGGGTTGGATTATTCCTCAGCAGTCACTCTTATCTAACAAGAGGGAGATAGAGGACGAGGCGCCCCTCACAGGTTGGATTATTCCTCAGCAGTCACTCTATCCAACAAGAGGGGAGATGGAGCACGTGACGTCCCTCACAAGTTGGATTATACCTCGGCAGTCACTCTGTCTAACAAGAGGAGAGATGGAGGGCAAGGCACCCCTCACAGGATGGATTTTTCCTCAGCAGTCACTAACAAGAGGGAGATGGAGGACGAGGGGCCCTCACAGGTTGGATTATTCCTCAGCAATCGCTCTATCTAACAAGAGGGAGATGGAGGGAGAGGCTCCCTCACAGGTTGGATTATTCCTCAGCAGTCACTCTTATCTAACAAGAGGGAGATGGAGGGTGAGACATCCTCACAGGTTGGATTACTCCTCAGCAGTCGCTCTCTCTAACAAAAGGGAGATGGAGGGAGAGGCACCTCTCACAGGTTGGATTATTCCTCAGCAGTCACTCTATCTAACAAGTGGGGAGAGGGAGGGTGAGGCGCCCCTCACAGGTTGGATTATTCCTCAGCAGTCACTCTATCTAACAAGAGGGGAGATGGAGTGTGAGACGTCCCTCACAGGCTGGATTATTCCTCAGCAGTCACTCTATCTAACAAGAGGGAGATGGAGAGCGAGGCGCCCCTCACAGGTTGGATTATTCCTCAGCAGTCACTCTCTCTAACAAAAGGGAGATGGAGGGAGAGGCACCTCTCACAGGTTGGATTATTCCTCAGCAGTCACTCTATCTAACAAGTGGGGAGAGGGAGGGTGAGGCGCCCCTCACAGGTTGGATTATTCCTCAGCAGTCACTCTATCTAACAAGAGGGGAGATGGAGTGTGAGACGTCCCTCACAGGCTGGATTATTCCTCAGCAGTCACTCTATCTAACAAGAGGGATATGGAGGGAGAGGCACCCCTCACAGGTCGGATTATTCCTCAGTAGTTGCTGTACCTAACAAGAGGGAGAAGGAGAGTGAGGCGCCCTCACAGGATGGATTATTCCTCAGCAGTCACTCTATCTAACAAGAGGGAGATGGAGAGCGAGGAGGCTCCCTCACGGGTTGGATTATTCCTCAGCAGTCACTCTTATCTAACAAGAGGGAGATAGAGGACGAGGCGCCCCTCACAGGTTGGATTCTTCCTCAGCAGTCACTAACAAGAGGGAGATGGAGGGAGAGGCACCCCTCACAGGTTGGATTATTCCTCAGCAGTCGCTCTATCTAACAAGAGGGAGATGGAGAGAGAGAGGGACCCCTCACAGGTTGGATTATTCCTCAGCAGTCGCTCTATCTAAGACGAGGGAGATGGAGGGAGAGGCACCTCTCACAGGTTGGATTATTCCTCAGCAGTCGCTCTAACAAGAGGGAGATGGAGCGTGAGGAACCCCTCAGAAATTGATTATTCCCATATACTGGATCTATCCATTTTACAAAAGGAGAGGTGGAGGATGAGAAAGTTGGATTATTGCTCGGTAGTCATGGCTAACACCTGATCTAACAAGCACTGGCAAAGCCAATCGGTCTCACCTTTGAAACCTACTGGCTTTGGCAATACTTTTTCACCATGCTGTACAGTATCCCCTATGCTGTGCAGCATGGCTAAATAAATAAGAAAAATAGCCTATGAATTGGCTGCTTTTTTTTCATTTCACAATCTGAGTAGGGTCATCAAATAAAAGGGAAAAAGTGCACAAGTGTTTTTTTTTTTAAAGGGGTGGGAGAGCAATACGGGGGCGTGGGTGTGGGAGCAAACTGGGAGGATGGAAGGAGACGCAATTGGTGACATAGAAGGAGGGTGCAGGTGGGGGGAAACAACACACAAGGTGGGGGGTGGAAGCAACACAGAGCGTGGGGGTTGGGAGGAGCTGCAATGTGTAGGAAAGCAACATGTAGCGGGTAAGGGAGAAGTACACGGGCAGCGAGAAAGCAACGGGGGGGGACACAAGAGCAAGTGCAACATGGAAGCGGCAGGGAGAAGCCGATGGGCAATAGAGAGCAACACAGAGTGCACGGGGAGAGAAGTGCACAAGGGAGAGGCATGGAAAACACATGCACTCCGGTGCAGTGCTTAACTACAAAGGAAAATATAGTGCTCTAAAAGCAAGCAGTGGAGGCATAAAAGCCAGTGAGTCAAACAATATGGTAAAGACGCTCTGATCCATGGGAGGGACAAACACATGATTGACAAGCGTGGACACAAATAAGAGGGGGAGGAGTCCGTGCCCTATGGATGCTGCCTCACCCTATACTAGCTATACTAAATACAACTTCTTTACAAATACACTTGAACAGCAACATTACAAATACTATTAACTGCAAATATATGCTACTGTTGTTTCATATAAAAGTATCCTCTCCGGGCGGAGTGTTTTACTAGATGAAGCTATTATTAATTATTTATTTAGTTTGTTACTGATTCGTGTAGACCAAAGAAGTCACGAACAGCATCAATGTCATATACAAAAGTAAAGAAAAAAATCTAAAATGGACTAGATTTTAATAGTCCAGCCTGTAGCCTGCGCACGCTGCCTCGCTGCATTAGCAGGTTTACTTCGCTGTGATGTGTTTTCCAAGAATGTGACTAACAAACGGAGAGACCCAGCGGGGTCTGATGGAGGCACTATGCCAACAGGACACCATTCCATCACCCCTTCAAGTAGGCACAAGAAGATGAGACCGAAGTCTCAGCAGTGACCCACATGACGTTGGAATGTGTGAAACTGACCCAAACCCACAGAGCAAGCTTACCCTACCTTACCTGGGCCCGTGAGCAGCATCACATACCCTGGCCTGGGCCTTCCCTCCCTCCGCACTCCTGACCAGGACCCCATGAGCTCCAAGTGAGGGAGTAAGTCTAGACTGAGAACTACGCACCCTTCCATCCCTCTGTACCCCGGTCCAGGACACAGAGGCCTCCAAGGAAGGGAGTATGTCTAGACTGAGAACCATGTACCCTTGCTTGGTCCTTCAACCACTCCGCACCCATGACCAGGACCCAGTGACCTCCAAGGAACAGGACACTGAGGTCTCCAAGGAAGGGAGTATGTCTAGATTGAGAACTACGTACCTTTCCCTGGTCCTTCCATCCCTCTGCACCCTGGACCAGGACACTGAGGTCTCCAAGGAAGGGATTAAGTCTAGACTGAGAACTACGTACCCTTCCCTGGTCCTTCCAGCCCTACGCACCCTGGACCAGGACACGGAGGTCTCCAAGGAAGGGAGTAAGTCTAGACTGAGAACTACGTACCCTTCCATCCCTCTGTACCCCGGTCCAGGACACAGAGGCCTCCAAGGAAGGTAGTATGTCTAGACTGAGAACCATGTACCCTTGCTTGGTCCTTCAACCGCTCCGCACCCATGACCAGGACCCAGTGACCTCCAAGGAACAGGACACTGAGGTCTCCAAGGAAGGGAGTATGTCTAGACTGAGAACTACGTACCTTTCCCTGGTCCTTCCATCCCTCTGCACCCTGGACCAGGACACTGAGGTCTCCAAGGAAGGGATTAAGTCTAGACTGAGAACTACGTACCCTTCCCTGGTCCTTCCATCCCTACGCACCCTGGACCAGGACACTGAGGTCTCCAAGGAAGGGAGTAAGTCTAGACTGAGAACTACGTACCCTTCCATCCCTCTGTACCCCGGTCCAGGACACAGAGGCCTCCAAGGAAGGGAGTATGTCTAGACTGAGAACCATGTACCCTTGCTTGGTCCTTCAACCGCTCCGCACCCATGACCAGGACCCAGTGACCTCCAAAGAACAGGACACTGAGGTCTCCAAGGAAGGGAGTATGTCTAGACTGAGAACTACGTACCTTTCCCTGGTCCTTCCATCCCTCTGCACCCTGGACCAGGACACTGAGGTCTCCAAGGAAGGGAGTAAGTCTAGACTGAGAACTACGTACCCTTCCCTGGTCCTTCAATTCCTCTATACCCTGGACCAGGACACTGAGGTCTCCAAGGAAGGGAGCATGTCTAGATTGAGAACCACGTTCCCTTCCCTGGTCCTTCCATCACTCTGCACCCTGGACCAGGACACTGAGGTCTCCAAGGAAGGGAGTAAGTCTGGACTGAGAACTACGTACCCCTCCCTGGTCCTTCCATCCCTCTATACCCTGGACCAGGACACTGAGGTCTCCAAGGAAGGGAGCATGTCTAGATGAACACGACGTACCCTGTCTTTCCCTTCCCTCCGCACCAGGCCCCGGTGAGCTTCAAGGAAGGGAGTAAGTCTAGACAGAGCATCCCACACCTTGGCCCTCTCTTCCCTCCCACTAGGCCCGGTGAGCTTCATGGAAGGGAGTAAGTTTAGAGACTGAGCATCAGTATACTCTAGCCCTCCCTTCCCTCCGCACCCCGGACCAGGCCCCGGTGAGCTTCAAGGAAGGGAGTAAGTCTAGATGGAGCATCACGTATCCTGCCCCCCTTTCCGTCCGCACCCATGGCCAGGCTCTGGTCAGCTCCAAGGAAGGATGTAAGTCTAGACGGATTATCCCACACCTTAGCCCTCCCTTCCCTCCGCACCAGGCCCCGGTGATCTTCAAGAAGGGAGTAAGTCTACACGGAGCACTATGGTCCTTGGATTCAGACCCGCTTGAAGGTACCGTTAGGTCTCAACATCACTACTCCTTCCAGCTCACCACAGCAATGTGTTTCTTCCCTAGAAGACATCAAGGGGAGCCGGTAAGGAGAGGTCTCTGACGTGTCTTCATACAAAGGGCTCCGATTGGCCACTGGTCAAAGTTAGGTTTAAAAACACAGCACTTAAACCATAAGCTGGAACACTTCATAATGATTCTAGTTCATGCTGTAGGCGCTCTCTTTCGAGTTGTCCCACTTAACTTTATGTATTTTTTTTAACAAAGTACGTCAGCTGTCCGACAAGTGGCATAGCGCCATGTGAAATAGGCCCTTGAAGCGCTACTAAAGGCAGATTTGAGGGACAGCTCTCGCTGACCGACGTCGGTTTATGGAGACCCAGCACTTCTCCACACTGAATCAAATAATCCTGCCTGAAATCACTGGTCCGCTGCAGGCGCTGGGGGAGACAGAACTCCTCCTCGAGGGGCCCCCGAGGGCCAGTGCCGACGAGCCACGGTAGAGGCCGTCGGGACAGCCCCAGACCCGCCCCCACTTCACGCCGGACTAAAACTGTCCTCCAGAAATCTCCACCAGCTAATTATATAGATTTTAAGATGATTTGCATTCAAGCAAATTATGTTTTAAAGAGTTTACCAAGCTGCACCCCTCCAGAAAAGGTCAGCATCTTAGCAGCCCCTCCCCCCCCCGTGAACTGGAAGACCACGTGGTCGGCTTGGAAGAATGCGGCAATGTAGGGAGGCAACAGGGATCTCCTGGGGCCTCATGGAGACAAAGAAAACGGGTCCTGGCCTCCAGTTTGTTATTTACACGGATATACTGTGGGTACAATGAGCCCTTCAGCCCTCTAGAACCTGGTGCCGTGGCACCTGCTGCACTACTGACAGCCATGCCCTCACACTGTGCACGCGCCCCAGCACAGGTGACGTCTGGTGATCTCCGATGTAAATATTAATGAAGAAGCGGGCGGGGTCACAGCCTTCCCTTACATCAGACTGGCTTGTTTTTGCAACGTAACTAGTCATTCATGGCCTACGGCAAACCGGACGATAACCGGACTCCCCTGTACAAGTCTGCTATGATATGGTCCAGCAGCCAGGCACGCCCCATAACATAACATAACATGTGTATTTGTAAAACGCACGTTTCCCCCGTCGGGGTCGCTTGGCGCTGAATAACAGATGTTTATTGCTACCCAACTCAATGGTACTCATTTTATCGACCTCAGATGGATGAATGGCTGAGAGGACCCGCCGGGATTTGAGCCTGTGACCATGAGGTCGAACACAGGCCCCTGCAGTGGCTGCATTAGTCCACTGAGCCACCAGACCCGGCTATGAAGGACATGCCTTCCCACAGGGCACAAGTCCTAAAAAAAAAAAAGAAGTGGGGGGACTAACCAGGTTAGGCAGTATGCAAGTGAAATCATGACACGTGCCATCACAGCGCATGATGTCACGACATGTGACATTGCACATGTCCTCACTGGAAGGGACATCACAAGAAGTGACATCAGATATTAAGATCTCACACATTTGTTTATCAGGTATATCATGAGTACATTTAAGCGCATTATGAGATTTAACAAATGAGATTTGGCGTTGGGGTTGTGACAAAAAAGTGGCGCAATCCCAACACAAAATCTGGGCCTCAACTAATACATTAATTTTTTTAAACCTTGCCACAAAGAAATTGGCAACAATGAGAAGCATGGTAGTAGATCTGTTATGCTTAATTGGTTGCAAAGTCTACATTTTAAAATATTTGATTGGGTTAAGGCATCTGCTGTGAAGATGCCCAGTAAATCTCAGGGAATAGTAATAATGGTGAGATAACTCTGGTGGTTAATGCACTTGTTAGAGAGATTTGTGTTTTGTAAAGTCCCAGATTTGAATCAAAGTAGTAGAGAAGGTAAATGTGTTTCCTGCAAAGCACATCATGTGACATGCAGATGACAGATTTCTATTTTATGAAGATGGTAAAGTGGGTTACTGCTTTTAACACAGAGATCCTTTTGTTATCTGCAGTTCATAAATTGTAATTCTTCTAAAAGACCACAGTGAGGTATGAAGGATATAACTCCTACACCTTGTAACCCTCATTGTCTCATGTAACTGATCTTGTACATTGATTTACACATGTACATGATTTATTGTCAATGTATAATGTGTATGTTACGTAAAGAGCTCCGACACCCTGCATTGGGTTGCATAGCGCTATAAAAGAAATAAAATAGTGCTACTGAAATTGTTATTTGTGTAACTGCTGGGACAGACCAACACACCTGACATTCTTAAAGTGCATGCATCTATTATATACTGGGACTGAACAAAGGCAAAAGCTGCCGGTCTTAAGTACTTGTGAAGAAATAACAAGCTGTGTGCCTTTGTTTCCCCTGCCTGGGCATTAAAATTTAAGTGCGAGGTTCCAGGCCCCTTTCAGTCAGGATATTCAAACAAAAGGAGGCCTGATGGCCCCTTAACTTCGGCCCAGCTGGAGGTGAAAAAAAGCTCCAGCCTGCACACTGCTATGAATTGAAAGCCGACAACGTGCAGGCGCTGCTGAACATGTCTGAAAATTACAGGGGGACACGTTCAGCATATTTCTGTGGGGCCCTACTTCTTGGCGTCCACCCTGTGAAAAGAGTGGGTGGACACCGTGTACCCACGACTTGTGCCCTGCCCTCCCAGCATCCCTCTGTCCGCGGTACCCAAAGCCGTGGTGAGCCCTAGAGGGGCACAATATGACAATACCCAGAATCCGTGAGGTGCACGGCCGCCCATCACAAGGTGTCTGCCCGTCCCTCTGGGAGATACCTGCAGTGCCCACCAAGCCCGGTAGGTGGCGCTCCGGACTTAGTGAAATACTTTAGCGAGCGGTCTACGCTAAGCAATGACAAGTTCCGGTGGACGGAGTTGGGGGGCAGGTGCACCTCCTTGTTTTTACATATCGGTGTAATATCGCTATTAACACACTCCAAAGAAGAGTTTGATATTCTGTACGCACCCCTCACGTGGGGCACCGCCATCCAGGCGGTTAGCATCTCGGCACCTCATTGGCTACAGTCAAGCTGTGCAGAGGGGGGGGGGGAGAGGGGGGGGGTGTGTGTGTGTGTGTGTGTGTGTGTGCGTGCGTGCGTGCGTGTGTGTGTGTGTTCCGCTTAGCGCATCAGACATATGAGGGGGTCCGTGGGTTGGGCCGCCTGGAACAAGCTGATGTGTTAGGGGGGAGTTCAACTGTGGATTGGCCAACTGATCCTGCCCCCTTCTCATAGGGGGGGCCAATGGTAACACCCTGGGCACAGAAGACGCATGCACTGGTAACACCTTGTGTAAGAAGATGCGGGCACTGGTAACACCCTGGGCACAGAAGACGCATGCACTGGTAACACCCTGGGCACAGAAGACGCATGCACTGGTAACACCCTGGGCACAGAAGACGCATGCACTGGTAACACCCTGGGCACAGAAGAGGCATGCACTGGTAATACCTTGGCACAGAAGAGGCGGGCACTGGTAACACCCTGGGCACGAAAGAGGCGGGCACTGGTAACACCCTGGGCACGAAAGAGGCGGGCACTGGTAACACCCTGGGCACGAAAGAGGCGGGCACTGGTAACACCCTGGGCACAGAAGGGGTGGGCACTGGTAACACCCTGGGCATGGAAGAGGCGGGCAATGGTAACACCCCGGGCACGGAAGAGGCGGGCACTGGTAACACCCTGGGCACATAAGAGGTGGGCACTGGTAACACCCTGGGCACATAAGAGGTGGGCACTGGTAACCCCTTGGGCACAGAAGAGGCGGGCACTGGTAACACCCTTGGCACAGAAGAGGCAGGCACTGGTAACAACACTAACTTTATTTGTAAAGTTAATCACCAGTTACTTATTTTTGCTCTAAAAAACTGCTGACTCCATCTTACTACTGCATTGTTGTTTTCTTTTGAAAGTGCTTCAACACCCATTGGGTCTGACAGGCGCTAGATAAAACTGCTAATGAATAAATGCATAAATAAAGAAACTTGGAACCGAAAGAACTACTCCGTTATGAATGAAATAAAACCGTTCTTTTTCCATCGCATCTACTTGGCAGAGCTGGAAGCTTTCTATCCACGACGGTTTGTATTTTGCAGCATCTTCCAAGGCCCCTGGCTACCTCACATCTTCCTTGTCTCCATGACAGCCCTGGCCAGGGGTGGCCACAACACTCACTATCCTTTGTATATGAATGGCTGTCAGATTTGCATGCACACTTCTGAGAAACCAGAGAACTGGCCACATGCCCGGGGCTGCCTCGCTGGTGTTCAACTATGGTTCTGGCTGAACGCATCCAAGGCAGGCGCTTCTTTTCTGAGACTTGGGGGCATATTTACCAGAATGGTGGCGCTGGGCAGCGCAGCAAATTCCTTGCTGCGCTGTCCTACGTCACAGGGAAAGGGCAGGAATGCACTGGATGTATTCAATACAGTACATTCCTGTCCTCTCCCCCTGCGCTGGTCCAGTTTCGGCAGCCTAGTGCCAACACAGGCGCAAGGGTGCCTGTGTTGTCAGCAGGACTGTTTTGTGCCTTCCTGCACAAAAGCAATCCATAGAGGCGTTCTCCTCCTGTGTGTGCTGCACAATGCCGCGCACATAGAAATAGGAAAAAACGAGGAGAAATAAAATATTTCTCCTCCTTACGCCTCCCTTGGGGATGCGTCAGATTTGGACACATTCCCGGGTTTACAAGTCCTTGTAAATCTGGGAATGCGTAAAAAATCATGGGAGTTGCGTAGGAACACCCACCGCAACGCCCATGAAACACCTCCCTTGTGCAGAGTAAGGCGACGTAGCGATTTGCACTGCGTTTCCTTACTGAAGATTTACAGGGCCACTTAAAACCACACAATGTGGCTTTGCATGGCGTCATAAATCTGACTCTGAGCCTTGCGTCACACATGTACCACTTTGCCTGGTGCAAATGCTACACAAGGGTCTCATAAATATGCCCCAAGGTCTCTTGCCGTTGCCAGACTCGCCGCCGCTGACCGCTTCTCTGCACGCTGGCACCTCGGGTCTTCTTTCCGCAGGTCAGCAGTGTGTGTACCTACATCATGTCCAGCACGCTGCCTCGCTGCATCAGTTATTGCCACCACTTGTCCAAGTGCACTGGTCGTCTAAGCGCTACCCTGGACTACCGTGGCAGAGGAGAGTTACAAGAGGCGAGGCACAAGAAGATCGTAGTTAGAATATCGTCTGACGTAAAAAGTGCATACTAAATATTGCTCACAAAAAAATCACCTCATTGGAGTTAATAACAGAAAATCTACTACTACAGCAAGGTGTTTTTTACACACGGTATTTCGGACACAATATTTATATCAGACAATATTTCTGAATCCAGTATACTGACAACCAGAGAAGAACTTAAGGTGGCCTCAGGACCAAAACCTTCTCCACGGATAGAGCTGTGCGGCGCCCTCATCCTCCGCCTGAAGAGAATGGACCACTCGTGCCCTGCACCAACATCACTCCACTCGCTGCAGGCCGGTCCAATGGCTGCCAGTAGGCACGGTTGAATTAAAATGACCCTACCTTCAACAAAGCCACACACGGCCTTCCTCCTTACTATACATCAAATCATACATCTCCTACAACTTACACCAGGCCCGTCACTTCCAATAAGCTGTTCGTCCGGCTGGTGTGATTCAACCACTCATCCCTTGGAGACTGCATCTCTTTGGCACGTGGCCAGAGTCGAGGGGGCTCTGACAGTCCAGCAAAGGGCCGAGACCTCATCTTGTCCAGCAATCTCTTGGACCCGCCTTCACTCAGCATCCTCCCAGCAACTGATTGGCCCTCCCTGCTGTCTGTCTTGTTATTCCCTCCCCCAGTACAGCCACACTGGCCTGTGAACACTCAGAGTCAGCCATAGTGTCAGTGCAGCCATGGTACAAAGAGAAGGAATAAATCAAGTAAACAGACAAACAACGCAGAACCAACCACATGTCCAGGCAAAGGGCACTTCAGGAGTAGTAAGAATGTATTGCCCACCTACAGCTGAGGTGCTGGTGGCCGAAGGAGAGGCTCGGAGCCTTCTTTACAGTCTGAGGGACAGAGGACTCTGCTGCAGATGTTCCAGCTGCCACTGACTGTAATGCACTTGTAACACCGCAGATGAGACATCTGGCATGTGTTTTTGAGGGAGTGCACCGTCTGCCAGGCTCTGAGGCACTAACTAATGAGGTTGCTTGAGTTCCTGGTCAGAGGGACAAGACCTGGCAGCTTGCACAGGACCATTGTTACTGGAGAAGGCCCAAGTCTGACTTCCATGAGGTCACTCCCCGTCTAAAGTAGCAAAGGGAGCAAAACACGATGCACAGGAACGCGCCAGCCAGACCTTGATACGCAAAGCTTTAGTGGAGCAAAATGAAACATTTTGGAAAAAAACACATTTTTGCTTTTAGATTTAAAAATATTACAAAGCGCTTCAGCGCTTCTTCAGCAGTAGTACGCACTTTAAAAATACCCACAGCACACAATTCCATTAAAATTAAAGTTTCCTAGATTAAAAGCAGGCGAACAACCCAATGGTACTTTTTCTCTGTTGCCTCTTTCATGCAGTGTAGTTAGACACTTAACTTGCCCATAAGCTTCTAAGAAGCTTGGTTACTCATCAGCCTTTTTCTTGCTGGCTTCTCTTTTTAGGTTGAAGTCTGCCAGACAGCACAGCTGTCAAGTTGCTAGAGACATTTTGGGGACATTCAGAAAGCTTCCCTGGGAATGCATCCCGCCCATTGCTTACCATTGGCCTTGTGGTTTGTAACTCAAACTTGCTTGCTTTTTATTTGCTGGCTTTATTTGTTTTAGGTTGTCCAGCTTGATTTCATCCTGCCTGTGGAGCAAAGCCTGTTTACAAGACCACTTGTATTCTTCCATGAGTGCTCCTTTCTGTAAACAGGCCTTTAAATCTTGTTCTTATCTTGTCACATTTGCTGTGCATTCAAAGACAGAGGTCAAATGGCAGGCTCGGTCTTCTGAGAGAGCTTGGTGTTTACTTTTCTTTCTCTGACTTCAAAGTGAGAGTATTTATGTGCCAATCATGCTGGGTGCTGGGGATGTATTGGAAGAAGGCTGTACAATGTTATTTTTTTCTAGCACAAAACAACATTTAAATGTTTGTAAATGAACGGTGCATATATTTCAGAATATATCAGAATTCGGAAAGCACAAATGAAACATATTTTTGGGTAATTCTGAAGTGCAGTGGAAACAAATATTTTAATATGATCAAAACAAATCAATACACTAGGTGATGACATCTCCACACATTAAGTGCTGTATACTTTTATCACTAAAAGTGTATGTATGTGCAAATGTAATGGTCATTTCAGTTGAAAATGTGTTGTCTGTAATGGCAGTGCTCCATCACACCATGCATACTTCACTGTACGCCACACCACTCTAGTCTGCACCACTCCACTCTGCTCTGCGCCACTCCACTCTACGCCACTGCACTCTACACCACTAAACTCTATGCCAATGCAGTCTATGTGACTCTATAATACTCTGCACCACTGCACGCTTCGCCACTGCACTCTACACAACTTCAGTCTAGGGCACTCCAATCTACTCTACACCACTCTAGTCTGCAACACTTTACTTTATGCCACTGTACTCTACACCACTGCACTCTACTACTCCTCTCTACACTATTGCACTCTATGCCACTCTAATCTGTTCTGCACCACTACACGTTATGCCACTACACTCTAAGCCATTCTACCTCACTGCACTCTACCCTGCACCACTCCACGCCACTTTACTCTACTCTGAAACAATATACTCTATGCCACTGCACTCTACACGACTCTACTCCACTCTGTGCCACTCCACACCAGTGCACTCAACCGCACTCTGAACACTGCACTCTACACCACTTTACTCAAAATCAATGTCCTCTTTGCCACTGCACACTATACCAATCTACTCTGCATCACTGCACTCTACACCACTATAATGTACTCTGGAACACTCTCTTCTACACCACTGCACTTTATGCCACTCTACTCTACACCACTGCACTCTAAGTCCCTACACTCTGTGCCCTTCTATTCTACTCTGCTCAACTGTACTCTACGCCACTGCTCTCTACACCACACCACTCTAAGACACTCTATTCTGCAACACTGCACTCTCCATCACTGAACTCTGTGCCACTTTACTCTGCACCACTGGACTCTGTCACTGCACTCTACTCTGCACCACTCTATTCTGCGCCACTTTGCTGCACTCTACACCAATGTACTGTATGTCACTACACTACGCCACTCTACTCTGTATCACTCTACGCCACTACATTCTGTACCAGTGCACTCTAGGTTAATCCACTCTAAGATACTCTAATCTACTCTGCAGCACTGCATCCTACGACACTGCACTCTCTGCCACTCTACTTGACACCACTGCACTCTATCCTGCACCACTCCAATCTAGCCAACACACTACACGCCACTTATTTCTACTCTGAAGCAATCTACTGTAGGCCACTGCACTCTATGTTACCCTACTCCACTCAGTGCTACTCCCCTCTATGCTACTCCCCTCAATGCCACTCCACTCTACGCCACTGCAATCTGCACTGTGCCACTCCACTCTGCACCCCTCTACTCTATGCCACTCTGCTCTGCGCCACTCCGCGCCACTGCAATCTACGTTGCACAACTCCAATCTATGCAGCTCTACTCTGCACTACTTCATTCTACTCCACTCCATGCTATGCCACTGCACTATACGCCACTGCACTGTATGCCACTGCACTGTGTGCCACCATACTCTACGCTGCAATAGTCTACTCTACACCACTGCAGTCTACGCCACTCCACTCTACAACACTCCACTCCACTATATGGCACTCTGCGATGCCCCCTCCATACCACTGTTAGCCACTGCACTACTCCTCTCTACGCCACTCGATGCCACTCCACGACACTCTATGCTACTCCACTCTAGGACACTCCACAACACTCTAATCCACTCTATCCCATTCTATTCCACTACACTACACCAGTCTATGCCACTCCACTCTACGACAATCTTCTCCGCTCTACACCACTCTACTCAACTCCCTCTACGCCACTCTGCTCTACGCCAATCCACTCTACACCACTCTGTGCCACTCAACTCTACGACACTCTGCTCCACTCTATGCCCTTCCACTCCACGACAATCCACTCTACTCTGCGCCACTCTCCTTTATGTCACAAACTTTTATCCATGCTGAGCAGTATCCACACTGGTGTATAACATGGCTAAAACACATTGGCAAAGCCAGTAGTTCTTGCGTCGGCGAGCCCCCTTTGGCTTTGCCAGTGCTTGTCTCCTTTGAAATAGAGGTTTATTGTGACAACAGATGTTATCTATTTCCAAATGTATTTTGACTAAGACATGGATTTGGGCGCAATCGTTTTCTTTATGTGATAGGATTTTTTTTACCAAATGTTTTTTTCTTATTCCAAACATGGGGAGATTAATTGATTTGTTGAGAATCACAGGGGTGTTAAGCCGAGACCTAACAAGAATTGGCAAAGCCAATAGGTTGCACCTTTGAGACTGTTAGCTCTGCCATTGCTAACTTTGGCAATGTACTGTGGCCATGTTGTATAGCAGCATAATAATAAAAAAAAAAAAGACTATGATGCTTCCAGCACTAGTGAACTTAATTAGTTTTAGCCATGCTACAGAGATCTGTGCTGCTGTGCAGCATGGCTTCAAAACTTTGCCAGAGCCAATAGCTCCCATAGGTGTGACCTATTGGCTTTGCCAATGCTGGTTATCCAGAGGGGCCAGAAAAGTGTCAGTTGCATTGAGTGGAGGTCACAGGACTCTAGCTTCAATTTGACTGGGCCACGACTTGCCGGCCTAGAGTCCAGAAGAGACAGCAACACAGCTTCTCAGCGCCATCTACGTGACCACATCACAGCTGGCCTCCCACTGCCAGGCACCAGGCCTTCAAGGCACTCACCGTCACTGGCATTGCCCTCTCCTGTAAAGAGCCCTTCACTCGCCCAAGTAAAGATGCAAAGATATTCATGCAGGAGAACCCTCTGCTTGGGGTAGACATTCAAGCTGACCATACTCTCGTCCAAGGAGAACCGCATGATGGAACCTCCTGCTGCACAAACAGAAAAACTGTGGAATTCACTCCTGGCAAAGACAAGAAACATCCAAGAGCATCTGGAACTGTGCATGGCAGTGGCGACGTGGCTCTTCTCGAGATAACCTCACAATGAGCAGACAGAACCACTTGGATGACACACAACACAGGACCGCACACAGGAACACATCACAGGACCACACCCACCCACACAGGAACACATCACACACAACACAGGACCACCCCATAGGAACATATCACACACACAACACAGGACCTCACCGACCCACACAGGAACACATCCCACACAACACAGGACCGCAACCACCCGTACAGGAACACACCACATACAACACAGGACCACAGCCACCCACACAGGAACACATCACACACACAACACAGTACCACACCCACCCACACAGGAACACATCACACATAACACAGGACCACACCCACCCGTACAGAAATACATCACACACAACACAGGACCACCCACACAGGAACACATCCCACACAACACAGGACCACCCCACAGGAACATATCACACACAACACAGGACCGCACCCCCCCACACAGGAACACATCCCACACAACACAGGACCATACCCACCCGTACAGGAACACATCACGTAAGACCTCTGACCTCGGTCCGAGGCCCGCTCTCTCCCCTGCAGCTCCACTGTGCCCTGCGCTGACGCCAACAGTAGCCCACCTGTGCACGGTTCGAGACTGCTCTGAGCCTCGCGCCCACCGGGCTGGTTTTGTATTGCGCTGCCCCCTTGTGTGACCGCTTATTGTGACTCAGCTGTTGTATGATTGCCTTATTGTATACTCCTGTGTCATAGCCTTTTTATACCTCGTTGTGTGATTGCCTTATTTGCCTTATTGTAATTTTTGTTGTACTGATTGTCCCTGCGTTCTCCTTACGCCGTTCCCGCCGCCGCCTCCGCCCCGTGATCCCTCCCCCTGACGGCCCTCTCCCGCTTCCCAGCTGCACGTCCCTCCCCCCTCCCCTACATAATGGCGGCCGCTGCGCGGTCGCGCCGCTGGCGCGCCTAAGGCAAGCCCGTCTGCGCCCGTCCGCGACCCAACCACGGCCAGCGCCAGGAGCCCTGGATCTCCGAGACCTCGCCGATACAACTCCACCGCCCTCCGCGCACTCAACCCCGGAAGACACGCCGACTGCCAAAGATCCTCACCTAACACCACCCAAGGACAGTTCTCCTGCAGACACTGCCGACGATCCTTCACCATCGACCGCGCCCCCACGAACGCCGAAGACCCACCGAACGCCCGCACCACCAAAGCCCCGACATGCGTCCTCCTCAACGTGCGCTCCCTGCACAGACATGCCGTAGAGATCTGGGACCTGCTCGACACCCTCTCGCCAGACGTCACCTTCTTCACAGAAACCTGGACCAACGCCACCTCCGGCCCCGACATCACCACCGCCATCCCCGACGGATACAAGATCCAGAGAAAGGACCGCCCCCACCGCCCAGGAGGAGGACTCGCCATCGCACACAAGACCTCCCTCCGACTCACCAACTCCAGCACATGCGACCCTCACGCCAACACAGAACACCTCCACTTCCAGATCCAGACCAGCCCCAGGACCACGCTGCGCAGCACCCTCGCCTACAGACCCCCCGGACCTCGCACCCAGTTTGCAACCACCATTGCCGACCTCACCGCACCACACGCCATCACCTCTACGGACTACATCCTACTCGGAGACCTGAACTTCCACCTCGACAACTGCAGCGACCCCGACTCCACCACCCTCCTTGACAACCTCTGACTGAAGCAGCTCGTCACCACCCCCACTCACAGAGCAGGACACACCCTCGACCCCATCTTCGCAGGAGGGACAAACATCCACTTCAGCCACACCACGCAGCCCCTGTGGACAGATCACCACTGCGTACACTTCACCTTCAACACCACCTCCGCACCCAAACCAGCACCGAGCCCGCCTCGAAGGAACTGGGGCAAGATCACAGAGGAAGACCTCAACACCACCCTCCTCCTGGACCCCCCCGCGCCACGACCGACGCCAACGCCGCAGCCAAAGAACTTCACCGATGGATCTCCAGCTGCGCCGACAAACTCGCACCTCTCCGCCACCCCGCCAAACAACGCCCCCTGAAGGCCGCCTGGTTCACCACCGAACTCCAAGAAGGCAGGCGCTCCTGCAGACGCCTCGAGAAAACCCGGCGAAACCGGAAAACCATGGAAGACCTGAACAACCATAGGAGCGCCCTAAAGGAATACCACCAGCGCATAAGAGACACCAAGCGGTCCTTCATCAAAAACAAGATCCACACCAACGCAGCCAACGCTAAAGATCTTTTCAACGTCATACAGCAATTCGCCAAACCCCCGAGCGAAGCCACGGATGTCACACCATCCCAGGAACTCTGCAACAAGCTCAGCGCCTACTTCCATCTGAAAATTAAGGCCCTCTACGACAACTTCAGCGAACAGACACCGGACACCACCCCCCGCCCCACCACCCAGAACGAGCCGACCATCACAACCTGGAACCCCGCCACCACTGAACAAACCACTGCGACCATGAAGAACACCCTCTCAGGAGCCCCCACGGACCCCTGCCCACCGCACATCTACCACAGAGCCGCCATCGCACCCGAACTAGGACGGCCCATCAACCCCTCCTTCGATTCCTGTATCTTCCCAGACGACTGGAAGAGGGCAGAGGTAAAACCCCTCCTCAAGAAACCCACGGCCGACCCGACGGACCTGAAAAACTACCGGCCCATCTCTCTCCTCCCCTTCGCTGCCAAAGTCACCGAGAGACTCGTAAACGCTCAGCTGACCGCCTTCGAAGAGAACTCCATCCTAGACTCCTCCCAGTCCGGATTCCGAAGCAACCACAGCACCGAGACCGCCCTCCTCGCCGCCACCGACGACATCCGCATGCTACTCGACCAGGGCCACACGGCGGCCCTCATCCTACTAGACCTCTCCGCAGCCTTCGACACCGTATCTCACCGCACCCTCGCAGCCAGACTTCACGACGCTGGGATACGAGGAACCGCCCTCAACTGGATCCAATCCTTTCTCTCCGGCAGAACCCAGAGGATCAGACTCCCGCCCTTCCTCTCCGAACCCACAGAGATCAACTGCGGAGTACCCCAAGGTTCATCGCTCAGCCCCACGCTCTTCAACACATACCTGCCCCCCTCGCCGCCATCGTCAGACAGCATCGGCTCAGCATAATATCATACACCGACGACACCCAGCTCATCCTCTCTCTCACGAAGAACCCCGAAGACACCAGACTCTGCTTCCAGGAAAGAATGAAGGACGTCGCAGCCTGGATGAAAAACAGCTGCCTGAAGCTCAACTCGGAGAAGACAGAGGTCCTCATCCTTGGACCCTCCACCTCCGCCTGGGACAACACCTGGTGGCCCTCCGGAGTCCACCCACCCCTACAGACCACGCACGGAACCTCGGCATCATCCTTGACTCCCTTCCTCACCATGATCCACCAGATAAACTCCGTCGCCTTCACCAGTTTCAACTGCCTTTGCATCCTCCGCAAGACCTTCAAATGGATACCCCCAGAATGCAGAAAGACCGTCACCCACGCACTCATAACCAGCAGACTGGACTACGGCAATGCCCTCTACGCCGGAATCAACAGAACTCTTCCACACAAGCTCCAAACCATCCAAAACGCCACCGCCAGACTTGTCCTCGGGACCCTGCGGCACGAACACATGACCCAGCACCTACGTGACCTCCACTGGCTCCCGTCGAGAAGAGAATAACTTTCAAACTGCTCACCCACGCCTACAAATCCCTCCACAACATCGGACCCAAATACCTCAACGAGAGAGTCTCCTTCCACGTGCCCAATAGGAACCTCCGCTCCGCCAACCTCGCCCTGGCAGTAACCCCCGCATCCACAGAAGCAGAACAGGCGGAAGAGCCTTCTCCTACGTAGCAGCCAAGGCCTGGAACGAGCTCCCAGCTAACATCAGACGCTCCCCGACCCTGCACACCTTCAGGAAGAACCTCAAGACCTGGCTCTTCGACTGAACCAGAGCTGCACCCCCTCCCTGCCCACCCCCGCGCCTTGAGACCCTCACGGGTGAGTAGCGCGCTCTATAAAACCCTGATTGATTGATTGATCACATAGAACACAGGCCCACCCCCACAGGACACATCACACACAACACAGGACCACCCCCACAGGAACATATCACACACAACACAGGACCACCCCCCCAGGAACATATCACACACAACACAGGACCGCACCCACCCACACAGGAACACCACACACAACACAGGACCACACTCACCTGTACAGAAACATATCACACACAACACAGGACCACCCACACAGGAACACATCACACACAACACAGGACCGCACCCACCCACCCACACAGGAACACATCACACACAACACAGGACCACACCCATCCGTACAGAAACACATCACACACAACACAGGACCACACCCACCCGTACAGAAACACATCACACACAACACAGGACCACACCCACCCGTACAAAAACACATCACACACAACACAGGACCACCCCACAGGAACATATCACACACAACACAGGACCGCACCCACCCACACAGGAACACATCCCACACAACGCAGGAGCATACCCACCCACACAGGAACACATCACACACAACACAGGACCGTACCCATCCATACAGAAAGATATCACACACAACGCAGGACCACACCCACCCACGCAGGAACACATCAATCGAAGGACTGTGAGCTCGCACATGTGCAGAGAGGTCTGACTCTCCTTTGTGTCACACCGCACACGTGCAGCAGTGACACCGTATGAGCAGCGTCCCCCACACATGCGTGACACTGAAGAGCCCCAGGCAGGCCACACTGCGGACACAGCGGTGCATCTGTAAACGGGTCACTCCGTTCGTTTCACCACAACTCTGCGCTTTGTGCTTAACATGGACACATCACTCACAAAAGCCACGAGACACCCTCTTCCACCCAAGCGACCCAAAGGAGCAGCGCTCTACCCAGCTGCAAATGCGCCTAGGTGCCCGTCAAGGTGCGTAGCATTATATAAATGCAGCTACAGTATCATACAGTGATCCTGACTAAGGGTCCGGATGAACACCCCAGAATGTAGACGCGTACCATGTGATGATGTACTTTATACCGACTGCCTCTCTGCAGTGTCGGATTAAACCCTGTGGAGGCCCCTGGGCAGTCGAAATTTTGCCCCCACCCCCACAAATTATCTCCTAATACCCAATGCACCGGATTTTTTTTTTTTTTTTTACAAATTAACAGCTGCCAGAAGATGAGCTTTTAAGAGACAAACTTATGTGAATCTGATGTCTCTGGTTTATGTACTTTAAGTTGTTAATGGGTACATTACATTAATATAGTATTTTCTCTATAGATTCTTTAATGTAAAGTTTTCGTTTCTTTGAGGTGATTCATTTTTTTCTATCTTTTTGAAACAATATGTAAGAAAGTTCGATTGTCATTTTCTTTCAAGATCAATCAATATTATTTTGATTCGTTCTCGCGGGGCCCCTAAAAGGAGTGGGGCCCATAGACCAGTGCCTACTTTGCCTGGTTGATATCCGGAAGTGCCTCCCTGCCCCTAAACCACACCAGACTGGGGGTCATTGCATCTGCAGCATTATAACCACCTTTTACCAGCCCACTCCAACCCCCATTCTGCCAAAAACCGCGGGGGCCACTCCGACCGTGACTGGGGCCCTCACGCATTCACCTCGTTGGCCAACTCGTGGTTTTATATTTCCAAAATGAGCGAGCTTTAGAAAGTTCAAAGGCTGTGAAGTTTAAAAACAATTCAGGGAAAAAAAATGTAAAAATGGGTTTTGCAGGAAACACAACGCCCCCACCCCCTCTTAAAAAAAAAGATTTTTAGAGGCGGAATGTTCTCTATTGTAAAGTTTGGTGCAGCAGAATGTGTCTTCCGAAATCTTTCTGTTGAAAAATGTTCGGCTGCTGAAAGGGATGTGGCGTGACCTGTAGAACCACACGTGTCAGAGGCGAGCGTTCACCCACTGGGCTATCCTGAGACGGCTCCATGTCAGTCCTCACAGCAGCGTCTGTGATCGGTGCAGTAGGAGGTTCCTACTACCTTCTTTGCCCCGATTCTCTCTTTTGGAAGGTCGTCAAGCGCTCTGAAGCTGCCAACAGTGGCACGTGACACTATATAAATACCCCAATCGCTCAACAGTACGGATAACTGTGTCGATGTAAGGTCATGATAACTGCAAGTCGGCTCGGCGAGCCAAGCGCTCGCTGCTGACATCTGCTGTGCGCTGCAGGTCGCGAGATCGTACCCCAGCAACTGGAGCAAGGCCAACGCAGGCTTTTATCATTCCGAAGTCGGTAAATCGAGTTCCATTAAATAGATTCATTGTTAAATACAGGACTTAGAGATGGCACAACTGCGGTAATAAGCGCTATACAAACGTAAGTTATGACTTCTGCGTTAGAACTCATCCACAAGGAGGGATTTACGCCACCCCGGCTTTGCCATGAAACCTGCCCGGGTGACCTGCCCATGCCCCCACCTGCTTCAGGGCAGACCCACGCAGCCTCCAGCGCTGCCTCTGCCCCCAGTCCTCCTAGTCCCGTCCCAACCCACCCCAGCCTTGGCCTAATGGTCCGCCATCCTGCGCCAAAGCTCTTCCTACGCTCTATCAGTAGCGCCTGGAATGCCTGGAATCCGGAAGGCAAGGCGCCAGCTGCTCCGTGTTTACCTTGGCTTCTGGCTGTCTTTGCACCTCAGTCCTACGCGTGACCCTCCCAGTTTCACGTCCTGGACATACCAAGGCTGTCCTGGCCTGAACCTGGTCAGCCACGCGTGGACAGCCTTTAAACCTGGGCTTGATCTTGTGTGCCACTGCGGAGGAATACTGAAAAGAGTCCCTGGAGAGGGGTGTCTGCCGCCGGGGCCTGCCTCGTCTGCAGACACTGGGGCGGGCGGGGGAGTGAGGCTCGTCTCACCGCCTGTTTTTTGGCTAAAGTGCTCCAGCAGTAAGGACGGGGCCAGAAATCTAGCAGCGTGCGGGCAGCAGGAATTTAAATAAACAATTACATTGGCACACGTCACTGACAAGCGAGCTGCAACTCTAAGCAAGTCTGCATTAAGTAGAGAGGTCTGAAGGGACCACAGCTGGATCCAATCAGAGCCCCGGCCCCAGCCGCCATCTTGAAACACTCAAGGCAACCTCGGCAAGTTAGGTAAGAGATGGAGACATCCGAGTGGGGCCTATGGCGGGTAGGCAGGGTCAGTCACAGGCTACATAAGAGCTGGATACATCTTAGTGGGGCCTGTGGAGGGCAGGCAGGGTTGGGCAGTGTCAGTCACAAGCTAGGTAAGAGATGGAGACATCCGAGTGGGGCCTGTGGAGGGCAGGCAGGGTTGGGCAGGCAGGGTTGGGCAGTGTCAGTCACAAGCTAGGTAAGAGATGGAGACATCCGAGTGGGGCCTAGGGCGGGCAGGCAGGGTTGGGTAATGTCAGTCACTGGCTAGATAACAGATGCAGAGATCTCAGTAGGGCCTGTGGAGGGCAGGCAGGGTCAGTCACAGGCTAGGTAAGAGATGGAGACATTTAAGTGGAGCCTGTAGAGGGCAGGCAGGGTTGGGCAGGGTCAGTCGCAGGCCACGTAAGAGATGGAGACATCCTAGTGGGGCCTGTGGAGGGCAGGCAGGGTTGCGGAGGGTCAGTCACAGGTTAGGTAAGAGATGGAGACATCCGAGCGGGGCCTGTAGAGGGCAGGCAGGGTTGAGTAGGGTCAGTCACAGGCTAGGTAACAGATGCATGGATTTCAGTAGGGCCTATGGAGGGCAGGGTCAGTCGCTGGCTAGGTAAGAGATGGAGACATCCGAGCGGGGCCTGTAGAGGACAGGAAGGGTCAGTCACATGCTAGGTAACATGCACGGATCTTAGTAGGGCCTGTGGAGGGTAGGCAGGGTCAGTCACAGGCTAGGCAACAAATGCACGGATCTCAGTAGGGCCTGTGGAGGGCAGGTAGGGTTGGGTAGGGTCAGTCACAGGCTGGGTAGTAGATACATATATCTCAGTATGGCCTGTGGAGGGCAGGGTCAGTCGCAGGCTATGTAAGAGATGGAGACAACCGAATGGGGCCTGTGCAGGGCGGGCAGGGTTTGGCAGGGTCAGTCGCAGACTAGGTAATAGATGAAGAGACATTAGTAGGGCCTGTGGAGGGCAGGCAGGGTTGGGCAGGTCAGTCACAGGCTAGGTAAGAGATAGAGACATCAAAGTGGAGCCTGTAGAGGGCAGGCAGGGTTGGGCAGGGTCAGTCACAGGCTAGGTAAGAGATGGAGACATCCAAGTGGAGCTTGTAGGGGGCAGGCAGGGTTGGGCAGGGTCATTCACAGGCTAGGTAAGAGAGAGAGAGATCCCAGTGGGGCCTGTAGAGGGCAGGCAGGGCTGGGCATGGTCAGGCACAGGCTAGGTAAGAGATGGAGACATCCTAGTGGGGCCTGAGGAGGGCAGGCAGAGTCGGTCACAGAACTAGGTAGCAGATGCAAAGTTCTCATTAGGGCCTGTGGAGGGCAGGCAGGGTTGGGCAGGGTCAGTCAGAGGCTAGGTAACAGATGCATGGATCTCAGTATGGCCCGTGGAGGGCAGGCAGGGTCAGTCACAGGCTAGGTAAGAGATGGAGAGACATTAGTAGGGCCTGTGGAGCTCAGGCAGGGTTGGGCAGGGTCAGTCACAGGTTAGGTAAGAGATGGAGAGATCCCAGTAGGGCTTGTGGAGGGCAGGAAGGGTTGGGTAGGGTAAAGGCACAGGTTAGGAAAGGCAGCAACCTGGGTGGTGCAGGCTGCCGTCAGTGGCCTCCTGACAGGAGCCCTGGCACTTATTTCTTTTACAAATTAAGCACTGATAGGAGGGCAGGCAGGGTTGGGGAGGGTCAGTCACAGGTTAGGGAGGGTCAGTCACAGGTTAGGTAACAGATGCAGCGATCTCAGTAGGGCCTGTGGAGAGCAGGCAGGGTTGGGTAGGGTCAGTCACAGGTTAGGTAACAGATGCATGGATCTCAGTAGGGCCTGTGGAGGGCAGGCAGGATTGGGCCGGATCAGTCACAGGCTAAGAGAGATGAACAGACATTAGTAGGGCCTGTGGAGGGTTGGTGGGAGTGGGCAGGGTCAGTCACAGGTTAGGAGAAGCAGCAACCTGAGAAGGGCCTGTGGAGGACAGGCAGGGTTGGGTAGGGTCAGTCACAAGCTAGGTAACCGATGCAGAGATCTCAGTAGGGCCTGTGGAGGGCAGGCAGGGTTGGGCAGCGTCAGTCACAGGCTAAGAGTGATGAACAGACATTAGTAGGGCATGTGGAGGGTGGGTGGTAGGGGGCAGGGTCAGTGTAGGAGAGTAGGATCTGCCTCTTATGTTGCCCCCACTTTTTTTCTGATGTTTACACTGGTTTCTGGCTATAGTCAGGCTGGGACCCTGCTAATCAGGGCCCCAGCCTCTCTGTTCTCTCTAAACGATTTGGAGTGCACTCTAGGTGCACTAGTGATTGGATACTGTGGCACCTTATGAGTCCCTAGTATATGGTACCTTAGGTACCAAGGGCATAGGTACTTCACAGGCCTACCAGGGGCTGCAGCATGTATTATGCCACCCCTGGGAAGCAGACTAAATCTGACACCACAGGCCTGCTACTGCAGCCTGAGTGAGGAAGTGCTAGCACTCCTCACTGAGATATAGGTTCCCTATATCTCTCCTACACACACATATAACCCTATCAGTCACCCCTAAGGCAGGCCCTATCAATCCTGAGGGCAGGGTGCTTGGCTTCTATGTGAGGGGGTGCCTCTGCCTGAGCAGGGCCCCTCTGCAGCTCTCAGAGTCCATTCTCTGGTGCTGTTTGTGGATGCGGTTAAACCATATACTTTTAAGTGCATTATATCCTCGCGGTAAAATGCTAACTTTGGAATGGCTGCATCGAAACATGTCGTGTTTGGTGTCAAACACCTTGGAATACTACCTCCCCCGCCAGTCCTGGCGGCGAGGGTAGCATTCCACCCTTCTAGAGGGATAGACATGTACCTACTGTGGAAACGCGGTAGAATCCTGCAGAGCCCTGGCATCACAAAATGGATGCCACCAGTCACAGACACTGGGCTGCCCTCCTGCTGATGACCAACACTCGCAGTGGAGGAAGCCCAACAATAGATATCCTGTCCCAAGGGGTGTGACCACCTCCCAGACAGGGTTTAGGGTATTGGGGCTGGGTGGGTGCACTCTTAGAGTGCTTTGAAGTCCTGCACTGGGGGAGCAGAAGGCTCCTCTGTGCATATGCCAGTTCAAACCGGCTCAGGGGCTACCTGTCCCTGCTCTGGCGCGAAACTGGACAAAGGGAAGTGGGTGTAGCCACCCACTCCCCTGACCCTCCCATAGGTAGGGTCATAGAGCTAGTCCCTCCCCTTCTTTTAGTATAAGAGGGGGAACCTGTGCATTGCACCCTAGATTTCCCTGGACGACGCTCTACAAGAAGAATCCCGGACCTTCGACGTTCCACTACCTTTGGAAGATGGAAGAATCTCCCTTGGAGTCAAGGAGTGACTCCCCTGCTTGGCAGGCACCAAAAACTACAAACGACGGTCGCAAACTACGCCGCTCCCGCCGGAGTCCGAAGTCCCTGCAGCCCAAGAAGTGGATTTCCTGACTTCTCAAAGGCCATCGTGAGTCCCCAGCGAAGCTGAGGCCAGTGGACCCCAAGAGTAACGAGGAACCGCGACCCCTGGGTACCGTGCACTATTGTCGAGTGCAACCCCTCACAACGTTCCACGAACTTGTGCTTTGGACCACGTGTGGTCCCAGCCTCCAGCAGGAATCCCTCCTAAGATCAGAGGCCTACCACGTCCCGAGTGACCGTGGGCCCCTGTGAGAGAATCCTCCCAAGGCATCTTCACGATCCCTTGCCAGCTGGCTTGTGGGTCCCCAGAAGACTTTCTAAAGAAACCAAAGGTCTCCTCTGGTTGCTCCAGGCCTGCCCTGACTTACCCTCGCCGGGTGAGTTCCACAGACCTTGCTGGTCTGCGCCATTGTCTCTTCACACTTTCCCCGAGACTTGCTGTTACCAAGGCTTGTTGGCTCTGATCGAGTTGCCGACACCGCAGTAAGCTGCAGACATCGTGGGACACGCCGAATCCAGCTCCTGGTCATCGTCGACGCCTCCTGGACCTCGTGGCTGAAGAGTCAAGGCAACCGCGAACGACCTGAATCTTGCGACGACGGTGGGCATCCATCTTCCTTGCCCCGAGTCACTGCCAAGTGACTTTGAACACTGTCCCCACTGCTTTCAGGTCTTCCATCTTCCGAATCCAGGCTTGGATTCCTCCGGACACTTCTCCTGTCGCCGCAAGCAGCAAGTCTTCACTGGCTCCCATTGAAAACGACGCCGCGACCCGACACCAAAGAACACCTATGCACCCGGCTCCCCTGGGTGAGGTAACTTCAGCACTACGGTGCTCCTGTGGGTGTGGGCCCTAGAACTACTTACCCTGTAAGTGACTTGCTTGTAGCTTCCCTCGAAGTGTCCTAAAACTCTAACTTTCCCAGTGCGACTATCGCACTGACTCGTACCTGGTTCGCGTCTGTGTTAGACACACCGCGTCCAACTCCCTTGCAATACCATCTGTAACCGCGTCCTTCGACTCGTACAAGGACCGATCGGTGTGTTCGCCTCGAACACGCAAGGGACCTTTAACATTGATATTTCAATCGCGTCTGAGTGCATAGACTCGTACAGGATTCGCATCGGTGCCAGGTCACCGCGTCCGTCCCCTGTGGGTCTCCTACAACTACCTGGGGTGGTTCTTGGGGGTCCCTCGATTCTAGATGCCCTAGACCTAGGTCTAGCAAACTAAGATTGTAACATTCAATTGTGCTAAACTTATCTTGATAATATTTGACTTGTACATATGTTCCTGACCTCTAATCTCATAAAGAGATTAGTAGAGAGTGTTTATTAATAAATACATATATATTTGATATATATACCTGTGTGGTGTCTTTTCATTTGGTGATTCAAGAGATTGTGTGGTAAAACAAGCTGCTTTACATTCCTTCAAGACTTAGCCTGAAGGCTGCTCTCCACAGCTACCACTAGGATAGCTTTCTATAAAGGTTGTCTTAAACCTATCTACCATAAGAGTCGAATTGTTCTGGTGCAAGGTGTCCACTTTAATTAGTGAACAGCATATACCAGGCCAACTTCTCACATTGGTGGGCAGCGTGTGGGATTCCAGCTTGCTATTGTTTTACCAGAAAATCTCTATTTGAATTACTAACTGAAAACCACTATAGGTACTTAAGGTACATATAAAGTCAAGCTTAGTATCGATAAGTTCTACTGAACTTAGAGCTGTGTGCCAAGGGATAGCACACCCTTTCTACAGCTCAAGCTAGTATCAGTAGGCCACAAACTAGTGTAGGTAGTACAACACTGCACAACACTAGAATGTCCTTAAAGGGTGGAACCAGTGGATCCACTCAGCCTCAGTATATAGACATGGCTTTCTCTGACTTGAGAGCCATGTGTGTTGAAAGACACCTGAGACTAGGACAGAGTCCCTCAACCCTGCACCTGATAGATCTGCTGACAGCAGATGATCTTAGATTGGCTCTAGGAGCTAATGGGTCTGAATCAGTGGGTGGGTCAATTACAGTATCTGGGTCAGACAATGAAAATCCGAATGACCAGGACTCTGTGATTGAAGGGCCAGGCCTCAAGGGGCCTGAAAAGGACAGAGGAATTCTCCCTAAGAGAACTGACAGAGTGGATGAGAGGCATAGGTCCCCTTCTAGGGAATCTGAGCACTCTTATCACTCTGGCAGAGAATTTGTCCACCAGAGGAACTCATACTTTCCCATAAGAGAGACCTCCTCTGAAAGAATGTGCAAACTGCTGCAGTATGAGGAAGCAAGAGTTGCCCTCAGAACCAAGCAGTTGGCACTGGATAGAGAAGCCCTGGAGATCCAGAGAGCTTCTCGACGAGAGGGGTTAGAACCCCTTGGTGGCAGCAACAGTGTCCCTAGAGGCAGAGAATCTATTCCAGACCATAGGAACCTGAGCAAGGTTGTTCCTCCCTACCAGAGTGGGGATGATATCCACAAGTGGATAACTGCTATGGAGAGGGCCTGTAGAGTACAGCAGGTCCCCCAAAAGCAGTGGGCAGCAATCTTGTGGCTCTCCTTTTCAGATAAAGGTAGAGACAAGCTCCTCACTGTTAGAGAAGAGGATGCTGATGATTATGAAGTCCTGAAGAGTGCACTGATAGATGGGTTTGGCTTAACCACTGAACAGTACAGGTTAAAGTTCAGAGACACCCAGAAGGCACAGACTCAGGACTGGACTGACTTTGTTGATTGTGCAACCAAGGCTCTGGAGGGTTGGCTGGTTGGCAGTAGGGTTACTGATTTCAAGGGATTGTATAATCTAATGATGAGAGAACAGATCCTTGATAATTGCCAGAACCAGTTGTTGCATCAGTACCTGGTGGACTCGGATCTGACCTCTCCCCAAGAATTGGGAAAGAAGGCAGACAAGTGGGTCAGAACCAGGGTGAGGCAGAAACCCCAGAACCAAGGGGGTGACACCAAGAAGCAAGATCCTAAGGGCTCTGAGAAAGGTGGGGATAAGTCAAAAGACCAGAAGTCTTCACAAGGGCCCCAAAAATCTGCATCTGGTGGGGAGTCACAATCCAACAAGGGAAAAGGCCAAAAGAAGCCCTGGTGCAAATTCTGTAAACAGAAAGGGCACTGGACTTCTGACTGTAACAAGTCCAAAGACCAAACCACCACCACTCCTGCCCCTAAGGCAACTGTTCCCCCTAGTTCAGCTACTGGTGGAGGTGGTACACAGAATAAGGGTGTAGTAGGGTTGACCCTGGGTTCTGAAGTGGACTCTGACCTAGTCAGAGTGCCCACTCAGGCAATGCTGATTTGTGAGGGAGACCTTAATATGTCCTTCCTAGTGAGTCCCAGTAATCTGGGCAAATACAAACAGCAGCCTGTAATAAATGGCAAACAGGCTTTGGCATTTAGGGACACAGGTGCTAGTGTCACCATGGTGGCAGAGGATCTTGTGGACCCTGGACAGATCATCCTGGGCGAAATGTACCAGGTGACCAATGCAAGCAACGCCAAGACCAACCATAGTCTGGCAGTTGTGAATTTCTCCTGGGGAGGGGTAACTGGCCTCAAGAAGGTTGTAGTCAGTGCAGACCTCCCTGTCGAATGTCTATTGGGCAATGATCTAGAGACTTCAGCCTGGTCTGAAGTAGAGTTATGGACTCATGCTGAGATGTTGGGCATCCCTGCAGAGGTATTTGCTGTGACCAGGTCACAAGCAAGAATGCATGACACTGAACCAGCTCTGGATCCTGGAACAATGGACCAGATGCTTCCCAAGAGGAGGAGCAGTAGGGTAAAGGCAGTGCCTTCCCCTCTGTCTCAGATCACAGATTCACCCCCAGAGGGAGGTGAAGCAGATCCTGAAGAAGGAACTGCCCCAGAGGGACTTGAGCCTGATCAGGTTGAGTTCTTGGGGGCAGGGGGCCCTTCTAGGGAAGATCTGAGGAAGGAGCAACAGTGCTGCCCCTCTCTTGAACCCCTCAGACAGCAGGCTGCTGCTGAGGCTGCTGGGAGTGCTAGTGGGTCCCATAAAGTTTATTGGGATGAGGGACTCCTATATTCTGAAGGTAGAGACCCAGCCCCTGGAGCCACCAGGAGGTTGGTAATACCTCAGAAGTTTAGGGGGTTCCTCTTGACCCTAGCACACGACATCCCTTTAGCAGGACACTTGGGCCAAAACAAGACCTGGGACAGGCTTGTTCCACATTTTCATTGGCCACATATGTCAGAGGACACAAAGGAGTTTTGTCGCTCCTGTGTCACATGCCAAGCCAGTGGTAAGGCAGGTGGCACAACAAAGGCCCCCTGATACCACTACCTGTGGTGGGGGTACCCTTTGAAAGGGTAGGGATTGACATTGTTGGTCCCCTTGACCCTCAAACTGCATCTGGGCACAGGTTTATCCTGGTGGTAGTGGATCATGCCACCAGGTACCCAGAAGCAATTCCTCTGAGGACCACCACAGCCCCTGTGGTGGCAAGAGCCCTCATTGGAGTCTTCTCCAGAGTGGGTTTTCCAAAGGAGGTCATTTCTGACAGAGGTACCAACTTCATGTCAGGATATCTAAAAGCAATGTGGAAGGAGTGTGGTGTAACTTACAAGTTCACCACCCCCTATCACCCACAATGCAATGGTTTAGTTGAACGCTTCAACAAAACCTTGAAAGGAATGATTAAAGGACTCCCAGAGAAGCTTAGGCGGAAATGGGACCTTTTTCTTCCTTGCCTGTTGTTTGCCTACAGAGAGGTTCCACAGAAGGGGGTTGGCTACAGCCCATTTGAGCCTCTGTTTGGGCATCCTGTGAGAGGTCCACTGTGTTTGGTAAAAGAGGGCTGGGAGTTACCTCTCAAGCCCCCCAAACAAGATGTGATGGACTATGTACTTGGTCTCCGCTCCCGGATGGCAGAGTACATGAAAAAGGCAACCAAAAACCTAGAGGCCAGCCAAGAATTACAAAAAGCTTGGCATGACCAAAAGGCTGTACTGACTGTATACCAGCCAGGACAGAAAGTGTGGGTGTTGGAGCCTGTGGCCCCAGCAGCCCTCCAGGACAAGTGGAGTGGCCCCCATACAATAGTTGAACAGAAGGGAGAAGTCACCTACCTGGTGAATCTTGGAACTCCCAGGAGCCCCCTGAGGGTGCTCCATGTCAACAGATTAAAGCCATATGTTGACAGGGCTGACATGGGCTTGCTCATGGCAACTGATGAGGACCAGGAGGAGGAGAGTGACCCTCTCCCTGACCTGCTCTCTCAGAACCCTGATGATGGGTCAGTAGATGGTGTTGCTTTGGCAAGCAGCCTCACTGACCATCAGCAAACTGAGTGCAGACAAGTTCTGCAACAGTTTAGACATATGTTTAGCCTGACCCCTAGTCAGACTTCCTGGTGCACCCACGAGGTGGACACTGGAGACAGTCTGCCTGTCAAGAATAAAATCTACAGGCAACCTGACCATGTCAGGGACTGTATCAGGACTGAAGTCCAGAAAATGTTGGAGCTAGGTGTAATTGAGCCTTCAGATAGCCCTTGGGCTAGTCCAGTAGTCCTGGTACCCAAGCCTCATACCCAGGGTGGTGAGAAAGAAATGAGGTTTTGTGTAGACTACAGAGGCCTCAATGCAGTCACTAGGACTGATGCCTATCCCATACCAAGGGCAGATGAGCTGATTGATACTTTGGCCTCAGCCAAGTATCTAAGCACGTTTGACCTAACAGCTGGCTACTGGCAGACCAGATTAGCTGATGATGCAAAAGCCAAGACAGCATTTTCGACCCCTGGTGGGCACTATCACTTTGTGGTGATGCCCTTTGGATTGAAAAATGCACCTGCCACTTTTCAGAGGTTGGTGAATAAAGTTCTGACAGGGATGGAAACTTATTGCTCAGCTTATCTAGATGATATTGCTGTCTTTAGTTCCTCCTGGCAGGATCACCTGGTCCACCTCAGGAATGTTTTGGAGGCCCTGCAAAAGGCAGGCCTCACTATCAAGGCCACTAAGTGCCAGATAGGGCAGAGTCAGGTTGTGTACCTGGGCCACCTTGTAGGTGGAGGCCAGGTTCAGCCTTTACAGAGCAAGATCCAGACCATAATGGAATAGGTTGCTCCAACCACCCAGACACAGGTGAGAGCCTTCTTAGGCCTATCTGGGTACTATAGGAGGTTTGTCAAGGGATATGGATCTATAGTGACCCCCTTGAATGATCTGACCTCAAAGAAAATGCCAAAAAAGGTTCAGTGGACAGCTAGCTGTCAGAAGGCATTTGAAGACCTAAAGCAGGCCATGTGCACTGCCCCCATCTTACAGAGTCCAGACTACACCAAAAAGTTCATTGTCCAAACAGATGCTTCTGAGCTGGGTGTGGGAGCTGTACTGTCTCAACTGAATGATGAAGGTCAAGACCAGCCAGTAGCTTTTATTAGCAGAAGGCTGACCCCTAGAGAGAAACGTTGGTCAGCTATAGAGAGGGAGGCCTTTGCTGTGGTATGGGCCCTGAAGAAGCTGAGGCCATACTTGTTTGGTACTCACTTCATAGTTCAGACCGACCACAAGCCCCTCCTATGGCTTAAACAAATGAAAGGAGAAAACCCAAAACTTTTGAGGTGGTCCATTTCCCTACAGGGGATGGACTATACAGTGGAACATAGACCTGGGACCCAACATGCCAATGCAGATGGACTCTCAAGGTATTTCCACTTTGAACACGAAGACTCAACTGGTCAAGGTTAGTTTAGTGTCCCTGCGTTTGGGGGGGGTTGTGTAGGAGAGTAGGATCTGCCTCTTATGTTGCCCCCACTTTTTTTCTGATGTTTACACTGGTTTCTGGCTATAGTCAGGCTGGGACCCTGCTAATCAGGGCCCCAGCCTCTCTGTTCTCTCTAAACGATTTGGAGTGCACTCTAGGTGCACTAGTGATTGGATACTGTGGCACCTTATGAGTCCCTAGTATATGGTACCTTAGGTACCAAGGGCATAGGTACTTCACAGGCCTACCAGGGGCTGCAGCATGTATTATGCCACCCCTGGGAAGCAGACTAAATCTGACACCACAGGCCTGCTACTGCAGCCTGAGTGAGGAAGTGCTAGCACTCCTCACTGAGATATAGGTTCCCTATATCTCTCCTGCACACACATATAACCCTATCATTCACCCCTAAGGCAGGCCCTATCAATCCTGAGGGCAGGGTGCTTGGCTTCTATGTGAGGGGGTGCCTCTGCCTGAGCAGGGCCCCTCTGCAGCTCTCAGAGTCCATTCTCTGGTGCTGTTTGTGGATGCGGTTAAACCATATACTTTTAAGTGCATTATATCCTCGCGGTAAAATGCTAACTTTGGAATGGCTGCATCGAAACATGTCGTGTTTGGTGTCAAACACCTTGGAATACTACACCCCCGCCAGTCCTGGCGGCGGGGGTAGCATTCCACCCTTCTAGAGGGATAGACATGTACCTACTGTGGAAACGCAGTAGAATCCTGCAGAGCCCTGGCATCACAAAATGGATGCCACCAGTCACAGACACTGGGCTGCCCTCCTGCTGATGACCAACACTCGCAGTGGAGGAAGCCCAACAATAGATATCCTGTCCCAAGGGGGTGTGACCACCTCCCAGACAGGGTTTAGTGTATTGGGGCTGGGTGGGTGCACTCTTAGAGTGCTTTGAAGTCCTGCACTGGGGGAGCAGAAGGCTCCTCTGTGCATATGCCAGTTCAAACCGGCTCAGGGGCTACCTGTCCCTGCTCTGGCGCGAAACTGGACAAAGGGAAGTGGGTGTAGCCACCCACTCCCCTGACCCTCCCATAGGTAGGGTCATAGAGCTAGTCCCTCCCCTTCTTTTAGTATAAGAGGGGGAACCTGTGCATGGCACCCTAGATTTCCCTGGACGACGCTCTACAAGAAGAATCCCGGACCTTCGACGTTCCACTACCTTTGGAAGACGGAAGAATCTCCCTTGGAGTCAAGGAGTGACTCCCCTGCTTGGCAGGCACCAAAAACTACAAATGACGGTCGCAAACTACGCCACTCCCGCCGGAGTCTGAAGTCCCTGCAGCCCAAGAAGTGGATTTCCTGACTTCTCAAAGGCCATCGGGAGTCCCCAGCGAAGCTGAGGCCAGTGGACCCCAAGAGTAACGAGGAACCGCGACCCCTGGGTACCGTGCACTATTGTCGAGTGCAACCCCTCACAACGTTCCACGAACTTGTGCTTTGGACCACGTGTGGTCCCAGCCTCCAGCAGGAATCCCTCCTAAGATCAGAGGCCTACCACGTCCCGAGTGACCACGGGCCCCTGTGAGAGAATCCTCCCGAGGCTTCTTCGCAATCCCTTGCCAGCCGGCTTGCGGGTCCCCAGAAGACTTTCTAAAGAAACCAAAGGGCTCCCCTGGTTGCTCCAGGCCTGCCCTGACTTACCCTCGCTGGGCGAGTTCCACAGACCTTGCTGGTCTGCGCCATTGTCTCTTCACACTTTCCCCGAGACTTGCTGTTACCAAGGCTTGTTGGCTCTGATCGAGTTGCCGACACCGCAGTAAGCTGCAGACATCGTGGGGCACGCCGAATCCAGCTCCTGGTCGTCGTCGACGCCTCCTGGACCTCATGGCTGAAGAGTCAAGGCAACCGCGAACGACCTGAATCTTGCGACGACGGTGGGCATCCATCTTCCTTGCCCCGAGTCACTGCCAAGTGATTTTGAACACTGTCCCCTCTGCTTTCAGGTCTTCCATCTTCCGAATCCAGGCTTGGATTCCTCCGGACACTTCTCCTGTCGCCGCAAGCAGCAAGTCTTCACTGGCTCCCATTGAAAACGACGCCGCGACCTGACACCAAAGAACACCTATGCACCCGGCTCCCCTGGGTGAGGTAACTTCAGCACTACGGTGCTCCTGTGGGTGTGGGCCCTAGAACTACTTACCCTGTAAGTGACTTGCTTGTAGCTTCCCTCGAAGTGTCCTAAAACTCTAACTTTCCCAGTGCGACTATCGCACTGACTCGTACCTGGTTCGCGTCTGTGTTAGACACACCGCGTCCAACTCCCTTGCAATACCATCTGTAACCGCGTCCTTCGACTCGTACAAGGACCGATCGGTGTGTTCGCCTCGAACACGCAAGGGACATTTAACATTGATATTTCAATTGCGTCTGAGTGCATAGACTCGTACAGGATTCGCATCGGTGCCAGGTCACCGCGTCCGTCCCCTGTGGGTCTCCTACAACTACCTGGGGTGGTTCTTGGGGGTCCCTCGATTCTAGATGCCCTAGACCTAGGTCTAGCAAACTAAGATTGTAACATTCATTTGTGCTAAACTTATCTTGATAATATTTGACTTGTACATATGTTCCTGACCTCTAATCTCATAAAGAGATTAGTAGAGAGTGTTTATTAATAAATACATATATATTTGATATATATACCTGTGTGGTGTCTTTTCATTTGGTGATTCAAGAGATTGTGTGGTAAAACAAGCTGCTTTACATTCCTTCAAGACTTAGCCTGAAGGCTGCTCTCCACAGCTACCACTAGGATAGCTTTCTATAAAGGTTGTCTTAAACCTATCTACCATAAGAGTCGAATTGTTCTGGTGCAAGGAGTCCACTTTAATTAGTGAACAGCATATACCAGGCCAACTTCTCACAGTCAGTCACAGGTTAGGAGAAGCAGCAACCTGAGAAGGGCCTGTAGAGGACAGGCAGGGTTGGGTAGGGTCAGCCACGGGTTAGGTAAGAGATATAGAGACCCGAGTGGGGCCCATGGAGGGCAGGTAGGTTTGCATAGGGCTACTCCCTGGCTAAGGAATGCAGGGATCCGAGTAGATCCTCTGGAGGGCAGGCAATGTTGGGCAGGCTCGGTGATAGCTGACATTTGACTGTCCCTGCTCCCGCCCTGCCAGCCTTCCATAGGCACCGGCTCATCAAGAGTTCTGCTCACTTCCTACCGGCCAGTCCACCTCAGCCCAAGCTTTCTAAGGAAGAGAAAAGATTTCATAAGACATTTGGGGTTTCGATTTTGTAAGATGCGGGAGAAAAAGAGACATCAAAAATAGTTCTGTGACTAACTGTGTATCAGGTAAGCCCAGTAGGGCCCAGCACCTGTTTCATCCTTTCACGGCAATGGAATGAGTACCACTGGACTGAGTAAGAGTCACACCTGTATTTACAATGATGAACTGAAACAACAAGGTGCCAAGGGCTCTATACAACAATTGCTGTTATACACCTAAACGTGGATATGTTATATTTCCTAGTTGTATAGTGCTTCATGCCATGATAAGTTTGCTTCAAGGTAATAATGGGGGTAGCAGGATAGCTTAAAACAAGCACTGGCAAAGCCAATAGGTCACGCCTATTAGCGGTATTGGCTTCTGCAATATTCTGTAGCCATGCTGTACAGCAGCACGGATGCTTTGCAGTGTGGCTAAAATTCATTTTAAAAAGGCCTATGATGAAGCCAGTGTTAATGCACTTTTTTTAAGTGCTTTAGCGCTGGATGCATCATAGTCCTTTTTTATTATTATTTTTAGCCATGCTGCACAGTAACCACACTGCTATACAGCAAGGCTACAAATCATTGCCAAAGTCAGCAATACCCATGCTGTAAAGCATGAACAAAAAGCAATGGCAGAGCCAATAATCTCAAAGGCGAGACCTTTTGGCTTTGCCAATGCTTATTAAGTCTCAGCACAAGATCCCAGTGATTTTGAGCAAATCAGTTCATCTCCCCACGTGTGAAAAAGAAAACAAATTTGACATCTGGCAAAAGATCCTATCACATAAAGAAAGCAATTGCACCCTTGCCCATGTGTTAGTGAGAATACATTTGGAAGCAGACAACGTCTGTTGTCAGAATAAAAATCCATTTGAAAGGAGAAAGGTGCTAGTTTTAAGTGCGTGTGGCATAGTAAAACATAGCTACAAATGGAAAGAGGTTCAACAACGATGACAGGAAAGAAATTAAAATAAAAGCAGTGCCTCAATCACAGAGCGATCAGCAGAAGGACAGCAATCAGTCAGAAGCAATAAGCACCTGGTCCATGCTCCAGCCGAAAGTAGAGGAAGGGAAGTCAGCATGCGCTGGCCAAATAGAAGACAGCAAACAAGAGTGACAACGAAGCCAACGAATGGTAAGCAATATGTGGGCTCCAAGCCCCTTGCTGTATACAATATCTCTCGCAAGCGAGAGCGCATGCGCGTACATGCGCTGTCCCAGGAGAGGCCTAAAAGGGTGTTGAGTAGCATCACATGTGATTTGTTTCTCAGCTCGAACCCAAGTATGCACTGGCAGAAGATAACATTACAGGTGACATTCAAAGCTGCTTAACAGTAATACCTGGAGGAAACCGCAGCTTAACTTCTCCCTTCACTGTGACTGAGTTACTGCTGATACTCACATATCTTATGGTATGTTAAAAGTAGTTTATTACACAACTATCGCCAATAGCCTCTAGGCGTGTGCATGTGAGTGTGCAGTGGGACCAAAGAAAGCCTATTACTCAATTAGATCTCAAAACTCTGACGAAATAGCCAAGTTTTCAGCTGAGAAGGGAGTAACTGGGAAGGCCCTCAGATCTTAAAAGAGCTGGGGGAGGCAGGTGCCCCAGTGTCTCTGGAGTGTAACGAGCCGGGCTCCTGCTCTCCGCTTCTTGGTACTCGCAACAAGCGACAGTTGAAGATGATATCAAGGTTCTTGTGGGAACACCTCTTCGGAGACGACTGCACTTGAATCCAAGGCCTTTTGAATAATACAACAGATTTAAACAGTACGTGCTGTGGAACAGAAAGCCAATGCAATGTCTTAGGCAAATGTTTGGAGCGAGTGCAGCGCAGAAGTCCAAAAATCAAACATGCCGCATAACATGGATCCTTTGGAAAAGATACTTCGTAAGATCCAGTTACAAGGAGTTTGCGTAGTTGAGGCAGGATCCAATGAAACATAGCACATTATACAGGCAAGACGTCGTCTAGGCACTCTGAAGCCACCAATGACTGATGGGGGAAAAAATACACATCCCAGATGGAAAGGATAGCTGTGTTCTGTAGGACCCAATATCTGCTGCTATTGGGGTGGGGATGGGTGGTACTTGCACCTACGTCCCAAAGGGACCCTGGGAGGGGCTTTTCCCAGAGGCAGGCATCTTTCAAATGGGCTTTCATGGCAAGGGACACCCCGTAAAAGCAGGTGGTCGACCAGCGCTCCCCTCTTTAACTGAATGACTCAAACACATGCTTGTCATCAAGCCCAGCTCCAATGGGTCTAGTGAACTGCGCAAGGCAATGTTTCTGATCAATCAATGCTTAAGAGAATTCTTCAGGACACTGGGTGCCGCTGGAAGAGGACCCTGGCTCAGGGGAGGATGCATAGACTTCAGGGAAGGAGGTGGGATCTCTGGCATTAGTGCCGCCTGGTACCTGGTACGTACACGCGACTAAGGCCAGTCCAATGGGTCTAGTGAACTGCGCTAGGCAATGTTTCTGATCAACCAATGCTTAAGAGAATTCTTCAGGACACTGGGTGCCGCTGGAAGAGGACCCTGGCTCAGGGAGGATGCACAGACTTCAGGGAAGGAGGTGGGATCTCTGGCATTAGTGCCGCCTGGTACCTGGTACGTACACGCGACTAAGGCCAGTCCAATGGGTCTAGTGAACTGCGCTAGGCAATGTTTCTGATCAATCAATGCTTAAGAGAATTCTTCAGGACACTGGGTGCCGCTGGAAGAGGACCCTGGCTCAGGGGAGGATGCACAGACTTCAGGGAAGGAGGTGGGATCTCTGGCATTAGTGCCGCCTGGTACCTGGTACGTACACGCGACTAAGGCCAGTCCAATGGGTCTAGTGAACTGCGCTAGGCAATGTTTCTGATCAACCAATGCTTAAGAGAATTCTTCAGGACACTGGGAGCCGCTGGAAGAGGACCCTGGCTCAGGGAGGGTGCACAGGCTTCAGGGAAGGAGGTGGGATCTCTGGCATTAGTGCCGCCTGGTACCTGGTACGTACACGCGACTAAGGCCAGTCCAATGGGTCTAGTGAACTGCGCTAGGCAATGTTTCTGATCAATCAATGCTTAAGAGAATTCTTCAGGACACTGGGTGCCGCTGGAAGAGGACCCTGGCTCAGGGGAGGATGCACAGGCTTCAGGGAAGGAGGTGGGATCTCTGGCATTAGTGCCGCCTGGTACCTGGTACGTACACGCGACTAAGGCCAGTCCAATGGGTCTAGTGAACTGCGCTAGGCAATGTTTCTGATCAACCAATGCTTAAGAGAATTCTTCAGGACACTGGGTGCCGCTGGAAGAGGACCCTGGCTCAGGGGAGGGTGCACAGGCTTCAGGGAAGCTGGGATCTCTGGCATTAGTGCCACCTGGTACGTACACGCGACTAAGGCCAGTCCAATGGGTCTAGTGAACTGCGCTAGGCAATGTTTCTGATCAATCAATGCTTAAGAGAATTCTTCAGGACACTGGGTGCCGCTGGAAGAGGACCCTGGCTCAGGGGAGGATGCACAGGCTTCAGGGAAGGAGGTGGGATCTCTGGCATTAGTGCCGCCTGGTACCTGGTACGTACACGCGACTAAGGCCAGTCCAATGGGTCTAGTGAACTGCGCTAGGCAATGTTTCTGATCAACCAATGCTTAAGAGAATTCTTCAGGACACTGGGTGCCGCTGGAAGAGGACCCTGGCTCAGGGGAGGATGCACAGGCTTCAGGGAAGCTGGGATCTCTGGCATTAGTGCCGCCTGGTACCTGGTACGTACACGCGACTAAGGCCAGTCCAATGGGTCTAGTGAACTGCGCTAGGCAATGTTTCTGATCAACCAATGCTTAAGAGAATTCTTCAGGACACTGGGTGCCGCTGGAAGAGGACCCTGGCTCAGGGGAGGGTGCACAGGCTTCAGGGAAGGAGGTGGGATCTCTGGCATTAGTGCCGCCTGGTACCTGGTACGTACACGCGACTAAGGCCAGTCCAATGGGTCTAGTGAACTGCGCTAAGCAATGTTTCTGATCAACCAATGCTTAAGAGAATTCTTCAGGACACTGGGTGCCGCTGGAAGAGGACCCTGGCTCAGGGGAGGATGCACAGGCTTCAGGGAAGGAGGTGGGATCTCTGGCATTAGTGCCGCCTGGTACCTGGTACGTACACGCGACTAAGGCCAGTCCAATGGGTCTAGTGAACTGCGCTAGGCAATGTTTCTGATCAACCAATGCTTAAGAGAATTCTTCAGGACACTGGGTGCCGCTGGAAGAGGACCCTGGCTCAGGGAGGATGCACAGACTTCAGGGAAGCTGGGATCTCTGGCATTAGTGCCGCCTGGTATCTGGTACGTACACGCGACTAAGGCCAGTCCAATGGGTCTAGTGAACTGCGCTAGGCAATGTTTCTGATCAACCAATGCTTAAGAGAATTCTTCAGGACACTGGGTGCCGCTGGAAGAGGACCCTGGCTCAGGGGAGGATGCACAGGCTTCAGGGAAGCTGGGATCTCTGGCATTAGTGCCGCCTGGTACCTGGTACGTACACGCGACTAAGGCCAGTCCAATGGGTCTAGTGAACTGCGCTAGGCAATGTTTCTGATCAACCAATGCTTAAGAGAATTCTTCAGGACACTGGGTGCCGCTGGAAGAGGACCCTGGCTCAGGGGAGGGTGCACAGGCTTCAGGGAGGCTGGGATCTCTGGCATTAGTGCCGCCTGGTACCTGGTACGTACACGCGACTAAGGCCAGTCCAATGGGACTAGTGAACTGCGCTAGGCAATGTTTCTGATCAATCAATGCTTAAGAGAATTCTTCAGGACACTGGGTGCCGCTGGAAGAGGACCCTGGCTCAGGGAGGATGCACAGGCTTCAGGGAAGCTGGAATCTCTGGCATTAGTGCCGCCTGGTACCTGGTACGTACACGCGACTAAGGCCAGTCCAATGGGTCTAGTGAACTGCGCTAGGCAATGTTTCTGATCAATCAATGCTTAAGAGAATTCTTCAGGACACTGGGTGCCGCTGGAAGAGGACCCTGGCTCAGGGAGGATGCACAGACTTCAGGGAAGGAGGTGGGATCTCTGGCATTAGTGCCGCCTGGTACCTGGTACGTACACGCGACTAAGGCCAGTCCAATGGGTCTAGTGAACTGCGCTAGGCAATGTTTCTGATCAATCAATGCTTAAGAGAATTCTTCAGGACACTGGGTGCCGCTGGAAGAGGACCCTGGCTCAGGGAGGATGCACAGGCTTCAGGGAAGGAGGTGGGATCTCTGGCATTAGTGCCGCCTGGTACCTGGTACGTACACGCGACTAAGGCCAGTCCAATGGGTCTAGTGAACTGCGCTAGGCAATGTTTCTGATCAACCAATGCTTAAGAGAATTCTTCAGGACACTGGGTGCCGCTGGAAGAGGACCCTGGCTCAGGGGAGGGTGCACAGGCTTCAGGGAAGCTGGGATCTCTGGCATTAGTGCCACCTGGTACGTACACGCGACTAAGGCCAGTCCAATGGGTCTAGTGAACTGCGCTAGGCAATGTTTCTGATCAACCAATGCTTAAGAGAATTCTTCAGGACACTGGGTGCCGCTGGAAGAGGACCCTGGCTCAGGGGAGGATGCACAGGCTTCAGGGAAGGAGGTGGGATCTCTGGCATTAGTGCCGCCTGGTACCTGGTACGTACACGCGACTAAGGCCAGTCCAATGGGTCTAGTGAACTGCGCTAGGCAATGTTTCTGATCAACCAATGCTTAAGAGAATTCTTCAGGACACTGGGTGCCGCTGGAAGAGGACCCTGGCTCAGGGGAGGATGCACAGGCTTCAGGGAAGCTGGGATCTCTGGCATTAGTGCCGCCTGGTACCTGGTACGTACACGCGACTAAGGCCAGTCCAATGGGTCTAGTGAACTGCGCTAGGCAATGTTTCTGATCAACCAATGCTTAAGAGAATTCTTCAGGACACTGGGTGCCGCTGGAAGAGGACCCTGGCTCAGGGGAGGGTGCACAGGCTTCAGGGAAGGAGGTGGGATCTCTGGCATTAGTGCCGCCTGGTACCTGGTACGTACACGCGACTAAGGCCAGTCCAATGGGTCTAGTGAACTGCGCTAAGCAATGTTTCTGATCAACCAATGCTTAAGAGAATTCTTCAGGACACTGGGTGCCGCTGGAAGAGGACCCTGGCTCAGGGGAGGATGCACAGGCTTCAGGGAAGGAGGTGGGATCTCTGGCATTAGTGCCGCCTGGTACCTGGTACGTACACGCGACTAAGGCCAGTCCAATGGGTCTAGTGAACTGCGCTAGGCAATGTTTCTGATCAACCAATGCTTAAGAGAATTCTTCAGGACACTGGGTGCCGCTGGAAGAGGACCCTGGCTCAGGGGAGGATGCACAGACTTCAGGGAAGCTGGGATCTCTGGCATTAGTGCCGCCTGGTATCTGGTACGTACACGCGACTAAGGCCAGTCCAATGGGTCTAGTGAACTGCGCTAGGCAATGTTTCTGATCAACCAATGCTTAAGAGAATTCTTCAGGACACTGGGTGCCGCTGGAAGAGGACCCTGGCTCAGGGGAGGATGCACAGGCTTCAGGGAAGCTGGGATCTCTGGCATTAGTGCCGCCTGGTACCTGGTACGTACACGCGACTAAGGCCAGTCCAATGGGTCTAGTGAACTGCGCTAGGCAATGTTTCTGATCAACCAATGCTTAAGAGAATTCTTCAGGACACTGGGTGCCGCTGGAAGAGGACCCTGGCTCAGGGGAGGGTGCACAGGCTTCAGGGAAGCTGGGATCTCTGGCATTAGTGCCGCCTGGTACCTGGTACGTACACGCGACTAAGGCCAGTCCAATGGGTCTAGTGAACTGCGCTAGGCAATGTTTCTGATCAACCAATGCTTAAGAGAATTCTTCAGGACACTGGGTGCCGCTGGAAGAGGACCCTGGCTCAGGGGAAGGTGCACAGACTTCAGGGAAGCTGGGATCTCTGGCATTAGTGCCATCTGGTACGTACACGCGACTAAGGCCAGTCCAATGGCCCAATCATAACGTGGGACTCGAATCAGACGGAAGGGTACAGTAATCCACTGTGCCACAGGTAGGGGCGTAGCTTCGGGGAGGGGGGTTTGGGGTGTTACACCCCCCTAATAAATGGATTTTCTGCTAAACAGTTGGGTGCAGGTGCTTTCAGTTGGGCATAGTGAGGAGTGTGTGGATTCCAGCAGGACTTTTTACAGAAACAGACAAAAACGCACACACGCTCTCTTCCTCTCTCGGTTTTGACAGTCTTCAGATATGTTGGTTAGTTTCCAAAATTGGTTTCTCTCATTTCGTACCACTCCTAATACGCATTCCTCTCCCTATTCACTGCCCCTTAAGCCCCTCTCATGCGCCCCGCTTGTCATATAATATATATTTTAAATTTCTATTGTTAGAACATCTGAAGCTCTCTCCCCTTCAATCTTACCAACCTTGCACCTCTCTGTGGCACTGGCCACAGAGAAGTGCAAGCGCACACAGCAGGCTGTGTGCCCCCACCAGACCCCTGGGAAGTCTCCACTGACTCCATCTGGTCTGGCACTTGGTAAGATCAGACGGTCTCTACATCTTCAAGCGAACTCACACCGCCTTCTCCAGAACCTTCCACCAAGGGTGGGACTGCTGTAGGTCTTTGACCCGAGAGGTGATTTTCCAGCAACAGGGGAACCAGTCTTTATTCCACTCTAACAAATCTTGTGCTCACAGACTCGGCTCTCGAGTTGTTTCATCCCACCTCTCTGACTGTTCCTTCTCCGTCACTGGCCCTAGCCCTCCACACCTACACTCTGCCGGACGGTGTCCCACAAGGGTCACACCTGGCCTCCCGCTCTTCTGCCTCAGCACCGCCTCTCTTCCCAGACTCATTACTTCTTTTAACTTATTTCATCATCTACATAGAGGATAACAAATTATTTCTCTCAGTTCCTTTCACTCCTCACATCCAGGCACACATCTCACGCCTCATGGCCACCCGCTACCGGAGGGCGGTCCGCTCTTCTATGCAGAATTTTTCCATAACAGAAATAAACTAATTTCCTGCTACCTCTGCACCTACTTCTTCGACGCCCCCTTCTGTTCCCCTCAAACACCAGGAGCAACAGTCTCCAACTGAAATCTTGGGGTACACAAACCCGTCCACACGCATAGAAATGGTCATTACAAACACTGCCACAGCAACCGGACTACAGTCATTGAACATACGGACCACACACACAAGAACCTCTTTGCATACATCCCAAACTCTGATGTCTCTGCTTGTCGGTACCAAACTTCGTACAGTGACTCTCAGTTAGACTGCCTTTTACTTACCCTCTGGATAAAGATCTACATCTCCCCAGACACACTCCTACCTCTCAAAACTGTCACCACGTCAGATGCTTGGCATCTAAAAACAGACTTCTGTAAAGCTACTGTGAACTTCAAGGCCATAAACAGCTTCCTCCCAACCCCCTTTGAAGCCACGAGGCGCTATGTTCCTACTCACTCTGCCAGCAAAAACCTCGCGACCCCTGGCCCCTCATGTGCTGCATCCGGGCTCTGCCCCTTCAGTCACCTCAGAGATCGGCTACCCCTCAAACCCCTTTGTTGAAAACTGCCCTCAAGGAAGGCCTCACCCAGCAGGAACCATCTTCACCAATCTCCTGTCAGCTTCGAACCTAGCTCTCTGATTCTGCATGCATGTATACATGATAAACATCTGTATTGGTTAGCACTCACTACCCACCCCATTGCCTCTCTGGGTATTCACCCCAAGCCTGCTAATGCCCCCGGGTACCATCTGATTCTACAACTATGTACAGCATTTCTTCTTCAAATGCTTTGTTGAGCACCAATAAATAAAAACAAATTAATTCCAGAAAATCTGGGTCTGCCTATCCTCCATGACTCTATGGGATTAAGTTAGCGAAGAAGGTGGCAAAAAACAAAAAAAAGCATAGGCAAAAGCAATAGTTGCATTTTGAGTCTTCACTAAAGCATGTAAAAGGAGCCTGCTGCAGTGAAAAATTAAACAAAAATATTCGCTTTCTTTATAAATTGCATGTATAATTAATGTGTGATGATACATAGCACTTTGAAGATGTAAAACAGTCCCTCGTGCATTGTAATGCAAGCACTGAAGGATACTCCAAACAGCCAATAGCATGAGGTGAGAGGGTCAGACCTCTGTGGGTGGAGCCAAGGCCACCTCTGTATATTTTAATAAATTCCGACCTAAGAGCCAGACAGGTACCTGTCGACCAGGCCTTCGCCGTCTCATAACATCGACTGCACCAAATTCAAAACTGGGAACTTAAAAATAATAATAAAGCTCGCTGTGGATGTGAACACTCGCAGCCTGATTCACGGAATCGGAGCAGAAATGTCACCCTTCGAAAGTGCACGGACTGCGCAGAAACGAGGTCCTGGCGGGAATGTCACTATTTGAAGGCGCGCGGACGTGCACACAGACGGGGCCCTGGCGGGAATGTCACTATTTGAAGGCGCGCGGACGTGCACACAAACGAGGTCCTGGGCCCTGGCAGGAATGTCACCCTTTGAAGGCGTGCGGACATGCACACAAAGGAAGTCCTGGGCCCTGGCGGGAATGTCACCCTTCGAAGGCACGCGGACGTGCACACAAACGGGGCCCTGGCGGGAATGTCACCCTTTGAAGGCGCGCGGACGTGCACACAAACGGGCCCTGGCAGGAATGTCACCATTTGAAGGCGCGCGGACGTGCACACAAAGGAAGTCCTGGGCCCTGGCGGGAATGTCACCCATTGAAGGCGCGCGGACTTGCACACAAACGGGGCCCTGACGGGTATGTCACCCTTTGAAGGCGCGTGGACGGGCACACACACGGGGCCCTGGCTGGAATGTCACCCTTAGAAGGCGCGCGGACGTGCACACAAACGGGGCCCTGGCGGGAATGTCACCCTTTGAAGGCGCGCGGATGGGCACACAGACGGGGCCCTGGCGGGAATGTCACCCTTTGAAGGCGCGCGGACATGCACACAAACGGGGCCCTGGCGGGAATGTCATCATTTGAAGGCGCGCAGATGTGCACACAAACGGGGCCCTGGCGGGAATGTCACTATTTGAAGGCGCGCGGACGTGCACACAGACAGGGCCCTGGCGGGAATGTCACCCTTTGAAGGCGCGCGGACGTGCACACAAACGAGGTCCTGGGCCCTGGCGGGAATGTCACCCTTTGAAGGCGTGCGGACATGCACACAAAGGAAGTCCTGGGCCCTGGCGGGAATGTCACCCTTTGAAGGCGCGCGGACGTGCACACAAAGGAAGTCCTCGGCCCTGGCGGGAATGTCACCCTTTGAAGGCGCGCGGACGTGCACACAAACGGGGACCTGGCGGGAATGTCACCCTTTGAAGGCGCGCGGACGGGCACACAAACGGAGCCCTGGAGGGAATGTCACCCTTTGAAGGCGCGCGGACGTGCACACAAACGGGGCCTTGGCGGGAATGTCACCCTTTGAAGGCGCGCGGACGTGCACACAAACGAGGTCATGGGCCCTGGCGGGAATGTCACCCTTTGAAGGCGCGCGGATGGGCACACAAACGGGTCCTGGCGGGAATGTCACCCTTGAAGGCGCGCGGACGTGAACACAAACCGGGCCCTGGCGGGAATGTCACCCTTGCAGGTGCACGGATGGGCACACAAACGGGGCCCCGGCGGGAATGTCACCCTTTGAAGGCGGGCGGACGGGCACACAAACGGGGCCCTGGCGGGAATGTCACCCTTTGAAGGCGGGCGGACGGGCACACAGACGCTGCCCTGACGGGAATGTCACCCTTTGAAGGCGCGCGGACGTGCACACAAACGGGGCCCTGGCGGGAATGTTACCCATTGAAGGCGGGCGGACGGGCACACAGACGGGGCCCTGGCGGGAATGTCACCCTTGCAGGTGCGCGGATGGGCACACAAACGGGGCCCCGGCGGGAATGTCACCCTTTGAAGGCGGGCGGATGGGCACACAAACGGGGCCCTGGCGGGAATGTCACCCTTTGAAGGCGGGCGGACGGGCACACAGACGGGGCCCTGACGGGAATGTCACCCTTTGAAGGCGCGCGGACGTGCACACAAACGGGGCCCTGGCGGGAATGTTACCCATTGAAGGCGGGCGGACGGGCACACAAACGGGGCCCTGGCGGGAATGTCACAAACGGGGCCCTGGAGGGAATGTCACCCTTTGAAGGCGCGCGGATGTGCACACAAACGGGGCCCTGGCAGGAATGTCACAATCGGGGCCCTGGCGGGAATGTCACCCTTTGATGGAGCACGGACGGGCACACACACGGGGCCCTGGCGGGAATGTCACCCTTTGAAGGCGCGCGGACGTGCACACAAACGGGGCCCTGGCGGGAATGTCACCCTTTGAAGGCGGGCGGACGGGCACACAAACGGGGCCCTGATGGGAATGTCACCCTTTGAAGACGCGCGGACGGGCACACACACACGGGGCCCTGGCGGGTATGTCACCCTTTGAAGGCACGCGGACGGGCACACAAACGGGGCCCTGGCAGGAATGTCACCCTTTGAAGGCGGGCGGGCACACAAACGGGGCCCTGACGGGAATGTCACCCTTTGAAGGCGCGCAGACGTGGGCGGGAATGTCACCCTTTGAAGGGGCGCGGACGGGCACACGAAGGGGGCCCTGGCGGGAATGTCACCCTTTGAAGGCGCGCGGATGTGCACACACACGGGGCTCTGGCGGGAATGTTACCCTTTGAAGGCGCGCGGACGGGCACACAAACGGGGAACTGGTGGGAATGTCACCCTTTGAAGGCGCTCGGACGGGCACACACACGGGGCCCTGGCGGGAATGTCACCCTTTGAAGGCGCGCGGATGTGCACACAAACCGGGCCCTGCCGGAAATGCTACCCTTTGAAGGCGCGCGGATGTGCACACAAACCGGGCCCTGGCGGGAATGTCACCCTTTGAAGGCACGCGGACGGGCACACAAACGGGGCCCTGGCGGGAATGTCACCCTTTGAAGGCGCGCGGATGTGCACACAAACCGGGCCCTGGCGGAAATGTTACCATAGAAGGCGCAAGAAACGTGGACACAAACACGGGGCCCTGGCGGGAATGTCACCCGTTAAAGGCACGCGGATGTGCACACAAACCGGGCCCTGGCGGGAATGTCACCCTTTCCATGAGGCACAGGGTCAGACTGATTTGCATATGGCCATGTCTGAACTGGGGTGGCGGAGTGAGCTAAAGAATGATGATGGATTAAACCCAGATCAGTTGACTGGGGGTGAGTGCTTGCAATGTTCAACACTCCGTCCATCATCCCCTTTGGTTTTGCTATGTTCGCCCTAAGTTGGCAGGGGTATGCCCAGACGTGGGTCCCTTGCTCACTTTGCCACTGGATTAAAGATAGCCTGGCTGATGACGGCTGTAAGCCAGAAACCGGTCCCAGGATGCTTGTTTCCGGTCCAGGGAAGACATGGCTTGGCAGTTCGGGCTGGACTGTTCCCATGAGGCACAGGGTCAGACTGATTTGCATATGGCCATGTCTGAACTGGGGTGGCGGAGTGAGCTAAAGAATGATGATGGATTAAACCCAGATCAGTTGACTGGGGGTGAGTGCTTGCAATGTTCAACACTCCGTCCATCATCCCCTTTGGTTTTACCCTTTGAAGGTGGGCGGACGGGCACACAAAGGGGGCCCTGGCGGGAATGTCACCCTTTGAAGGCGCGCGGATGTGCACACACACGGGGCCCTGGCGGGAATGTCACCATTTGAAGGCGCGCGGATGTGCACACAAACCGGGCCCTGGCGGGAATGTCACCCTTTGAAGGCGCGCGGACGGGCACACACACGGGGCCCTGGCGGGAATGTCACCCTTTGAAGGCGCGCGGATGTGCACACAAACCGGGCCCTGGCGGGAATGTCACCCTTTGAAGGCGCGCGGATGTGCACACAAACCGGGCCCTGGCGGGAATGTCACCCTATGAAGGCGCGCGGATGTGCACACAAACCGGGCCATGGCGGGAATGTCACCCTTTGAAGGCACGCGGATGGGCACACAAAGGGGGCAATGGCGGGAATGTCACCCTTTGAAGGCGCACGGACACACGGGGCCCTGGATGTAGATTTGCCGCATTCCTAAGTACAGGGCCACGAGCGGGGTTGCAGGCGTGTCTTGCACCAGGGGGTGAACACATAGTTCCGGGGTCCCACTCTAAATGGTCACCCGCTCTGGAACACATACAGATCCTTTTGGGCTGGGAACAACCTTTACTTAACGGGGCAGCAAAGAAACAGGTTTTGTTTGCGTTGTGGAGAAATATATTCCCCGTGGTGAATATTTAAAAACGTTGCATTATTTCCGGAAATCTAGAGTGTTGAAGAAGTCCTGAAGTATATTCCTGGATTCTTGGGGGATCTTTAAAAAGTTCCAGCTCTGCTGTGCTGCACACGCGGGGTTAGATTCGGCAGCCTCGCCTGGCGCTTTGAGGCCGGGCGCGCTTAGAAGCCCGTAAGAGGGTAACCGGTGGAACGAGATGTGTTCTGGCTTGAAACGGAGCCGGAAGGGCAACACCTCGTGAGAAGGGGCCGGCTCAGAGCCAGGCGAAACATGTCACCTGTCTTCATTTCCTACTCACGAACCCTTTATTTTTGTTTATTTTTTGCAGTTTTATATAGCACGAACTCGACCGGAGGTATCGGAGCGCTTTACATAAGCACTAGTTGCGTTACAAACGGACACGTTCATTTTTAGACAGGGGAGATAAGTGATTTGCCCAGAGTCACAGGATGTTTGAACCTGTCTCTGATATCTTCTTTAGCGCCTCCTATAGCGCTGGCATCAGTTCATTTGGGCTCGAGGCACCCTCGGGGGTCTGTCCACGTTGCAAGCTTGAAATTATAATCTGTTCATTTATCTTCTCGGTGGTGGCAGAAAGAAAGAAAGATACATGGCCTCTCTTTTATTCAAAGAAAGAAGCCTTAACTTTTAGCCAACAAGGCTGTTTTTATTAGCCAGTAGTTTAACCTGGAACTACAAGTACCAGAATGCACAGTGCTTCGCAGAGCATGGGCTGACTTAAGACCACTCGCCAGACTCGAACATGAAGCCTGGCTCTGGCTCGGCTCGAAGTGCTGTTGTAACCGCGAGATCATACCGAGTCGAGCTTTCATGGGCCTTCTGCCTGCCGCCCTCTACCCGGGATTTGGTCTTAAGGGCAAAGCTGCCAGGTTCGATTCTCGGCGTCGGCTCAACATCGTGTGATTCTGGGCAAATCACTTCATCATGCCCTGGCAATAAACAATGCATGTATAGTTGTGTAATGCAACTGATACCCACGTAAAGCGCTCCAATACCTTTGGGTCCAGTGGGCGCTATTTTTAAAAAACTGCAGAACAATGCACTAAGAGGTTAAAAACAGGCAATTACAATCCCCCGCACACGTTACTCTTAACATTAGACAGCAGTAGCAACCGTAAGTCCACTTAATCACAAAGCAAAACAAAGTGATGAGGTTCCTTGTTTCTTTTAATCTTTGGTTGGCTAAGAACTTGTACGAAGAAAAGAGAAAAGAGGAAAAGATTAAAAGAAACAAGGAACCTCATCACTTTGTTTTGCTTTGTGATTAAGTGGACTTACGGTTGCTACTGAGGTCTAATTTTAAGAGTAACTGCTGGGGATTGTATTTGTAGCTTTGGCCACGAGCTTGGGGAGGACGGTGGTTCTCTCCACCCTACAGCACCGTTGAACTAATATAGTTCCTTTTGAGATATTTGGTGAAATCACCCTTGTAGCGCCAGTGTCCCTAACATTATACCACCAACCATTTGTTATAGGTTAAAAACAAAACCGAAACCTATTTTCTGGCTGTTTGTACAGAGTGAAACCAGAAAACCTGGATAGACACCGACTTCCCTGCTTAAACTGTGTGATTTTAGGCCAATATTTTTTTACCAAAACTCTTTTTCTTCGTTATCACTTGAGAATTTGCGAGCTCAGACTATCAGTTGTACAAAGCTATCACTTTTAATAAGTGCTTCTCAGAGCAGTCCTATAACCTGCCCTGTTCATCTCAAATCTTCCACACGTTAAAGAAATATTTATTTTTGAACTTTGAAGACTCTTTATCGTATTTTACGTGGATTGTTGTATTTGTACAGGTGGTTTATGGCTCGGCTCGTGCACAGCTGTAAGATCCGAGCCAGACCCTTGGCTCGGTTCTCCCTGTTAATTTGTGGGATTGCCCACCTATATTCTGCACAAACATTGTTTCAGAAAGAGGCAGGCCCTCCCGGGGTGCTCTGGCCGGGTTCTCTCCCTCCCCTCTTTATCCTATTTTTCATGTTGTATTTTTTATCTGTTTTGCTTCCTTACCGTCTTCCTACTATGTAATTCAATTTTCTTCTGTCTTTACTGTGTGTGTGTAAAGCGCTCTGATACCCAAGGGTCAAGCTAGCGCTATATAAAACTTTTTAAATAAATAAATAAGGGGGACCCCGAATACACACAGGTGAAAGCACAGAACACGTACAACGAGTTATGTTTTGCCGTCTTCTCACTTTGCTAGCACGTAGACGTGCCATGTCGCCTCCCCCACCCCCCACGGGCATGTGTCACTGCGCCGGAGGGGGGGCGGGGGGGTTGGGGAGTGGAGAGAGACCACCCAAGGCGCTAGCCTGCTGTGACGAGCAGATGCCCATCCCCCCCCCGTCCCCCCCATCGTTACCTCTCTCATCACTGCCCGGAGCTTTCCCCTCTCTAATCTGCCCCGCACCTCCCTTAAGCAACACCCCCCACCCCCCCCGCTCTCTCTCCACTGCCTCATGCTCTCCCCCTCTAATCTGCCCCGCAGCTCTCTTACTCCTGTAACTTCTTCTCTCCGCGCTCTCAGCACTCCCCCCTCCTCTCCCACCCCCTTACCTCTCTCCCCCTCTCCGCCGGGCGCTGTTGGGGGGCGGGGGCCCCGGGCTCCGGCCATAGGACATGGACGAGGAGACGTTGACGGTGAACATCCTGGGGTGGGTCAGGGGGTCCGGTGCTCTCGCCTCCCCCTCTATCGCCTCTGCTGGAGAGGAGCCGGTGCCTCTCCCTCCGGTCGCCTCCTCCTCCACCCCTCCCCCTCCCCTCCACAAATTCAAATTCAAAGGCGCTTCAGTGCCGGACCATCTTCTAAAGTTATATTCAGGGCTCGAGGAATTATGCGGCAGAAGAGCCCCGAATTATGCATCAGGGTCGAGTAAATTATGCGGCAAGAAAAGGCAAATTATGCAGCACATTTTGGGATAGTATTACTTCATTATTTTGTCGTTTTTAAACTTGTTTAGACTGTTTGTGCATTAGTTGCAACTCATTAGTACCAGTTTAGCTCCAAACACAGCAAAAACGCAACAGAAAGTCAACCTTTGCTAAGGACCTTCTACTGCGCAACAACACGTGTTGCTGCTTTTTTAGTAACTTTTGAACAGTTTGAGCAAAAAACATTTTTGTTAAAATCTGCAGAATATGTGGGAAATGCGGCAGATTTATAATTATTCGAAAATCGGTGTGGTTGCACAATCTCGTAATTCCAATGGCCCTGGTTACATTACATGCCACTACCACTATTGTTATATGGAATATACTAGGGTGACCACAAATTCCGGGCAGGACTGTAAACATGCAGGACAAAGGGTCAAATTCAGGGAAAAAGGTTCATTTCATGGACACATCCAAGGAGAGGTCATCCCCACTACTTTATCTGTGCATTTATTTGCCAATTTTATATTGCCCTGTTTATTTACTGTGCTCTGTGTGAGATTGCCAGGGGCGTAGCTTTGGGGGCGTAGCTTTGGGGGTGAGTGGGGGGGGGGGGGCGGAGTTGGGGTGTTACACCCCTCCCCCCCCATGTATTCTGTAGTAAATAGTTGTGTACAGGTGCTTTAAGTCGGGTATGGTGAGGAGGTGTTTGTCGGATTTCACGTGTGATTTTTACATACACATGCAGACAAACACACACACATCATCTCTCTTTTAAAGGTCTTAAAGAAGGTTATTTTACAAAATATTGTGTTTTTTAAGTAGCCTTCTCCATCTGCACTCCTCTCCTTCCTACTGCTTCCTAAACCCCTCCTGCCCGGCTTCTCATATAATGTATTATAACCACCGTGATTGTTGGGAAATCTGAGCTTACACCTCTGCCCCCCGCCCCCCCCGCCCCCATCTTACTGCCCAAGCTGCGCCCGGTGATTGCCTCTAGGTATGCTACATTCAGGGGTGCATTATGCTGTTCAATAGTAAATTCATGGGGTGCCAGGGGCCTCTCTCCTATGCCAGGGGCCTCTCTCCTATGCCAGGGGCCTCTCTCCTACGCCAGGGGCCTCTCTCCCTCTCTCCTCTGCCAGGGGCCTCTCTCCTATGCCAGGGGCCTCTCCTATGCCAGGGGCCTCTCTCCTACGCCAGGGGCCTCTCGCCTATGCCAGGGGCCTCTCGCCTATGCCATGGGCCTCTCTCCTACGCCAGGGGCCTCTCTCCTACGCCAGGGGCCTCTCTCCCTCTCTCCTATGCCAGGGGCCTCTCTCCTACGCCAGGGGCCTCTCTCCTACGCCAGGGGCATCTCGCCCTCTCTCTTATGCCAGGGGCCTCTCTCCTATGCCAGGGGACTCTCTCCTACGCCAGGGGCCTCTCTCCCTCTCTCCTATGCCAGGGGCCTCTCTCCTATGCCAGGGGCCTCTCTCCTACGCCAGGGGCCTCTCTCCTACGCCAGGGGCCTCTCTCCTATGCCAGGGGCCTCTCTCCTATGCCAGGGGCCTCTCTCCCTCTCTCCTATGCCAGGGGCCCCTCTCCCCCTCTCTATGCCAGGGGCCTCTCTCCCTCTCTCCTACGCAAGGGGCCTCTCTCCTACGCCAGGGGCCTCTCTCCTACGCCAGGGGCCTCTCTCCCTCTCTCCTATGCCAGGGGCCTCTCTCCTATGCCAGGGGCCTCTCTCCTATGCCAGGGGCCTCTCTCCTACGCCAGGGGCCTCTCTCCCTCTCTCCTATGCCAGGGGCCTCTCTCCTGCGCCAGGGGCCTCTCTCCAATGCCAGGGGCCTCTCTCTTGGGCCTCTCTCCTATGCCAGGGGTCTCTCTCCTATGCCAGGGGCCTCTCTCCTGGGGCCTCTCTCCTATGCCAGGGGCCTCTCTCCTACGCCAGGGGCCTCTCTCCCTCTCTCCTATGCCAGGGGCCTCTCTCCTATGCCAGGGGCCTCTCCTATGCCAGGGGCCTCTCTCCTACGCCAGGGGCCTCTCGCCTATGCCAGGGGCCTCTCGCCTACGCCAGGGGCCTCTCTCCTACGCCAGGGGCCTCTCTCCTACGCCAGGGGCCTCTCTCCCTCTCTCCTATGCCAGGGGCCTTTCTCCTACGCCAGCGGCCTCTCTCCTACGCCAGGGGCATCTCGCCCTCTCTCCTATGCCAGGGGCCTCTCTCCTATGCCAGGGGCCTCTCTCCCTCTCTCCTATGCCAGGGGCCTCTCTCCTATGCCAGGGGCCTCTCTCCTACTCCAGGGGCCTCTCTCCCTCTCTCCTATGCCAGGGGCCTCTCTCCTACGCCAGGGGCCTCTCTCCTATGCCAGGGGCCTCTCTCCTACGCCAGGGGCCTCTCTCCCTCTCTCCTATGCCAGGGGCCCCTCTCCCTCTCTCCTACGCCAGGGGCCTCTCTCCCTCTCTCCTATGCCAGGGGCCTCTCTCCTACGCCAGGGGCCTCTCTCCTACGCCAGGGGCCTCTCTCCCTCTCTCCTATGCCAGGGGCCTCTCTCCTATGCCAGGGGCCTCTCTCCCACGCCAGGGGCCTCTCTCCCTCTCTCCTATGCCAGGGGCCTCTCTCCTACGCCAGGGGCCTCCATCCCTATGCCAGGCGCCTCTCTCCTATGCCAGGGGCCTCTCTCCTATGCCAGGGGCCTCTCTCCTACGCCAGGGGCATCTCTCCCTCTCTCCTATGCCCGGGGCCTCTCTCCTATGCCAGGGGCCTCTCTCCTATGCCAGGGGCCTCTCTCCTACGCCAGGGGCCTCTCTCCCTCTCTCCTATGCCAGGGGCCTCTCTCCTACGCCAGGGGCCTCTCTCCTATGCCAGGCGCCTCTCTCCTATGCCAGGGGCCTCTCTCCTATGCCAGGGGCCTCTCTCCTATGCCAGGGGCCTCTCTCCTACCAACATCGGTCCAATCTTTCTTTGAGAGAAAGCAACGTCAACATTTTAATTATATTTCTAAACATTTTAAACGCCACTTCAAACAGTTTGAGAAACAATGAAGTCCATGCAGGTCGAACACAAGCAGATGGTGTGACACAGTCTCACACCTGATGTCGTCAGGGTGTGAGGTACCCACAACTTGTCTGTAGTCTCACAGCTCCCAGAAGGCCCGGTAGCTACATCAGAGTGTGCGTCCGGGACTCTACATTCATCTCTGAAGTGTGAGCCCAGAAAGCCCAGGGCCGGTTCTAGGACTTTTAGGGCCCCAGGCAGCCTGAGAATCTGTGGGGCCCCTCTAATCTGCATACAACGTAACATGAAGTGACATCACAGGAAGTGACATCAGAAGGAAGTGCCATCAATTGGCTATTGTTGAAGCGACTTTCCTGGCACCGATATCAGTCAAACAATAAAACATAAATAATAACACTAATAAATAAATAATTTTAAAGTTCTATTAAGTGGAAATATATTATATTCGTCACACTGGATGAAAAGGCTTGGCCTAAGTCTCTCCAAAACTGATATCTTTAATCACATTTTAACAAATTGGTTCCAGATTAGTGCATTATGCATGCTTGTATGGGGTATTTATATAGCGCAAACTTAGCCGGGAAGGCTGTAGAGCACTGTAGATTGCTGCACAAGATAAAGACACAGTCAAGAAGTGATAGGAGAGTGAACCATCACACTCTACGTGACGTGAGGGAAGACCAGTATCCCCGACACTCTACGCGACGTGAGGGAAGACCAGTATCCCCGACACTCTACGCGATGTGAGGGAAGACCAGTATCCCCGACACTCTACGCGACGTGAGGGAAGACCAGTATCCCCGACACTCTACGCGATGTGAGGGAAGACCAGTATCCCTGACACTCTACGCGACGTGAGGGAAGACCAGTATCCCGGACACTCTACGTGATGTGAGGGAAGACCAGTATCCCGGACACTCTACGCGACGTGAGGGAAGACCAGTATCCCCGACACTCTACGCGACGTGAGGGAAGACCAGTATCCCCAGTATCCCTGACACTCTACGCGACGTGAGGGAAGACCAGTATCCCTGACACTCTACGCGACGTGAGGGAAGACCAGTATCCCGGACACTCTACGCGACGTGAGGGAAGACCAGTATCCCCGACACTCTACGCGACGTGAGGGAAGACCAGTTTCCCAGACACTCTACGCGACGTGAGGGAAGACCAGTATCCCTGACACTCTACGCGATGTGAGGGAAGACCAGTATCCCTGACACTCTACGCGACGTGAGGGAAGACCAGTATCCCTGACACTCTACGCGACGTGAGGGAAGACCAGTATCCGACACTCTACGCGACGTGAGGGAAGACCAGTATCCCTGACACTCTACGCGACGTGAGGGAAGACCAGTATCCGACACTCTACGCGACGTGAGGGAAGACCAGTATCCCTGACACTCTACGCGACGTGAGGGAAGACCAGTATCCCTGACACTCTACGCGATGTGAGGGAAGACCAGTATCCCTGACACTCAACGTGACGTGAGGGAAGACCAGTATCCCTGACACTAGTCTACGCGATGTGAGGGAATACCAGTATCCCTGACACTCTACGCGACGTGAGGGAAGACCAGTATCCCTGACACTCTACGCGACGTGAGGGAAGACCAGTATCCCGGACACTCTACGCGACGTGAGGGAAGACCAGTATCCCTGACACTCTACGCGACGTGAGGGAAGACCAGTATCCCCGACACTCTACGCGACGTGAGGGAAGACCAGTATCCCCGACACTCTACGCGACGTGAGGAAGACCAGTATCCCCGACACTCTACGCGACGTGAGGGAAGACCAGTATCCCTGACACACTACGCGACGTGAGGAAGACCAGTATCCCCGACACTCTACGCGACGTGAGGGAAGACCAGTATCCCCAACACTCTACGCGACGTGAGGGAAGACCAGAATCCCCGACATTCTACGCGATGTGAGGAAGACCAGTAGCCCCAACACTCTACGCGATGTGAGGAAGACCAGTAGCCCCGACACTCTACGCGACGTGAGGGAAGACCAGTATCCCTGACACTCTACGCGACGTGAGGGAAGACCAGTATCCCTGACACTCTACGCGACGTGAGGGAAGACCAGTATCCCTGACACTCTACGCGACGTGAGGGAAGACCAGTATCCCGGACACTCTACGCGACGTGAGGGAAGACCAGTATCCCGGACACTGTACGTGATGTGAGGGAAGACCAGTATCCCGGACACTCTAGCGACGTGAGGGAAGACCAGTATCCCCGACACTCTACGCGACGTGAGGGAAGACCAGTATCCCCAGTATCCCTGACACTCTACGCGACGTGAGGGAAGACCAGTATCCCTGACACTCTACGCGACGTGAGGGAAGACCAGTATCCCGGACACTCTACGTGACGTGAGGGAAGACCAGTATCCCTGACACTCTACGCGACGTGAGGGAAGACCAGTATCCCGGACACTCTACGCGACGTGAGTGAAGACCAGTATCCCCGACACTCTACGCGACGTGAGGGAAGACCAGTATCCCCAGTATCCCTGACACTCTACGCGACGTGAGGGAAGACCAGTATCCCCAGTATCCCTGACACTCTACGCGACGTGAGGGAAGACCAGTATCCCTGACACTCTACGCGACGTGAGGGAAGACCAGTATCCCGGACACTCTACGTGACGTGAGGGAAGACCAGTATCCCTGACACTCTACGCGACGTGAGGGAAGACCAGTATCCCGGACACTCTACGCGACGTGAGTGAAGACCAGTATCCCCGACACTCTACGCGACGTGAGGGAAGACCAGTATCCCTGACACTCTATGCGACATGAGGGAAGACCAGTATCCCCGACACTCTACGCGACGTGAGGGAAGACCAGTATCCCCGACACTCTATGCGATGTGAGGAAGACCAGTATCCCCGACACTCTATGCGATGTGAGGGAAGACCAGTATCCCTGACACTCTACGTGACGTGAGGGAAGACCAGTATCCCTGACACTCTACGCGACGTGAGGGAAGAACAGTATCCCTGACACTCTACGCGACGTGAGGAAGACCAGTATCCCTGACACTCTACGCGACGTGAGGGAAGACCAGTATCCCCGACACTCTACGCGACGTGAGGGAAGACCAGTATCCCCGACACTCTACGCGACGTGAGGGAAGACCAGTATCCCCGACACTCTACGCGACGTGAGGGAAGACCAGTATCCCTGACACTCTACGCGACGTGAGGGAAGACCAGTATCCCTGACACTCTACGCGACGTGAGGGAAGACCAGTATCCCCGACACTCTACGTGACGTGAGGGAAGACCAGTATCCCCAACACTCTACGCGACGTGAGGGAAGACCAGTATCCCCGACACTCTACGCGATGTGAGGGAAGACCAGTAGCCCCGACACTCTACGCGATGTGAGGGAAGACCAGTAGCCCCGACACTCTACGCGACGTGAGGGAAGACCAGTATCCCTGACACTCTACGCGACGTGAGGGAAGACCAGTATCCCTGACACTCTACGCGACGTGAGGAAGACCAGTATCCCTGACACTCTACGCGACGTGAGGGAAGACCAGTATCCTGGACACTCTACGTGATGTGAGGAAGACCAGTATCCCGGACACTCTACGCGACGTGAGGGAAGACCAGTATCCCGGACACTCTACGCGACGTGAGGGAAGACCAGTATCCTGGACACTCTACGTGATGTGAGGGAAGACCAGTATCCCGGACACTCTACGCGACGTGAGGGAAGACCAGTATCCCGACACTCTACGCGATGTGAGGGAAGACCAGTAGCCCCGACACTCTACGCGATGTGAGGGAAGACCAGTAGCCCCGACACTCTACGCGACGTGAGGGAAGACCAGTATCCCTGACACTCTACGCGAAGTGAGGGAAGACCAGTATCCCTGACACTCTACGCGACGTGAGGGAAGACCAGTATCCCTGACACTCTACGCGACGTGAGGGAAGACCAGTATCCCGGACACTCTACGCGACGTGAGGGAAGACCAGTATCCCGGACACTCTACGTGATGTGAGGGAAGACCAGTATCCCGGATACTCTACGCGACGTGAGGGAAGACCAGTATCCCCGACACTCTACGCGACGTGAGGGAAGACCAGTATCCCTGACACTCTACGCGACGTGAGGGAAGACCAGTATCCCGGACACTCTACGCGACGTGAGGGAAGACCAGTATCCCTGACACTCTACGCGACGTGAGGGAAGACCAGTATCCCGGACACTCTACGCGACGTGAGGGAAGACCAGTATCCCCGACACTCTACGCGACGTGAGGGAAGACCAGTATCCCTGACACTCTACGCGACATGAGGGAAGACCAGTATCCCCGACACTCTACGCGACGTGAGGGAAGACCAGTATCCCCGACACTCTATGCGATGTGAGGGAAGACCAGTATCCCCGACACTCTATGCGATGTGAGGGAAGACCAGTATCCCTGACACTCTACGTGACGTGAGGGAAGACCAGTATCCCTGACACTCTACGCGACGTGAGGGAAGACCAGTATCCCTGACACTCTACGCGACGTGAGGGAAGACCAGTATCCCTGACACTCTACGCGACGTGAGGGAAGACCAGTATCCCCGACACTCTACGCGACGTGAGGGAAGACCAGTATCCCCGACACTCTACGCGACGTGAGGGAAGACCAGTATCCCCGACACTCTACGCGACGTGAGGGAAGACCAGTATCCCTGACACTCTACGCGACGTGAGGGAAGACCAGTATCCCTGACACTCTACGCGACGTGAGGGAAGACCAGTATCCCCGACACTCTACGTGACGTGAGGGAAGACCAGTATCCCCAACACTGTACGCGACGTGAGGGAAGACCAGTATCCCCGACACTCTACGCGAGGTGAGGGAAGACCAGTAGCCCCGACACTCTACGCGATGTGAGGGAAGACCAGTAGCCCCGACACTCTACGCGACGTGAGGGAAGACCAGTATCCCTGACACTCTACGCGACGTGAGGGAAGACCAGTATCCCTGACACTCTACGCGACGTGAGGGAAGACCAGTATCCCTGACACTCTACGCGACGTGAGGGAAGACCAGTATCCCGGACACTCTACGCGACGTGAGGGAAGACCAGTATCCTGGACACTCTACGTGATGTGAGGGAAGACCAGTATCCCGGACACTCTATGCGACGTGAGGGAAGACCAGTATCCCCGACACTCTACGCGATGTGAGGGAAGACCAGTAGCCCCGACACTCTACGCGATGTGAGGGAAGACCAGTAGCCCCGACACTCTACGCGACGTGAGGGAAGACCAGTATCCCTGACACTCTATGCGACGTGAGGGAAGACCAGTATCCCTGACACTCTACGCAACGTGAGGGAAGACCAGTATCCCTGACACTCTACGCGACGTGAGGGAAGACCAGTATCCTGGACACTCTACGTGATGTGAGGGAAGACCAGTATCCCGGACACTCTACGCGACGTGAGGGAAGACCAGTATCCCGGACACTCTACGCGACGTGAGGGAAGACCAGTATCCTGGACACTCTACGTGATGTGAGGGAAGACCAGTATCCCGGACACTCTACGCGACGTGAGGGAAGACCAGTATCCCCGACACTCTACGCGATGTGAGGGAAGACCAGTAGCCCCGACACTCTACGCGATGTGAGGGAAGACCAGTAGCCCCGACACTCTACGCGACGTGAGGGAAGACCAGTATCCCTGACACTCTACGCGAAGTGAGGGAAGACCAGTATCCCTGACACTCTACGCGACGTGAGGGAAGACCAGTATCCCTGACACTCTACGCGACGTGAGGGAAGACCAGTATCCCGGACACTCTACGCGACGTGAGGGAAGACCAGTATCCCGGACACTCTACGTGATGTGAGGGAAGACCAGTATCCCGGACACTCTACGCGACGTGAGGGAAGACCAGTATCCCCGACACTCTACGCGACGTGAGGGAAGACCAGTATCCCTGACACTCTACGCGACGTGAGGAAAGACCAGTATCCCGGACACTCTACGCGACGTGAGGGAAGACCAGTATCCCTGACACTCTACGCGACGTGAGGGAAGACCAGTATCCCGGACACTCTACGCGACGTGAGGGAAGACCAGTATCCCCGACACTCTACGCGACGTGAGGGAAGACCAGTATCCCTGACACTCTACGCGACATGAGGGAAGACCAGTATCCCCGACACTCTACGCGACGTGAGGGAAGACCAGTATCCCCGACACTCTATGCGATGTGAGGGAAGACCAGTATCCCCGACACTCTATGCGATGTGAGGGAAGACCAGTATCCCTGACACTCTACGTGACGTGAGGGAAGACCAGTATCCCTGACACTCTACGCGACGTGAGGGAAGACCAGTATCCCTGACACTCTACGCGACGTGAGGGAAGACCAGTATCCCTGACACTCTACGCGACGTGAGGGAAGACCAGTATCCCCGACACTCTACGCGACGTGAGGGAAGACCAGTATCCCCGACACTCTACGCGACGTGAGGGAAGACCAGTATCCCCGACACTCTACGCGACGTGAGGGAAGACCAGTATCCCTGACACTCTACGCGACGTGAGGGAAGACCAGTATCCCTGACACTCTACGCGACGTGAGGGAAGACCAGTATCCCCGACACTCTACGTGACGTGAGGGAAGAACAGTATCCCCAACACTCTACGCGACGTGAGGGAAGACCAGTATCCCCGACACTCTACGCGATGTGAGGGAAGACCAGTAGCCCCGACACTCTACGCGATGTGAGGGAAGACCAGTAGCCCCGACACTCTACGCGACGTGAGGGAAGACCAGTATCCCTGACACTCTACGCGACGTGAGGGAAGACCAGTATCCCTGACACTCTACGCGACGTGAGGGAAGACCAGTATCCCTGACACTCTACGCGACGTGAGGGAAGACCAGTATCCCGGACACTCTACGCGACGTGAGGGAAGACCAGTATCCCGGACACTCTACGTGATGTGAGGGAAGACCAGTATCCCGGACACTCTACGCGACGTGAGGGAAGACCAGTATCCCCGACACTCTACGCGACGTGAGGGAAGACCAGTATCCCCAGTATCCCTGACACTCTACGCAACGTGAGGGAAGACCAGTATCCCTGACACTCTACGCGACGTGAGGGAAGACCAGTATCCCGGACACTCTACGCGACGTGAGGGAAGACCAGTATCCCTGACACTCTACGCGACGTGAGGGAAGACCAGTATCCCGGACACTCTACGCGACGTGAGGGAAGACCAGTATCCCTGACACTCTACGCGACGTGAGGGAAGACCAGTATCCCTGACACTCTATGCGACGTGAGGGAAGACCAGTATCCCTGACACTCTACGCGACGTGAGGGAAGACCAGTATCCCCGACACTCTACGCGACGTGAGGGAAGACCGGTATCCCCGACACTCTACGCTATGTGAGAACGCGACGTGAGGGAAGACCAGTATCCCCGACACTCTACGCGACGTGAGGGAAGACCAGTATCCCCGACACTCTACGCGATGTGAGGGAAGACCAGTATCCCCGACACTCTACGCTACGTGAGAACGCGACGTGAGGGAAGACCAGTATCCCTGACACTCTACGCGACGTGAGGGAAGACCAGTATCCCCGACACTCTACGCGACGTGAGGGAAGACCAGTATCCCCGACACTCTACGCGACGTGAGGGAAGACCAGTATCCCCGACACTCTACGCGACGTGAGGGAAGACCAGTATCCCCGACACTCTACGCGACGTGAGGGAAGACCAGTATCCCTGACACTCTACGCGACGTGAGGGAAGACCAGTATCCCCGACACTCTACGCGACGTGAGGGAAGACCAGTATCCCTGACACTCTACGCGACGTGAGGGAAGACCAGTATCCCCGACACTCTACGCAACGTGAGGGAAGACCAGTATCCCCGACACTCTACGCAATGTGAGGGAAGATCAGTATCCCCGACACTCTACGTGACGTGAGGGAAGACCAGTATCCCTGACACTCTACGCGACGTGAGGGAAGACCAGTATCCCTGACACTCTACACGATGTGAGGGAAGACCAGTATCCCCGACACTCTACGCGACGTGAGGGAAGACCAGTATCCCCGACACTCTACGCGACGTGAGGGAAGACCAGTATCCCCGACACTCTATGCGATGTGAGGGAAGACCAGTATCCCTGACACTCTACGTGACGTGAGGGAAGACCAGTATCCCTGACACTGGTCTACGCGATGTGAGGGAAGACCAGTATCCCTGACACTCTACGCGATGTGAGGGAAGACCAGTATGTTGCTTTTTGGTGCTTATCAAGGTACAATTTTCAGGGGCTGATTGGCCCGAACTTTCTGTGATCTCAAGTTCCAACGTGGATACCATTTCATCCACTCATAGAAGGGAATCTATATGGTGGTGTGAGGATGCTAAAGGCCATTGGTCTGTTGATGATTATGAGAATAGAAAAGAATATGAACTGAAGAAGTCCATCTTTGTGGACGAAACGCGTTGGTTGTCTTTGCTGTACCCTTTGAAGTTTGTATACAAGTGAAAATAAAAAGAAGATCTGGAATATTTTAAAAATTGAATCAGACTTTTCTTCTTATGACAATACCATTTGTGGCGCACCTTTAACTGCATCGGTAATTTGTTTCCATCCTTTTTCTTCATTATCACACACAAAAGGACGTTGAAAAACATGACTTCAGGATGCGCTTTGTACAAAACCTTCTCCTGTGTTTGATTTAATAAACTATAATGCTGTTCATGTATAATAGGAACCCAGCCCAAAGAGTGCATTTAATAACTGACTTGCATCTTTGTTCACTAGTGACATTGTTGTCAGGATGGGGGAAGAATGAATGTTTGAAAATTCATGTTTGAAAACTATCGCTTTTAAGAATATACTTCTCAATGCACTGATAAATTGAGATGTACTAAAGTGAACGATTCTGCATATTAGTGAAATATATTTTTGAATTCTGAAGAGACGTATCATATTTTTACACTTTTGCTGCAACATGCCTTTATCAATAAAGGTGTTTCTAAAGTTAAGCGGTGCCGGATAGCCTAGTTACTTCCTTTCTTTAACTTCAATTAATCTTTAAATAAAGCCCTGCCTGTTCATTTAAATTCTTTTTCAATGTTAGTGCTGAGTTGAGAAAACATGAGCCCAGTGTTGCTGTTGACCAGGAGACAGCATGTAAAGGTCAGGAGGCCGCATGCGACCCCCTGGGCCGTACTGTGAGTATCACTGGGTTAATGCAATCACTGCAGATGTCTATGTGTGCAACTAGAGGCCCACAGAATTGACTCCTGTTTGGGGCAGCAGGGATGAGTGACTTGTACATGTTTTGTGTTAGGAGGTCCCTGCCTGTCACAGAAACCACTGTGAATGTGTAAGCCATTATTGTAAACTTGCATTCCACACAGTATAAGAAAGGCTGCCATAAACTGTGCAAATGCATCTAGGTTAAAGATGAAAAAAAGTGCTTCCAAAGTATAGATTTTATAAATAGGCAGATTGTACCTTGTGCAAACATTTTTTTATAACTGTCCATAAAAATAATGCACTCTGCACCTCTAAAAAAAAGAATACATCTTTGAGTAGAAAGCTGGCCCTGTATATACTAAACCAAAGCAAGGTATAGTGTGCACAGAGCCCAGTGGATCCCCAGAGGCTTTACAGAGACTAAAGTAGATAATCATACTCCCTTTTGTGGTAGTGCGGGCGAGCAGTTAGGCTTATCAGAGGGCTGTGTTAAGCATTTGTTGCACACACTCAGGCAAGAAATGCTTATACACACTCAATGACTAAATCCAAGACCAATTGTTTGTAAAAATATTACTTTTTGTATGTTTATTACTTAGAACCAAAGATACTTAGTTGCAGTAAAATACGTTTTGCAATATCACAGTTTTTCAGTATAAAAAGTGGACACTGCATTTTTCGAACAGCTCAATGTTAACTTATGGAAGGAAAACAATAATGCAATTTTCGCAGGTAAGTACACGACTTACAATTCCAGTCTTCTGGTTTTAGGGTCAACACTGGGCAAGGGTCAGGAAAGTGGAGAGGTGTGGTGCAGCGGCCAGGGCAGCTGACTTCGGAGCACAGGGCTCACGGTTCGATCCCCGGCTCCGGCGGCAGCTCAGCTCAGCACCATGTGACTCTGGGCAATAGCTCACTTAATTTCCACGACGGCCCCCAGCGCCTTGAGACCCGTAAGGGTGAGAAGTTCGCGCTTTACAAATATGGATTTTGAGACTGCACCATCAGCGCACTGGGGCAGCCGGGTGCAGAGGTTAAATTCGGTCACTGGGGCCCAATGTTAATCAATGGAGACTGGGGGCACTCAAAGAGGTGCCGGTTGAAGGTAAGTAAAATCGGAGCTGGGGGTCAATCCCCGAGGGTTTAGACCAGCACTGGGGGGCCATGATGCAGCACCAAACACACACCCTCAGCGACCCAGAGACGGCCGGGTGCAGAGTGCCAACACAGCAGCGGGCGCCCAATACAAATCAATGGAGAATGACGATTTTGAACAAAGGCTGCAGGCTCGGACCAGGAAGCTGGACGACGGAAATCGGTGGCTCTGGAGGTACGTTGGGATGCTGAAGAACTCAGGGACACAGGGTGCAGGGGTGTCTTTGGAGGTCGGAAAAGTCTTGCCGGTCGCAGTCGGGGGACCCTTGTGTTGAGGCTGCAGGCGTTGAGGTGGAGTCCAGGAGACGTCACTCTGGAGTGGACTCAAGCTCAGGACCCCTGGGGAACCTTCTTGAGACCGGTGGGCCACTTTGACTCGGGCTGGAGGCACTGGGTGCAGAGGTAGGTCCGGAGGTTTAGTTGTGCAATTCAGCAGGGCACTGGAGCTTTTGTTTTTTGGACAGGGCCACTGTCCTTGGGAGTACTTGGCCTTTGGGAAGGCAGGCAATCCTTCCAGGATTTTGGAGGTCACTGGGCCCGCAGGACGAGTCGCTTTTTGGAGCAGCTTCTTCGAGGGCTGCAGACAGGCCGGTAGGGCTGGGGCCAAGTTAATTGTCGTCTGGAGTCTTCACTGCTGGTACGGCTCTTTGTTCCGTCTTCTTCTTTAGGTCACCAGGAATCTAAGGATCAAGGTTCAGGGGTGCCCTAAATACTCAGTTTAGAGGCATTACATGTGCTGGCAGGTAGCAGCCAATGGGCTACATACCTTTAGGGTGACTACACTCTTTATATATCCACTCCCTTTGGGGAGGGGGCATACCCCTAATCCTATTGGCTGAAATCTTCACAAACAATGTGGAGGATTTTCAAAGGAGGAGGTCACTTCAGCCCAGGACACCTTAGGGGCTGGTCTTGGCTGAGAGGGGACACACCTCTCCTGCTTACTAATTTTCCCGCTGAATTTTCTGCCAAAAGTGGGGCTTGGTCAGGGGGCGGGCAGCTCCACTAGCTGGAGATGACCTGGCTAGCAAAACAAAGGGCAGGAAGTCTTTGAGGTTCACCGCCCTTGAATGCTGTTCCTGCTTGGGGGTAGGTGTGATGTACCTACACCCAGAGCAGGCTTTGTTTCTGACCTACGAGATCACAAGTTCCCAACTCGGGGGGGGGGGGGGGGAGTCAGAAACATGTCTGGAAGAGGCAGGCTGGTGCAGGCCAGTCAGGCACACACTAGCTGCTTGTTAGGTTTTCAAGGGGCACCTCTGAGTGCATTGATTAATGAATCCAGCACTGGCATCAGTGTGGGCTCATTAATCTGAGATGTTTGGTACCAAACATCTTGGGATTCGGTGAAGCCATCATGGAGCTGTGGAACTCGTACTGACAAGCTCCCATCCCATGTGCTCAGTATGGCTTCACTATGCACTTATAATGTCTAAGAATGGACTTAGACACTAAAGGAGCATATCTGCTCATGCAGCAATGCCCGCACATGAGGTATAGTGCACCCTGCCTCAGGGCTGCAAGGCCTGCTGTAGGGGTGACTTACCTATGCCTCTTGCAGTGCTGGCAGGCCTGGCACACTGAGATGTGTGGCAGGTCGACTCTTCACTGTTAGCTGCACTAAAACATGCAGGCTGCAATAGCAGTGTGCATGTGTTTGGCGAGGGGTCTGTTAGGGCCGCATAATATATGCTGCAGCACTTAGAGACCCTGTCTGGTTACAAGGCTCATGGTACCACTCATACCTTTTAAAAGGGACTTCAATGTGAGCCAGAGGTGCCAATTGTGGAAACAAAGGTGCAGTTTTGGGAAAGAACACAGGCCCTGGGAACCTGGTTAGCAGGAACCCAGTTCACACTCCATCAAAGATGCATCAGAGTCAGGCAAAAAGTGGGGGGTAACCATGCAAAAAGGAGTACTTTCCTACACATTGTCACCCGGAAACTTCAAGTGACCCCATCAATTAATGCCTGTCCGGCTTCCAAGCAGCCTTTACAGTTGCAGATTACCCAATTGCACACACATTTATATTTCTTTCAGGCAGTAAGCACCCTGGCAAGAAGGCTTCCTTAATACTAATAATAATCTGGTTTGTGAAGCATATTGCGGAGTGTCCCAGCGCTAGGATTCCGACTCAGGAGAAGAAGTTGCCCAGCCCTGGGAGGAGAATCAGTCTAAGCCAATAAGCCAGGTTTTTCATTTTTTCCTGAAGATGGGGCTTGCTGAATTTCCACAGGCAGAGCCTTCCAGGCTTTGGGCGCAAGAAGGCTGAAGGAACAGCCTCCTCTTCTGGTCCTTTTGAATTTCGGAATGATGGCCGCTTCAGCTTCAACTGATCTCAGGTTTCTAGATGGTACATAGGGTTTCACCATCGAATCAAGATAATGAGGACCTTGAGAAGCAAGAGCCTTAAAGCAATAGCACAATGCTTTAAAAATGCTTCTTTGCTTCACAGGCAGCCAGTGTCGTTTTCTTAAAGTAGGGCTGATAGGGGCCCACTTAAGAACCTTAAGCAATGTTCAGGCGGCAGGGTTCTGGACACGCTGTAGCCTGTTTAAGCGTGAGTGGGACACACCCAGATATAGAACTGTTGTGTTCTACTTAGAACCCTGGCTGATGATGAGTGATCATGAGTTTTTGGGGATGCCGTTGGATTGTGATTCTGATGCTTTCGGTGAGACGGGTGGTGTCTCTGATGTTGTACTTCCAGGGGAAGGAGATGGGTTGGTGTGTGCACCTCGTGCCTTGAGGGAAGCAAGGGAAAGGAGACCTCCTGCCTATTTGGGTGATTATGTTCAATAATGTTTTCTATGCACCCTTGTTTCTGTCAGGAGGAATTCTGCTTTGGGTTGACTCTGTCCAATGTTTAATTTTATCCTGTCTCTAAGTCCTTCTACTTTCTGTTTCTTTTTCTCTTTCCCTTGTTTCTTCATGTTCTCATTGCTTTTGTTTTTTCTCACTTAGTTTTCTATCCTTAGGTTCTGATTTGTTGTATAAGATGGGGAGATGTGTTGTGTTCTACTTAGAATCCTCCAGCTAGGCTGGCTGGGTCCATCTCTGTGATGCACCTGGGTTCTAATGACAGGTCAGGGGTTCTGGGGTGGCGGTTGGGCAGTTGGTGTCCAGCTGCGTCTGGAGAAGGACTGCTCTAGTTGGACTTACTTGCCAAATAAAGATTCATGAAGAGGAAACAGCCTCCGTGTCTGCGTGAGGCATCATAACAAGAACATTGCAGTAGTCCAGTCTGGATGTCACCAGGGCCTGGATCACTGTTGTTTGGGCAGCTTTCGGTATGAGATGGTGGACTTTTATCAAGGATCTTAGAATCCAAAAACACTTCCCTGCAAGGTCAGTGATCTGGGCATCAACGGACAGCTTGTCATCGAGCCAGATGCCCAGATTCTGGACCTTAGCCTGGGGTACGGGGAGAGGACCAAGGTCATCAGGCCACCAAGCATTGGACCAAATATTCAGGTGCTGACCGAGGACCACCACCTCCGTCTTCACAGCATTCAATTTCATGAATTTCTTGTCTAGCTGTGTGCCCCTCCCTCGGGTCACAGCACAGAAGATCCCCCCCTGTTCCGCTTCACGTGAGCCGTCTCAACTGTCGGAATGGACCTTTGTCTTTTACCTTAGAGGCTAAAATTATGGCCAAATGCCACTGTTGAAACATCAATCACAGACAATGGACATTAGGGTTCATTTACGGATCGTCTGATGGGTCACCATAGAATATACACACACGCACACAGAAATAAAATTTTGGCAAATTTCTGTAAGTAAATAAAAACAGCACACAACACATTGAAAACTTAACTTGAAAGTTCCATTCACGGAAAAATCAGTCCAATATCTCCAATTAACTATGCAACCATAACGCTGTCTCAGGACCAACACTGATTTGCATACGACAGGTCCTTGTCTGGCGGCGAAGCGGGAAAAATATCATGGACTGGAATGTGGAGCAAGTGTTGCCAGTGGCTAAGATTGTTTGTTCTTTTATGATTCCCTGAGGGTGATGCCTAGGCATGGATGCAGAGCTCATGGTGCCACTGGATCCAACCTTCACTATGCTGATGAATCCCAAATGGTCAGAACTGGCCTGAGGCTGCTTGAGTTCCAGTTCAGAGGTGAAGTGGGTTGCTGGTTGGGGCTGGACTCTTCCTACTGGATAAAGACCAAGCCTGATTTGCCAATGGTTGTTCATTGTATGAAGCTGCACAGTGAGCAAAAAAATCATGAAATGGAATATGGTCTCATGTGATTGCCATTGGCTAAAACGTTTGCAAGCATTCCACCCACCGCCTTTTGTTGCTTGAACCTTAATTCTCATGCTATATGCTGCTAATGAACTTATGACATCACTTTACATGCATCACCCATTACCTGTGCATGGGGCATGCAGAAGAACTGAGCACACTTGTGTGCCACATGCTGGGCGTAGCCTTGGACACTGAGGATTCCAATTTTGATGTAACCACTAAAACACACAAACAACCAAACGTAAACACAAACGGTGCATACAACTGCACCCACACTAGTGGCCATCCACCTCAACCAGATACCAGACTGAAGCTGTGACAGGATCCTCGTGATCAATGGTGAGCCATCTCAACCAAACAGAAATCAGACCCTGGTCAGTGACAACATTCTCGAGATCACTGGTCGTCCACTAAAACTAAACTACCCAGAAATCAGATCCTGGTCAGTGACAGGATCCTTAAATCACTTTTCATTCGTCTCAATCAACCAGGTATCAGACCCCGGTCTTTGATGGGTTCTTAAGATTACTCGTCACCCATTTTAACCAAACAGAAAAAAGATCCCAGTCAGTGGCAGGATCTACGTGATCACTGGTCAACCAACCAGAGACCTGACATCAGTGAGTGACAGCATCCTCAAGATCACTGATCATCCATCTCAGCCAATGAGATATCACACCCCGGTCTCTGACAGGATCTTTGAGCTCACTGGTCATCCGGTTCAACAAACCCGTAATAAACGGGTTTGTGATGGCATACTCAAGACCACTAGCCTTCCATCTTAACTGATGAGATATCGCACTCGGGTCTGTGACAGGACCCTCAAGAAAACTGGTTACCCATCTCAGTCGGTCAGATATCGGACCTGGTCAGTGACGGGATCCTAGCGCTTAGGATGTCACGCACACACACTCTGATGGTGCTTCAAGGCTAAACTAATGGCAATACAGAGCTATACAGATCTCTCTAACTTATTGTGAGATTCTGTGTGAAGTCATGAGCAGTGCATGTGGGGGTAATAATGGTTTCCAGGTCACTCGCACTGGCCAGCTTAGGATCTTGGTAGGTTTCCTGTACAGAAGACCCTTCAATTGTAGGTATTTCATTGAATTCTGAAGGCTTGAAACCTACAATTCCTCAACGTTTTTTCCCTGAGTTTTGTGATGGGTAACCGTGATCGTACCTCCGGCCATACCTTCCGTAGGCGGGGATAAGGCAGAGTGTACAACTCACAGGGCATGGTGCAGGTGCAGCACGGTCTTCAAAATCAAAAATAAAATCACTTATGACATCAGAGGAGACATTGTTCATGATATCTCTGTTGACATAATTTGTACTAAGTGGCTGACTGGCTATATTTCTACAGCACTCACTAGAAAAAGATGTCTTAGCAGTGACGATTTATGACATCACATTCGAGGAGACAATGGTACGATTCATACATAATGAATGACTACATTTATACAGCACATAATACCTCAATCATCTCAATGCTGGCCATTCATGACATCACTGAGAACCTCACATGACATCATAAGAGGCGTTGCCAAGGACTGTCAATGACATCATAAGAAGGCCAGTGACCATGAGGGCACTGTGGGCACCGCCACTGACATGAATGTGGACCTCTGGTGACATCTCAAGAGTCCACTGATGACGTAGGCGCTGTGGACACTGCCAATGACATCACATCAGATGACATCATGAGCAGCCAATTTATTTATTAATTTATTTGAAAGTTTTGTAGAGCACACACTATTGCCAAAAGAGGCATCTAGGCGCAAATAAACAGACTGCATACCTCGTCAGTGGAGGAGCATCGCCCCACTGCTCTTTGAGCAATGAAAAAAAAGAAAAAGATATTGATAATAAGACATTATTATCATTTTATTTCTCTGTGAGGGACTTGGAGCTAGGTCGGGGCAGGGCTGAGCTCGCCAGAGTAGAGTGAAGAGTGGTTTGCACTCCCTAAGTGCGCAGGACGGTTTTGGCCGGCCCTCTTGGGCGGACAAACAGTCGTGCCACTTAGCATGTTCTCTACCTGGCTGTGTTGCACAGCCGGGTGGAGAACATGCCCAGGCTCCCAGGCAGTGCCTGAGTGGCCAAACAAGCCACTCAGACCAATCGCAACACTGCTGATGCCGCGTCGTGATTGGCTGGGAGAGTCTGGGTGCTTACGGTGCTGCCAGTGCTGAGTGAGGATGGAGTAGAGGTGTGCGGCGGTGAAGGTAAGTTTATTTTATTTATTTTTTCATTTCCGCCGCCCCACCCGCCGCCCCGGTACCTCGTAAATAGTCACGTCTTAAGTTGATACCTGAACTTCTTGCATTTCAGTTCTAACACAGCAGATTCCAGGCACTGGCTACCTGGGCCCATATTACAGATAGGGCGTGCACTTCCACTGTTTGCGCCACGGCGCACCTTAAGCAGATGCACCGGGTGCAGACATGGATAGTGCACCCTATCAGGTAGAATGCGCTGCCCTCCGAATAACCGCGAACTCGTGCTGCCCCCAGGGCAGCCCATTCAAGAGAAATAAGGAGGGAGCAGCTGTTTAAAATCTGCTCCGTATTTCTCTGAGCAGCTGGGGACCCGCCTGCACTTTAACAAGGGATTTGAGATCACCTTGCAGGCAGGTGCAGTGAGTGAATGCATCTGCCTGCAAGGGGATATCTGGGGGGTTCATAGCTGCCATCAGGGGGCGCACTGAAAGTGTGCCAACTTTCAGTGACCTCCTGACAGCTTCTTTGCCTCTGCACCTGCCACTGTAATACAGCGTGGGCGCAGAGCAAAAGAGATTTCCTCATTTGCATGGGGCCACGCCCTCATGCAAATGAGGGCATGCCCTCTTGAGAAACCGCTGGTGTTACATGTGCGCCAGCGCTTTCAGTATTACAGAAGGGACGAACAAGCGTATGCGTCCCCTTCTGTAATACCAACATGCCCCGGGGGCGAACAAAGTGGGCGCACATGCTCGTTGCGCCCCTGAGGCACGTAATGTAATACACCCCTAATAAGCAAATGGTGTGCCTTGGAAATCTGTAAAAGAAAGGCTGAAAAGGATCGTAATGTTGTAGAGGGAGGGCACCAGGAAAAATGTTGATGAATCAAAAGAGAGCCAGTGGAGTCGCCAAGTCTGTATAACACTGGTGATGTAATGACCGGTAGCTCTTGTGAGGTCATATGTATCCGGATCATGTCTGGACTTGTAAACTTGGGTATCACTGGATCTGCCAAGTCTGTGTAACATTGGTGATGTCATGACCGGTAACTCTCGTATTATTGAGCCTGTTGAAGCCTCTGAATGGGTTTCTCCATTAGTGGTAGCTAGACGAGCCAATGGCAAGGTGCGTCTGTGTGTGGATTTGAGAGGTCTTAATGATAATATCATTGTAGATCAATTTCCTCTTCCACGCATCGATGAAATGCTTACCTTGACCAGAAATGCCAAATGGTTTTCAACCTTAGACCTGTCTGCTGCTTATCATCAGGTTGTGTTAGATAAAAAAGTGAACATCTTACGGCTTTTTGTACACCTTTTGGTTGCTTCCAGTTCAAGCGTATGCCGTTTGGTTTAGCTTCTGCGGCTGCCATCTTCCAAAGGCTTATGTTTGAATTGTTTGGTGACCTAAAGGAGGTAACATCTTGAATATGGGTAAAACTAAACAAGGGTTAAAGGAATTCTTTTTTTCCCCTTCATTAATTTTATTGACAGATTCCGCCATCTCCGTTTTTTCATGACTTAACGTTAACTTGGCACAACGTTCAGATAGCTCAGCCTTTTTTACGATAGCCGTTATGTCTTTGAGACTAGAGTCACCATCTACCCATAACCTGTCTTGAATAGATTTGTTCTTGGTACACATTATAATTTAGTCCCTTACAAAATCATCATGAAGGCTACCAAATTTACAAGTAATGGCTAATTTTTTGAGTGCGGAGACGTAATCTTCAATGGATTCGTGTTTTTCCTGTTTCCTTTGAAAAAAAGCATGTCTCATAACAGCTTGACAAACATTAGGTGAGACATGCTCATCCAAGTCCAATAAAGCTCATTTAAAAACATCCCAATCACCAAGTTTGTCACGTTTTTGAAGCTGATTGTAAATTCTTAAACCCTCTGGGCCCAAGCAGTACATTAAAATCCTTTTTTTTTCTCTGGAGAAAAAGAACCACTGCAATCCTCCAAGTTAGCAATGTAATTTAAAAAATACTCCTTCCATTCAAGCCTTTGTATGTTAGGATTACCAGGAGATGATAAAAATTCTTTGGGCGAGTTAAGAGTGAATGCTGAATTGTTTCTGGGAGGCTCTTCAGGTGTGGACATGTTGAAATAGTTATATTTTGAATTAGGCAGCAAACAACCAAAAGAAATAAAGAGCAAATATAGTACTTACATAACGATCGTTGTCGCCCAGATTCAAAAACTTTGTGGTACAGACTTGATGTAGAAAGCGATCGTTATCGTTAGTAATTACGATCTGTTTTTTTTATATGTATTTTAAATAATGGCCCAAAACGAACAAACTTTGCCAATTGCCGAGAGTGTTGGTGAAGATTGATGATGAAATCCAAGATGGCGGCACGTCCAGGTCACGACCTTGCGTGCCTACATAGACATGCAGTTGTCGCAGCGGAATGACGAGAGTAATAAGCGCGTTCTGTATGTGCGGGTAGTGGCTCACCTGGAACGTTGGAATGAAGCTCCATGAGATAGAAGCGGAGGAACCCTCACGGTTGAGCGTCGGAGGAATCCTCGCGGTTGAGCGTTGATGGCACGGCGCGAGCAGGCAAGTTTAAAAAACAACTTACTTAACGGTGCTTTCGTCAGATCCACAAAACAGCAGAAACAGTGTAGAAAAGCACCAGGTTGTCTCAGGAAATGCGGGGTACCTCTTAATGACGTAGTAGATCGTCTGGCTTTACATGTCTTCCGCAATAAAAGGCAACGTTTCGTCCAGGAGTGCACTGAATCGATACAGACACCGCAAGGGTCATGAAAACACGAATGGCCACTCAGTGGGTCCACGAGGTTGCTAAGCTCGTCGCCAAATTCTTGTAGTAAATCAATCCAGAAGTCGTGAAGTAATTTGTAAGTTTCTTCTTTGATTGGCAACCCCGAGCAAGGCCCAGGCAACCAGCAGCACATCAGCTCCAATGACACAACAACATTCTAATACAATTAAATAAATACATAGAACATTCTAATTGTTCTGATTCTAAATTCCACAGAACCAGAACAATTCTTAAAGATACATAACAATAATAAAACCTCAATACTACACGCGGATAGAGACAGAGGTGAGAATGTTACTCTGGGATGGGAAACTGGCCAGAATTTTCTTTGGGGACGTTGACCAGGCGAGTCAATGAGTAGAGAAACACCCTTCCTGACGTAGAGGCGTATTACTGGGTCTCTCAACTGGTTACAATTAATGACTGGGCCTTTGCTCCTTTGAATGAACCCTTCCATACGGGCAGACACGCGATGGGCTCAGGAGGTTACCAGACCGTGCTGTCCAAACGTGGGAGTCGGGTCTCGCTTCCATAACATACCCTGATGATACTCCGGATTTGGGATCGAAAATTAAGATGCCTAAAGAGGGATAAGACACGAACAAAGGTAACCCACCTTAGGGTCAGTGATATGCTCCAGGAGGCTGGGACTCTGAGGGGCTTCAGGACTTGGGATTTGATCGGCATTAGTAGCCTAGGGGATGTGTGTTGGGAGGGAGGTTCTAAAAGGTGGACCTTCAAAGGGAGTTCGACCTAGCAGACACTCAGGCATTCAGGTACCTACATGCACCATGCTCTGGGGACTCATTCCCCAGGGATGACTCCATGGTGGACACATCGCCTGTAGAGGATGAACTCATTGAAAGGGCAATTCCACACAAAGCAATATTTATCCTCTACCGGAAAATTAGAAACCATACCCCAGACCTCCTAGTGCATCTTAAGATGAAATGGGAGGAGGATCTGGGTCCTTTTGAGGAAGGTGAGCGCTGGCTGAGTCAAGGGAGGCTGCCATGCGCGTGGAATTTCATCTGGTGCAGTTAAAGATTCTGCACAGGGCGTCCCTGACCAGGGTGCTTCTGGGTAGGGTTGGCTGTGCTGCGAAGAACTGCTGCCTCGGAGTTTGTGGCCAGAGAGGTACTATGTTGCACACGCTATGAGAATGCCCAGTGCCGGAGAAATTATGATACGGGGTGGAACAAAGCCTTATGGATATAACTGATCTACTAAGACCCCTATCAGCCAAAATGGTGAAACTGGATATATGATGAGATGTACCAATACAGTGATATGTCAATATCTTTTGCAGATTGGGTCTCATGGTAACTAGGAGAAATGTCCAATGGTGGGGGCCCCCCATGTCACCCGAACATGAGCAAAGAAAAATGGACGTGGATTGGTGATCCCTGGCTGAAAAACAAGTCTATGAAAGTAGGGGCTGACCAAAAAACTGGGAGGGGGTCTGGCCGCCATCGACCTCATTGTGGGAGGTACCTTGAGTCTGCTGAACTCAGTAGATCTGCTGTATTAAGGGGGGATGAGGGGTTGGTCCCCAAGAATTGGGACTGTGTATGTACTACTGGCTTACTGCACTTCAGAGATGAGCTGTGTGTGTTTCTTTGTTTTAAATCTTCAAAAAGGGGAGAGGATGTAGCCTTACGGCTAGAGCGGTCGACCTCGAAGCTGGGGAACCGGGTTCGAGTCTCGGCAACGACGCTCAACATCCTGTGATTCTGGGCAAATCACTTAATCTGCCCGTGCCTAACAAAAATGAATGTGACCTTCTGTAACGAAACTGGTGCTCATGTAAAGCGGTCTGATACCCGATGTCTCGGGACTAGTTCGCGCTATAAAAAAAAAAAAGATTGTTTAAATAAAATAATTTACTTCACTTATTTTAAGTGTTATGTTTTTGTTTTTTCAAAGATTATTTTTGGTTATTGGGATTGGAGAGGAGTAGGGTGGGAAGTAATTTTTACTGTAATTTTTCTTTAGTATTTTTAATTGCCAAACACTGTCTATATTGGTCATTTTTTAGTAAGTAGAATTTCTTAATTTTCGGTTTAAGTAATGTTTATAGATTTTGGTTGTTTATAGATTTTCAAAAATTATTATTTGTTTTGTTTGTGATATTTTAAATAATCATTATGTAGTTTTTCCTAACACTTTTTCTAACACTTTTCCTACTGTTGCTTAGGCTGGAGGGGAATAGTAAATATGACCACTCCAACGACCAACACTTTCACTCCTGTTGCTTATGTTGTCGCTGGAATAGTAAACCTAACCCCTTAATCGCAACATTTTCCCTACTGTTGCTTACGGTGGAGTGGGAATAGTAAATCTAATCCTTCAACAGTCCAATAGGTTCACCAATAATGCTTAGGTTGGAGTGAGAATAGTAACTCTCATCCCTGCAAAGTCCAACACTATCCCTTCTGTCGCTTAAGTTGGAGTGGAAGTAGTAAATGTTATCGTTTTAAAGTACAGTATGTTCCCTACTGTGTTTTAGGTTGAAATGAGAGCAGTGAATTTAATTTTTTTAATGATTTTTTTACATATTTGTTTTTTAATTTGAAATGTTAATTTTATTTTATGTTTTAGGTTTAATTTTAATTGAATTTAATTGTTTGTTAGTATTAATTTCATTTTTTATATTTTAGAATTTAAAATATGTTTGTCTTCCTGTTTTGTTGATGATATAATATTTTTATTAATTGTTGTAGTTTTGTTATATTAATATTTTTGAAAGTTAGTTTTTTAGTTGTTTTGTTATTTTTGATTTTTTAATATACTTTTGTGATTTTATTTCACAGTACATTCATTATTATTGTAATTTAATAGTTTTATTTTAATTAATAACTTTTGAAAGTAATATGAATTGTAATAATGTGTTTTGAAGTGTTTCATTTATTAGTATTTGTTTTGATGTTTAAAATAAGTGTATTCAATGACATAATGTTTATTAGTTATTTCTTTATTTAATTTTAAGTATGTCTTGAAAAATGTAGTAACTTTATTTTTACATTATCTATCTATCTATATATATCTATATATCTATATCTACGTATATCTATCTATCTATATATATATATACATATCTATCTATATAGATATATATATATATATATATATATATATATATATATATATACCCTTTCAGGCGCACAGTGCCACATAAATTATGCAACAGAAAAAAAGCTGCAGCACTTTTAGCCTGAAAGGGTGTTGTCTTGACTTATACTTGGCGCTCCCTTTTGTCTGGACAAAGCTATATCTCTCTGATGAGCTCTAACTAGAGTGAAACATGTGCCAGGTGTTGCTTTTATTTGTTTCAGGCTGGCTCGGATGGTATTTTACCAATCCAAAGCTGCAACACGGTGCCTGGAGTGGTAAAAGTCTTTTATCATTTTTCAGCCGATGCTTACAAACTCTACTAGAGAAACAGACATTTAAGATGAGCAGATTCAGAGCGCAGACTCACACAGACACACACACACACACAGACACACACAAAGACGTTTATATATGTATAACATGTATATAAAGGTTAATTATTTTTTAAGTTATATTTTTAAATACTTTCAAATATATATGCTTACATATATAATCTCAATATTTCGTACTTCGATATTTTGTAGACATTATTTTTGTAGTTTACATTGTAAAATCAATATTTAGTAGCATGTTATTATTGCTGCGATATTTGTGCACCACAATATTTTTAACGTCAATATTACATCCTAGAGGCCAGGGAGTCAGTGACTGTTTAGAAAATTAAATAATAGCAGATTCATAAAGTATAAATAAACACATGTAGGTAAGAGCTTCAGAGCTCCAAGTAGGGGGTAGCAAGAGCTATATAAATGCTGCAGTACAATACAATACAAATTCAAAATGTAAAACTGAACATTTTAAAAAGCTCTATAAATGTGAAGGAATTTGAATTTAGAGGCAAAAAATAAGCCAGCGGCGTCCTTAGCTTGATTCATGGGAGCAGCGCAAGCACAGCAAACAGAACACAGTATGAGCCCCTGGCTGCCTCAACTGAGCACTACTATGCTTCCAAAAAAAGAAAGGATGTAGTAGGAGCAAAAAAGACAACGCGATATTCTAGAGTCCATCGTATCGCTTATCTTTTAGAAATAAAACACATTGAAAGCTCCAACCTGCCCATTAAAAATGCGATTTTTATATATTTTTTGTGTGAATTAAATATAATGTTTCATAGCTGGTGTATTTATATGATGCATAGTTGTTACCTTATTTTTGTGCATTTTTATTAGTGCATATAAACTATAATATATGTGTCTTAGCCTGAACATCATGGGGAAAATACATTTTCACAGAATTTATTCTTACCAGACTGCCACTCTCAATTTTTCCAACTTTTTCCACAGGTCCCTAACACATCTGGAATAATATGCTTCCTATATTCCCAATTATTTAACTTGATGTTTCTTCTCAGACAATTCAATATTTTTTCTTGTAACGTTATCACTGCAGGAGGCTCAAAGATGGTCAGTGCTCTTGGCATAATTTGTAATTCAGAAATAATTGTTTACACCTTTAGTTGAGCAACAAGATATGTTGGTGTTTATAAAGGGTTCCTGCACTAGGTGCATTACATCATCAGCGAAAAGCACACGTTTGCATTGCTTTCTGTCGACTCATTACCATAGGAACACAAGTGAGGAACATCCATGTAGAGAGAAAATTATGAAAAGTACAGGCAAATGAACCTCTCTGCAAGTGAAACGAGCTGCGACAGCGACAACCACATCATTACAAAATGTTCTGAAGACTAATGGTGGAATCTGGTCAAAAGAAACAAAACCTATTTCATAACATTCTTTTTCTCGCGATTATACTCGCTTATTTCATCGTTTTTGTGCAACGTGTCACCCAATTATATATAAATAGTGCATATATGAGATCGCATATAACAACAAACCACTTGTGGTGGGGATGTGTTTCATAAGTGGTAATCTACACTATATGGAACAAAGTTCATTTTATAAAACTAGTGTCATACAGTTGGCATGTTTCAGCCAATCTGCTACCTTCACCCTTCCTCAGGACATCAGAGTGCTTTCTGTCTACTGTCAAACTATTTAATAGTTTGTCTAACTTCCTAAGCCAATGGTTGCACTGAGAGGGAAAATGTATGACAGAGACATGGAACATCCCTGTTGTGTGCCCCTTGAGAAGATGGTTTTCAGACAAAAACTCCAATATTATATAATTTGTCATGACTGATAGTAATTAGATAAATGCATGTTTTTTTAATTTGTCATAAAAAACAATGTGTGTAAGATTAATTATATGTACAGATTCATCTTAACATTTAATGAAAATATTGAGAAAAAGCTTATCGGTCCAGATGTGAATACAGTATCAATAATCACTCACACTATATTAACCCTAGTCTGCTTAATCTTAACAAAATATGTATAGTCTGAATTACTCAAGTTTGGGAAAATATTTCACAGATGATGAGTAATGTATTTTAAAACAATTTCACATCAAAACTTAAAAGAACAAAGGGGGGTCTGTGTGAAGACAACTGTTCAACAACTGCCCCGCTTAAACCTCTTCACTCCATGCCATGAACACTCAGTGACCTTCTCCCACTAGGAATCAGAGTCCAATCTTTATTAAGTCCTGAGGTCAGTATTCAGGCTGAAATGGAATCCAAGGCTTGTAACCCCCTGGCCAAAGACTACATCCCTTAACCACGTAAAACAATCCCTCAGATGCAGAACAGGCCGAGGGCTTCCAATGACTTGAACCAGAAAACCTAAACACACTGCCTTCTTCTGGCCTGAACCTTATCTCACTTCGTTACTAATATCAGCTACACAACCTAGCGTACAGCAAACACTTATCACAATGAGGGTCTGGTTTGCCACATACTTTGGTAACCAACCATAAAATCTGCCCTCACCTGGGAGTCATCCTCGACTCAACGCTCTCCATGGCCAAGCAAGTCAACGCAGTCTCATCCTCCTGCTTCAACACCCTCCGCATGCTTCGCAAGATCTACAGGTGGATCCCGACAGACACGAGAAGAACAGTCACCCAGGCCCTCGTCAGCAGCAGACTCGACTATGGGAACGCCCTCTACGCGGGAGCCCCGGCCAAGCTCATCAAGCGACTGCAACGCATACAAAACGCCTCCGCACGCCTGATCCTCGATGTACCACGCCACAGCCACATCACCCCCCACCTGAGGAACCTGCAGTGGCTCCCCGTCGACAGGAGAATCTCCTTCAAACTCCTCATCCACGCACACAAGGCACTCCACAAGACTGGCCCAGCCTACCTCAACAGACGACTCCTCTTCTACGTCCCCAACCGCCAACTCCGCTCCGCCGACCTCTCCCTCGCCACCGTCCCTCGCATTCGAAGAACCACCACCGGCGGCAGATCCTTCTCCCACCTCGCCGCCAAGATCTGGAACACCCTTCCACTAAGCCTACGACAGACCCAAGACCTGCTGACCTTCAGGAGGCTACTCAAGACCTGGTTGTTCGACCAGTAGCAGCACCCCCACCCCCCTTTTTCTCCCCCAGCGCCTTGAGACCCTCGCGGGTAAGTAGTGCGCTTTACAAATTCTTTGATTGATTGATTGATTGATCAGTAGCTCTCCCGGCCTGAGCTAACATCCACTAAAAACCCATGCATATATGAAACAGTCAGACACCCACCACTGCATTTTAAACCAGATCAGTGGTAAGCTCTCAAACCTCAACAAATATTAAATCTACATATTGCCTAAAGCACTGAGAGCTTCTATGCCCACAGCATGTGTTGAACATCCATAGAAGTGCTTATTGAACCACAAAGACCCAGTTTGTTGGTGCAGCCTAACACCATACAACAGCTATTGCCAATGACGAACTCAGTGCCCTGGAAAATGTTCAGCTGAGTGCTACAAATAACTCATTACCCGCAAGTCATGGGCCTTCTTGTAATGTATAGATTGCAATGTTTGTCGACCCAACCTGTAGAGGAACAGTTACTCACCTGTAAACCTAGTTCTCTTCCAGGTGAATGCTCATCAAAGTCATAAGCACTAAATAGTCCCGCCCACGTGCGGGGATGCCGGAGCACTTTAAAAAGAATACATATATGTATAACAAGACTTTGTACTGTAGTACATTATATATATATTATCTACTGGCGGTCGCCAGTAGATAGTTATAGTTAGGACCTAGTTTCCATAGGAAACTCGGTTTTTGTTTTCTCAATATCTTTGGTGCCGGTTCACGAATCTTCGCGAAATTTTCAAAAATCGTAGCCCGCTCTGGTCAGCTCCTGTCTTGAAAGTTTCGGGGTGATTTGGCAAGCGGGGGCCGAGAAAAAAGGGGGGTCCCAAAACGTGTTTTCTCCATGTTAATTCCCATAGGAAACTTTAGACAAAGCTACAGCCCGAACTGCTGAACGGAATTACACCAAACTTGGCAAAAGGTAGCCCTTGGTTCAGAAAGAGACCTTATTGTTAAATGGTGTAAATCCGTTCAGTAATTCCAGAGAAATTCAAAAATAAGAGTCAAAAAATCAATTTCCCATAGGAAACTTTATGCATGGCTACAGCTGAAACTACTGAACGGATTTACCCCAAATTTGGGAAAAAGGTACTGCTTGGCTCAGAAAGCGACCTTTTTAAAAATGGTGTAAATCCGTTCAGTAGTTGCTGAGAAAATCAAAAATAAAAGTTTCGATATTTAGAGGCACGGAGGAGCCGCGGACCCTCCCGACCACGAGCTTTATTCTAATTGGCTGTCAACACTCCAAACCAGGAAGTGTTGGCAGCCATCTTGTGACTCGGTAGAACCGAGTCACAAGAAAACAGAAAAACAGTCGCGTAAAACAAGAAAAGGGGGTAGGGTAGAAACACCCTGACCCCCTAGGCCTGCTTAGGGGGTCCCACAAGGACCCCCAGGGCCCAAAAAAGCATTTAAAAAAAAAAAAAAAAAATCGGCAAAATGCGCGCCGGATCCGCGGATCCGGCCGTGAAACTAAAAAAAAAAAGCGCGGCCTCCTGCGCTTCGTTATTATTTAGCCCCCGGGTGGGCCAAGTCCCGGGGGCAGTGACAAAAAAAATGTGTGGGGGGGCCCCAATCCCACCACCTCCCCAGGGCTGTGCAAGTGAAGTGAAGGGCGGCTCCCGTCCTGCCATAGCAAACTTGCTTTGGATTTTGGAAGAGAGAGCAGGAAACCTGCTCTCTCTTCCAAAATCTAAAGCAGATTGCTTTTCCACAAGGGGAGCTGCATGTTAGCAGCTACCCATGTGGAAAAGCAATGCCGGCTCCTGCAGGACGCGGGGAGCCGGCGGGACCGTGGGGGCGTTGGGGCTCCCCCCACGGTCCACAACGGATAGGGCCTGCCCCAGGGGATGGGGTCCCCGGGGCTAGTAGTGGCCCTGGAGGGGGCCACGCGGCCCCCTCCCAAAATAAAAAAATAAAAGGCCGGCCCCGGGGATGGGGTCCCCGGGGCCAATAGAGGCCTCAGGAGGGGGGCCACGCAGCCCCCCTCCTTAAAAATTTTAAAAAATGTGGCCCTGCCCCGGGGGATGGGGTCCCTGGGGCCGGAATTGGCCACGGGAGGGGGGCCACGCGGCCCCCTTCCCGTTCAGTTTTTTTTTTTATTTATAAAAAAAGGGGTCAGGCCCTGGGGGATGGGGTCCCCAGCGCCCAAAAAAGGAAAAAAGAAGGGGGGCCACACAGCCCCCCTTCTACAAAATCAAAAAAAAAAAAAAAAAGATGCGATCGTGCCTCAGGCCCCGCCCCCTCCCTTCACCACTCTGCAAATGCGCACTGTGGCGCGTTTTAAATTGGGGCATTAATTCCCCTTGAATACTGGGGGTCCCTGGGGGCCAACTAGCCCACCAGGTACCTCCAGTGCGCGCCACAGGGCTGCGTTGCAGAGAGGTGGTGCAGGCCACGCCCCTTTTTACACCTCTCTGCAACACAGCTCTGTGGCGCCTACTGGAGGTACCTGGTGGGCTAGTTGGACCCCAGGAACCCTCAGGATTCAAGGGGACTTTATCCTCCAACTTAAAACGCGCCACGGGGCGCGTTTGCACAGCGGTGAAGGGAGGGGGCGGGGCCTGAGGTGACGTGTGCAAACACGCCCTGTGGCGTGTTTTAAGTTGGGGATTAAGTCCCCTTGAATCCTGAGGGTCCCTGGGGTCCAACTAGCCCACCAGGTACCTCCAGTAAGCGCCACAGAGCTGCGTTGCAGAGAGGTGTAAAAGGGGCATGGCCTCGGACCACCTCTCTGCAACGCAGGCCTGTGGCGCTTACTGGAAGTACCTGGTGGGCTAGTTGGGCCCCAGGGACCCTCAGGATTCAAGGTGACCTAATACCCCAACTTAAAACGCGCCACAGAGCAGCTTGCACAGTGGTGAAGGGAGGGCGGGGCCTCAGGTGACATGTGTGCAAACACGCCCTGTGGCGCGTTTTAAGTTGGGGAATTAATTCCCCTTGAATCCTGAGGGACCCTGGGGGCCAACTAGCCCACCAGGTACCTCCAGTGTGCGCCACAGGGCTGCGTTGCAGAGAGGTGGTCCAGGCCACGCCCCTTTTTACACCTCTGTGCAACGCAGCTCTGTGGCGCTTACTGGAGGTACCTAGTGGGCTAGTTGGACCCCAGGGACCCTCAGGATTCAAGGTGACTTAATCTCCCAACTTAAAACGGCCACAGGGCTTGTTTGCACACATGTCACCTCAGGCCCCCCCCCTCCCTTCACCACTGTGCAAATGCGCCCCGGGGCGCGTTTTAAGAGGAAGTTTTAATCCCCCAGCCCTATTATGTACTAGGGCACGGGTACTCATAGTACGGCCCGCGGGCCGCCAGCGGCCCGGCAAGCCTTCCTTGGCGGCCCGTGGACCTTGCAGACATGTACCTGTGTTTGGTTTTTTTTGTTTTTTTTAATTGTCAGCAAATACCGCAGTTGCAGCAGCGCGGACTCTGAGAGACTGCTCTATGGGGGCCAGGCGATTCTTTAAATGACCATTCACTTGTTAATGAGGCTTTGTTGTATTAGGGGCGCTAAGAAGAGGTGAAATACAACAAAGCCTCATTAACAAGTGAATGGTCATTTAAAGACCTGTGAAGTACTCGGGTGCGGCTGTGTGTGTGCCCGGGAAGCTGTCTCAGCCCGGGCTGACACACACACGCGGGGTGAGATGACAGAGGGTGACAGAGAGAGGGGGTGACAGAGAGAGGGGGAGACAGAGAGAGGGGGAGACAGAGAGAGGGAGACACAGAGAGGGAGACACCGAGAGGGAGACAGAGAGAGGGAGGGGAAGACAGAAAGAGGGGGAGACAGAGAGAGGGGGAGACAGAGAGAGAGAGGCAGACAGAGGGGAAGACAGAGAGAGGGAGACAGAGAGAGAGGGAGACAGAGAGAGAGGGAGACAGAGAGGGAGACAGACAGAGGGAGAGGGAGGGAGACAGAGAGAGGGAGACAGAGGGAGACAGAGGGAGGGAGACAGAGGGAGGGAGACGGAGGGAGGGAGAGGGAGGGAGATGGAGGGAGGGAGAGGGAGGGAGACAGAGGGAGACAGAGGGAGGGAGAGGGAGGGAGACAGAGGGAGGGAGGGAGACAGACAGAGGGAGAGGAAGGGAGACAGAGGGAGAGGGAGGGAGGGAGAGGGAGGGAGACAGACGGAGACAGAGGGAGATAGAGGGAGGGAGACAGAGAGGGAGAGGGAGACAGACAGAGAGAGAGGGAGACTGAGGGAGACAGGGAGACAGAGGAAGGGAGGCAGAGGGAGGGAGACAGAGGGAGGGAGACAGAGAGAGGGAGACAGAGGGAGGGAGACAGAGAGAGGGAGACAGAGGGCAACAGACAGAGGGAGACAGACAGAGGGAGGGAGACAGACAGAGGGAGGGAGACAGACAGAGGGAGACAGACAGGGAGGAGGGAGACAGACAGAGGGAGGAGGGAGACAGACAGAGGGAGGGAGGGAGACACAGACAGAGGGAGGGAGACAGAGAGGGAGACAGAGAGAGGGAGACAGAGAGAGGGAGACAGAGAGAGGGAGACAGAGAGAGGGAGGGAGACAGAGAGAGGGAGGGAGAGAGAGACAGGGGGAGGGAGAGAGAGACAGGAGGGAGAGAGAGACAGGGGGAGGGAGACAGAGGGGGAGGGAGACAGGGGGGGAGGGAGACAGAGGGGGAGGGAGACAGAGGGGGAGGGAGACAGAGGGGGAGACAGAGGGAGGGAGAGAGGGAGACAGAGGGAGGGAGACAGAGGGAGGGAGACAGAGGGAGGGAGACAGATGGAGGGAGACAGAAGGAGGGAGACAGAGGGAGGGAGACAGAGAGAGGGAGAGAGACGGGGAGACAGAGGGAGGGAACAGACAGAGGGAGGGAGACAGACAGAGGGAGACAGATAGAGGGAGGAGGGAGACAGACAGAGGGAGGAAGGAGACAGACAGAGGGAGGAGGGAGACAGACAGACAGAGGGAGGGAGACACAGACAGAGGGAGGGAGACAGAGAGAGGGAGACAGAGAGAGGGAGACAGAGAGAGGGAGATAGAGACAGAGGGAGGGAGGGAGACAGAGAGAGGGAGGGAGACAGAGACAGAGGGAGGGAGAGAGAGACAGAGGGAGGGAGAGAGACAGGGGAGGGAGACAGGGGGAGGGAGACAGAGGGGAGGGAGACAGAAGGGAGGGAGACAGAGGGGGAGGGAGACAGAGGGGGAGGGAGAGAGGGAGACAGAGGGAGACAGAGAGAGGGAGACAGAGGGAGGGAGACAGATGGAGGGAGACAGAGGGAGGGAGACAGAGGGAGGGAGACAGAGGGAGGGAGGGAGACAGAGGGAGGGAGAGACAGGGAGGGAGAGACAGGGAGGGGGAGGCAGAGGGAGGCAGAGGGAGGGAGACAGAGGGAGGGAGGGAGGGAGACAGAGGGAGAGAGGGAGGGAGACAGAGAGAGAGAGAGGGAGGGAGACAGAGAGATAGAGGGAGGGAGGGAGACAGAGAGGGAAGGACACAGAGAGAGGTAGGGAGACAGAGAGAGGTAGGGAGACAGAGAGAGAGACAGAGAGACAGAGTGAGTGAGACAGGGGGAGACAGAGAGGGAGGGAGAGAGGGAGAGAGAGAGAGAGGGAGACGGAGAGAGAGAGGGAGGGAGAGATAGAGGGAGGGAGACGGAGAGAGAGAGGGAGGGAGAGATAGAGAGAGGGAGGGAGAGATAGAGGGAAGGAGACAGAGCGAGAGAGAGAGAGAGATAGATAGATAGATAGATAGATAGATAGATAGATAGATAGATAGATAGAGAAAGAGATGTGTGTATGCCGGGTCTGGTGGCTCAGTGGACGAAGGCGTCCGCTGCAGGGGCCTGTGTTCAACCTCATGGTCCTAGTTTTTTTTTGTTGCTCTAGCCCCCCCCCCCCTCCTTCACTGACCCCGCCCCCACCGGTGCAGCCCTCAGCCACAAACCACACTGTAAATTTGGCCCCCGAGAGAAAGTTTGTGAGTACCCATGTACTAGGGCCTTACAGAGGAGGTCATGCTAATCACAGGGGTACCCCAACGCATAGTGTTCCCTAGTGTATGTAGGTGTTTTCACTGTATTCTAAGTGTCTTTTAGCATAGCACTGGCTCTAGGCCTGGTTAGTCCGAGTCAGTTACCACCAGTACCTGTCTGAAAAAGTTGTGGGCACAGGATGATTTTGCAACAAGGCCTCTTTCTGCTCCTCTGTTGGTTCTTTCTGCACATGTCTTGCTTTTTCCTGCTCTTTTCTTCGCCTTTGTGGACTTCTCTTGCTTCTTTCTGCATTTCTTTTGCTTCTTTCTGTGCGTTTTTTCTTCTTTCTTCACATGTCCTACCTCTGTAGGCATAATTAGAAACTAACATTTAAAAAACCTTTGGAATTCACTTAAAAAACCATAGGTTTCAGGCACGTTATAGTTAGAAATTAGCATTTAAAAACCTTTGAAATTCACTGAAAAAACCATAGGTTTCAGACACGTTATAGTTAGAAATTAGCATTTAAAAAACCTTTGAAATTCACTGAAAAACCATAGGTTTCAGGCACGTTATAGTTAGAAATTAGCGTTTAAAAACCTTAGAAATTCACTGAAAAAACCATAGGTTTTAGGGACAGTTATAGTTAGTTGGACATTTCACTCGTACAAAACCATAGAAATTCCCCTGTTATAGTTAGTTCAGCTAACTATAACTTGCGCCCCCACAATGCACTGCTGATGACGTCACATATTACATCACTCATGACATGGTCAGTGACATCACTGATGACATCTCAAATGACATCACTGATGACATCATCCATGTGATAATTTGATGCATCTTCTCACACCCTAATATAACTTTTGATACACCCACTCTAAATTACAGACTGCCATTCTCAAAACCATAGACACTCCAACACCAATAACTACATACACACTCACTGATTCTTAGGTCTACACACACATCCACTCACTCACCCGTACAGTCACTCATACTTACGGTCACTCAGTACAGGACTATCATATGCACTCATACACCTATATAGACACTCACACACCACCACTCATCCATAGAGGTACTCACACACCTAGTCAGTCATGCAAATAATTAATCACACTGCCATTTACTCACCTATACAGTTATACACACACTAGCTCACTTACTCATACAAATACTAGCACATTCTTACGCTCTTATACAATCACTGATACAAGTACACACTCATCCATACAGCCACTCTCACAATCACACTCTCACTTATAGCCATTTATATACTCCACCACACATATATACTGCCTTTCACATATGTAGTTACTCACACATGTACCACTGAGATATACATTCACTCACTAACACACCCATACACACACTCACCCATACAGTCCATCACAGATGCACTGTTGAAACCCTGCACCCACTCAAACATCTATGCACAGAGTCACACACACCCCACCCACACAAACACTCAGGCACCCATACAGATACTCAGACAACCAATCAATAACCCATGTAGACACTCATGTAGGTATTCGCAAACCCATGCAGCCGCTTACACACCAACAGACAGACGGATAAAGACATTCACACAGTTTAGTCACTAACCCATGCATTCAGTAAGATACGTTTAATCACTCACTTATAGAGTCAGTCACGCACCTACTAAATCATCCATTCAGACACTTATACACCCACACATTCTTCAATACGCCTTTCCCTATATATATTAAACATATTTAAACTTTACAGAAACACACAGTCACTGGATGATGTCATCAGTGATGTCATCAGTGATGTCATTTGAGATGTCATCAGTGATGTCATCAGTGATGTCACTGACCATGTCATGAGTGATGTAATATGTGACGTCATCAGCAGTGCATTGCGGGGCGCGAGTTATAGTTAGCTGAACTAACTATAACGGGGAATTCCTATGGTTTTGTATGAGTGAAATGTCCAACTAACCATAACTGTCCCTAAAACCTATGGTTTTTTCAGTGAATATATATATATATATATATATATTTGAAGCCTAAAGAAGGCTAAAAATGGCCAGATTTCCTTGAATTTTCATTGAAAAAAGATGCCAATTGCATAGACATGCATCACACTAAAAAGATGACCATGGCAAATCTTTCACAAACCTTTTTAAAAGGAGAAAGAAAGGGCGTATGAGACATTGTTAGCCAATAGGCTGCAATGCAAAGCATAGAATAGAAAACTGGCACTGTGCCTTTAACAACCTCCCAATACCCCCTGTAGTCCATCATACCTCTCAGCTGACACTTAGGTCAGTTCATTTTTCCAGCTCCTGAAAACAGGATCCTGGGGCACTGGGCTCTACCTTTTTGGCAAAAATCTTTTGGAAATCTTTCCAAACCTTGTATTTAGTTTTCATGCGACGTCTTTTGTGATTTAGGGCAGCTTGACACCCTTTTCTGACAGAAAACCAATCTTTTTTTTTTCTGTTAAAAATGCCTTCACTGTTTGTGAAGTGCCCTTCCTGTGGGAAGAAGAAGTGCGCAATTAGACCCCCACAGACTCTGTATCATGTGTCTTTCAGAAGATCACGTTCCTGATTCCCGTACTCATTGTCAGTCCTTCTCCAGAAGAACTATGAAGGACAGACAGAAAATTAGACTACATGGAATGCAGCAAAGGAAGGAAGAACACGCTACCAGATCGTCTAGAAGCCATGGAGAGGTCAGTCCTCCACTAGAGCTTCTTCTTCCTGCTCCAAGGACTCCCCTCGAGGAAGATGCAAGGAGAAAAGACATCGGAGGAAGAGACATCGCTTCCGTTAGAAGTTGAGAAGCATAGCATCGAAGACCAGACACATACCTATTTGCTCGCCATCATCAGGTACGACGTTGAAATACTTGATGGTGAAAAAACCTCGAACATCGCCATCGAGAGTAGCACTGACATCAAAAACACCTCCATCGATGGTAAGATCACCTCCGTCAACGTCGGAACAACCTCCGCCAACGGCAAATCTAATCCTGGCGATATCGAGATGACGTCAATGAAACCTGCCAGTTTTTAGCCTTCTTTAGGCTGCAAACATATATATAAGGTAAGGTAATATAGTACAAATTCTTGTTATACACATATGTATACTTTTTTAAGCACTCCGGGATCCCCGCGCATGAGCGGGACAATTCAGTGCTTATGACCATTGTTGAGGATCCCGTAAAATAGAAGTTCCTTCCAACATCATTCTAGTGCTCGCCTCTGTGAACAGTCTGAGCAGCAGGCTAGCGTACCTAATCTTGATCTTAACTATCTGAGCTGGAGATGAGCTCTTCATGAACCAAGGCCATTAACCAGCAGGCTTTTGGAATATCTTATACAAAGACCGGTCCTAGAGACTGACACTCACCCATTGGAACCACGCAGAGGAGGCCACAATGTTCTAGATAAAGCTGCATATGAATGTACTCCGCCAACCTCACCCTCTTCCAAACATATCCAGGTACAGATAATTTAGGACACTCTGGATTTCACCGTTGCATGCGTCACCCTGTCCGTGAGTTCAATGCTTTGGATGGTGGACTCAATAAGGCTCTTAGATTGAGTTATAAAAGCCAGGCGGGGATCCATCGGGTGGCTCACTTTATGGCATGTTAAGGAGCTACTGCCTGTTTTATCTCTTCCAGAGTTATTGGCGGTTGTAAATCTGCTCTCCTTTTAGCAAATATCCCAAAAAGTCCAGGTACCACTGTTGTGCTTCTGGATTTAGATTGTCCTTAGCAAAAAATCCAGAATAAGAATTTCCAAGCTTGGCCTCTGTTTACCTTTCTCGCCAAAATGCAGGAGCTTCTGGAATCTTTAATAATTGTAACCTAACTGGCTAACTACCTTTATCAATGTAAATAACTGTAGAAAGAGAGCTGCCATCGAAGGGTTGTTTCCTACCGAGGGGTTCTGAATGAGATCATAGACAACAGGAGCAAAACTCAACTTGTGTATCAAGTCACTTGGATCCCAGGGGGGAAACCACTGAGATATTCATGAAATCGCCCTTATTTTCCCAGCTTTTGAATTGCTTTCAATGTCCCATCATCTGTAACAGTTTGCAGAATATAGAATGGTATGAGTTCCACTAATTTCTTAGCACAAGGTACCTTTGTGTGTGCAGTTCCTCCGATGTAGAAACAACCTAGGATGGGATTAGGTAACAGGGAGTATAAATCAGATTGCATGTTGGTGAGATGCTCTCAGACAGTGCCAAATAAGTCCTTTTCAGTGAGCAAAACAAACTTTTAGTGCAGCAATGTCTGAAAAGTGAGGGAGGATCATTAAATGAGAGTTTCCCTAAAGAAGGAGCCGGCACCACCTCCCCTTGCGCAGTGTACAGACCCTGTACCAAGCTTGGGATACCCCAGGCTGGGTTTAAAAGGGCTGTCCTAGGCTTCCCACACAAGAGGCTCGCGCTGTTAATGTTTAAATGGTCCACGTTCTAGACTCACACGTTAAAGCGATCTTTCCTTTCCATAGAGCACAACCTGAATCAGGTTTCTTTCTACAGCTTTACACCCTCAGTCTCTGTGCTATCTCAGAAAGTCTCCTACGATGTTCCAGAAACCTTGCTCGAACATTTGGCCTTGACCTACAGCTATGGATTGATTCCTCCCTATCCTTGGCTCAGAGAGGCCCTTCCATCCTTTGCACGCCACCTCTTTCTGAGTTTATCCTTCAATCTGTCACATGTTTGTCTGCCCTAATCTTTGTTGTTGTATTTCTGTAAGTGTCTCACACCTCATTTCATAGCTCACAACCTCCTGTGTTAGTCTCACCAACCATTTGCATGAACCCACTACTAATGTAATCTACTGCAAAGAAACGAACTAAACACAGGGAATGATTTGCTGAGAGCACATGAGTTTTATACAATAAAAAATGGTATAAAGGAAAAAATACTAAACAATTTTTTGAGTAGAGCACATTTAATTACCCTCTCCGAAATTATTATTATTCACAATGAATATATCAAAATCTATTTATAGCATACACAAACAATGGCGCCTATTCAAAGGGAAAAACCAACAAATGACATGTATCACAATACATTATACATCAAAGTAAAAAGCAAACAAAAACATATAACAATAACCCTAAAACAAATATACACACTAGTGTCCCCCCTATACTTCTGGGCGAACCCCTTAGAGATAGTCAAAGTAAAACACTTTTAGGCTTGTATACTAGTTGGCCTAGCTCTAGTGTAACACAACACAATTCCAAAGATCACTATAAATCCAATGACTCCTCCTTAAAAGTGTCGACGTGACCACGTTTCAGCCTTTTCTTCTTAGGCCTCTTCAGGACAGGGGTTATACAATAATGATCCTAAAGACCGGGATAGAGGGATCTCTCGCGGTATATCTAATCCAGCACCCCGGGAGCAGTACCTCCCTATCAATAGGGTGGGACACCCACCCACTCCTTGTATCCCTTTAATGAATCTCCATCCTCGTGTGTTTCTACAAACACATAAATCCCGATTTAAACGGTTACTGTAACAGCTCAATAAATCAGCCGGCAATCCCTCACTCCGCCACCATTCTCCACGGCTGCCAAAATGCGTCTGCTAGCGCATGAGTAGCCCCAATAACGCACAACAGCCAATAACCACTGGATTCCCCACTAACCCTGGGTTCCGGAGTAGGGTGCTACTTGCCGTAAAGCGCTTCAGTGCCTCGTCAAGGGTAGCAAGACCTATATAAATGCAATTACAATTATAATTTGTGATTTCAGAAGCCTTGCACTTACTCCTGACTCCTTGTATTCAGTTGTCACATTGTGGATGAACGCCCTACACCCCACCGGCGGGCGGCAAATATTGTAATGGTGAAGTTGTGTGCTCCATGGTTAGAAAACCTTCCACCAGGCTCTCAATGGCAAGTTAAGTATTTGAGCATGCTCTTGGCAGACCCTCCCACCTCTTCTAATCACGGAATTTAGGGATACATTTACAGCATTTGGAACCTTCCCTCCAGTCGGAAAATTGGCCATCTGCAAGCGCTCTGGGCAGCAGTTCATTGACCCCCATAGTTGGACCAGGAAGTCTAGACAGTTTCAACATCCTTATCGGTGTATGCTCTTAAAGTGTTATCGAAGGGGGGGGCGATGCTGTGCCAGATATATATCAGAGGCAGACATGGAGGATCCTTCATTGTGCAGCACATATCTGGACCTCTTCATTTTCACACATGGATTATTGTCCGTCTGTCCCAAGTGGGCGCATTGCTGGAACTGTGGTCTTGAAGAAGAACCTCGCTTCGCAGGTACCGCTAGTCATCTGACCTCCAGGGACGAATTATTGTGCATATTGCTATCCCAGAAAAAGAGCCAGGCCAGACTTTTCTCTTTACTCTATACTGCACTTTAGCAAAATACTCCCCTGAAGGGAGTCACCACAATATATGCACAAATGCCCAGTGGTTTAGGAAGCGTGATGGTTTTTGCTAGCCCGGTTCTTCCAGCCCTGCCAATGCTCTGTCAGCCTTTTTATTTAAAGTGTAAGCGTGAGTCACACTAACCTCTGCATCAAGGGAGCGTCTCTCCAATGAGTCCACACAAAAGAACCTGTATTTTTCCCTTTCCCAACTCACAAAACAATCTTACACACAATAAAATGTATTCTGTGTGCTAGGTGAAGTGCAGGACATACAAGGCATTACATAAGTACAGAGCCATAGGTCACACAGTCACTTCTAAGGCACCAGACTTGGCTGGCAGGGTCATATTTAGAAGTTCCCACTTCCTGATCGTCCTGGGGTGATACTGGACTGTGTCAACCCAGGACTCCATGTGTACTGACCCCTGAATCTTTCAATCCAACCCTTGGTCGCGTCATGTTCCACTTCGAAAACTGCTCCTCATAACAGCAGGGTGTAAACAGGAGCGCCTCAGTTTAATCCCAGATGATCTTATGGCCAGATAAATCTTCAAGCTCAAGAAACTGATCTGATATGAAATGTATAAAGTGTGGGATCCCAAGCTGGGTGTCTTGTAGCTGGAGGACAAATGCTTGGCACAGAATCTACAGAGAACGAATTTGTTTTTAGAAATTTACGAAAATTGAGCAGAGGTCTTTGAGCACGAATAGCTGCGGGAAGACCGTTCCAGGCCTGCGGAGTAACCATTGAAGAGGCACGTCCTCCAACACAACATCCTTAAATTTGAGAATGATGACGCAATGCGACGGGCTATGTCCAAGCAGTCCTGATGGAATACAGGGAGAGAATAGGGAGGTCACGTGGCAAAATCACGCGGCTATGAAACTATACTAGTTTTTGACACGAATAATAACTTACTTGGAATAGCCCCGTTTTTGACACGAATAATAACCTATCATCCGAGAACAGAAGTGTTGCAACTTCCTATATGACTGTGGAAACTCCCAAACATTTGGGCTCTGCCAGACGGCCAAAGTCCAGAGTTTTAGGTCATATCAAAGCGAGAGCGACCGCCCTGCCTAACCCTGTGGTGCAGACCCAACTCCCCCTGACCTCCCATCTACCAGAGCGCTCTTCTCACCTCTCTTTGTAATGTTCCGAACAAGTGTCTCTACACTTGGCCAGAGCCAATGGTAACCAGACCTGTCCTGATCTGACCAATTCACATCATCAAACGCTTTCTATGTCTTCCTGCTGAATGCAGTCATTGGTATATATTTATTCCAGGCTGTAACTCTTGAGTCTGCTACTTGTCTGAAATAATCACAACCCGAGGAACTCTCTATGTGACTGAATCATGGTTTTAGACATTACCAGTGTGGTAAAATGAGGAAGACCACCCTCACACCTGCAGTCACCAAAAGGTAACAATCAGATTTCAACTTCACCTGGGTTTTGTGGGAACTCGGCTAAAATGTCTTCAACTTCTCAAAGCTGTCCCACGTAAGCCCTTCCAGCCAACCAGGTCCTTGCAAGTAAGCGAATCAATGTAAAATGATGTGGCGAATACGTTCAATTCTTGCGAATGAATGTAAAGTGCTAACAGACCAGTGTGTACAAGTGAAGTACAAACTCAGATTGCAATGGATTGTAAGGGCTATTGACACCCTAGATCTAAGGCATTCAAGTCATAGGTCTCGAGGTCACGAACTGGAACAAACAATAGGGGGTTCGGCGCAAGTACTTTAATTATGCAAGCAGAGGTCAGAATAATGCCCTAAGGCAAGTGCAGACCTGTATCTATGGTGTGTACCAATCAAAAGGATGGTTTCCCTGCAGTCCTTCATTTGGCTGAAGTGGCTCTTTGCCAAGGCACCTTATGCCTGCTCTGCCCGATACAACGCCTCTCATCGAGTTGGACGAGGCCCAACTGCAGCTCAGAACGAGAGAAGTACATTTCCGAGGAGGCGTTTGGCACTTCTCAAGCACTTGGCACCGAACACCACCAAGCCACCGGCAGGGAGCACATGGAGAACCTTTACTCCTACCGTCAGACCGAGGAGTCTCAACATGTCGTCAATCAACCCAACATGGTCTCTGGTAGACGTTAACACACCTGCAAATAACACACAGTATGAATTCTGGACAAAAAACATCTCTGGTAGAACCAACATGGCCTCTCTTACACCCTTTAATGGCTGCTGCTATGTCCTCAGAGCTCATGAAGTCTACCATAACGGCTGGTGGTATCTTGATGCATGGCTGTAGCTCCTGCGACTTTCCTTGAGGAGAAGGTTTTTTTTTCTTTTTTTTTCCGTGAGTAGCACAGAGCATGCCCTCTGGTGAACCCACTATGGACTCTGACAGTATCTAACAACGCTGTTTGTAGAACTCCGATCCTCTCCAGTAGAGCCAAACATGGTCCTTGGTCGTACCAAATATGGTCTCCATAGGGAGCCTGTGCCCGGCTGATGAAACCGGTCCTGGATTGCTTGTGCTCTGGTTCAGGAAGGACCTGTCATGGCAGTTCGGGCTGAACTGTTCCGATAAGGAGCAGGGTCAAGGCTGATTTGCATATGACTGGGTCCAAACTGAGGTGGCATGGTGAGCAAAATAATGAGGGACTGGCATGCTACCCCGAGCGATTGACAGTGGTTAGACACATTGCAAGCATTCCTCCCATCACCTTTGTGTGTTCCATAGGAAACCAACATGACATCTGGTGGAGCCCAACAGGGATTTTGAGAAATCCCCCCCCCCAAAAAAAACTAGCGCATTACAGAAACCAACATGTGATGTGTTCGACCCATAGATGACTTGTGTCAGTCAACTTCCGTCTCTGCCATGGAGGCTCTTCCGAATACAGTCTACATCATTTTTTTGCAACAAGTGCTTTTTATGCAATTGCATCAGCCCCACTTTGAAGAAAGTCTGCATTCTATGAATCTAAGTGCTCATTTCTCCAGTTGCTACTCAAACCTAGAGAAAGTTTTTGCAAAAATAATTTTGGGTAGACTGAAGGACTGGGTGGAGCAGCGGTCAATTGTGCCTGTGGAACAGGGTGGCTTTAAAGAAGGCCACTCCACAATTGACCATTGCTTCGCCCTTTGGGCGGTGGCACGGAACTCAATTGAGCAAAGAGGGAAGCTATACTGCTGTTTTGTTGCCTTCCGGGCAGCATTTGACCTAGTAGACCAGAAATGCCTATGGGAGACTCTGAAAAAATATGACATCCCGGAAGGACTGCTGGTCATAATACAGGAGCTACATAGAGGGAATTGGGCGCAGATTATGAAGGACACAGTGGGGACCTTGACATCGAAAATAGCTATTGAGAATGGTCTTCGACAGGGCTGTGTGTTGGCCCCTCTACTCTTTGCCATATTCCTAGCTGATCTGCCCTCCGAGATAGATCGAAGTGCCAGCCCGAAAATGAACCGTAAACAATTATCATGCCTATTGTATGCAGATGATTTAGTAGTCTTTGACCAGACAGAGATGGGCCTTCAAAGGAAATTAAATGTATTCAGAGAATATTGTGTGGCAAAGCATTTATTTGTAAACCTGGATAAAACCAAAATTTTATGCTTTGGTAAAAGAGACCCAAAGTGCAGTTGGTATTTGGGCCCATTAAAATTGGAACTTGTGAATGAGTACAAATACCTTGGCATCTGGTTCGAAAGTACTCGAAAGTGGCATACGCATTTGGAAGCCCTAAAAGCAAAGGCCCTTACATCAGTATGTGGGTTGAAAAAATGTAATCGGGTCTATGGAGACATATCCCCAAGACCGTTGTTAAAGGCCTACAGTGCGATGATACCCCCTCAACTACTTTACGGGGCAGAAGTACTCTACCTAAGTGGTAAAAGTGGATGGGATTTAGAGGAAGGGAAGTGTTTGAAATCACTAATGTCGTTGCCAGGCTCTTCTATGATCCAGGCAATCAGATTTGAAGTAGGAATGACATCATGGAATATACAGGCTCAAGTGGCTCTGTTAAGGTTTTGGAAAAGACTGGAACCCGGTGCGGTCCAGAAGGTCTCGCAATGGTGTAGAAATGAGATACAGTTTAGTGACTTAAAATGGACTAAGGAGACCAGAAAGAAACTGTATTCTGTTTGTGAGAATTTAAAGGTGAGAATCTGTCAACACTCATTGCAAGCAGAAATTTCCAAGAGCGCACTCAGATCCCAAGGGAAGGAACTGTCTAGGATGGAGGACGGGGAGTATCTGAGCAAGAAAAAATCGGTACAATTCATGATGTCTAGCTGGTTGAATGAAGCCTAGTATCCTTACCTGGATACATTACCTAACTATTGGCTCCGATGCAACGTTTTAAGATTGAGAGTTGGTATCAACCCATGGAAGATAAATGAGAGAATAAAAACAGAAATGATGCAGCCTGATGGCAATTGTACATGTACGGTAGGCACGAAATGTGACATCCTGCCTATATTAGTAGACTGCTCATAAGTATCAGCTCTGCGGAAACTGTTTTTACGTCCAATCTTTTTAAAATATGGTACTGTATCCCAGGCTCACGCAGTAGAACTCCTTACTGATATGCCTAATCTTGATATGGCAATTGGAATTGGGAGATATATGAATGTTGTAAAAAGGTCTTTTATGGAAAACTGAATTTAAGATTGTAGGTTTTTTGGGGGGCGCTAGAGGGCGCGCAACGGAATGGCTGCACTTTACTGCCGCTCCGCCGGTCGGGTGACAATATCCTACAATAATACCGGACCAGAGGCTTGCTGTGCTGCGGAACCGGAGAAAAACTGCAGCAGAACATCGGCACCACCCAGCGGTACCATCGAGGGGGCCGAAAACCTGATGGGAACTGCAAAATCGGCGTGGAAGCAACGTGAGGCCGGAACACTGTAGCGGCACAAAATGGCGGCGCCCCATAGCGTGTAAAGTCCCGAGGCGGAGGAAACCGGCCCGTAACTGGCCTCGCGACCGCGCACTGGTGGCCTGGGCTTTGCTACCAACGGAGATCTGCTGGCTATCCGGTGCGCTGTAGAAACGACAAACATGGCATCGGGAGACTCCCGAACAAGAAATGTTGACCGGGAGAGAGCTGCAGGAGGAGCCGAGAAAACGGAGCAGGCGGGCGTGTGGAAAAGACCCGCTGCTGTGCAACACCACACGTGGAGGTCTCCGCCGCTGCAGTAAGTGAATGCGCCAGCGCTACAAAACGCGCTCTCAATAGAAGGCTAGCGGGGGCTCTGTCTTCACGTCGGGAAGCAAGATACAACGCGTCCCGTTTCCAACTTGCGGTCACGCTGCATACATCGTCGCTTCTTGTCTACACACTGCGGCCTGCATTAGTACATCTCTCCGGCAACGAGACAGGACTCCCCCACCAGATAACCTCCTGTATAGAACTTGCCAACAACTTGCGCACCTGTGAGTACTGACGTATTGACGCCCAGCAATCCCAGATCATAAACACTTAGAGGCGCCAACAGCTCACATATATGCAGTAACGCTGTTTGGTGGCTAGGAAAATAGCGAAAGGAGCGCAGGCACAAGTGGCGTATCCTCCATGCTGTGGTAAATCCCACGTGTTCATAACTGCCACTTGCTACTGACCACGCTGGGAACTTGCTGGGGCCTCCCGCACGTTTGTACATTAATTGAGAGAAATGAACAAAGGGCTATCTGTGCTATAGCGCCAAAAAGATATATCCGGACATTACCTATACCGTCATAGACGCTACAGACTCAAGTGGAAATCGGTGCCATCTCTCTGCCACCTACACAGAAACGTACTTTGCAAACATCTGCTCAAATCTCTAAGGGAGATAATTTGTCACATAGCTCCACCAACATGGGCAAACCAGATAAACAGCCGCCCAAATTGTCCTTCGACACACGTCGTACGCCCAGAGCCACGTCGGCGCACTCAGATACAGAATTGGACGCAGATCGCGCCAAAACGTCCACAATGGAAGCCACCCTACAAGCCATACAACAGAGCCTGCAGGCGATAGATAGCAAGATCAACACTCTTACTCGAAGAGTCGATCACATGGCGGCAAAGATCGATAAACAGGGCGAACGTCTGGATGATGCAGAACTGCGAATATCTGCAGTGGAAGATGAGGCGAACACCACAACTTGGAAATGCCTCGAGATGGAAAAAGTATTGGAAGTTATTAAAAATAAGAACGAAGATTTGGAAGCACGCTCCAGGCGCAATAACGTTCGTGTTACGGGTATTCCAGAAAGCGCCAACACTGGGAGAATGGAATCCTTCGTAGAGGGCATGGTGTGTGACGTCTTCGGCACAGAAGCTCTATCACCTGTGTTCATAGTTGAGCGCGCGCATAGATCATTAGCACCGAAACCGATCCCGGGAGCGCCACCACGACCCATCATTGCCCGTGTACTAAATTATAGAGACAGAGATACGATACTACGATTGGCGAGAGAAAAGCAACAAATCAACTACCAAGGCAATAACATATCGTTTTATCCGGATTTCACGATGGCAGTGCAGTCAGCTCGTAAAGACTTTGCACCTATGAAAAAGAAGTTGCGCGATATGGGCATTGAATATGCTATGCTGTACCCAGCGAGACTGCGGGTGTCACATGATGGACGTACTCCAATGCTGACCACACCGAAAGCGATACCAAAGGGGATGATGGACGGAGCATTTGAGCAAATCAAACACTCACCCCCAGTCAACTGATCTGGGTTTAATCCATCATCATTCTTTAGCTCACTCCACCACCCCAGTTCAGACATGGCCATATGCAAATCAGTCTGACCCTGTGCCTCATGGGAACAGTCCAGCCCGAACTGCCAAGCCATGTCTTCCCTGGACCGGAAACAAGCATCCTGGGACTGGTTTCTGGCTAATCAGCCGTCATCAGCCAGGCTAGCTTGAATCCAGTGGCAAAGTGAGCAAGGGACCCACGCCTGGGCATACCCTGCCAACTTAGGGCGTAACAAAGCGATACCAAAGGGGATGATGGACGGAGCATTTGAGCAAATCAACATTCACTTCAGTCAACTGATCTGGGTTTAATCCATCATCATTCTTAGCTCACTCCACCACTCCCAGTTCAGACATGGCCATATGCAAATCAGTCTGACCCTGTGCCTCATGGGAACAGTCCAGCCCGAACTGCCAAGCCATGTCTTCCCTGGACCGGGAAACAAGCATCCTGGGGTGGTGGAGTGAGCTAAAGAATGATGATGGATTAAACCCAGATCAGTTGACTGGGGGTGAGTGTTTGATTTGCTCTAGCGCTCCGTCCATCATCCCCTTTGGGACCACACCGAAAGCGGCGCATGACTTTATCAAACAGATCGCCATGAAAAGGAAAACGTCTGGCCGCTCTTCTGCTGATCCGGAGTCAGACTGACACACAGAGACTACATGGTAAACTGATTGCTGTATACTGGGACTAAGACACATGACATAAGGTACTGGTGTAAATAGATGTGTCTAAATGTCTGATGTGCCAGGATAACAGAATATAGTAAAGATTTTCAACTGTACCCCTATACATGACTGATACCAAAGCGCTGGTAATGATGATAGCTCAGGCAAATTGCTGTCAACCGACTGCTGTATAGATGTTATACATAGGCCACTTGGCATGGTACCACATACCTGTCACTGACAAACAGCTTTTAAGAAAAGATTATGTAGCTGTCGGTTTTCGCTACTACAACCTATTTGTAACTGAGGTCCTCCTTGTTTATAAGATACCCGACCACATCCGCCCCTGCGGATGAGATGACGCGCACGTAGCAGCCCCCCTGAGGGTATTTCCCGCAACTGTTGATATAATGGTTCTGTTGTTATATAGGGTGTGGCTTTGGCATGGTTGGGATGCTAAAGTGGGTGGGGGGTATTGGGGAATGTTAGTTAGTGGTTATTGCAGACAATTGTATGTACGGCATAAAACAGACACGAATAGTACGAACAGATACTTAGGTGTGCAACGGGCTATAAACTATCATGTGTAATGTATACTAGCGGAGGTGATATACATATTGTTAAAAAGCATCTTTGGATCCCAGAAAAGACAGTAAAATGATGTCATCACAGCTCAATTTACTAACCTGGAACGTCCGAGGTTTAAATAACCCCACAAAAATACGGCAGGTATTCATATACCTTGACAGACACCATATCGATATTGCAATGTTGCAAGAGACACATTTGGCAAAGGCGGCCAGGTGTGGGTTGGGAACTAGGTGGGCTGAACACGCTATTGCGTCATCGTACTCAACATACTCTAGAGGGGTTCTAATCCTCATACGCAAGGGCGTGCAATTTATTGTAAACCAAACAATCACGGACGACTGCGGCCGCTATGCCATAGTCACTGGGGTACTTCGGGGCCAAAATATTCGGTTAGTAAATATATATGGACCAAATATAGATGACCCTGTTTTTTTTAATGATATCCGATCAATATTGAGAGAGTTACCCGAGATGGAAACGCTTCGGGGAGGTGACTTCAACCTGGCACTTAACGATGACCTTGACCGGTCCGGTACCACTAGGGAGCCACATGTTAGGGCAGTTCAGGTAGTAAGGGATAGTCTGCTGGAATTTGCAATGACAGACGTGTGGAGACTGCGCAATCCGCACACTCTAGCAGCCACTCACAACTCTTACCTACATAATAGCTGGTCACGTATAGATTATTGGATTACGACCACAGCGGCAACCACATGGATACGCAAATTACAGCACTTACCAAAAACACTATCGGACCACAACCCGATCCTGCTATCTCTAGATATTCCTAATTATATACCACCGCCATACATCTGGCGTTTCAATGCCAAAGCCTTACTAGACACAAACTATAATGACGCTATCAGGTGTGGTATCAAGGAGTACTTCCAAGTAAACCAGAGCTCTGTAGATGATGCTAGCTTATTGTGGGAAGCCTTCAAGGCCACGATCTGCGGTGTGTGCATTAGCACAAATGCGGGCATTTTAAAAGACATACGTACTCAACTTACTACATGTGAAGACAAACTTAAACTTCTAGAACAGGAATATGAACATACCCATAATTCGGCACTACTGGGCCAAATTCGTGAAACACTGTCCAAATATCAGGAATTTGCAGATAGTGAGCTAAAATACATTTCGAAAAGACACGTAGCAAGAACATATGGAGAAGGCGGCAGAGCAGGTAGAGTACTAGCACGGAAACTCTATCCCGAGCATACCCCACACACAGTAATCAAAATCTGTGACAAACACGGCACCCCACAATATGACACACAAGGCATTTTGTCGGCTTTCACAGCAGCATATGGGGAGATGTATGCTACACGTAACACAGCTACCTCATCTGAAATACTTGCATATCTAGAAGATATTGCAATAGCTTGGCTGTCGGATACCCAACGGGAATATCTAGCACAACCCATTACCATCGAAGAAATAACTGAGGTAATTAAAACCCTACCCAATGGGAAAGCACCGGGCCCTGATGGGTTTACGAGTGAATTTTATAAAGAATATGTAGAACTATTAGCTCCCCATCTTGTGAACATGTACGGGGATGCGTATGTAAAGCAACTCCTCCCACCCACACTACGAGAAGCCATGATTATAGCCCTACTAAAACCAGACACAGACCCGGAAATTTGTGAATCCTATCGCCCGCTGTCCCTGATAAATACGGACATTAAAATCTTGGCAAAACTTATAGCTAAACGCCTCCAGCCACTCATGGCGAATATTATATTGCCAGACCAATCGGGATTTATACCCAATCGCTCTACAGCACATAATTTACGAACACTCTTTGCGCTATCTCACCAACTCAACCCAGAACTCAAAGCGGCGGCAGTCCTTTTGGACGCCGCCAAGGCGTTTGACTCGGTCGAATGGCCATATTTATTTACGGTGCTCCAAAAGATGGGAATGCCCCCGATACTGTTGCAGTGGATCAAAATATTATATACGAAACCTGTGGCACGTATCAAGGTAAATCAATACGTGTCTGACATAATACACATTACTCGGGGCACTAGACAGGGGTGTCCTCTCTCACCTTTATTATTCGCCATCGCACTGGAGCCCTTGGCATGCAAGATTAGACAACAACACAAGAACACAGCCCTGCAATTCTTACAGCGCCCCATAAATATCTCCTTATACGCAGATGACATGGTTCTGTATGTTCGAGAACCCCACGTAAACTTATCACCCATCCTACGAGAATACATAAAATTTGGTAGACATTCTGGCCTTCAAATTAACTGGAGTAAATCCACTATTATTCCCTTAACGGATATTACGACACCACACTCAGTAGAATTCCCGTTGGAATGGCAGAGGGACCCAGTCAAGTACCTTGGTATTTGGTACCACAGGGACCCTGCAATAGTTATACGAGCCAATTACGGCACTGCCATCAGTACAATAGAAGACAAAACAGAAAGATGGATCCAACTGCCATTATCCTTGGCAGATAGAAAAGCTCTGGTGAAAATGGTCATACTTCCCAAATTCCTATATCTTTTCAATAACATCCCCATTACCCCACCCAAATCAGTGTTCCAAAGCTTGACAACATGCGTAACCCGTCTTATCTGGGCTGGAAAGCAAGCACGCATTGAATTGCGCGCACTGACATTGCCTTACTCTAAAGGGGGATTTAAGGTGCCTGATTTTCTACTCTACTATTTATGTGCGCAAGCGCAATATGCGCACTACTGGTACCAACCAGTGAGATACCTGCCTCATATGGCAGTAGAAGACGGAGATGCTCACCCAATCTCACTTCAACATATCTTGCCACACCCCCGCACACATGTATTGAAGCATGAAATAAACACCATCCGCACGACAAATTTAGCTTGGCAAAGGATGGGGAAATTGGCGCACAAACTACCGCTTTACGCACCGGCACTGCCTCTGCCACAACACCCAGCCTTGTCAGTAACTCAGGAAAAAATAAGTATGTCCCTTCTACAGCAGGTTGGGATAGATGTGATGGGAGACTTATACAACGATGGTGTCTTTGTGGAACCAAATAATCTTAACTATATTAGCAATCAAACTCTCTTATTCAAATTCGCCTATTATAGATTTAGAAGAGCAATTAAAGACCTATATCCGACTTTCCCTACAGAGCCGAAACACTCCAAGCGCTACAAATGATCATAACTACACCGCACAATCTACACTTAGTGTCCAAACTATATGGTCTTTTACAAACTGATATAGCGGGCACTACACAGAAAGCGCAAGAGAGATGGTCAGATGTACTAGAGGCGCCTCTTGTTGAGGAGGAATGGGCCACCTGCTGTGCTTTAACAGACATGCTTACCCCGAACGGTAACTTACGAATTATACACCATAAATATCTCCACCAAACATACCATACGCCGGCTAAGTTAAAGAAATGTGGGCTATGCCTGGATGCATGCTGCAAGAGGTGTAAAGCCGAGGACGCCGATTTCATACATTTAGCATGGCATTGCCCACAGATTAGAGACTATTGGGAAAAGCTAATCGGTATTTTAAGTGCAATACTGGAAACCAGGGTGGAGTGTACAATCCGAGTATGTTGACTGGGGCTGGTGGCTAATTTAAGAGCGAGTAAGCGTAAACTCTGTGTCATAGCTCTGTTATTGGCGAAAAGACAGATATCTATGTATTGGAATAGCAAGAAATACCCCACATGTAAAAAATGGCTACATGATATGATATACTGTAGAGATACCCTACAAACTTATGAGGAAGAGCTTCCGACAAGATCCAAACCCAGAGACTATTGGATGCCATTAACGACATATCTACAAGCACATCCAATGGATGCACTAACAAAAGATGTTTAAAATGTGATGCTCTGTTTGTATACAAAAATGGAACTGCATGTTGCGCTGTGATATGTATATTTGACATGGATACAAATTGTAAAGATAACAAATTTGCTTTCTTTTACTGTATGTTTTTTACCGTTTCTAAAAAAACTCAAGTTAAAAAAAAAATATGAGATTTAGCAACAGGTTGAAAGACATGCTAGGATAAATACTTAAATACTGGAAGAATTATGTTGGAAAACTCTGCCATAGCTAACAGTCACAGTTAAGCTTCAAGTAAAGGTGCATTTTGTTGAGAAAAAAAAAAAAGATTGTAGGTTTTTGATGGAATTGGGTTTTAGATGGTTTTAAGTGATAGAAAATTTTAAGATAACAATTTTGCAGTTACTTCTTAACAATAACCCTTATTTTAAATTTTTATCAAGTTCTTAATTATCCCTCACGCGGGTGTGATTATAATGTTTACATTGAGAAATTGCGCCATTATGTAACTTATTGTATGGAATTCTGTGCTGCTTCTTACTCTTTCCTACAGGCTATTTATTTTAATAGGATTATTGATGATATTGTGATGATTTTAGATTGTTAAAAAATGTCATGTTTTTATGTTGTTTAAAGACCAGTGGTCTAAATAAACGTTGCTTTAACTGACTGACACTTACTCTTGAACCTAGAGCACTGTGTGCGCATGATTATGGGGTCACATCTGTGTCCACCTCTGGAGGCCTCCTCTGTTAGATCATCTCAAGCTTTAGAGGTCACATCTGAAGTATGGGTCCAATTCTGGTGGCCACATTTTGAGCATTGTGTACAGCCTGGAATACTGTGTAAATTGCTGGAGGTCACTCCTGCTGAATAATATCCAGTTCCGGGACGACACAAATGAAGCATCGTGCCTGCTTACAGAGCGTTTGATCCTGGAAGTCACAGCTAAAGAATTTGTCAATTGCTGAGACACATCTTGTCAAGGACAGGAAGCGAAGACAGTCTGCGTAAACCCATCTAGAATACCTGAGGAAAGCGTGGCTCCTCCCAGTAGCTATGGTGCCACCCTGCAAAGAAGAATATACATGAAAACATGAGGGTCATTATTATTATTTGTGTCTTATAAAGCGCACAGCGACCCCGTAGGGATTCCAGCGCTAGATCCAGATAGATACTAATACTCGGATGATACTAACGACTTCTGGTCCTAGGATGACGCTGATGTCCTCTAGTAGTACTGGAATGATTCTGATGTTCTCTGGTCGTAAAAAATGTAAGTCCGTTTTTATATAGCGCAGCTACTCACCCTTACGGGTCTCAAGGCACTGGGGGCCGGAGTGGAAATTAAGTGAGCTATTGCCCAGAGTCACATGGTGCTGAGCTGAGCTGCCGCCGGAGCTGGGGATCGAACCGTGAACCCTGTGCTCCGAAGTCAGCTGCCCTGGCCGCTGCACCACACCTCTCCACCCTCGTGGGGTGATGCTGACGTCCTCTGGTCCTAGGATGATGCTGATGTCCTTTGGACCACAGATGATGTTGAAGTCCCTAGTCCTAGGAAGACGATGATGCCCTCTAGTACTGGAATGATTTGTGATGTCCTTTGGTCCTAGGATGATGATGATGATGATGATTTCCACTGATCCTGAAAAGACATTGATGTTCTTTGGTCCTAACATGATGCTGATCTCCTCTAGTACTGGGATGATGCTGACGTCCTCTGGCCCTAGGATGACGCTGATGTCCTTTGGTCCTGAGATGATGCTGACGTCCTCTGACCCTAGGATGACGCTGATGTCCTTTGGTCCTGAGATGATGCTCACGTCCTCTGGCCCAAGGATGAGGCTGATGTCCTTTGGTCCTGAGATGATGCTGATGTCCTCTGGCCCAAGGATGAGGCTGATGTCCTTTGGTCCTGAGATGATGCTGACGTCCTCTGGCCCTAGGATGACGCTGATGTCCTTTGGTCCTGAGATGATGCTGACGTCCTCTGGCCCTAGGATGACGCTGATGTCCTTTGGTCCTGAGATGATGCTGACGTCCTCTGGCCCTAGGATGACGCTGATGTCCTTGGTCCTGAGATGATGCTGACGCCCTCTGGCCCTAGGATGACGCTGATGTCCTTTGGTCCTGAGATGATGCTGACGTCCACTGGCCCTAGGATGACGCTGATGTCCTTTGGTCCTGAGATGATGCTGACGTCCTCTGGCCCTAGGATGACGCTGATGTCCTTTGGTCCTGAGATGATGCTGACGTCCTCTGGCCCTAGGATGACGCTGATGTCCTTTGGTCCTGAGATGATGCTGACGTCCTCTGGCCCTAGGATGACGCTGATGTCCTTTGGTCCTGAGATGATGCTGACGTTCACTGGCCCTAGGATGACGCTGATGTCCTTTGGTCCTGAGATGATGCCGACGTCCTCTGGCCCTAGGATGACGCTGATGTCCTTTGGTCCTGAGATGATGCCGACGTCCTCTGGCCCTAGGATGACGCTGATGTCCTTTGGTCCTGAGATGATGCTGACGTCCACTGGCCCTAGGATGACGCTGATGTCCTTTGGTCCTGAGATGATGCTGATGTCCTCTGGCCCTAGGATGACGCTGATGTCCTTTGGTCCTGAAATGATGCTGACGTCCACTGGCCCTAGGATGACGCTGATGTCCTTTGGTCCTGAGATGATGCTGACGTCCTCTGGCCCTAGGATGACGCTGATGTCCTTTGGTCCTGAGATGATGCTGACGTCCTCTGGCTCTAGGATGACGCTGATGTCCTTTGGTCCTGAGATGATGCTGACGTCCTCTGGCACTAGGATGACGCTGATGTCCTTTGGTCCTGAGATGATGGTCCAAGGATGACGAAGATGCTCTTTTGAACAGAGATGATGCTGTGGCCTCTGGTCTTGACATGATGCTGTTTTTCTTACTTCCAGTGGGGGTGTGAGGGGCGGGGGTGGGTGAGGAGGGCTTCTGTACAGCACATAAGAAGTTCAAGCCATGGTAGACGGGAAGAATGTAGTCCAGCGGACGAGGGTACCAATAAGCGCAAAGTGGCTAATACTGATGATTCAGGGTGAGGAAGAATGGCCAAGACACACTAGGATATGGCTGGCTCTGGCATCAGTCGTGGCAAAGAGAAATATTGCAAGGAAATGGGGGGCTCCTCGTCCCCCGACTATAATGGAATGGGAGGCAGATATGGATTGGTGCCAAAGGGCAGAGGAAGTGATTTATAAGGCCAGAGGGAGCCCCAAAAAATGGAAAAAAATATGGTCCCCATGGAAGAATTATAGAGGAACAACACTGGGGCCATAATGTACCAGGGGAATTCGGATAAAGCCCATTTTACAACAGTGACGTTAGGCTATCGTAGATTGGACATGTAATAGGGGACTACCCTGATGGTTCCAGATTCGATTCATGCTACCTTAGGCCACTCCCAGGGATGAATACTGATAAATGTATCAAAGGAGTGACGTTGATTGTACTGGACGGCCAATATGCATAATGTTTAAAGAGCATGTTTTTTTAAAATAAAAAGATGTTTAAAAAATAAAAGAATGTAGTCCTGCGAAGCCTCAGCTGGATGAGGGAATTGGCATTGTGCAGTTCCACATCCAGATAGGCCTTTGTCAGGCCATTGGCGTATAGCTCGTAAACGTACAGGCTGCAGGAGCAGGCCTTATTGAGTTTATGAGAGTGGATCAAAGGACAGCTACTCACAAATGCAGTGATTTGTTTTAGTTTCATATGGCGCGAACTCGACCCGAAGGTATCAGAGCGCTTTACATGAGCACCAGTTGCGTTACAGACGGACACATTCATTTTGTTAGACACGGGGAGATTACATGATTTGCCCAGATCACAGGATGTTGAGCATCCCTGTCAAGACACGAACCCGGTTCCCCAGCTTCGAGGTCGACGCTCTAGCAGTTAGGCCACATCCTCTGTATTGGGAGTTCTCTCCTAGACAAACTGGGGAAAACTGGTGGGGCTGTGTATTCCAAACCCAAGCCAGACATATGCAAAACAACTTGTTGCATGGTAAGGAAATGGCAGCAGGGGAAAGAATGCCAAGTGCACATGCTCGTCCAACTACAATCTCACAGGCAGACATCCCTGCAGCAGGCACCTCAGCCAACATTTCAAGCTATATTACCTCACGCTGAAGCCAAGGGAGCAGGACAGGGGATCTAGTTATGGGCAGCCACATGGTAGACTCACTCTAGGTACGGAGGGTCATCAGCGTTGTCGTTTCAGAAGACATGTCCAGAAGGATAAAGGCACGTTGGAGTGGACGAAAGATGTGGGAAGAGACCAACATGGTGCATTGTTTAAACCATGTCCTGTGCGGGGAATGTAACCAGGAACAAGTGGAGTCAAGTGGGGGAAAGAGGCGTCAGTACAGATACTCCAATTCCGAAAGGTTGAACACACAAGAGGCTGCACTTTTTCGAGGACGAGGTTCCTAGGCTAGACCTCACCTTAATGGGGCTGGTTGCAAGAGAGGAGTCCTCTTGGTGGCCTGGGGGGGGGGGGGGCATGCCTCAGCTGCGCTCCTCCTGCCTCTCTCCTGAGCTCCAGTCCCACAGGTGGCTGCTGATAAATCTATGTACAGGCTTTCATTTCACTACCCAGGGGTCCTTTCTAACACCCTAGCTGCTTCCACTTTAAGAGAGAGGAAGCCCTTTGGGGGAGGTTGTGCTTTGGGCTTAGTGGGTAAGAAACTCAACATGACAGAACAGGGAGGTATACATTAAAAACATGCATTGACAAAGCCAATATGTCTCGCCTTTTGCTGCCAATGCAGACTCATTGGCTTTGCTAATGCTTTTTGCTAATGCTATTCAGTATCAGCAACAATAAAAAAAGGAAAAAAGAAAAGAAAAAAGTACAGTGAAATGTAGGTGTGCAAGGAGGGATGGGGAAGCAACGGTCGAGCTGGGGGGGAGGAGGCAGCAACACAGAGGGAGGGGGGTGGCGGGTACTTAAGGAGGCAAACTTCATATGAGGGAGAGAGCAAGAAAGCATATGCACATCTATGGTGTGCTCAGCACTTAATTTGTAAAAAAATAAGTGCAGTGGCTCTTGTCAGCAGGCTACCACAGCCGGCACCACCCATTCCCTCTGCCAGCACTGCCATTGACCGCACAATACAGCTACTAACCCTCACACTGCTACAGGTGTGACAATTCAGACTATTCCAGGCCCCCAAAGTTATAAGAATGGCTTGTGCAGCAGGTATTAGTTGTTTTTAATGTATATTGGATTAATAAACAACTGTTGCTCTGCTCATCCCTAAATCATACAAACCAGCGCCACCATGTGGCAGCTGTCGTAGGTGCCGGTGTTGACAATTAAGTGCTGAGCACCGGAAACCCCCGGCTCAAATTAAGCACTGGGTGTGCTGAAAGAAAAAAGAGTAGCTCCCTAAATGTGAGGAGTGGAAAGTTACAAGTCATCCAGTGAAAAGGTGAATGTAAAGAAGCTACGCTCCAATAGAGGAACAGACACAAGCTCCTTAGTAACAGGACCTCAAGGAGCAAAGGAGCCTGGCCTCAGTCTACTCTGTTTATGTAAAAAACAGATACTCCATCTGCTTTTTATGCTTGTTTTACAAAACCACTTCTGAATGAAAAAGTGCACATACTCTCTCCGGCATCTTTAGCTTATGGAATTACAACAGGTTGGAGCTATGGACAGTCCTCAATGTGTAGTTTATAAAGCTTACTTTGAATACTCTGAGACCTGGCAGTGACTTCGGAGCGACAGCACGTTTCAACTGTGAAGTCTCTAAAGGCAGAGCTCTGTTGCGCTATATAAGTACCTCTATACATGCTCTTTATATATGGCTTGCGACATATGCCTCTATCCGACCTCCAGCCTGTCACTTCCACATGCATCCCGCGTCCAGAAGATGGGCAAGCAATGGAGGCAGGCCAGAGTGGCAGGAGATGGATTTGGCCTGGAGAGGGGTATGTTTTGAACGTGGACCAGAGAGGGAAAGCGTGTGGATATTGACTGGAGTGGAGCAGGGTGTGGACATGGTCCTTAGAGTGGGGAAGGGTGTGGACATGGACCAGAGTGGGGCAGTGTATGGACGTGGACCGTAGAGTGGCAGGGTGTGGACGTGGACTGAGGTGGGGCAGGGTGTGGACGTGTACCAGAGTGGGGCAAGGTGTGGATATGGTCCGGAGAGTGGCAGAGTGTGGACGTGGTTCACATAGGGGCAGGATATGGACAAGGCTCAGAGGGACAAGGTCTGTGGATGTGGCTTTGAGAGGAGCAAGGCGTGGACAATGACTGGAGAGTGACAGGCTGCGGATGTGGACTGGAGAGGGGTAGGGTGTGACCGTGGACCGAAGAGGGGTAGGGTGTGGACGTGGACCAGAGAGGGGCACCGTCTAGACATGGACCAAAGAAGGGTATTCTGTGGACAATGACTGGAGAGTGACAGGCTGCGGATGTGGACTGGAGAGGGGTAGGGTGTGGACGTGGACTGGAGAAGGGCTGGGTATGGACGTGGCCCACAAAGGGGCAGGTTATGGACATGGCTCAGAGGGACAAGGTGTGAATATGGCCTGGAGAGCACATGCTGTGGATGTGGACCAGAGAATGGTAGGGTATGGACTGGCCTGGTGAGGGGTAGGGACATGCACCAGAGAGTAGTAGGGTGTGCACGTGGACATGTGAGGGACAGGGTGTGGACTTGGTGGCCCAAAGACAGCCAAGGTGTGTGGATGTTACCCAGAGAGGGGCGGGGTGTGGAGGTGGCCTGGAGAGGAGAAAAGTGTGGACATGGACTGTAGAGGGACAGGATGTGGACGTGGACCGGAGAGTGGCAGGGAGTGGATGCGGACCATAGAGGGGGTGTGGACATGAATTGGAGAGCAGTAGGCTGTGGATACGGTCTGGAGAGGAGCAGGGAGTGTATGTGGACTGAAAAGGGGTCGTGTGGATGTGGCACAGAGGAGCAGAGTGTGGACGTGGCACAAATAGGGACAGGATGTTGACGCAGACCGGGGAGTGGCAGGGTGTCGACCTGCCCACAAAACTGACAGGATGTGGACATGGCACAGACTGTGGCAGGGTGTGTACATGGCCTGTAGAAGAGCAGGATGTGGAGGTGGACTGGAGAAGGACAGGATGTGGACATGGACCGGAGATTGGCAGGGTGTGGATGTGGCACAGAGGAGCAGGGTGTGGACGTGGCCGTGAGACTGGCAGGATGTGGACATGGACCGGAGAGTGGCAGGGTGTGGAGGTGGACTGGAGAAGGACAGGATGTGGACGTGGACTGGAAAGTGGCAGGGTGTGGATGTGGCACAGAGGAGCAGGGTGTGGACGTGGCCACGAGACTGGCAGGATGTGGACCTGGCCGCAAAACTGGCAGGATGTGGACATGCAGACTGTGGCAGGGTGTGGACATGGCCTATAGAGGAGCAGGATGCGGAGGTGGACTGGAGAAGGACAGGATGTGGACATGGACCGGAGAGTGGCAGGGTGTGGATGTGGCACAGAGGAGCAGGGTGTGGACGTGGACCAGAGAGTGGCAGGGTGTGGAGGTGGACTGGAGAAGGACAGGATGTGGACGTGGACCGGAGAGTGGCAGGGTGTGAATGTGGCACAGAGGAGCAGAGTGTGGACGTGGCCACCAGACTGGCAGGATGTGGACATGGATCAGAGAGTGGCAGGGCGTGAATGTGGCACAGAGGAGCAGGGTGTGGATGTGGCCACGAGACTGGCAGGATGTGGACATGGACCAGAGAGTGGCAGGGTGTGAATGTGGCACAGAGGGGCAGGGTGTGGACGTGGCCACAAGACTGGCAGGATGTGGACATGGACCGGAGAGTGGTAGGGTGTGAATGTGGCACAGAGGGGCAGGGTGTGGACATGGCCACAAGACTGGCAGGATGTGGACATGGACCGGAGAGTGGCAGGGTGTGAATGTGGCACAGAGGAGCAGGGTGTGGACGTGGACTGGAGAGTGGCAGGATGTGGACATGGCATGGATTGGGGCAGGGTGTGGACATGGACCAGAGAGCAGCAGGATTTAAACGTGGCTCATAGAGGAGTGGGATGGGGAGGTGGCCTGGAGAGGGGTAGGTGGTGGATGCGGCAGGAGAGGAGCTGCATTGGAGGTGACCTGGTGATTGGCAGGGTGTTGACGTGACCCAGAGAATGGCAGTCAGAGTATGAACGTGACCGGAAAAGGACAGGGTATGGACATAGGCCTGAGAGGGCATTGTGTGGTGTTGGACCAGAGAGGGGTAGGGTGTGGACGTGGACTGGAGAGGGACAGGGTGCCCATGTTGGACCTTTCACAAAGGGGAGCGAAAAAAACAAGCTCTCACGTTTGGAGAAAATTTGCAACATTTAAAGAAGGGTTTGATGAAAAATTCCTGAAGCACTCAAGGAAAAGAACAATGGTCGTAGTTTTTCTTGAATAATCGTGGAGGAACCCTTTCCCGAAAACCCCAAAGTAATATGGATGTGTCCTTCCCCACACAAACTGCCTGCCGTGAGGACATTTGCAAGTATTTTGAACAACTGCCTGAACTTCCATAAGCCCAAAAGACACCTCCGCTCCGTGTCCCTTTCTCTGATCCTCACCCTCGCATCCGATGTAGCAGATGCGAAGGATCGCTCCCTCTCCTACCTCTCTGCGAAGACATGGAACAGGCTACCTTTTCATTTACAGACCTCTCCATCTCTTCCATAGTTCCGAAAGTCCCTGAACACCTGGCTATTCGGCTAATCAACTGGACCCTGTCAGCGCCTGGATACCCTCACGGATGACAAGAAGCGCTCTACAAATCTACTGATTGATCACCATGGAGGGAACGTACCTCAAAATGTTTCTTGAATAACCACGTGCTCATCCCCATTTATAGCCAGAACCTTTTAGACACCCCCACAAGCTCATCTTAAAATGTACAATTATGAATACAGAATTTCCATATTTGCAAATCTCTTTGGCAATGTTAAAGGTTCGCCAGTCCTGATCCTTTGAATCTGGATTGGGAGGTCGCCCTCCCATATGGATAAATTGATTGTGAGTGTGAAAGTGCCTTCGTGAACTGGGTTGTGTTTCCACCAAGGAGTGTATGTCCGATTGCACAAGCAGCCTGAAAAAAACCTCTGATACTGTTATATATATTTTTTTAAAGTGGCGTCAGGGGGCATTTCACCCTTATGTTTAAAGAAAAAAGTAATATGAGGACAGTGGCGGTGCGTCCATTAGGGCGCTGGGGCGTTGACCCACAAGCCGCCGCGCCCGCAGCTCCTCGGCGGCTCTGAACTGACAATGCATGTCAGTCAGCATGGCGCGGACCGCCCACCCCCTTCAGAGTCTGAAGGGGGTGGGCGGTCCGGCGTCATGCTGACTGACATGCATTGTCAGACCAGGGGGTGGCGCGGAGCGCACAGCAGGCAGCAGCACAAGTGCGCATGTTGGGTTTAGGTCGGAGACCCTCGGTCTCCTAATGGGCAGCAGGGCGGTGAGTATCCCTGCTAAGCCAATCCTGGCGCTGCTGGAGTAGCGTCAGTATTGGCTGAGAGGGGTTGCCAGTGACGCGGCTGTTCCTGTTGAAGAGCGCCAACGCTGGACCCCAACCCAGGAGCAGAGGCGGTGCGGACCCGGTCAGGTAAGTTTTTATTTTAATTTTAAACTCGCGCGACCCCCCCGCAAGTATTGCGAGTCACGACTGTGTTTAATTATTTTAAAAAGTTAAAAGATTTCAGAGCGTCGCGGTCCATACCAGCTCTTTTCCCAGTAAAATATTTTTGTATTGATGTTTAAAAGGCCAAAATAAATGTATCGAATACTATTTAGATAATGTCCAATCCACTGGAATGAATTCAGGGCACGCTGTGCCAACTGTGATTCTGTGACTCGTCTGGCAGATTCATCACACTGTTATTTATTTCATTTAGTCGGGGTTTTTATAGAGTTCAAACCTATATGCCAGGGCACCAGTGTGCGGAATAATTAGTACAGTCACAAAGGCACACTTCACGATTTGTTCCATCTTTAGGCACTAATAGTATTATTATTGTTAACTATCTCTGAATCGACCTCGGAAGGATGCAACGTTTAGTAGGCACTGCAAGATGTGAAGCTGTAGTCTTCAGTTTTCACACAGATCTCTACAGTGGGTGCCATTAGTCCACTGAAGCATTTTACAGACAATAGGCGAAGACATAGGCGAAAAATAATGGTCAGCCGGCCTAAGAACTATGCTGAATTCAAATAGATGCAGGACATAGATTGATGGTGAAAGTTACTCATGGGTGAAATGGTTGCCAAATGGAAACTGTCGAGAAATGATTCTTCATATGATCTTTTTTAAAAGCTGATAGCTTTGTTGTCGACCACACCTAGCCTTCGTGGCTGTGAGTATAGTATTAGGGTCATTTATCCAAGCACAGCGCCTCCTTTATTCCCCCCTCTCCCCCCAATCACTCCAAACAGTTACTCTCTGCTCTTCCCGGCAGTGAACTGTCCAATTGTGAAAATGTGCCCGTTACATACAGTACGTCACTGCCAGAAGCATACCGAAGGCCAATCACTTTTTTGATGTGTGATCCTTAGAATGCTCAAAATAAAAGGGTTTTGGTGATCGAAATACAATATATGGTTATCATCTGGGTTTAATGCAAAATCTAGACTTTATTCCCCACCATGATGAAGTGACACAGTTTTTGCTGCACCCTTTCACCCTCAGCACATGCATTGATACACACAGAGACACTTATGAGCTTTATAACTTGGTACAGATATTAACTAACTCAGAGGCACTATTTTTTACAACCTTAGAAAGATGAACAGTTCTGTGCAAGGAGTGGCCGTCTGCTCTAAAAGACTCCACCAGTGTTTTAAGACGTCCTGGAGTGTCTATAATACTGTATCAAGGTTGACTGTGTGCACAAAGCTGCATAGAGGCTGATCGTGTGCACAGTGCTGTACCAGAGTTGGCAGGGCGCACAGTGCTGGACAAAGGCAGTTAATATTTATTAATGCACAGAGGTTCAGTAAGAGGGGCCGCTCATCTGCTTCTCGCTTCCTGACTAACCGCCAATCGCGCTGTACCAGGGACTGCTGAATCCCATCCCCCTCCACTCTCTCCACGTGTTTGTACTCCCGCTCTTCCCTACTCTCTGCCGCTACACCCTCACTCATGCTCTCCAAGCTTTCACTCACTCTCTACTGCTCCTTCACTTGCCTATAACTCCTCTTCTTTCTGTCACATTTGTCCCCTATCTTCTCTCCATCTCTCTGCTTCTTCTCGGATGTCCATTCCCCTATCTCTCTGACTGGTCATTAGACCCGCCTGTCTCTCTCTCCACCAAGTCTTCCATACATCTTACGCACTTGCTTTCCCCCTCCTTCCTCACCCTTTTACAATGTCCCACTCTCCCAGGTCTCTTTCTATTACATACTTCAACCTTTTTACACTACTCCCTCCTTCTTGCTCGCCCCTCTCCTAATTACACTTGGGTTTTCTCCCATCTTCATCTCCCCTTTATATTCCCCTCCTTCTATCACCTCCTCCTCCCTGTGCCGCACCTTCTCTCGGCAGAATGCCCCCTTCACACACTATCCTTTCCTCCCATCTCTCTATTACCGCTCATTATCTCAAAAAATTCTTTGGGTGGAACCCCCCCTCATACCAAATGTTCTCAGTTGGGCTTGTTTGTGTGCTCACTCGCGATATAACACTCATCCCTCAACTTTTACGCCCTCCCACTTTCAAAACTCACCAGCCGCCACTGTATGAGGAGATTCATTTTAATAAAATTTACCAGTTGACTCCATGCCCACATTAACACTGAGTTCCTGTCGTGTGCTTTCAGTTAACGAAAAGTGCATTCTTGGAGTTATAGTCCCGGTTCGCTTCAGGTTTTAGATGACAGTGTTTGAAAGAATCAAAGCCTGAAATGCTTTGTCTCTGGTCACTTGGAACCATCTGGTAATCTTAGCTTTACACAGCCTTACCCTCGTGACTTACTGCAACAGCAGTACTCGATTATCCCAAGATCACACAGTGCGCTTACAGCCTCACCAGGGCAAGCACCGAGTCACACCCAACACCTCAGGCTCAGTGCTGCATAACAGCAGAGAGTCAGTCACATTCTGCCAGTGTGTTCATTCTCTGCCTCACCTCACTCCGGTGACCCTGGACTGGCTGGGCAGGGAGCGCCCAGAGATATGTCGGAGTAAGGGCGGGGCCTGAGAAACACACCACATTTCCGAGAGGCCCAAGCGATGGCTCATTGTATCAGCGTCATTGCAATAATACATTGTGGGTCACAGCGCTTGCAACGTGAGAACCAGGCTGGATGAATGTTTAATATTCCCTCTGTAATGAATGGAGGACTGTTATGTACCTGCAGATTCCCGACCGTATATCAGACTATTCTGACGTCAGAGAGTGCACGTAATGACATCACAAGCCCCACTGCAGAGTCCTCTCTCTTGTTTGCGAGTTTGTGGCTGTGGGCTCTTTTGGGGAGGAGGGTTGCCCAAGTTAGCCCCTGGAATTGCAATAAGTGGTTAATATGTGTCTGTTATTATGGGCAGGCTACGGCCCTCACATGTTTATATTCTGCAGCACAGGTAAGTGGCGCAGAACCCGTTCTGTGTGTAGTTTTCCATCACAGATATTTATGTTGCGCTGCAGCGCCACCTGGCGGCCACTGTGTAGAATGTTGCATTGATGGAAGAGCATCAGAGTACGTTTCGTAAGAAACATCATCACCTGGAAAGAGAATCACAAAGGCTCTGAAAACATGGGGTGCCTGGAAGGCTGCTTTTGAGGGGTTGCTTTAAATAAGTAAACTGGAAGACAGCCTTTCTATTTCAAGTCTCTGGGACTTCATTCACGAACTTTGTTGCACACCTGGAGTCTGGAGACAGTTTTGATGTTAAGTTGTGTTAATCGTATGTGTATAGCGCACGGTCTACTGTTTGAACAGCCTTGTAGCGCTGTATGGGTGCCTTCCAGGCGGATCTGGGGCTACCCATCGCCCACTGGGGACTACATCCTCTGTGATAATAGGTCTCAGGCCCCCAGGGTGGGCAGAACTGCTTTATTACACGAGCAGTGAGTGGGTGTATGCTGTAGTGTCAGAAGTAGGGACAGGTGGCCTCAGCCTCTAGCTTCTGCACTGCTGAGGCCAGTTCTTGTTTCTATTTGGCAAACATTTGTGGCAGGTGCCACTGGGGCGACCTGATACCCAAAGAGAAGGCACGTCTGGGCTGTGTTGTATGCCTGGGAGGCCCTCTGCCTAACATGCTGCTGGACGCTTGTGGGCTGTAACTGTGGTCAGCCAGCTGCCTCATAGGTTTCTATGACTTATGCGCATAAATGAGTAACTGCAGGTGTAAATCCACAGATCCCACTCGACAGCATCAGGACCAGTGGATACTTATAATTCGGACAATCCGCCAGTACGACAGACCGACGGAAGCTTACAGGTAGGGGCAAAAACAGGGGGCACGACAGGGGAGGTGGACAGTCCTGCACAGTGCAACTATTATCCACCACCCATACATTTGCAGGTATTCACAAACATTATGCAGGCAGTTTTCCACCACGGAAATGCACATAAAAGCTCTCACGCAGCAAGGCGTGAGTGTCTTTCTAGAACTGGAAAAGGAGGGGAACAGCCTTGTACTCCATGGGGCTACTGGGAGGAGGGCTTCTCCACAGGGAACTAAATACTTTCATTTCCAATGTTTACCACAAGGAGTATGGACCAACCAGGAGCATGCATGGAAGAACAGGAGCATGCACACAAATCAATTCCTTTTGTCAATTCCATGCATCTCAGAAAAGACTGAAGTCTATGCAACTGAGGGCAGCCATGATGTGCTCCAGCAACAGATTGCAGGAAGGATGGAGAAACATCATAAACACAGGAAATAACTGCAAGACACTGCAGGAATAATAGTTTAACAACAACCACACAAGAAACAGCAGCAAGAGACTGCAGGAAAACACCAACCACACTGGAAAATACTTTAAAAACGACAGGAGCATGGATGACACCATCAACCACACAAGACACAGCAGCAATAAGAGACTACAAAGAGAATGGAATAACTCCAATCCCATGGACAACAGCAACGAATCCGAAAGGGGAAGACTAGCCACACAGGCAACAACAACAAAATACTTCTGCAACTATAAGAGATAGATCACCAGATAAACAGAAAATTATAGCAGGGCAGTGGGAAATCAGAGAACGACATTAACACATGAAACAGAAAAAGAATGCAGCGTGAATGAGAGCAAAAACTACACAGGAGTGTGCAGGTAGAGTGGAAGAACAAACAACCAACCACAATGGTAACAAGAGCAAAGGAATCCAAGAATGGGACATATCTCACCAACAAGAAGATATGGAGGACTGGGAGAATAATCCAGCTAACAGCACAGGGAACAAAAGCATGAGACAGCAAGAGGAGGACTAGGAAAACTCAAACCACGCAAGAAACAACATCAAAGGGCTGCAAGAAAAAAAGCAACAAACCACAAAAGTATCGAGAATACAGGAAGAATGGAGATAGCTCACCAACAGGAAGATACATGGGGACTGGGAGAACAATCCAGCTAACCCAATAGGGAGCAAAAGTAAGAGACAGCAGGAGGAATGGGAAAACTCAAACCACACAAGAAACAACATCAAACAGCTGCAGGAAGAACAGCAACAAACCACAAAGGTATTGAGAATACGACAATAATGGAGATAGCCTACCGACAGGAAGATACACAGGGACTGGGAGAACAATCCAGCTAACCTCACAGGGAACTAAAGTAAGAGACAGCAGGAGGAATGGGAAAACTCAAACCACACAAGAAACAACATCAAAAGGCCGCAGGAAGAACAGCAACAAACCACAAAGGTAATAAGATCAGGCAGGTAGGAATGGTGAAAACAAACCAAAACAGCAACTACTGCAGGAGGAAAGAGAGAAAACTAAACACACAGGCCTCATTTACAATATTTTGATGCATGGCAGCGTAGCAAGCCTTCCTGCTGCGCTACCGTGCGTCAAAAGAAAGGTGCAGGAATGTGCCGTATCTACAAGATTCCTGTCCTTTTCCCCTGCGCTGACGCACAATGGGCTGCCATCCGCCAACACAGGCACCCTTGCATCATGCAGAATGCAGCACACATAGAAAAAGGAAAAAGGAGGAGAAATACAGGTATTTCTCCTTGTTGCGCCTCCTTACGCCTCCCCTGGGGAGGCGTAGGAATCTGCCGCATTCCAGGTTTATGAAAACTTGTAAATCTGGGAATGTGTCAGAATCCATGGATGCTGCTTGGGAACACCCACAGAAACACCCTTGGAACGCCACTTTCACGCAGAGTAATGCGTGAAAGGGGCCCATATTTACAAGGCCGTGATAAGCCACGCAGGGTGACTGTACGTGGCCTTGTAAATACGGGCAGTCGCACTGCACCGGCGGTGCAATGGGCTTGTAAATAAGCCCCACAGGGAAGAAGAACAGAGAAGCACTCAGATACCTGCCTATGCAATGCATAACATTCAATGTCTCCCAGCCCCTCCCCTTCACTTCCAGCCCCGAAAAAAAAAATAACCCTCCGACTCCCCATTCTGTATGAATTGTTGCATTTCACTGCAGAAACTGCTCTGAATGCCGTTGTCATTACCAGTAACTACGAGAAGCAGAGACTGAAAAGCGCCCATTTTGGAAACAAAACAATAACAAAATACTTTTATGAAAAGATTAATAGACGTGATATCCACGTCCTCTGAGACAAGGCGGCTGGAAGAGGTTCCAGGAAGGAGAGGCGTCTTCCCTGGAACTCAGACAGGAGGGAGGCAGCGTGGGGGGCGGGTGACTAGGAGGCGTGTCACATGGGGTTTAACAACTTGTTTCCACGTAGCGCCTCGCACAGCACTTCTTCCAGTATCCAAGTATTGCAAATAGCAAGTGTCACTCGATTTATTGCTACTAAATTTATTTATTGATACAGCGCAGCATTCATCCGTATGGATATCACAGCGCTAAGGAGATCGCAGCCTAAGTGAGAGTGGAGTGCTGAGAGAAGGTCTCTAAGTTACTGATCAGACCCTAGGAAACAGACGAGTTTTGAATTTTTTCCTGAATACCAGGTAGTCAACGGTAAGCCGAAGTTCTAGTGGTAGTTCATTCCAGTGAGTCGCTGCTAGGTGTGAAAAGGAGCAACCCCCTGCCTTGGTCTTCTTGTTGCTTTTGGTTTTTGCCCGTGCCTGGTAACACGACCTCAAGTTACGTGTGGGTGCGTAGAATTCAACTCTATCTTGAAGAATTCTGGGGCCAAGGTGGTGTAAGACTTTGTGCGCATGGCCTAATAGTTTAAATTTAGCCCTTTGTCGCACAGGAAGCCAATGGAGCGTCCTCATGCATTCTGATGCCGAGCTGTACTTGCTCTTGTTGCACACCAGCTTGGCAGCCGCATTCTGGACCACCTGCCGACGAGTGAAGAGGTAGTCCGCCATGCCCACATAAAGTGCATTCCCGTAGTCCAATTTGCTTATAAGCAAGGCTTGGATGATGGTTTTCCTACACTCCAGAGGGATCCATAAAATGAGTCTCTATAGCAATTTTAGTGTTGCAAAGCTTTTCCCACAAAGTGCACGGACATGGTCCTGCATGGTTAGTGCATTGTCAATGAGAATGCCTAAGTTTTTTGCAACCTGTTTGGGTGCGGGTGCGTCACATAGCGATGAGGGCCACCAGGTTGCGTTCCAGACTAAGTGTGCTCCTCCAAAGAGTAGAATCTCTGACTTGTCTGCATTCAGTTTCAGACAATGGTCAGACATCGAGGCCGCCATTTCCGAAAGACAGCTGGTTACTCTGTTCCTCGTATCTTCGTGTCCATCAAGAGCTATCAGCAGTTGTATGTCATCTGCGTAAGAGCAGATACTGATTCCCCATTTTTCGCTGATCTTGGCCAGCGAAGACACGTAGACTTTAAAGAGGGTGGGGCTCAAGGAAGCTCCCTGTGGAACACCATATTCAATGGATTTTGGGTTTGAGGAAAAAGGGCCCAGTTGTATTGTCTGTGTTCTATTGCTTAAAAAGGAGCAAAGCCACTGAAGGGCTTGAGGAGTGTATACCCTTTTCATAAAGGGTTTTCAACAGGAGGTCGTGTGAAACAGTGTCAAAAGCTGCCAATAAATCCAGCAGGATCAGGGCGGCGGCTTTACCCTGGTCCGTCAAGGATCTAACATTATCTAGTACTGCCAGGAGGGTGGTTTCAGTGCTATTGGTGGCTCTGAAGCCAGTTTGGGTTGAGTCCAGGAGCTCATTGGTCTCAAGGTAGTTGGTCAGTTGTTTGTTTACCAATTTCTCCATCACTTTAGATAAGTATGGAAGCTGAGAAATTGGTCAGTAGTTTGCTGGATTTTGAACATCTGTACCCGCTTTTTTTAGTAGGGGAACTACGGTGTTTTTTTTCCAGATCTCTGGAAATACTGCAGTATGTAAGGATTGGTTAAATATGCGGGTCACGTAAGGGCATATAGTTAGTATGATCCGGGAAAAGATGAAATGCGGGCATGGGTCAAGTGGGGACCCTGATTTAACTTCAGCCATTGCTTTTGCGACCTGCTCCTCTGTAAAGGGGTCAAAGTTACTGAGATAGGATTGGGCTTCTGGATGAGGGTCTAAGGTTTCCCAGTCTCTATCATCTGGTGGGTGCTGATCTCTGAATGAGGAATAGATCACGAAGATTTTATCAGCAAAACATTTGCTGATTACCTCACAGCACTCTGTTGAGGGGGACAGGACTTGGGACATGCTAGATGGGTTACATAGCTCTTTAACTATTTTGTAGAGCTCCCTAGGTGAATTGCTGTTATTGTTTACACGCTTTGCAAAGTAGGTCTTCTTGGCGTTTTTAATGGCATTATTGTAGATTCTCATTTCTGCTTTATATGACAATCTATCCATGTCCTGTTTAGATAATCTCCACTTGTGCTCTAGAGCTTTACATTTTCTCTTCAGTATTTTAAGATCAATTGAATACCATTTTTCAGACGGTGTTCTTCTATGGGATGTGTTCCCTAATCTAGGGGCACATTGGTCCAGCGTATTGGAGATTTCTGCTTGGAAGCTTTCTGCGCTCATTTGTACAAGCGATGACATCAGGGCATTTGGGCCATTAAGCTCTTTTTGGGTCATTTAGATCTTACCGATCTCGGGAAGATGAGAGGCTGAAGTGTTCTTGCCACGGCTAGATCACGGGAAACTCATCCCACAGCAGATGTCAGCAGCGAGCGCCCAATGCGGTTAGTAATTGGGCGTGCCATACCGGTACTGTTACATCCACACATTTCGGGTTTGTGCTGATTGGAGTGGGTACGAGAGGGCACCTGTCCGCTACACATTGAGCAGGTCTGTTGTGGAGAATTGTGTTACACAGCTGCGAAGTCACGTGACGCGAGGCACCACAGGCTGGGCCTGGCTTGTTAGACAACAGTGCTGCACATGCAGGGATAGTTTAACCTCTGATTTTAATTTTAAAAGTGCTTCAAAATAATAAACTGGGGTAAATCTCTGATCTTTCCCTTAAAGGGAGAAATCATGCGGAGACTGATTGAGACAACTCCATTAATAGTTAAGCACACATACACCTATCTAGGCCTAAAAATATCTGTGAAAGAGGAAGACTTCCTGGTGCACAATCTATATCCTCAGATACAGCGATTGAAAAACGATGTAGAATGCTGGAGGAAATTGCCCATATCATTGATGGGGAGGGCAGTGATGTTTAAAATGATGTCCCTACCTAGACTGCTATACGGCATGCAAAACACACCGCACAAAATACCGAAGAAGGTGTACCAAGAAATAGATGCTGAGATACGTAGACTCCTATGGGATGGAGGTTCCGCCAAAACAGCATTATGTAAGCTGCAGAGAGGGGTGTATGAAGGGGGACCGGCAGCCCCAGACATCCGAAAGTACTATTGGGCATCTCAGTAAACGGTGGTGAATGACTGGGCTTTCTCTGACCGGAACGATCCAGCGTTCAGGAGAGACCACTGGGCCATGGAGGAGAGGGGCTACGTAGCAGCTCTATGTGGAAGAAGCAAGGAAAGAACACTCCCACCTCATACGCAAACAGTGGTGCGTGCGTGGCATGAGGTGGCCAGTACGTAGGATGGGAGGGGAAGCTGACCAAGAGGACTCCTCTTTGTGGCAGAAAGCAGCTGCGAGAGGTGGGGAACCTGAATGGGTTCAAAAAATGGGAAATATTAGGAATTGAAAACCTGGGAGACATCTGGAGGGGAAGCACAATGATAACGTTTGAGAATCTACAAGCTGAATTTGAGTTGGCGGATACAGAAATGTACGGATATCTGCAGCTGAGTCACGCCCCGCGCAAATATATCAAGGATGGGGATACACTGGCGGAGTATTCTCCATTGGAAGACAGACTACTAATTGACCATATGACACCTAAAGCCACTTCATTGACGTATAGGAAAAGTTTATATAATTCTCCCAATCCAGTTGATCCCCTGAGGGGAGCATGGGAATTAGACCTGGGACTCCTGGAGAACGAGGACTGGGAGGAGGCAGTGCAGAGTCCTCGTGAGGTGTCGGTGAGGGCAAGGTTCCGTCTCATCCAGCTGCGAATCCTCCATAGATCCTATGCTTCAAGGGCGCAGCTACACCGATGGGGCCAGGGAGTATGTCAATATTGTGCAAGGGGATGTGGGGAGGTGGGCTCTTTCTTTCACATTCTCTGGGAGTGTAGGTATATTCACCAATACTGGAAGGAAGTAACAAGAATAATGGCAGAAGTCACAGAGGAAGAGATCCCATTAGAACCAAGATGGTTGATACTGTGTGTAATGGGTGAGATAAAGTGGCCCAAATATGTCATGATTTGGCTGAAAATAGCAGCAATAGTAGCGAAACGAAATATTGCCAGCGGGTGGGGGGCAGTTAGGACGCCGGATCCACTGGATTGGGTGGATGACTTAGACTGGTGCTCAGGGGCCGAGAAGGTAACATACATAGCAAGAGGCTGCCCACGAAAATGGGATAACATTTGGGGGCAACGGAAGACATATAGAGGAATCTAACAAAGCTTATAAGGCTCAAGCGTAGATAAAGAAGACATTGATAATACCGGAAAGAGAGGAGGGCGAGCCCTCGGGGATGATGGAGCAATATTGGAGGAAGGGTTGTAAAATTGTACAAATATGTAACTGATGTTGTAAAACGAGAGAGTTCATGCTATTGTACTGTTTGAGTAAGGAAGATGTACTGAGCGAAATCAATAAAAAAGATGTTAAAAAAAAAAGTGCTTCAGAAAACACCCTACCTACTGCACCAAAAGTGCTAACCACACACCAGTCAGTCCAACAAACCCGTCAGTCCAACAAACCCATGCGTTAATGACAGGTAAACTGCGTGACCTTTGATCCCTGATAATTTCATGAGAAGTATCATTCAAAAACAAAAGGTACCCCCTAAAAGTGATTATAAGCTCTGGGAGAAGGGGGAAAAACAACAATATAAACTGAGAAACACTCCCACTCGAATTATATCAATTTGGCAATGGCTACTGTTAGCTCGCTGGGCTACCCTTTGCTGTAGGAATCAGTAGATACAACAATGTTACATTTATTTACATCCTTGTTTATTGTTATCTTTTTTAGAAAAGAGTCAAAGTTTCTTATAAAAAAACATTTCTTTTGTACTCATGTATACAATTCAATTTGTGTAAAACATCTTATAATTCCTTCATTTGTACACAAGATAAGCTTAATTATGCATCTCCCCATATTGTGATCAAGCTCACGTCACATCACACCTCACGTCCCATCACAGCCTTTCATGCCGTACTCACACATTCACACATCACATACATCCCATGCGACGCTGAAATCATGGGAAGAGTCCTTCATCAGTGTCCATGATTATGCATCTCCCCATATTGTGATCAACCTCACGTCACATCACACCTCACGTCCCATCACAGCCTTTCATGTAGTACTCACACATTCACACATCACATACATCCCATGCGACGCTGAAATCATGGGAAGAGTCCTTCATCAGTGTCCATGATTATGCATCTCCCCATATTGTGATCAACCTCACGTCACATCCCATCACAGCCTTTCATGCCGTACTCACACATTCACACATCACATACATCCCATGCGACGCTGAAATCATGGGAAGAGTCCTTCATCAGTGTCCATGATTATGCATCTCCCCATATTGTGATCAACCTCACGTCACATCACACCTCACGTCCCATCACAGCCTTTCATGTAGTACTCACACATTCACACATCACATACATCCCATGCGACGCTGAAATCATGGGAAGAGTCCTTCATCAGTGTCCATGATTATGCATCTCCCCATATTGTGATCAACCTCACGTCACATCCCATCACAGCCTTTCATGCCGTACTCACACATTCACACATCACATACATCCCATGCGACGCTGAAATCATGGGAAGAGTCCTTCATCAGTGTCCATGATTATGCATCTCCCCATATTGTGATCAACCTCACGTCACATCACACCTCACGTCCCATCACAGCCTTTCATGCCGTACTCACACATTCACACATCACATACATCCCATGCAACGCTGAAATCATGGGAAGAGCCCTTCATCAGTGTCCATGATTATGCATCTCCCCATATTGTGATCAACCTCACGTCACATCACACCTCACGTCCCATCACAGCCTTTCATGTAGTACTCACACATTCACACATCACATACATCCCAGTCCCAGCTTGGATTGGCATGCAACACTGAAATCATGGGAAGAGCCCTTCATCAGTGTCCATGATTATGCATCTCCCCATATTGTGATCAACCTCACGTCACATCACACCTCACGTCCCATCACAGCCTTTCATGCCGTACTCACACATTCACACATCACATACATCCCATGCAACGCTGAAATCATGGGAAGAGCCCTTCATCAGTGTCCATGATTATGCATCTCCCCATATTGTGATCAACCTCACGTCACATCACACCTCACATCCCATCACAGCCTTTCATGCCGTACTCACACATTCACACATCACATACATGCCATGCGACGCTGAAATCATGGGAAGAGTCCTTCATCAGTGTCCATGATTATGCATCTCCCCATATTGTGATCAACCTCACGTCACATCCCATCACAGCCTTTCATGCCGTACTCACACATTCACACATCACATACATCCCATGGAACGCTGAAATCATGGGAAGAGCCCTTCATCAGTGTCCATGGTTGTGCTGCCAGCTGGGAATCTCTTAGGCCTATTTAGAGTTTATAATTTCATGAGAAGTGACATCACCCACATAATGGGTTCATTTTTTTGTTTTTAAGAACATTCTATATTGAGACTCAGAAGGATGCAGTGAGTTAATAAACATTCATAGGCAACAAACAGCAAGGGTCCCGGAGTAGTGTTTACATGCCATAAAGCGCCTCAGCGCCTTGCTTAGGGAAGTTAGCACTATATAAATACAATCACATTACATAAAAACTCCGTCACTAACACACCTAAGGTTATGAGAACCCACTGGTTGGCTCACAGGTGGGGCAAAGCAGGATAACAGAAAGAAAGCGCTATTTGTATTCAGACCAGACTTGAACCAGACCACACTGAGGCTTCCTGGCCTGACCTGGCACGGGCCCACAAAGCTCTCAGCTTCCCCACTTCTATCCATCTGAACTCATCCAGACCGGGTTTTTGTCTCTGTCCTGTGGAACTTTTCGTGCTGAATTTATAACAGGATAAACGGGACTGTATGTGCAACACAGTAAAAGTAAGACCCGGACTGGATTGGCTACTTAAATGCAAGAGAAAAACCTGAGGGCGCTGAAGGTGGCGATAAGGAATACAAAGGGTAGAACCCACTGACTACTCAATTACACCACACAACCTGTCTGCCTTCAAAGTTACAACCTTTCACAGCAAGGGGAATATTCTGCCATGGCAGATCTAACTCCAGAGCGACAGGATGCTTCTATAGCCCTCTGACATTCTATTTTTACACATCATTTGTTTCAAGGGCCGTGGAGAGGATGTGGCGTAATGGCCTGAGCTGGAGACTTTGGAGCCGGTGGGAACCAGGTTTGAGTCTCTGCATCGGCGTCAACATCCTGTGATTCTGTGCAAATCACTACATTTTCCCGTGCCTACAAGTCAGCGCCTTGAGACCCTCACGGGTGATTTGCTGTGCTTTACAAAGCCTAAATTTATTTATTTATTGAAATAGGTGCCCAGGGGCTCGAGAGGCACAACGGCCCACTTTCTGCATCCTTGAGGCACTTTTATACTACAGAATGGGCCGCAGACACTTGTGTGCTCCCTTCTGTAATATCAGTCATGACAGAGCTAAATGCGAATCAGCGGGATCTCAAGTGGGCATTCATTCCTTCATTTGCATGGGGCACCCGCCCACTTTGCCTCTGCGCCCAGCAGTATTACAGACTTGGGCTCAGAGGCAAAGAGCTGTCAGAACGCCCACTGCCTGTGTGTAACATTAAGGTGGTTCACAGTCAGGGCACCTCTGGAGGGGGCCTGTGAAAGGGGGTGAAATGGATCCCCCAGACGTCCCCTCTGCAGGCGAGTGCAGTCAATCGCTGCACCTGCCTGCAGGGGGATTTCTGCCCACCTTTCAAATGCAGGCTTCATTGCTGCCTGTACAGTAAAAGACAGGCCGGCAGCTTCTAACAGCTGGTCTGCCTTTCACTATTGCACTGTCCCCAGTGCAGATGTGGGGCCAAGGTTACACTGGGGACAGCACAGTAACGGAAATAGCGCACACTGTCCCAGTAAACAGTGACAGAGTGCCCTATATGCAATCCAGGCCCATGTGTATTAGACCATTCATTCAGTTGAATTGAATTGAACCAAGACTACAACTCCCAGAATGCACTGATTTGATAAATATCTTCACAGGTCACTGCCCTGATAATATAGGATCATTTTGCAACCCTAGTAACTGCAGTCAAAAGGTGCATTCTCACCCTCAAACAGATAATGATTCACAGAATCGTGGGCTGGAGATATGTACAACAGAAATTACAGGCTTCCATATTACTTACTAAAAAGTTCCACTCTAGGCTTTTTTCTTTGCATTGTAAAACTTATCGTCCTGTTTATGACATTACAAATTGGGTACGATATGTTACCAGAATGCAAAGATAAAACGTGGATAGGATGAGTTACTCACACATACAATGGAGACACTTACGAGCTCAGGGGTTTTGTGGTCACTGAATGGAAACCAAATATTATGACGCCCCCCACGACCCCTAGCATTTCACAGACTCTCCTCCTGATAATAAAGAGCCCTACTGTCTCCAGACTATTCATTAGCAGGTAAGAAAATATCAAAGAACACACATGCTTCCCCAACTCTTAGTACAAATGGACAAAGACTTGATAGCGAGGAGTTGGAAAGAACGTACTTTGCAGAAACACAGTCAAAACTCAGAGGGCATCCATGGGGGCCTCAGAACCATCACACATATTAACAGAAAAAGATGCCACCCTGGTATCCAGTGCTGTTCCCATAACTCTAAATGATTTAATTCAGACACAAACAACACAAATGTCTCTTTTCTGCCAGGAGAACTACCTCAACTACTGACCCATCCTCTGATAATCGCAGGCATGCAATTCACAAAAACTTAATGTTAGATGGTGTGTTTTCCATGGGACTACTTAGGTTACAAGAAATATACCTGTAGGATTTTGTAGGTGATTGGGCTTCTCCATTTTTGTCCCACTGAAATGCATTGTAGTTGTAAGGAAATGCCGCTTTTTGTGTGGTCACCCCCGAAGTTTTTGGACTAATACTGTTGGTTATTTGACTCATCGAGACCTGCTAACTAGACCTCAGTGTAAGTGTCCTGACCCTAAAGTGCATGTTGAATTTGCTGGGCCCAATTGGAAATGACTAACTTACCTGTGCGTGCCTAGTGTAGGTACCCAGGGCATGTAAATTTGAGGGGCATCCCAGGGGTTGCAGTACTGGTTGTGCCACCCTGGAGGTCCTCCCTGTACAACGAGTCTCCCAGTCCACCACTGCAGACTGGTAGAGCAGTCGTACACTGCTGGCCCGATTTTGCAATGAAAAGGCAGTGACAAAGTCTCCCCTTCCCTTGTGCATCTGTGTTGCACCCCTCTGGCAGGTGTATCGAGTCCACAGGGCAGGGGACAACATATGACACAGGCAGGACATACAATTTACATGTTTTGACAGTAAAAATGCAAATCTGCCATTGGCATTTGGGCTTGGTCGCCCAATAGGCACATGAAGGATTAACACTGACCCCTCACCTGTGCTAAGTCCTGAACAATGCAACCAAAGTATGCACTCAGGGGTATTAAACAACGCGCCACATTAAGCTCAACTTGTACCTCGAGTCAAAATGAATGTAACTTGTTGCCTTTAAAGCTCCTGCGCCTTCCCGGGCACACATAGAGCCTGTTCCACGAGGCAGCCTTCTGCCCTCCCGGAGAGACGTGCCAATGACTCCCAAGAAGAGAAACAATGAGGGATTGCAGGCCAGGGAGGTGTTAACGCCGTCCTGGAGGAAGGCACCTGGGCGTTGGCCCCAAAAGGCAGGCTTCAAAGGGGAAGCCGCCTTTGAAGGGCAAATATGTCACACTAGGGTGGAAGGCTGCCCAACTGTTTATGCAGACAGGCTGGCACAGGGAGCAGAGAGGAGAAACCAGCTGCCAAACCAGTTTACCCGGGGGCATGAAGCCCAGAGGTAGCCACACCCCAGGGGTGGGGCAGTGAGGTCCACATGACGAGAAAGGGGTCTCGCCATCTTGGGAGTGGGCAGAAGGGTGTATCCTGGGATACGTAGGTGCCACACTCCATAGGAAGGGGTCACCAGGTGGGAGGGAGCCTGGTAGCCGATTGGCTACCAACCATATCCTGCCCCAGTGGCATTTTCCAAGCATAAAGAGGGCACCCCTGGCACCCCGACCTCATATCTCAACAGACCTGGAAGGAGGACCGAAGAAGGACTGCCCTGCTGCACCAAGGGACCAGCAAAGAGAAGCTGCACCGCCAATGACTGCACCTGCTGCACCTGGTAGCTAGTGAAGTGAGAGACTGTGCCTGCCATGTCTTGCTTAAGGAGAAGTTATCTCCAGAGCCCAGCAAAGCCTAGCGGCTCCAAGGGCCAGCCGACTGGCCTGCTGTTCACAGCACAGGAACACAACAGCTGAAGAAGCCTGCTCGGGCATGTTCATAGCACAAACTCTTCAAGCTGCTGCCACCGTGGTCATGCAGCACCTGGGATCAAGACCCGACGCACAGAGTTGCACCAGGAGTCCCTGATCCCAGGAGTGCTGTCAGAGAGCTGCTGGGACCCTCAGAGGATGAGCTGTTGACTCAGCAAGGATTGGCCGGTGACTGCGACACCGGGTGGCTGGTAGTCCAGTGGCGACTGGACTTCTGGCAGCCTGGAGAGGACTTAATAGGAAGTTAACTCTGTAACCAGGACCTCCTCATCCAGTTCAGGGGCCAAGGAGTATTTGCAGGAAGACCCCGATTGACCTCATTGCATCCACAGCATCCTTGGAGCATCTTGAGCATCCTTCATCCCTTGCATCAGGACCACTCCATAGGAATCCATTGCAACGCAGATAAAGTGCCTGGAACTGCTCAAAGACTGCTCTTCTGTGGAGGTAACTGTTTCTGAGGGCCTTGCTGGTACGCCTGACTAACTCCCTGCTGGAGTTGGTTGCCTCAAGTAACTCTACCAGACCGCATTGACACTTGCCCAAGTTTTCCTTGAAAAAGTTTCTAAGTGTATTGAATTTGCCAATGCTTGTTTGCGGCTGAGTGAAAATGCTTTGATTTATTATTTCTTGAAATTCCCTATCTCCAGAGCCCTCTGGTAGATCTTTTTGTTGTGGTACTTACATTTATATAAAAATTAAGTCAATTTTTATAAATTGGTGTCAGATTTCTTGAGTGTCATGTCGATTTCTTCTTCAATTGTTTTGGTGCTGTTTAATCGCTTTACACTTGTTCCTCTGTGTAAGTCTTGCTGCTCCGAGCCACAACTATCCAGGATTGAGCCGAGGGCTCGACAGACGAAATCTACTGAATCTAAAGGGGTTGGTAAGTGTATTACACGTCGAGGTCACACAACCATACCATATAATTTACCCCATTTCCTCACAGTGGTGAATACTTGTTTTTAAGGGTCAGAAAAAGGATCACAAATAAAGGGTGACAACATATTTTAGTCACAATATAAGTCATTTGTTGTGGTATCATCATAATTTCAGGAATTGTGAGTTCTAAAGTGATTTTACTGTGGAAAAAATTCTGACCCTGTGCCGGGATTTGATGAACCATGTTTCTGAGAAAAAAGGTTTTCTCTTATGACTTTCTCAAGAAAATTATTAAAGATGCTCCAGTTGGTAACATGAGGACACACTTTCTATAAACTGACAACTACCTTCCTCAGCATATGAGAATAAAGTCTGATATTTTGAGTACTTCCAACAGCAGCAGCAGCCTGTCAGTGGTGTCTTAAGTATTATACTGCAGCCCCAACAGACACTTCTAATGAGCACTAACGTTTTATAATAATGACAAAGTGAGGCACTCCTGAGTGCGATGACACTGGAATCTTCTCTGTAGACTGGAAAGCATTTTCCATGGAGGATGGAAGCAGTCAAAAAACAAAGTGAGGGGGTTCATTTGGTCACAGAAATTATGGTTAGTTCTCTAGAAAGCTAAAATAAGAACTCATTTTGTATAAATTCTCAAATATCTTCCTTATCCATGCCAGAAAAGACATCTTGCACGCTGAATGTAAAATGCACTTCCGACACCAGTAGCAGCCTTTCAATACCCCCCATACTGTAGCTTCACTCCAGAGTTCTAATGTACAACTAGAGCGCTAACATTCTGTATTCAAGACAAAAGTGAGGAACTCCTGAACGCCATTTTGTTGGAATAGGAGCTATGGAGCTATGGAGCAGGTTGAATTAAATGCGCATGAGATGTTAATGTAGGCATGGAACCAGCTGGGCTACAAAAAATGTTCAGGGAAGTATGAGCATTTGTTCACATGTCATAATATTATTTTAAAGTGGCTAAAACAGTTCATTAGAGAGATTGCACACACTTATTGCCACTTTTTCCACGCTTATGCCAATGATGCCCTGCTGCCTCTTCCCTTGAGATTGGATTTTAAACCCCACTCCAAAGCTCTGACCAGTTCATTTGACAGAAGAATTTAGCACCTGGAGGAGAAGAAGATGTCTCTCATTAATTAAATGCCAGTAAGACCAGGCCGACGGTGGTTGGTTCCTATGCACCTATTACAACCCAGCGAGTCAAACTACCAGGGAATCTAGTTCATTCTGAAATCTGCCTCTTCTGAGTTGTGAAACCGTTGGGAGCACTGCTTTATTTCACCTGGTGTCTGCCAGTGCTCGGCTCTGGCACTTCTTTCCAGCCTCCAGCACTTATGTTTTTTACAGCCACGTGGTAGTGTGTAAGCACTCAGCTCACCACATGGTGGTGTGGTGTGTGCTCAGCAGTGATTCTCCAATAGTCCTGGCCCCACTGCCTCATAATGACATCAAGTGGGACAGAAGTTGGTGGGGTTGGGGCGGGTGGAGAGGTAAATGGATGCATGACACAGTTCTCGCCCGTAAGAAACCTGGGGGGGAGGTACCATGCATCTTTCACCTTCTTCCAGAAGGGTCAAGAGCTCTTCCTGCCCTCCACCAATCACTTCCTGGCCTTTAGCAACTTCTCAACTTTGACACACGACCCCCAGTAAGGAGAAAAAAGGCCGATAGTGCAATACCAGTTGTTTCCTCTCCAAGACCACACCGCCACAGAAGGGAGGAGGTGCCTGTGTACAAATGGCATGGAAGTTCTGTTCTGCTGTTTACAGGATTCAGGGTTTTGCTGCAGCGCTGAATCCTAGCCTTCGCAGCACAGGGCACACTTGCTGCTGAGTGCTCCAAAAACACTCTCCTTCTTGGATCTGGGTCGCTGTAGCAGGTCCAGTGACACTGGAGCGCAGGGTGTGAGGCGCACTGAATGTCTTTGCCTACCTACCCAGCCAGGGGAGGAAGAGGTGGCCCATTTTTACTGCTTGCATTAGGGGCCATCCTTCGTGGGATCTTTTGCAGGTGAGCTGGAGAAGGGAGCATTGGAAACACCACTGGTGGTATTCTGCCCAAACATTACCGGCTCCTCTTTGTAGGCTCGGCATGACCGTGCAGCTGTTTGCAAGGCCTATTGTTACCAGTTCTTTAAAATATTCATAGAGTGGAGTGTGCTATGGCTACACCCACAAGTGTATTGCCCTCTCACCTCATGTTATTGGATGTTTGATGTGTCATTCCAATCCCTATGGTGTTCTTGCATTGCAAAGTATGGCGGACTATTTTACATCTCAGAAGTGCATTAAAGCATCACACTTAAAATTCTGTTTTTCGCAGGTGAACTCTATACAGAAAGCAATCTTTGTTTGTTTTGTTTTTCCATTGCAGCAGTTTTTTAAAAATATTTTAGTCAGGACTCACCATGCACGCCAGCCTATTGTCTTTCCCAATGCTTGTTTTATCTGCAGGTCCTGTGACTGATGCATTTAGTGGTCCGTAATACTTTCCTATCTGCAAGATCTGTGGGATTTAGTGTGTCTATAGTCTTTTATACAAGTAACTTTCCCTTCAAGGACTTTACATTTAGGCCTTGATTACAACCCCCCATTTATTCAGAGGGGGCTGGTAACTCTAGTCACGGACCACACTGAGGTACAAGGTCTGTGGTAAACTCGTAGGTCTGTCGTCTTTTACCTGGAGACTTCGGTTGCTGAAAGCAGCCAACATCTCTTGGAGAACATGTAGAATTGCCAGGAGAATTGGTACCTAAATAATCAATTCCACTTGTAATTCCTCATCTCTAAGGGGACCAGCAGGACCACTTCTGAAATCCCACAGTAACTCAGCCACATAGAGCTATCGGTAGCCCCGGTATTGGCAGCTCCTCGGGCGGGGTTAGCGTGGAGGACTACTGGTGAACTCGGAATGAGGCCCTTAGGGAAGGCTCAGTATGTTTTGGCGGTCTCGCTTTCAGTACTGACAAGACGATATCTAAGGTATAGCAATATGCAAATGATTCTGACTTGACAGATTAGATTTTGCCGATTGCTCACTCTCCTCTCCCTTAGCAACAAAGCCACCTACAGACCATTTATTGCAATCTGGCATCCTCTTGTGGTCTCTTCAGGTGTTGCAGTAAGGCACGGCTCACCTCCAGTCCCCACTCACTCTCTCGTTCTATCACTCATCTCACCCCCCGCAGCGTGGATCCTGAACAATATTATATCTCCGTCCTCAACCTCAGGTCCAATATCTGCTAAAACGGACATCACTGGACATTTGTTGGCCCTTTCCACTGTCCTTTTCCATCACAGCCTTTCTCGGTGTAGTCTTCCTCGGACTGTTGTTTACCTCTCGCCCCCTCCCCTCCCTTGTCGTGTGTTTTCCTCCCTCCACTATCTGCCGAGCGCCTGTTACAAGCAGTCTGTACAAACATGAGCCGGGTCGCCACTGCCAGTATAAACAGGAGCCGGGTCGCCACTTGCAGTATAAACAGATTTCTGTTGAACACTAACACTGCCTGCTCCTGGGAAGTGTGTCCGTGGGCGAGAAATGAAGCAATGAAAACAGGGCGGGATCTCTGTGCCCTTTGGAGGCAGTAAACTGGCAGGAGCCTGCAGAGACAGAAGCTGGCACTGAAGTCCTCTCAACGGAAGTGAAACAGGAGGTCGCCCAGGACGCCCCAAGTATGAGGGGGGAAATCAAATATAAACAAATAAAAATAACAGCAATTATCAGCCAAATCAGGATTACAAGTTTTCCCACTGCACTTTTGATACTTTTTTAGGTCTCGCCTAGCGACGCAGCGCATGCGCTGATCGCTTGCGAGATCTATTGTTGTCGATTTAGCTTCCGAAGCGGGGACAGATGTGCACGCGCCCGGACAGGCGATGTGCACGTGTACGGCTTGCGGCGTTTGAGCACAACGCGCGCATGGCGCGCTTTCACTTTCCTAGTTAGTTTCAGTGTTGTGCTTTACTTTGTACCCATCCCCCTCCCGTTGTTCGTGTTCTCCTTCCTCCCGCCCCCTCCCGTTGTCCGCGCGCGTTCCGTGTTGTGCTTTACTTTGTTACCACCCCCCTCCCGTTGTCCGTGTTCTCCTTCCTCGCGTTGTCCGCGCGCGTTCCATTTATTCCCGAACCCCTCCAGTGGTCTGTGTTTTCCATGCTCACGCCCCCCTCCCGTTGTCCAAGTTCCCTTTCTTTCTGCCCCCCTCTCTGCGCTTGAGATCCTGTTAGGTTGTGACGGCAGCAACGCAGCTCAGAACGGCGCTGCTTCGGTCTGCTGAAGCCGAGCCTGGCCCTGGACAGATTCCCCTCTCCTTCAGTGGGTAAACTATTTTGCAGGGGCTCCGGAGCAGCAGTGCTTGGAGGGAAAGCGGAGCAGAGAGGCGCTGCATGGAATCTGAGTGCCTGGGGCACGCAGGGGAGCCCGCTCGGCGCTACGTGAGTCCTTCTGTTTATTCTATCTCTTCCCCTCCTCTGTGTGTCTTTTCATCTTTCTCCTCCAATCATATCCTCTCCTCTGGTCTCTACTCTCTGTTCCATCCCTCCTACGTTTATCTCCCACCCTGCTCAACCCTGTGCCTTTCCCTCGCTCCTTCCTCTGTCTTTATCTTCACCCCACCGAGCCCTCATTTGTATTTTTTTTCTTTCTCTCCGTCTTCCCACTCTCTCCTTTTAGTCTCACTCCAGTCACGCTCTTCCTCCTTTTTGTCCCTCTCTCTTGCCCTAGCACTGCCTTCTCTCTTCCACCCTCACTGATGCTGAATTCATTTCATATATGGTGATTTGGCCTCTTGTAATGTGAAAAGCTCTCTGTTACTCAGTGCCCCGTATGTATGACCTTTTTATGCTAGTCCAGGCTTTTTAACCAACACCACGTTGCATAAATGGACTTGCACACTCACTTTTCCAATTAGTACAGTTACAAAGCTCAGTGTTCAAAGTGATGCGGGTTAAAATGCCTTGCTCAGGCTGGGTGAAGGCACGACACAGCGCCTTGGCAGCCACGTGTCGATCTAAGCAGTTCACCTGGTGTGAGAGAAGCCAGCACAGAACAATCTCTAGGCTGGGGTCACAGGGTTCCTGCAGCCGTCCAGGGTCACCTTCTTACATGCTGAGAGTGAGAGAGCAGCTGCGGTGACGTACTTCCCATTTGGTGGTGATGATGAGGCCATCTTTCAGGGCTGTATGTACACAGACTGGTGGGGAGGGGGGCAGGGGTGGGGTTTGCACAGCAGGAAAGAGGCAGTCGACACCTCTGCTGAGCAGCGGAGCATGTACATGACCCAGGACATCTGCTTCTGAGCACTGCCATCAGACAAGGGGGCCAGACCATCGACTGAGAGGGGGACAACATAGGCAGACATCCTGATGTCATGGAGAGTTGTCTGAGCCAGAACAGACCTAACTTCGCTACAGCAGATCCTGGTGTGAAGAGTGAAATAAACTATGGATGGATGGTGTGTGCTTTTGTGCCCTGTGACCCCTGGTAGCAAACGAGTCACAAAACAGCATGAAGAAAGGAGGGGGCATGCAGACCAGGGAATATACAGGCTGTTGTCTCCTCTGGCAGGAAGCACTGTGTGATTCCAGACATGCAGATTAATACATTCTTCGAATTGTGCAAAGATCAATGTTCCTCCAGGTGTTCATGGGGTGGGGAATAGGTTTCCTCGTATTTCTCCCTTGTTTGGATCCTGGGCTTTTCTCCTGATTGCATAAAAGGTGACCCTGGAGAGATTATTGACTTGTATACAGTGATTTGTGCTGGGCCCAGCTGTTGTTGTGGTTTCCTACACCTGGCAGTCTGGTGTGTCAGGAGTCTGTGAACTCTTCCCACTAACTGGTCCTTGTGAACTAAATTCTTCCTAAACGTTTTCCAGGGTGCTGCATAACAAGGCTAACCTTTTTAAAACATACATAGATCTAGTACAGCCACAAAGCATGCTTGCTCATTTGTCTGTGAGCGGTGGCCAGCTTAACTTGGGGTGGGGTAGTAGGGACATGCTCACCGCTGAGACGAGGTAGGCCCTGAAGACTGTGGGTGAAGACTTAGAGGAGATAAGTTGGGAGGGACTGAGTTGTCTTTCACTTAACTCCATGGTCTGGTGGCTGGCCGGTGGTAGCTCAGAACGAGGGCAGCACGCTCTTATGCCTGTGCTGGGAGAAGTGCACTTGCGCACCAGTGCTGTTACACTAAATTCCAGCAGAGGGTCCAGCCAGCTCCAGGATAACATTTGATGATTGATGGGAGAGGTTTGGACGGTGAGCACACAATGATGTCAAAGCTCAACAAGCATTGGAAATGCAATAGGTCTCGCCTTTGTTCAAGTTAAAGCAATTTGCTTTGCTAATGGTATTGTTTTATATCTTTGTATTAATCAGTGTATGTTTGTGATATGTTGTGATTTTATGTTTTTAGAATTGTATTTGTTAGCTGTATAGTAGTTTAACCCCTTCGATGCGCGTGACGAGCTCAGCTCGTCATGCTGCGCGGTAGCGCTGTGCGCATGACGAGCTGAGCTCGTCACAACCACACCCGCGATCGGAATGTCCAGCACACGAGCGGAATTCCGATCGCGGTCAAGGGGTTAAAGCATAGTTTAGTAGGAGAGGAGCAGCGCTTAGGATTTGGGAAGGAGAATTATTAGAAGAATAGCATGAGGGTTAATGAAGTATAGTGAGCATTAGAATACTATGTGCCAGAAGAAAGGTGCGCGGGTATTAAATAGGGAGAAGGAATGAAGTGTGGAGGAGTTTAGTGTTGTTTTGAATGTAGGAAAGTGTGGAGAGCAGTATGAGGTACATTGCCATTGTAAATGGCTGTGCTTTTTATTTATGTTTTTAGAAACCAAAACATAAATAAAAGGCATTGCCATTTACAATGCAACAGGTCGCGCAAGTACACGATTTTGCGCTATTGCCATTGTAAATGACTGTGCTTTTTATTTATGTTTTTAAAAACCAAAACATAAATAAAAGGCATTGCCATGTACAATGCAACAGGTCGCGCAAGTACACGATTTTGCGCTATTGCACGATTTTGCGCTATTGCCATTGTAAATGACTGTGCTTTTTATTTATGTTTTTAAAAACCAAAACATAAATAAAAGGCATTGCCATGTACAATGCAACAGGTCGCGCAAGTACACGATTTTGCGCTATTGCCATTGTACATGGCAATGCCTTTTATTTATGTTTTGGTTTTTAAAAACATAAATAAAAGCACAGCCATTTACAATGGCAATGTACCTCCTACTGCTCTCCACACTTTCCTACATTCAAAACAACACTAAACTCATCCACACTTCATTCCTTCTCCCTATTTAATACCCGCGCACCTTTCTTCTGGCACATAGTATTCTAATCCTCACTATACTTCATTAACCCTCATGCTATTCTCCCAATAATTCTCCTTCCCAAATCTTGAGCGCTGCTCCTCTCCTACTAAACTATGCTTTAAACTACTACACAGCTAACAAATACAATTCTAAAAACATAAAATCACAACATATCACAAACATACACTGATTAATACAAAGATATAAAACAATACCATTAGCAAAGCAAATTGCTTTAACTTGAACAAAGGCGAGACCTATTGCATTTCCAATGCTTGTTCTCTCTGTGGACATCTGCCAGGAACAAAAATAGCAAATAGTGCGAATAAAAAGAGCATGAGCAAGAGGAACACATGCATGATTGGTGCACAAGCACCAATTCATGCATTTATTTCACCATTTCCAAGTCCTGATGGGCAGGTAATACAGCAATGCGCAATGACTGCCGCCAGTGTCGGTAACTCCGGGTGCGCTATTAGAAAATCGGTTCCAATGCAGTCATCAGTGGAGCAATACCTATATCCCCCTGACTATATCCTATAACCAGGACCCTCTCTTGTTTGTCTTTGTGTGTCTCGCTGGTAAACTTTATTAGCATGGTCGTCTGCGGGACCTGGGGTTTGTCATAGTCGGAGTACATTATTGTTCACTCCCAAACAGAGTGTGTGGAAAGTAGGGGTGTGCGAAACTTGTATGATTTATTGTAGCGGAATTACTCAAATTTACAGTAAAATCATGCGAAACTATGTGTAATTAGGGGAAATTCATCTCACACTCAAAGAATTACCCAAACATTCGGTTTGGGTAAAAATCCAACGTGAAAATTTAATTTTGAGGTGATTTCCAGCTGCTCGAATATCAAAACACTGCTGCTTTGTAGTTTGTGCTCAAATATTCCCCAAACGGTACATCACCTGTTCACATTCCTCCCTGAAATGACTCAATGTGGTATAAAGGTGTAATGTTGGTAATTTCGCGTAAATTTTGTTATGACAAATTACCAAAATGACACCAATTAAGCCGGCGTAATTACAATTTCACCCGGCCCTAGTGGAAAGAAAAGGGTAAATAACACTGTTATGCGCATTAGACAGAGGCCCTCCTGCAGGAAAATCCACACCATTAATGAGGGTTTTCACTCCAAAACTTGTGCAAATGCATCTTTTCCCTGGGTCACACTCACTTTTATCTCCAGGCATTCTGAACACGCACAGCTGTTCGGGGTTAGCGTGGTGCAGCCGTGCAGCGCTTCTGCAAGGCTGGAGTGCCATGTGCGCCGCCCTTTGGACTACACACAGGCACATCACGGCCGGAGGCACCCCTGGCTCCTGGGGCTGCTGGACCTGTCAGCAGTTTCTGACCCCCTCGACCAACCCCTCCCCCTCTACAAGCGTCCCTCAGACTATCTTCCAGAGGCCCTCGACCACCCCCTCCCCCTCTACAAGCGTCCCTCAGTCTATCTTCCAGAGGCCCTCGACCACCCCTCCCCCTCTACAAGCGTCCCTCAGACCATCTTCCAGAGGCCCTCGACCACCCCCTCCCCTCTACAAGCATCCCTCAGACTATCTTCCAGAGGCCCTCGACCACCCCCTCCCCCTCTACAAGCGTTCCTCAGACTATCTTCCAGAGGCCCTCGACCACCCCTCGCCCTCTACAAGCGTCCCTCAGACTATCTTCCAGAGGCCCTCGACCACCCCCTCCCCCTCTACAAGCGTCCCTCAGACTATCTTCCAGAGGCCCTCGACCACCCCCTACCCCTCTACAAGCGTCCCTCAGACTATCTTCCAGAGGCCCTCGACCACCCTCTCCTCCTCTACAAGCGTCCCTCAGACCATCTTCCAGAGGCCCTCGACCACCCCCTCCTCCTCTACAAGCGTCCCTCAGACTATCTTCCAGAGGCCCTCGACCACCCCCTCCTCCTCTACAAGCGTCCCTCAGACTATCTTCCAGAGGCCCTCGACCACCCCCTCCTCCTCTACAAGCGTCCCTCAGACTATCTTCCAGAGGCCCTCGACCACCCCCTTCCCCTCTACAAGCGTCCCTCAGACTATCTTCAAGGCCCTTGACCACCCCCTTCCCCTCTACAAGCGTCCCTCAGATTATCTTCCAGAGGCCCTCGACCACCCTCTCCTCCTCTACAAGCGTCCCTCAGTCTATCTTCCAGTGGCCCTCGACCACCCTCTCCTCCTCTACAAGCGTCCCTCAGACTATCTTCCAGAGGCCCTCGACCACCCTCTCCTCCTCTACAAGCGTCCCTCAGACTATCTTCCAGAGGCCCTCGACCACCCTCTCCTCCTCTACAAGCGTCCCTCAGACTGTCTTCCAGAGGCCCTCCTCTTTATCCTGTGGCCATCAGAAACTGGTCCAAATCAAGCCCTCCAGATCCTACAGACGTGGAGGTCGTACAAGACTCCACCCTTCCACCCATTATCTGTAATGTTTACATGCAGCCCATGGGCGCCTGCGGCCTCTCCAGGCATTACAGTCTGTCAATATCCTAAAAACAACCAGCTCCCCCAGTGGACATCTGCCCAAGTCATGCCTCGCAACAGCCCCATCCAATCCCAGACATCAGCTGCACACCTCACAAGAAATCTGACAACAACTGACTTGTTTCTCCTTCATGGATGAATGAACCCAAACTGAATTCAGTCCTGGCTCTGGTACACGTGCCTCAAGGCTTTCACCCCCAGACTCCGACCTCTCATTCAAGATCCTCATGGAAACCAAAATCAGCCCTGGGAAAAATCTTCCAATCAGCCCCACACAGCAGGAGGTTGTAAGTATGAGTGTCAAGAGAAACAGGTGGGGTCATGGCAGCCCACCCTGCTCTGAAAGCAGCCCCTTCGCCTGCAGCCGACAGAGGAAATCCCTGAATGGCAGAATGGCCAGTGCGTCTCTGCCTGTGACCAGGAAGGCACAGAGATTGGAGCAGCCAAGGCTTTTATATAAAGCGTCACCTTTCCTGGCACAAAGAGGCCCCCTGGTAAACCTCTTGTGCTCGCAAAGAGTGATGCGGCAAAGGTCCAGTTAGATGCTGGAACAGGGTTCACACTCATCCTCGTGATGGCAGCCAGTGACACTGCTGCCTGCCTGATCACTGGACGCGTGACCACATTACCCGATCCTCACTGACCGCACTGACTCCGTCTGCCAGCACTTGCAGTGCCTATACTCACCTAGTAAAATTGTTATGCCTCTGCAGAGAAGTGTTGATACTCTCCCATTAAAAGTAATACACCCCTGCCGAGAAGTGTTAAAACTCTCCCACTAAAAGTAATACACCCCTGCTGAGAAGTGTTAAAACTCTCCCACTAAAAGTAATACACCCCTGCCGAGAAGTCTTGATACTCTCCCACTAAAAGTAATACACCCCTGCCGAGAAGTCTTGATACTCTCCCACTAAAAGTAATACCCCCTGCCGAGAAGTCTTGATACTCTCCCACTAAAAGTAATACACCCCTGCCGAGAAGAATTAAAACTCTCCCACTAAAAGTAATACCCCCTGCAGAGAAGTCTTGATACTCTCACACTAAAAGTAATACACCCCTGCCGAGAAGTGTTAAAACTCTCCCACTAAAAGTAATACACCCCTGCCAAGAAGTGTTGAAACTCTCCCACTAAAAGTAATACACCCTGCCGAGAAGTCTTGATACTCTCACACTAAAAGTAATACACCCTGCCGAGAAGTCTTGATACTCTCACACTAAAAGTAATACACCCCTGCCGAGAAGTATTGATACTCTCACACTAAAAGTAATACACCCCTGCAGAGAAGTGTTGAAACACTAACACTAAAAGTAATACACCCCTGCAGAGAAGTGTTAAAACTCTCCCACTAAAAGTAATACACCCCTGCCGAGAAGTGTTAAAACTCTCCCACTAAAAGTAATACACCCCTGCCGAGAAGTGTTGAAACACTAACACTAAAAGTAATACACCCGTGCCGAGAAGTGTTGAAATACTCACACTAAAAGTAATACACCCCTGCAGAGAGGTGTTGAAACTCTCCCGCTAAAAGTAATACACCCTGCCGAGAAGTCTTGATACTCTTCCATTAAAAGTAACACACCCCTGCCGAGAAGTCTTGATACTCTTCCATTAAAAGTAATACACCCCTACCGAGAAGTCCTGATAACCTCCCATTAAAAGTAATACACCCCTGCCGAGAAGTCTTGATACTCTTCCACTAAAACTAATACACCCCTGCCGAGAAGTATTGATACTCTTCCATTAAAAGTATTACACCCCTGCCGAGAAGTGTTGAAACTCTCCCCCTGCTGACAAGTGCCAGTACTACTCCATTAAAAGTACTGCACCCCAATGAGCAGTATTGGTACTCTCCCATTGAAGGTACTGCACCGCTGCTGAGAAGAACAGGTATTGCATCCCTGCTGAGCAGTGCCTGCACTCTCCCATTAAAAGTACTGCACCCCTACTGAGCAGTGCCTGCATGCTCCCATTATAAGTACTGCCCTGTTTCTGAGCTGTGCCTGCGCGCTCCCATTATAAGTACTGCCCTGTTTCTGAGCAGTGCCTGCGCACTCCCATTTATAAGTGCTGCCCTGTTTCTGATCTGTGCCTGCGCGCTCCCATTTTGAGTGCTGCCCTGTTTCTGATCAGTGCCTGCGCGCTCCCATTATGAGTGCTGCCCAATTTCTGATCAGTGCCCGCGCGCTCCCATTATGAGTGCTGCCCTGTTTCTGATCAGTGCCTGTGCGCTCCCATTATATGAGTACTGCCCTGTTTCTGATCAGTGCCTGCGCGCTCCCATTATATGAGTACTGCCCTGTTTCTGATCAGTGCCTGCGCGCTCCCATTATGTGCGCTACCCTGTTTCTGAGCAGTGCCTGCGCGCTCCCATTATGTGCGCTGCCCTGTTTCTGAGCAGTGCCTGCACGCTCCCATTATGTGCGCTGCCCTGTTTCTGAGCAGTGCCTGCGCACTCCCATTATGTGCGCTGCCCTGTTTCTGAGCAGTGCCTGCGCGCTCCCATTATGTGCGCTACCTTGTTTCTGAGCAGTGCCTGCGTGCTCCCATTATGTGCACTGCCCTGTTTCTGAGCAGTGCCTGCACGCTCCCATTATGTGCGCTGCCCTGTTTCTGAGCAGTCCCTGCAAGCTCCCATTATGTGCGCTGCCCTGTTTCTGAGCAGTGCCTGCACGCTCCCATGATGAGCGCAGCCCTGTTTCTGAGCAGTGCCTGCACGCTCCCATTATAAGTCCTGCCCTGTTTCTGAGCAGTGCCTGCGCGCTCCCATTATGAGTCCTGCCCTGTTTCTGAGCAGTGCCTGCACGGTCGCATTATAAATCCTGCCCTGTTTCTGAGCAGTGCCTGAGCGCTCCCATTATGAGTGCTGCCCTGTCTCTGAGCTGTGCCTGCGCGCTCCCATTATGAGTCCTGCCCTGTCTCTGAGCCGTGCCTGCGCGCTCCCATTATGAGTCCTGCCCTGTCTCTGAGCCGTGCCTGCACGCTCCCATTATGAGTGCTGCCCTGTCTCTGAGCAGTGCCCGCACGCTCCCATTATGAGCACTGCCCTGTCTCTGAGCAGCGCCCGCACGCTCCCATTATGAGCACTGCCCTGTCTCTGAGCAGTGCCCGCACGCTCCCTTTCATGTGAAAGAAATGCAGGTCCGCTTTGCTCATTTAATTCACTGTGAAAGATCAGGCCGCAGTCTCAAAGGCCGGGTGAAAATCCAGAGGCCCAACCAGAAAGGACCCAAAACAGGAAGGTCCTGCTTTTCGCCCACTGTCTGGGGTGACACCCCCACGCCTAAGACCGTCCCCAACTCTCCTCCAGGACAGGAGGGGTCTATAGGCGTCCCTGGTCTTGACTCAGCATCACCCTTCCGAGAACCCCCACCCACAGCTCACTTCTATTATCCATGAACACTGACCACCCAACACCTAGAAGGTAACACGGCGCCTGCGGAAGAATCCTGGGGCCCTTGTTTTGTTATGTTATATTTATATGTAGAGCGCACTAATCACCCGAGAGGGTATCCAGGCGCTTCTGACCCTTTACATGTCTACTATGCTGAGCACCTGCATTGTAATTGCAAAACTGCAGCCCAGCCGTCAGTGATGTTGGAACAAGTTTCAGAGTGGGGGTGCCGCCATCAATGTTACATCACTGAACTCATGGGGACTCTGAAAAATCCAAGCGTCACACAGAGAGCAAGTGTTGCAAAGGAGCCACGCCCACTCAGCAGGACAGGTGAGGGTGTGGCATGGAACTGGTGGTGCGTTTAGGAGCACGTTGTCACAAATGTACCACTAAAGCATGATGTGGTAACACACTTTCCTTTACAAACAGCACTTTTTCCATTGAAATGGCCACTAAATTTGCACAGACGCACAGTTTTACTGCTAAAACTATAACAAGTGCACAAACAATAATGTGTAGAAATTGTGTTTCATTGAATATTTGTCATTTGCGCATCACTAAATAAAGGGTCATGATTTGTTTGTATCCTATTGAAATATTTGTTTCCATCACATTTCAGAATTAGAAAAACAAGTGTTCCTTTGTGCTTTTCTAACAGTTTATTTATTTTGAAATATTTGTACAGATAATTTTTTGGTATTTAAATGTTGAATGTTTGAAGAAAATGACACTCTTCAGCCTCTCCTTTCACACCAGCAAGACTGTCTCATAGTTCACTTCACAAAATCCTCTCACTTTGCAGTCACAGAAAGAAAAGTAAACAACATCTCAACAGTAAAAGAAACAAGCATTTGCAATGCAATAGGTCTCGCATTAGTGAAAGTTTGAGCTATTGGCGTTGCTAATATTAATGGAACGGCAATAGCTCATACTTTCAGTAATGCTTTGCTGAAGTCATCGACGCCATATCATTGCGCTGTGACACTCTTATAAACATGTTCCAAGTAACAAGAACTTACTAAGATAAAGGGTGCCCAATTTGCTTTCACACACCTTATGTAATAAAAAATATTTTTTTCTAAAGGATCGTGCCCTTTTTACACAACACTAAAACCATTCAGTATTAATGTATTATAATAAAAGTGCTACAGTACTCATTTCGCCAACCTCCGTATGATGAAACGCAGAGTCAGCGATCACACACCATACAGGACCCCTTATTGGTGATCCGCAGGAGCTGGGAAAGGTATTTAGGCTGAGACTTGACACATTAGGAATGAGTGTCAAGGGCACTTCTTCACCCGTGCAAAGTTTCCCACAATGCCACATTTCAATACATCCAACACAATATCGAGGCTTCACAGAATATTTGGATGTGCTTTGTATTGTTAGTGGTGTCAAGAACCAGATTCGTATATGGCACATATGTAATGCCCCACTATATTGTGGCATTAGGTCTTGGACGCGCTGGCTGTCATTACAGGTCATGTCGACCTCTATACCATGGCGAGTGGAGTCTTGGCAGCGCCACAAATCGCTTCATAGACATGGCAATGCTGATGGTTCATTGATTGATTGCCATGCACTGGAAGGCCACCACGCTGCTCGGGTTGGGACACTGGCATGCAGCGACACTTAAGTGGGGTAGGGCCGAATCGGTAGCACTAAGGCAGTAAGAGGCTCAAGGGCTGCGCAAGATCCCCGTAGCAGCAGACTGGGAAAGCTTGTTGGAAGAATTACAGGAGGAGCTCCCTGCGCGAGAGTGAGGTGCCTACCCTTCTGATAAAAGGCGCCGCGCTAAGAGGCTGGCTGAGCTCCAGATGGAATGTTGTATGTGGTTCCCCTTGGGGCATGACAGGAGGGCGGTGGGAGTACTACAAGGGTTTTATTTGAGGCACATCGGTGACTCCTTTCGGGATGGAGTGCTACACAGCTTGGAACAGGTGCATGTGCAGGAGGACACACACTTTGATAGCTTTGTTTCAGTATTTTAGGGCGCATCACATGATGCTTCGGTTATTAGGGGAAGGTTTGAAGGAACCTCTATCGTTGCCGGCCCTGACTTATCTGCTGCAACTCACCAAAGCCTCAATGTGAAACTGTACGCAAGCTCCCAAGACACGGGGCTGCCAGGAGACACTAAAGATAGGCTAGAATGGCAAAAGGAGTTTGGTATAGTTATCAATGATAAGCAATGGACTTATTGCTCTTCTGTTGTCAAAACGATATTCCTGAACAGCCGGCACCGGCTGATACATTTTAAAATATCTTAACAGAGTGTATTACACTCCAGCCCACCTATTACACTATGGGTTAAGGGACACATTGTGCTGCCTTAAATGCGGAGAAAGGGCAGGCTTTGCTCATCCCCAGGCAGAACCATGCCACATATGGCACTATTGGGATGCTATATTGGGAGAGCTGAGTGAGATAACGGGTGAACCTATTGAGCCTTCTCCCCTACTGGCGCTGCTCGGCTACAACAGGGGCATCCTGAAGACTGTACGACATCTGGTGGCATTGAAACTGTTGCTGGAGAAGCATAAAAAAGCACTGCAATGGGCGTACGGACTACTGCTGACGATACAGGAATGGCATCTGGACAGGACATATTGTAACACTCAATCCAATGCATACCATGACCTAATGCCAATCTGAAGCCGTCTGAAGGACATCTGGAGACCCTATCAGGCATACCGGATTCGGACAGAGAATACGGAGACCAACAGCACTGGAAATGGCGCTGTGGTGATGAGTGGAGCTGCTTTGGAATGGATGCCATTAACTCCTGTGAAGCTCATGGTGTGTGTGGGGGCGGCTTGTGGAGTTGCTGGGGGTCAGTGAGCGATGTTGTATATACTGCGCCCCAGATTGGAAATATCGGGAGTGTGTATCCAGTATCCCCACCTGGTATGATGTGGAGGTATTGAGTCACGGAGTGTGTGTGGCCGCGCTGAAATGTTCCAAGATATATTATGCTGAACCCCTGAATGTGTACCCACTAGACATGTAGCTTTAACTGCCTTAATGTGCTCTGTGCGTGCAAAGTTTGACACATGTCATTGCATTTTGTATGGTTGTCACAAATGAAAATAAAGTTTAAAAAAAAGTCTCAATACATTCAAAGAATCCCATCAAGCAAAAGATGCAAACTAGATGCAATGAGTGTAAGAAGTTGGTTGCAGTAATACAAACGAGCAGCCCACCTCTCTTTCCTTCTTTCATTTAGTTGCTTCCCTGTGAAATGGATCCAAAACAAACAAACCCGCGAGTGGTGCGTGCGCGCGCGCCACAGCGAGACATGTGGTTTCAATTATCGCGTCCGTGTCTGGGCACGATAATTGAAACCACATGGCAGCGGTGCGCGTAACAGACACCAATAGGCCATGGGCGGAGCAATGCGCCCGCCTTTGGCCAATTGCGTGCTGTCTTTGATAAAAAGACGCACGCAAAGGCCAATCGCGTGGCCCAAAAGGAAAAGCACACGCACGAGCGTGTGCTTTTCCTAGGTCCGTTTTCAAACCCCCTACATGAGCCCGCGTGTAGGAGATGCGAGGCGGGAGCCCACCCCGCAGAGGGAAGTCCGGCGGGAGCCCACCCCGCAGAGGGAAGTCCGGCGGGAGCCCACCCCGCCTTCGTGAATGCCGCATGGTGCGGCCGGAGCAGGATTTCAGGCGGGGCTCCTGTGAGCAAGACGGAGCCCCGCGTGTTGCTGCGCCAGTGACCGGGTGAAGAGGCGAGTCCCCCCTGCCATCGAGGAGACCAGCCGGGGAGCAGCGCAGAGTCCCCACAAGAGCCGGTGAGTGGGTTTGAGCGGGACGCATGCTGGACGTGCCCACCGGCCGGCTGATATACATGCAGCAGACAAAGGGCGCCGAGCCTGGACAGGACATGTGCACGCGTATGGTGCGAGCAAGAGTTGTGATAACGCCGCGAGCCGCACGCGTGCACATCTCCTGTCTGTTAAGCTTTGGCACAGACAGTCGATGTGCACGCGTACGGCTTGCGGCGTTATTACAACTCGTGCTCGCACCATACGCGTGCACATCTCCTGTCCAGGACTTGCCATACGCGTGCACATGTCCTGTCCCCCTTCGCAAAGCAAGTCAGCAACAATAGATCTCGCCTAGGCGAGCAGCGCATGGTGCTGCATCGCTAGGCGAGACCTAAAAACAGCACTTTGTCTGAAAACTAGACTGACATTTGACCTCCGTCTTTGAACACACAGCAAAGGCGACAGGATAAAAACTAAATGTAAAGTCCTCTTTAATGCTTATTCACCTTCTGAACTCCAGCATGGCTATCTTGGGGGTGCAGCGGAATCCCCCGCACCCCTACTTCCAAAGCCTAAGACAGTTGTGGGGTCCCATGCTTACCACACTTTTCTGTAGCTCCTTCTCTACTACGGCTCTCTGCTGCCCCCTGGGGGTAGGTTCTCGCTTACAAATACTATATATTAAGTCATGTGTTGTGGGGTCCTATCTGCGCCTAGACTTATTTGTGGGAGACCAAGAGGAAGGTGCTTCTCGTGTCCGCCCTCAGCAGGGGAGACAGGCTGGTCGCTGTCTCCTAAGAGGGCCCTCGAACGTGGCAAGCTTGGCAGGCAGGAGATATAACTTGGCGAGGAGCGTTTCCTGTCTCTAAGCAGGTAGAAAGGACTGTCACTGCCTGCGGGTGGTGGTTGTGGTGTTGGTTGTCGTTGTGGTGGTGGTGGTGGTGGTGGTGGGTACAAGCAGAGCAGCCTGCTTCAGCTGACCTGACAGTAGCACAGCCAGGGCCCTTCAGGTCTCCAGGACAGGAGGCCACAGATCAGGTCACAGGAGGGGGTACCCCACTATTCTCACCTGAAGGTGGCAACAGACCACAAGATGATGAGCAGTGCCTGAGTGCCAATGCCAAGGAGTCTTCTTGCCAGATCTGGACGTCCGCTTGGCCACAGAGTCCTAACCGATGCTCTGAAGCAAAGCTTGGGTCTTTGAACATGGCTTTGTGATTGAAAAGTGCACTCTAAGCCCACCCCCTGGTGGCAGGGGGGGTGTGGAGCTTTCAGGTATCCTGTGCTTGCTGCACCCTGGGTAGGCCTGGCTCTGCCTAGGGACATGCAGGATTGTTGGACGGTGTTGTGCCAGAAACAAAGGGCAGCACAGGGAGAGCTTTGGACAAAAGGGACACTGAATAAAGATAGACTCTGTGGCCAGAACCAGGCTGAGCGTCTACACACTATGGCTGAGCCCAGACCCACCACAAACCCACTCATTCACGCCTGTCACAAAGAAAACGCAACAATCCCACCTCGTTGTGACCTACAACAGTTTAGGGATAAACTCTACACCTTTATGAAAGAGCTCAAAGGGCCATTTAATCCTTCAAGAATGAATTTTAATAACCTTACAGGCCCAGCTGCCGCATTCTTGAATTCACTAGGAGTTTGGTTGAAGACAGTAAAATCCAAAACAAAGTCCAAATATGACCTCCAGTACTTGATATAACCCTTCAGATGATGCCTTACTAGTGACGTGTACCGAGGCAGTGCAGGCTCCTTACTTCTGCTGGGTGTACCTCTCTTCAGGTACTCTAAACTTACTTCTTCCCATGCTCTCACCTTCTTGTCACTTCTTCCTCCCCATGTCATGAATTGTTCACTTTGACACTGTTCCTTTTGAGGACCACAAGTCCCTTGTCCTGTTTAGGGACCACTGACTTCGCTGATACCACCCTGTGCTTCTCCACGGGTATCTGTGCCCCAAGTCCATGCCTCACCATCACATACCCACACCTTGTTGCCATGTCAATCAATCAATCAATTAATCAAGTTTCTTATAAAGCGCAACTACTCACTCAGCCATGTATTTGGGAGATGCTGTGGTCAGTGATGGTCAGTGGACCACCTAGTTCCACTGAGGTCTTCCATTAGTGCAGGTGCAAAGCCTCAGATCAGAGCCAATGAAAAGCCAGAGCCGTCCCTCCCACCTTGGCATGTAGTAGGGCGTACATGGAAGAACACTGCAGGCATTACCACATTACACAATTCCATATCACTTCCTTGCTCAAGGACTTTCCTCTGCCCTACCACAGCCCTTATGTTCCCTTAACTCCACCTCCACCCGCCCAGGCGCGCCCTCTAAAGATGGCCCCAATCTTTGCCGTGCCATCCGGGCACCTACCTGCTGAAGTCCTCCTCCCCTATCATGTGCCGGGGGACAGGGGAGTATCTGGAGGGCGTGACCTGGGGAGGCGGATATGGTGATTTGCTCTCAACGCTTCCAAGGTATCCTCCCAGGGTGGAGTTATGGCTTATGTGGTTGTCGGTCAAGGCAGGGAATGCCGCTGTAAGACAGAGAGAGCACAACCAATCAGCGATCGAGGATGGTGTATTAAACCTAAAATGTATACCATGCAGTCAACAACCAGATGTAACAGAGCACTCAAAGAAGCATCGACACAGAGGTAGGTCAAATCCGAAGACGACCAGGAGCAGACGAGGAGCGAGCCTCAGACGTCACACCAACTCCATCAGCTGCTAGAAATTACATCACAACCAGCCCTGTAGAACCCACAACATTCATGAACCCATGAATATTTCACCCATCACCTCCCACTATTTACATGAGAACACCACCCACCTTTCTCCTTAATATAACAATAACAGCCAACGGGAAAAGAAAAAAAAGTAACAAACAAAATATGAAATACAAGAAACATATTGGAAAACACCATCACAATGTTAAGATGAAAATTGTAGATACTCAAAGAACTTGTCAGGCATACGCTCACACTTGCACTACCCTTCACACCCATGCCACCATGCATCCAGAGCACCAACACTTTGCACGCCATTATGCCATACACAACAGGACGAGACTCAACAGACGTTCAGACCCAGTCATCAAGGGACCAGAATCACAGACTGGCTCCTCCAAAAAACATTACTGTTGCCATCAGCAGCACCACAGTCCCTTCTCCTTTTCTCACTCGAATCAGAACAGACAGAAATTCTACTCAAATTCCAGATTTTGCCCCTTTCCACTCTCAGTACCTTTCTGAAAACCTCTATAGCCCTGACAGGATTAGAGAACTTTGACAACCCTTTTTCTAACTCCATAGGACGTTTGATTCAAACCCATTCACCAATTTGAAAATGATGACTGGAAGGTTTTCCTCTCTTACTATTCACATACTTCCTCATCTTCCCCTGATACTGCTCTACACCAACTTCCCTGAAATCCACAGTCCTCAGTACACCTCCTCCATCTCTGATCCACCAAGGAACCAAGGTAGAACCAGCCCCCCCCTCCAAGTAATTCTAACAGAGAAACTCCCATTACAGAATTGGATATGGTCCTATAATTCGAAACAAGAGCATGAGGAGCCTTACTCCATGGTAAACCACCCTTCACTGCTAACAGGATAGCCTCTCTGACTACTCTATTAAATCTTTTGACTTGGCTGTTGGATCGGGGATAATAATTTGCAACTCTCTTGTGCACAATGTCATATCTTGATAAGTGAGCTGTCAGTTCCTTACACAGAACTTGAGTACCATTGTATGAAACTAGTTCTTCCTTCAAACCTCTCCACCATTCTGGCCTCAAGCCATTTTGTAAAATAGTCCACTAGAAATGAGAGCAAAAGCTTCTCTTCTTGGAGGCACACAAAAAGGGCAATATATGTTGCTGCCAAGCTTCCTCCATGGATCATCGACACATCCTACAGGAGGACACTTACTAACGCACGGATTAGCTAATTTATCCCTTTTGGCACGCTCAAGACACCCACGCACCTAAACATCACCCATCCTGGCGAACCCTGGCCACCATTAATATTCCCCTAGCTGCATCTTTGTAGAAGACATATCCAAGTGTCCTTCCTGTCCCAACTCAAAAACCCTCCTTTTCACCCACAGGACTCCTCATCAATTTGACCTTGACAACTGCATCTTTGAGTTTACGCTCCTTTGGCCAACCCTTAAACACATATTCCAACACAAAACACATATCCATATCCTCATTTATATTTCCATTTCACACCTCTTTGGGTAACACCGCCGGATACCACCACATTCCCAAGCATTCCCATCTTCACTCATAAGGCCACTTCACACTCTTGCTCATGACCCTAGAAGCCATGGCCTGGATTAAGTGGTACCCGACACATACAGTCTGCATGCACGCTAGCTGTGCCGGGGACATACTCCACCATAAAGTGATGGGGCTGTACCCTGGCTGCCACATGTACCACATGACTAGTGAGAGATCTTCCACCACCCGGAGAAACATATTGACCTGAGGTTTGTGGTCTGTTCTGAGCACTCCACAAAAACACCTAAAATGCTCGGGTGCCCATGTGCATACCAGTAATACTTACTCAATGGAATCATTCTGCTCACATTCCTTCAGTCATAGAGGCATAGGACACTACCCACTCACTCTTACTGTCCCTTGTAACAGAACCGCCCCTAAACCATCGCTGCGGGCATCAGCTGTTACCCTGCACGCCGCCCAACTCAAAGGACTTCAAAGAAGGAGCCTGTGCCATCTCACATTTCACTGCAGTTGCTTCAACCCCACACAAATTGCACTCTTTTCTTCAATAAACATCACTAAGGCTTGATTTTAGTGGCAAAACTGTCAACACATTTTGCATAAAACTCTGCTATGCCGAGGACTGAGGAACTAATGCTTCCGAGATAGCAAAGACATGGTTCTGTTTAGGTTCAATACGTTGCTGAGTAATCATTTGCCGTAATTATTCCAACTCACCACGCCTGAATTTAGATTTCGCCAACCTCAAGTCTTTTTTTCCAGTTCACTCAACACAGCAAACAAATTCTGATAGGCTCGTGCACATCATGTCAACATGGACAGCCATCACGCCAGTCAGCCCATTCTGATAGGCTCGTGCACATCATGTCAACATGGACAGCCATCGCGCCAGTCAGCCCATTCTGATAGGCTCGTGCACATCATGTCAACATGGACAGCCATCGCGCCAGTCAGCCCATTCTGATAGGCTCGTGCACATCATGTCAACATGGACAGCCATCGCGCCAGTCAGCCCATTCTGATAGGCTCGTGCACATCATGTCAACATGGACAGCCATCGCGCCAGTCAGCCCATTCTGATAGGCTCGTGCACATCATGTCAACATGGACAGCCATCGCGCCAGTCAGCCCATTCTGATAGGCTCGTGCACATCATGTCAGCATGGACAGCCATCGCGCCAGTCAGCCCATTCTGATAGGCTCGTGCACATCATGTCAACATGGACAGCCATCGCGCCAGTCAGCCCATTCTGATAGGCTCGTGCACATCATGTCAGCATGGACAGCCATCGCGCCAGTCAGCCCATTCTGATAGGCTCGTGCACATCATGTCAGCATGGACAGCCATCGCGCCAGTCAGCCCATTCTGATAGGCTCGTGCACATCATGTCAACATGGACAGCCATCGCGCCAGTCAGCCCTTTTAAAGTTTCTTTCATTAGGCTTAAAAGACCTCGGCGGTGCTTGGCAGGCCACAGGACCGGCAGTCTTTTTATGTGCGGAGTTCTCCACCCTGACTGTGGAGTCTTTGCAGTCATAAACTTACTACTAACTTATAGTTTGTAAATAGCAAAAACATAGTAAACTTACACGGAAGTGTAAGTTTACCTTTCTATATCAGGCCCTATGTTTGGCTCCTTCTCTGGTGGGCCACTGATTAATATTCTCGCCTCGCCCACATGACTCGCTGACCCTGAGCAGAACACAACAGGTGAATGATAGTTCAATAACAGGGGAACAGCCTTTACCACAAAGCTTTTACCACGAAATGCAATTACAACACATTTTTAACATCGGAATTACTTTTACCACACAAGTCTTTACAACGCATATTTGTTTGTATTGGTGAATATGTGGTAAGTCATTTATATATTTCTAAGGTTAATTAAAATAACAGGGGTTTGGGGGTGTCTCACCCCACAAAGTAAATCTGTAATCAACATAAATGCAATTTTTTTTAATATATAAATTTCGTTTACAATAGCGTATTAAGATTTATTGTATCATTTTTGAACAGCAGGTGGCAGTGTTAGACTGTGACTGGATTTTTCTGTAACAGTAAGCGTGGTAAAATTATGCATTGTGTTGGATTGCACGGTAGAGGAATTTCAGATGTGAGTGAAGGAAATTGCGTGATAGTGGTATGCGTTTTAAAATCTGCATTGTAAAAACGTGCGTAGTAAAGGAACGCGTGGTAATGTCGTACAACCCAATAACGTAGTCCTTCCCACCCAGCGTGGCAGCCCCTGGGGTACTCACTGGTGGTGTACTCGGGGGGCGCGTAGACTTCATTGAGGTGACCGGAGCTTGGTTTGGCCACCTTGAGGTACACCATGTCTGAGGTGTTCTTCAGGGCAGCCACGGCTTCCTCGTGTCGCACGTCCTGGAGGTTGGTGTTATTTACCTACTCGGGTGAGCAGGAGAGAGACAGAAGGAGTTGAAGTGAGGGGCAAGGAGAGAAAAAGTTTGGAGGCAGTAGGAGGGAGAGGGAAGGAGCCGAAGTAGAGGTGAGAGATGAGGAGAGAGAACGGATGGAGGAAGGAGGAGGGAGAGGGAAGAGAAGGAGTAGAAGTGAGGTACCAGGAGAGTTAAAGGATGGAGGCAGAAGGAGGGAAAAGGAAGGAGAAGGAGTAGAAGTGAGAGATGAGGAGAGTGAAAGGATGGAGGCAGGAGGGGGGAGGCGGAGAAGGAAGGAGAAGGAGTAGAAGTGAGGGGCGAGGAGAGAGAAAGGATGGAGGAAGGGAGAGGGAAGAGAAGGAGTAGAAGTGAGGTACCAGGAGAGTTAAAGGATGGAGGCAGGAGGAGGGAGAGGGAAGGAGCAGGAGGAGAAGTGAGGGGTGAGGAGAGAGAACGGATGGAGGCAGAAGGGGGAGAGGAAAGGAGGAGTAGAAGTGAGGGTCGAAGAGAGTGAAAGGATGGAGGCAGGAGGAGGGAGAGGGAGAGGGAAGGAGCAGGAGGAGAAGTGAGGGGCGAAGAGAGTGAAAGGATGGAGGCAGGAAGAAGGAGAGGGAAGGAGTAGAAGTGAGGGGTGAGGAGAGAGAAAGGATGAGACAGGAGGAGGGAGAGGGAAGGAGCAGGAGGAGAAGTGAGGGGCGAGGACAGAGAACGGATGGAGGAAGGAGGAGGGAGAGGGAAGAGAAGGAGTAGAAGTGAGGTACCAGGAGTGTTAAAGGATGGAGGCAGGAGGAGGGAAAAGGAAGGAGAAGGAGGAGAAGTGAGGGGTGAGGAGAGAGAACGGATGGAGGCAGAAGGGGGAGAGGAAAGGAGGAGTAGAAGTGAGGTACCAGGATAGTTAAAGGATGGAGGCAGGAGGAGGGAAAAGGAAGGAGAAGGAGTAGAAGTGAGGGGCGAGGAGAGAGAACGGATGGAGGAAGGAAGAGGGAGAGGGAAGAGAAGGAGTAGAAGTGAGGTACCAGGAGAGTTAAAGGATGGAGGCAGGAGGAGGGAAAAGGAAGGAGCAGGAGGAGAAGTGAGGGGTGAGGAGAGAGAACGGATGGAGGCAGAAGGGGGAGAGGAAAGGAGGAGTAGAAGTGAGGGTCGAAGAGAGTGAAAGGATGGAGGCAGGAAGAAGGAGAGGGAAGGAGTAGAAGTGAGGGGTGAAGAGAGTGAAAGGATAGAGGCAGGAGGAGGGAGAGGCAAGGGGAAGGAGTAGAAGTGAGGGGTGAGGAGAGAGAAAGGATGAGGCAGGAGGAGGGAAAGGGAAGGAGCAGGAGGAGAAGTGCGGTACCAGGAGAGTGAAAGGATGGAGGCAGGAGGAGGGAGAGGGAAGGAGTAGGAGTAGAAGTGAGGGGCGAGGAGAATGAAAGGATGGAGGCAGGAGGAGGGAGAGGGAAGGAGCAGGAGGAGAAGTGAGGTACCAGGAGAATGAAAGGATGGAGGCAGGAGGAGGGAGAGGAAAGGAGAAGGAGAAGTGAGAGATGAGGAGAGTGAAAGGATGGAGGCAGGAGGAGGGTGGAGGTTGGAGGGACAGGAAAGGAAAGGAGAAGGAGTAGAAGTGAGGTACCAGGAGAGTGAAGTGATGGGAGGCAGGAGGGAAGAGGAGGGGGAAGGTAGGAGCAGGAGTATAAGTGAGGTACCAGGAGAGTGAAAGGATGGAGGCCGGAGTAGGGAGAGAGAGGTAGAAGTAAACGAGAGGGGCGAGGATATACAAAGGATGGAGCAGGAGGAGGTAGAAAGATTGAGGGAGATAGAGAGAGAAGCGACAGAGGCATATGAGAGAAGAGCGCAGACAGAGGGCGAAGGTGGTAAAGAGAACAAGGAAAAGAAGAAACAATTGTAAAGAAACTCATTAGAGACAATTCTCTGTGTGTTTCTGTCTGTACATACATGTATGTTTATTTAATAATCTGAGACATTGCTACTAGAAGGAAGCACCTATATACTGAGTGCCTAGTGTGTTAAATGATACCCCAGGACAGGAAGCAGGAGGTACAGTGACGTGGACCCAACTGGGCGATGAAAGCCTGAGGATAGAAGGGTGGGGCACGTGAGGGCCACAGGAAGGGCTGTGATAAAGTGTCAATGTTACAGTCTGAAGGGCTGTTCTACCCTCGATAACCCACTGCATGTCTAGAGCCACAAGCTGCCACCTCGCAAACCATTCAGGCCTTCGCACCCTGTGCCACCCGAGGGCCCATTTTATGTGGCTAGTGCCAGTCGCTTTTCACAAGCCACATTGGGCAAGGATGTATGCCACCTGGTCTTCTTATGGAGAACTCTGGGCTACTGTGATTTGGCAATGTTTGTGTAGGGCAGTCATCTTCATGCCACGTGTAAATGTACAGAGTCCCCTTAAGCTGCCCACAATCCGAGCTGTCAATCATAGAACCAGGAGGAAAAGTCACCCTGTGGGGAGAACAGAAAGTGAGGGAACAATTCTTCCCCAGGGCAGCTTCACCACCAGAGGAGCCCAACTCACTCGGAGTAAGAACCTTCATGGGTTAAATCTCTGCAGTGCCTCACCCTTCCCTCACTGCCCTCCCGCGCTGTGCCAGCCTGGTACAGGGCAGCTGCTGCCCACCACTGCTTGGTTCACAATGCACGAACAACTGGGGGCACAGAGGGAACTGGCTTTTATTATTTTAAAGAAATATAAAAAGCGTTTGGAATAAAATGTACTAAAAAACGAGTGAAGAAAGAACTCCAGCACCTTTTAAATGTAAACTGTGGCCTTCCTGACCCGGCCTTCAGCACCCACGGGAGGCAAACAAGCCGTAACCTCCCCTAGCCTTACCCAGGGGTGACTGGGTAACATTTTTAGCAGCGGCGGCTCCTCCGCTAGGGCAGAGGAGCGTCGCCCCACTGCTTCAACTGCAAGCTGAATACTTTTTGTATTCAGCTTGTAGTTGAAGCCAGGCAGGCGGAGCTGGGCTCCCTACGCATCACAGGGGTAGGAGTGGTCGCAGCACCTTAAGTGCGCATGACTCTTTGGCCGGCCATCTCGGGCCAGCCAAAGCGTCATGCGCACTCTGCATGTTCTCCACCCATGCTGCATTACAGCCTGGGTGGAGAACATGCACAGCCTGCCAGTCCCTCTCTGAGCGCCAAACCACGGCGCTCAGACCAATCACAACGCTACTGTAAGGCAGCGTTGTGATTGGTCAGGGGATTCTGTGAGGCTGTGTGCTTCCTGGTGCAGAAAGGAGGATGGAGAAGAGGCAACAGCCGGCGGTATTAAGGTAAGTGCTATTTATTTTTTATTATTACCCCCCTCCTTCCCCCCCCCCCCAGTCTCCCGCCCACCACTCCTGTTCGGTAGCAGCAGCTACTGATTTTTAGGGTCGAGCCTGAGTAAGCAGCATGTGCTCTCACGTGCGAGACATTGTTGTGTTCAGCAAGGGGCTTACTTCTTGCTCATTGATTACCGTTCGCTGCCTCCTTTGTCATTCTTATTTACTGTCTCCTACTTGGCCAGTGTGCGCCTTGGCGTCACTTCCTGTTTCGTCTGAGGCGCATGGCCCAACCACAGACTTATTCATTTTAATTAATGCAATTTGTAAATAAAAATAAACTTCTATAAATCATCATTGCGTTCAAACTGGCTTCAGCACAATACTTCACAATTATCTAGGAACTCCAGAGCGATAAGGAAATACAGGTTGCGAATTGGACTAAACCCCATACACAGTGCGTCCACCAGGAGGCAGCAGCGTCCGAGCGTCACCAGCTGAGAGTTTCACATATATGCAGGACTTCAATGGACAATATAACACGGGTATTTCTGCAGAAGCAAGCTCTTAAAAGAGTGAACCTTAATGTAAGGAAAATGTATAGACTCCATACTTCTGTAGAGCCCTTTTCAAATGCTATAAGGGTCCCCACATAGAATGCTTGTAGTGTCCTGTAATGCTTTTCTGGACACTGGGGCCTCTTGAGCTCCTGAGTTAGTTCCACCAAAAAAACTAGATTTGGGTGGGTCGCGGCTTCTCGCCAGGTAAGGAATCCCAAATCTCACTGCTCCTGTTTCTTAAATACAGGCACTAGAATGAGTTTCTTTTTTTAGTGGGCGGAAAACAACCAGGATAAATATGTACTTGTTAAGAGCAGTGAGTGGTCTTCAAACTTGTTAATCCCTCGCCCCTCCAGTATAAAAAAAAAATCATTGGGGACCCTCAGAATTTTTCACAATTATTAGATCAAATTGGCAATGTTTAAATGTGTCTAGACCTATTTAAGCATTACAGAGTGGCTTAACCGCTGATCACTGCTGTCAGCATGATGCTTCTTTTAACCAGAGCCTGGTGCTCTCCCCCACTCCCCCTGGGATCAGTTAAGGCCCCCAGTTTCAAGACCCCTGTGTTAGAGGAAAAGCTTTTATACATTTTTCTACGCCACTGCACTCTGCAGCACTTCACTCAAGGCACTCTATGCCACTACACTCTACTCTGCACCACTCTATGCCACTGCACTCTATGCCACTCTGCTCTGCACCACTGCACTCTACGCCACTGCACTCTACTATACACTACTCTAGTCTATGCCACTGCATTCTACAACGCTGCATTGTACGCAGCTAAATTCTACGATGCTGTACTCTACGCCACTATACTCTGCAACACTCTACACCAGTCCACTCTACTCTATGCCACTTTACTCTTTGCCACAGCACTCTACTCTAAACCGCTCTACTCTACGCCACTCTACGAGACTCTACTCTATGACACTGCACTCTACTCTGCACCACTCTACTCTACACCACTCTTCTTTATGCCACTCTACTCTACGCCACTGCACTTTACGCCACTCTACACCACTGCACTCTATAACTCTACTCTGCAACACTGCACTCTACGCCACTGAACTCTACCCCACTCTACTCTGTAATCTTTGCCAGTGCACTTTATGCCACTCTACTCTGCATCACTCCACTCTATTCTATTGCACTCTGCAGCACGCCACTCTATGCCACTGCACTCTACTATGCAACACTCTAATCTACGCCACCGCATTCTACGACCCTGCGTTGTACACCGCTGAATTCTAAGTGGCTGCACTCTACGCCAGTGCACTCTACACCACTTTAGTCTGCAACACTCTAAGCCAGTGAAACTCAAAGTACGGCCCGGGGGCACACGCGGCCCTCCTGACCTTTACATGTGGTCCCTTGACCAACAGCAGCACTGGGCTGCTGTTCACTCAACTCAGCACTATCATTAAAGAGATGTTAAATATATAGGCAAGCCTTTATTTAAAGGTTAATTTAAGGTAAAGAAAGGAACTAACTAGGTTGTCCTGCATCATTTAACTTTAGAAACACCTTCATTTTCAAAGCCATCTTGCACCCAAAGTGCTCACTCACCCCCGGATCGCCAACCGCCCCTGTCCACGACCACACTCAGGAATAATTCCATATAATGAATGAGGGCTAAATCTACCAGATCATCAACCCCCCCCCCAAGAAAAATCACAGAAAAAAAAGTTAATGAAAGGTAAGTTCTGGCTTTATTGAATACAAGACAATAAATTCACCTGTGAAATCATCAGTGATGTCATCTGTGATTGTGACGTCATCTGTGATGTGACGTCATCTGTGATGTGTGTGAGGCGACTCAGCCTGAGCTGGGGGAGAAAGTGCCAAAGTTCCATCTCTCATTTCTTTCCAATGTTCGTGGACATTGCTGAGCAGTTACAATAATGCCGCCCGCTCACCCCTGGGTAAGGCTAGAGGGGGCGAAGGCCTGTTTGCCTCCCGTCGGTGCTGACGGCCGGGTCAGGAAGGCCACAGTTCACATTTAAAAGGCGCTGCTGTTCTTTCACTCGTTTCTCAGTACATTTTATTCCAAACGCTTTTTAGGTCTCGCCTAGCGACGCAGCGCGAAGCGCAGTCGCTAGCGAGACTTATTGTCGTCGACTTGAGTTCGGAAGGGGGACAGGCGATGTGCACGCTCACGGCGTCTGTTTGAGATTCCGCCCAGACAGCCGATGTGCACGCGTACGGCTCGTGGCGTTATTACAACTCCTGCTCGCACCATACGCGTGCACATCTCCTGTCCAGGCGCGGCGCGCTTACGTCAGCTGCATGCAGTAACTGCGCCAACAAACACACACACACACACGCACCAGCTGCCCCCAGCCAGTGCACGCTTACGGCTCGTCTCCCTCAACGCGCGCATGGCGTGCTTTCGCTTTCCCTCCCTCCGGCGTTTCAGCACACGACCCGTGATCAGAGACACAGCGCCTCCGTGGGACCGCAAAACACTATGTGAGAGCATACGCAGTGACCGTCACCGGACACACTGGTAGTGTAAGGGTAAGTGTCTGCGTGTGAGAGGAGACACTGGCTGCGTGTGAGGAACTTGTCTCTGGGTGCGCTGCCGACGGAGCCCGCGAGTCTGGCTCGCGCGCTTTTTTTTTCTATGCAGCCAAATTACGTTGCTATGGCATGCATGTGGTGCCATTATTTATCCTCATCTCCCGGGACGAGCACAGGGATTCCCTCTCTGCAAGGCTGACTTCGGCGGATAGCACGCAGACCAGGTGCAAAGATTAATGTGTTTCCCTCATTCAATAGAACCTTAAAACATGTTAAATACAGTTTGTCCGCCCCTGCATCAACAGTTCATCCAGGGTAAGTCACGCACACAGCTACGCAAATCTGATATTTCTTCCTTTAATTCTTTTAGTTACCGAACCATTCCAGTGGTATACATTATCAACACGTCCTTTTTTTCAAGGCCCTGACATTGTCCCCACTGCTCCCTACCCTGGTTGCCTAACAACATGTTGCACATTCTACCACAGCTGCTGCTTTTGTTCCTCTACGCAGCTGAATGACGTTGCTTCGGCATGCATGCGGTGACTTTATTAATCCCCATCTCCAGGGACGAGCACATGGATTTCCTCTTGGCAATGTTGTCATCCAGGGCTCCTTTCTCTGCGCTGGTGATAGCTGAGGAATGTCCTTATCAATCGTAGCGGGAATCTAGTCGCTACCCTGAAATGTACCCACTGAAGGCTTCATTTACTGCCTTAGTAGATTACCTGGCCTCATACAGATCAGTTTACAGCCAGAAACATTCCCAAAACTCGTAAAAATACACACACGACTGCAAAAAGACAGACATCAAAATTAAAAAATCAACAAATTACAATACAACATAATGTTTTCACTTTTTAATACCAAAAAGCACCGCCACTCCCTGTATTAATTGCTCAAACAATCACGTGATGGCACAGCTGCCTCTTCCAGTTTAATAAAATGTTTTCCTTTCTATTTGTTATGCCTTTCAGGGTTTTAAAAAAAAAAATATAGAGCATAATCTTTTCGTTTAAATAGAGCACTAACTCCATCCACAGGTGCACATTGTCAGAACACAAACTTCCGTAACATGGGAGAGCAAAACACGTGTAATAATCTAGCAATGCTCAGCGTTGTCTCTTGACGCACTTACACTCTGTGCACATTCCCAGGGATTCCTTGCACATTAACATAAAGGTCCCTTTGTGCAACGTTAACCTCAAAGAATCTGTACAAACTTAGCAAGGTGCTTCCTACAAACGTGAGTGGATTCACTTATTTGACTTAAACCACCACACATTTCATTTATAGGTTTTACAGCAGAGCTAATCACTAATAAAACTGAAAGACCTTCTACAAAAACTGTACAAAATGTGAGATAGCAGACTGTGATAAAAGGTGTTCTTCAAATGTCTCTAAAAAGAAAAAATTTCAAGACCAAACAATTGCTAAATTGAACAAATATCGTTCCCTGCCTCTTTCTGCTCGCACTTTCAGACAGGCACAGGATGAACTAGTCTGGGGAAGGGGAGGGTCATAGGGGCAAAATAGCAAAAAGCCTCAGTAGCAATTCACATGTGCACACTCAGCGGAGCAGATTAGAACTGTCTCTGCTTGTAGTAACAGTATTTAAACAGCAGATTCATTATGTCTTTAAAATGGAGGCCATCATAAAGACAGAAATGGAACCAGCAAAAACAGAAACCCAGAGGTATTCCCTACAGGGCTGAGCCCAATCCGGTTCTCTTGGTATATACCCCCATCTATTGGCTAATACTTTGTACTGCACCTTTACCATTGTTTTGTCTTTCTCATGATGTTGGCCTGTTTTTAGGTTTCGCCTACACAGCGCTTTTGAAATATCTTGTAATAAAAACAATTGTTTAAAAACCTGCAAGCGGGGCGTCAACACCCACTTTGTACTTATAGTCCTTGCTTATGAGAAGCAAGGCTGGCAGTAAAATAGACGCAGTTACTGCCACACTTACTTCTGGTAAGCAGCAACTAAAAGTACAAAGTGCGCGTTTACGTACCACTTGCAGGTTTTTAAAACACAAATAAAAGGCATTGTCATTTGCAATGCCAATAGCTCAAGCTCTTTCAAATGCGAGACCTATTGCATTGCAAATGCTTGTTATATTTCTTTTAAATAATAAATGCCAGTTCCCTCTGTGTCCCCAGTTGTTCACACATTGTGAACCAAGCAGTGGTGGGCAGCAGCTGCCCTGTACCAGGCTGGCACAGCGCGGGAGGGCAGTGAGGGAAGGGTGAGGCTCTGCAGAGATTTAACCCATTAGGCTCTTATTCCGAGTGAGCTGGGCTCCTCTGGTGGGGAAGAGTTGTTACCTCACTTCCTGTCTTTCCCACAGGGGATTTTCCTCCTGGTTCTATGATTGACAGCTCGGATCGTGGGCACGTGAGTAGTGCGTCAGTGTTAACCATATAGCCAATTTCATTGTTTTTTATTTGTATTCCTTACCCATAATGTGCACGCACACAGACACACTTCACACAGAGAAAAACAGAAAGCAAACTCCCCAAATAGTTTATGAACACCGGGGTGGGGGGTCACTGATCAGAACTGTTTAGAGCAGTGTAGGAGTGTTCTTCCCATAATAATCTCTAGTTATAACTTAGATCATTTTATTTTTTATCCTTATTTCTCTTTATCTGGTACAGCCTTGAGAAAGCCCCAGGCCTAACAGCCGCAGGGGGTGAAACACGTGTTGGCTGTTCTTCACCCTCACCGGACATCGGACTATTGTCTTGTAAATAAAAATGAAGTCATACACAAATGGACATGCGTATGAGTGATTAGTATGGGAAGAACACTCCTACACGCTCTAAACAGATACACAACAGGGGTATTAAGGGTCTATACCCCGCTGGAGTGAACTCCCGCCAGAAAGAAAGGATTTATAGGGCTGTCAGAGGGTGTTGGACCCTTATAAGGTGTATGTGACTGATCCGAAGGTGAATCCATGACTGATCGATCCGAACCAAGGATGCCCTTAGAAGCATCCAGAGGTGGAAACGGATCTATCTTAAAAGGAAGCTCCCTTCTCCAGCCTACCCCTTGGGGTAATGACTCCTGCATTTGGGTGACTTTCTCCCAGGAATTGGGGGTGAGTCTCTAAAAGAAGATAATCTATTTCTAACACAAGGTCAACGACTGGACGATGCTAGGGGCTCCCAAGTTTCTGTCTTGATTTCCGGAAGAAAGGGCCACTCCTCCCAGTATCCACGTCGCCATCCTGCACTTAGAATACTTGTGTCTCCTTAACAGGGTGCCACTTAGGAGGAAAAAATACAAAGGGCAAAGACCCTCTCAGCCAGTCTTGGGGGTTCTGGATTGCAGATGATGTTGCTGTGGACGGCACCAAACCCACCCTGGACCAGGGTGGGGAAAGAGCCCAACATAGGGTCTTTAGAACATATAATCAGTCTTTGGTGGGGGGTTATTTGACTGAGATTGTAATCTACCCCAGGAAAGCGGTGTGAACTAGATTACACTGGCCTTTGTTTGTGGTGTTACTCCCATAGTAGCATCCAAATGTTTGGGGTGACTTTGGTGAAATTTAAGACACTGCACCCAGCATGTCCGTAACTTGTAACACAGGCCAGCACCCACAAACACTTGTAGCGCAGGTAAGCACCCACAAACACTTGTAGCGCAGGCCAGCACCCACAAACACTTGTAGCGCAGGCCAGCACCCACAAACACTTGTAGCGCAGGCCAGCACCCACAAACACTTGTAGCGCAGGCCAGCACCCACAAACACTTGTAGCGCAGGCCAGCACCCACTAACATTTGTAGCGCAGGCCAGCACCCACTAACACTTTCAGCGCAGGCCATCACCCACTAATACTTTCAGCGCAGGCCAGCACCCACTAACACTTGTAGTGCAGGCCAGCACCCAGTAACACAGGAGCCCCTAACCCCACTGTATCCTATGGGGCTCCCCTCTACTTCTATAGACCCCCCGGGTACATGCCACCACCAAATTACACACATTCACCCTCTCGCACCCTGCACCACCGTGGGTTAAGCCGAGCCCACCATGCCCATGCGCCTCCCACTGCTGATCCCAATAGTGGGGTCAGACCCCGCACACCCTGCGCTCTCTGTTTCCTCTGTGTCCACTGTCTCTCTTGTACAACAAGATAGGTCAGGTGTAGGTGTAGGTGTGGCTCTACTCACAGCGAGCAGCCGGTCTCCGATCTGCAACCGCCCATCTTTCTGTGCAGCTCCGCCCTCGATGATCTTGGTGATGTAGATGCTGTTGTCACCTGGGATGTGTTGATTCCCAATGCCACCTGCAATACTGAAGCCAAGACCTGCAAAACACAAAAGCAAGCACAATAACAGTGAAATCCACCATATGCTTATCCGCAGCCTCCCGTCAGCCAATCGCAGTAATAAGGCTCTTCACTATCACATGGGTTCATCAGCACACCCAGTCTGCAGGAGTTTCAGGTTCACCTCCCGGGGTTTAGGGGTATGACTGCATGTGATTGGGTCACCAAAGCCCTGGGTTTGACTGCGTGTGACTGGGTCACCAAAGCCCTGGGTATGACTGCGTGTGACTGGGTCGCCAAAACCCTGGGTATGACTGCGTGTGACTGAGTCGCCAAAGCCCTGGGTATGACTGCGTGTGACTGGGTCGCCAAAGCCCTGGGTATGACTACGTGTGACTGGGTCGCCAAAGCCCTGGGTATGACTGCGTGTGACTGGGTCGCCAAAGCCCTGGCTGTCCTCTAGTGGCACTGACCAGTCTGGGGCAGTGGGGCAGCTGCTAAGCTTTCTCTGCGGGTTGCCTTTATTTACCAGTGCCAGGATACCCTCCCAGGTGATAGCGCGCTCTACAAATCTGCATAACATAACATAACATTTAGCCCCACTATGCTGAAGGTTTGTTATCTGGAAAGGCACACATGTCTATTTCTTCCCGGATCCCCAGGACCAGGCCTCATCTTTAAGGACCATACCTCCTTTTCAAGGTCCATACCTCACATTCAAGGACCGTACCTCCCATTCAAGGACTGTGCCTCCCATTCAAGGAGCAGGCCTCACATTCAAGGAGCAGGCCTCACATTCAAGGACCGTACCTCCCACTCAAGGTCCATACCTCACATTCAAGGAGCAGGCCTCACATTCAAGGACCGTACCTCCCATTCAAGGACCGTACTTCCCATTCAAGGACCGTGCCTCACATTCAAGGACTGTACCTCACATACAAGGACCGTGCCTCACATTCAAGGACCGTGCCTCACATTCAAGGACCGTGCCTCACATTCAAGGACCGTGCCTCACATTCAAAGATCGTGCCTCACATTCAAGGTCCATACCTCACATTCAAGGACCGTGCCTCCCATTCAAGGACTGTGTCTCACATCCAAAGACCATACCTCACATTCAAGGACCGTACCTCACATTCAAGGACCGTGCCTCCCATTCAAGGACCGTGCCTCACATTCAAGGACCAGGCCTCACATTCAAGGACCGTACCTCACATTCAAGGACCATACCTCCCATTCAAGGACTGTACCTCACATTCAAGGACCAGGCCTCACATTCAAGGACTGTACATCACATCCAAGGGCCATGCCTCCCATTCAAGGACCATACTTCCCATTCAAGGACTGTGTCTCACATCCAAGGACCATACCTCACATTTAAGGACCGTACCTCACATTCAAGGACCAGGCCTCACATTCAAGGACCGTACCTCCCATTCAAGGACTGTACTTCCCATTCAAGGACCGTACTTCCCATTCAAGGACCGTACTTCCCATTCAAGGACTGTGCCTCACATTCAAGGACTGTACCTCACATACAAGGACCGTGCCTCACATTCAAGGACCGTGCCTCACATTCAAGGACCGTACCTCCTTTTCAAGGTCCATACCTCACATTCAAGGGCCATGCCTCCCATTCAAGGACTGTGCCTCATCTTTAAGGACCATACCTCCTTTTCAAGGTCCATACCTCACATTCAAGGACCTTACCTCCCATTCAAGGACCGTGCCTCCCATTCAAGGAGCAGGCCTCACATTCAAGGAGCAGGCCTCACATTCAAGGACCGTACCTCCCACTCAAGGTCCATACCTCACATTCAAGGAGCAGGCCTCACATTCAAGGACCGTACCTCCCATTCAAGGACCATACTTCCCATTCAAGGACCGTGCCTCACATTCAAGGATTGTACCTCACATACAAGGACCGTGCCTCACATTCAAGGACCGTGCCTCACATTCAAGGACCGTACCTCCTTTTCAAGGTCCATACCTCACATTCAAGGACTGTGCATCCCATTCAAGGACCGTGCCTCACATCCAAGGGCCATGCCTCCCATTCAAGGACTGTGTCTCACATCCAAAGACCATACCTCACATTCAAGGACCGTACCTCACATTCAAGGACCATACCTCCCATTCAAGGACTGTACCTCACATTCAAGGACCAGGCCTCACATTCAAGGACCGTACCTCACATTCAAGGACCATACCTCCCATTCAAGGTCTGTACCTCACATTCAAGGACCAGGCCTCACATTCAAGGACCGTACCTCACATTCATGGACCATACCTCCCATTTAAGGACTGTACCTCACATTCAAGGACCAGGCCTCCCATTCAAGGACTGTGTCTCACATCCAAAGACCATACCTCACATTCAAGGACCGTACCTCACATTCAAGGACCATACCTCCCATTCAAGGACTGTACCTCACATTCAAGGACCAGGCCTCACATTCAAGGACCAGGCCTCACATTCAAGGACCGTACCTCACATTCAAGGACCATACCTCCCATTCAAGGACTGTACCTCACATTCTAGGGCCATGCCTCCCATTCAAGGACCGTGCCTCACATCCAAGGGCCATGCCTCCCATTCAAGGACCGTACCTCCCATTCAAGGACTGTACCTCACATTCAAGGACCAGGCCTCACATTCAAGGACCGTACCTCACATTCAAGGACCAGGCCTCACATTCAAGGACTGTACCTCACATCCAAGGGCCATGCAACCCATTCAAGGACCGTGCCTCACATCCAAGGGCCATGCCTCCCATTCAAGGACCGTACCTCCCAATCAAGGACTGTACCTCACATTCAAGGACCAGGCCTCACATTCAAGGACCGTACCTCACATTCAAGGACCAGGCCTCACATTCAAGGACTGTACCTCACATCCAAGGGCCATGCCTCCCATTCAAGGACCGTGCCTCACATCCAAGGGCCATGCCTCCCATTCAAGGACCGTACCTCCCATTCAAGGACTGTACCTCACATTCAAGGACCAGGCCTCACATTCAAGGACCGTACCTCCCACTCAAGGTCCATACCTCACATTCAAGGAGCAGGCCTCACATTCAAGGACCGTACCTCCCATTCAAGGACCGTACTTCCCATTCAAGGACCGTGCCTCACATTCAAGGACTGTACCTCACATACAAGGACCGTGCCTCACATTCAAGGACCGTGCCTCACATTCAAGGACCGTACCTCCTTTTCAAGGTCCATACCTCACATTCAAGGACCGTGCCTCCCATTCAAGGACCGTGCCTCACATCCAAGGGCCATGCCTCCCATTCAAGGACTGTGTCTCACATCCAAAGACCATTCCTCACATTCAAGGACCGTACCTCACATTCAAGGACCTTACCTCCCATTCAAGGACTGTACCTCACATTCAAGGACCAGGCCTCACATTCAAGGACCGTACCTCACATTCAAGGACCATACCTCCCATTCAAGGACTGTACCTCACATTCAAGGACCAGGCCTCACATTCAAGGACTGTACCTCACATCCAAGGGCCATGCCTCCCATTCAAGAACCGTACTTCCCATTCAAGGACTGTGTCTCACATCCAAGGACCATACCAAACATTTAAGGACCGTACCTCCCATTCAAGGACTGTACCTCACATTCAAGGACCGTACCTCCCACTCAAGGTCCATACCTCACATTCAAGGAGCAGGCCTCACATTCAAGGACCGTGCCTCACATTCAAGGACTCTACCTCACATACAAGGACCGTGCCTCACATTCAAGGACCGTGTCTCACATTCAAGGACCGTACCTCCTTTTTAAGGTCCATACCTCACATTCAAGGACCGTGCATCCCATTCAAGGACCGTGCCTCACAAACAAGGGCCATGCATCCCATTCAAGGACTGTGTCTCACATCCAAAGACCATACCTCACATTCAAGGACCGTACCTCACATTCAAGGACCATACCTCCCATTCAAGGACTGTACCTCACATTCAAGGACCAGGCCTCACATTCAAGGACCGTACCTCACATTCAAGGACCATACCTCCCATTCAAGGACTGTACCTCACATTCAAGGACCAGGCCTCACATTCAAGGACCGTACCTCACATTCACGGACCATACCTCCCATTTACGGACTGTACCTCACATTCAAGGACCAGGCCTCCCATTCAAGGACTGTGTCTCACATCCAAAGACCATACCTCACATTCAAGGACCATACCTCACATTCAAGGACCATACCTCCCATTCAAGGACTGTACCTCACATTCAAGGACCAGGCCTCACATTCAAGGACTGTACCTCACATTCAAGGACCATACCTCCCATTCAAGGACTGTACCTCACATTCAAGGACCAGGCCTCACATTCAAGGACTGTACCTCACATCCAATGGCCATGCCTCCCATTCAAGGACTGTACCTCACATTCAAGGACCAGGCCTCACATTCAAGGACCGTACCTCACATTCACGGACCATACCTCCCATTCAAGGTCTGTACCTCACATTCAAGGACCAGGCCTCACATTCAAGGACCGTACCTCACATTCACGGACCATACCTCCCATTTAAGGATTGTACCTCACATTCAAGGACCAGGCCTCCCATTCAAGGACTGTGTCTCACATCCAAAGACCATACCTCACATTCAAGGACCGTACCTCACATTCAAGGACCATACCTCCCATTCAAGGACTGTACCTCACATTCAAGGACCAGGCCTCACATTCAAGGACCAGGCCTCACATTCAAGGACCGTACCTCACATTCAAGGACCATACCTCCCATTCAAGGACTGTACCTCACATTCTAGGACCAGGCCTCACATTCAAGGACTGTACCTCACATCCAAGGGCCATGCCTCCCATTCAAGGACCGTGCCTCACATCCAAGGGCCATGCCTCCCATTCAAGGACCGTACCTCCCATTCAAGGACTGTACCTCACATTCAAGGACCAGGCCTCACATTCAAGGACTGTACCTCCCACTCAAGGTCCATACCTCCCATTCAAGGAGCAGGCCTCACATTCAAGGACCGTACCTCCCATTCAAGGACCGTACTTCCCATTCAAGGACCGTGCCTCACATTCAAGGACTGTACCTCACATACAAGGACCATGCCTCACATTCAAGGACCGTGCCTCACATTTAAGGACCGTACCTCCTTTTCAAGGTCCATACCTCACATTCAAGGACCGTGCCTCCCATTCAAGGACCGTGCCTCACATCCAAGGGCCATGCCTCCCATTCAAGGACTGTGTCTCACATCCAAAGACCATTCCTCACATTCAAGGACCGTACCTCACATTCAAGGACCATACCTCCCATTCAAGGACTGTACCTCACATTCAAGGACCAGGCCTCACATTCAAGGACCGTACCTCACATTCAAGGACCATACCTCCCATTCAAGGACTGTACCTCACATTCAAGGACCAGGCCTCACATTCAAGGACCGTACCTCACATTCAAGGACCAGGCCTCACATTCAAGGACTGTACCTCACATCCAAGGGCCATGCCTCCCATTCAAGGACCGTGCCTCACATCCAAGGGCCATGCCTCCCATTCAAGGACCGTACCTCCCATTCAAGGACTGTACCTCACATTCAAGGACCAGGCCTCACATTCAAGGACCGTACCTCCCACTCAAGGTCCATACCTCACATTCAAGGAGCAGGCCTCACATTCAAGGACCGTACCTCCCATTCAAGGACCATACTTCCCATTCAAGGACCGTGCCTCACATTCAAGGACTGTACCTCACATACAAGGACCGTGCCTCACATTCAAGGACCGTGCCTCACATTCAAGGACCGTACCTCCTTTTCAAGGTCCATACCTCACATTCAAGGACCGTGCCTCCCATTCAAGGACCATGCCTCACATCCAAGGGCCATGCCTCCCTTTCAAGGACTGTGTCTCACATCCAAAGACCATTCCTCACATTCAAGGACCGTACCTCACATTCAAGGACCTTACCTCCCATTCAAGGACTGTACCTCACATTCAAGGACCAGGCCTCACATTCAAGGACCGTACCTCACATTCAAGGACCATACCTCCCATTTAAGGACTGTACCTCACATTCAAGGACCAGGCCTCACATTCAAGGACTGTACCTCACATCCAAGGGCCATGCCTCCCATTCAAGGACCGTACTTCCCATTCAAGGACTGTGTCTCACATCCAACGACCATACCTCACATTTAAGGACCGTACCTCCCATTCAAGGACTGTACCTCACATTCAAGAACCGTACCTCCCACTCAAGGTCCATACCTCACATTCAAGGAGCAGGCCTCACATTCAAGGACCGTGCCTCACATTCAAGGACTCTACCTCACATACAAGGACCGTGCCTCACATTCAAAGACCGTGTCTCACATTCAAGGACCGTACCTCCTTTTTAAGGTCCATACCTCACATTCAAGGACCGTGCATCCCATTCAAGGACCGTGCCTCACAAACAAGGGCCATGCCTCCCATTCAAGGACTGTGTCTCACATCCAAAGACCATACCTCACATTCAAGGACCGTACCTCACATTCAAGGACCATACCTCCCATTCAAGGACTGTACCTCACATTCAAGGACCAGGCCTCACATTCAAGGACCGTACCTCACATTCAAGGACCATACCTCCCATTCAAGGACTCTACCTCACATTCAAGGACCAGGCCTCACATTCAAGGACCGTACCTCACATTCACGGACCATACCTCCCATATACGGACTGTACCTCACATTCAAGGACCAGGCCTCCCATTCAAGGACTGTGTCTCACATCCAAAGACCATACCTCACATTCAAGGACCATACCTCACATTCAAGGACCATACCTCACATTCAAGGACCATACCTCACATTCAAGGACCATACCTCCCATTCAAGGACTGTACCTCACATTCAAGGACCAGGCCTCACATTCAAGGACTGTACCTCACATTCAAGGACCATACCTCCCATTCAAGGACTGTACCTCACATTCAAGGACCAGGCCTCACATTCAAGGACTGTACCTCACATCCAATGGCCATGCCTCCCATTCAAGGACCGTGCCTCACATCCAAGGGCCATGCCTCCCATTCAAGGAACGTACCTCCCATTCAAGGACTGTACCTCACATTCAAGGACCAGGCCTCACATTCAAGGACCGTACCTCCCACTCAAGGTCCATACCTCACATTCAAGGAGCAGGCCTCACATTCAAGGACCGTACCTCCCATTCAAGGACCGTACTTCCCATTCAAGGACCGTGCCTCACATTCAAGGACTGTACCTCACATACAAGGACCGTGCCTCACATTCAAGGACCGTACCTCCTTTTCAAGGTCCATACCTCCCATTCAAGGACCGTGCCTCCCATTCAAGGACCGTGCCTCACATCCAAGGGCCATGCCTCCCATTCAAGGACTGTGTCTCACATCCAAAGACCATTCCTCACATTCAAGGACCGTACCGCACATTCAAGGCCCATACCTCCCATTCAAGGACTGTACCTCACATTCAAGGACCAGGCCTCACATTCAAGGACCGTACCTCACATTCAAGGACCATACCTCACATTCAAGGACTGTACCTCACATTCAAGGACCAGGCCTCACATTCAAGGACTGTACCTCACATCCAAGGGCCATGCCTCCCATTCAAGGACCGTACTTCCCATTCAAGGACTGTGTCTCACATCCAAGGACCATACCTCACATTTAAGGACCGTACCTCCCATTCAAGGACTGTACCTCACATTCAAGGACCAGGCCTCACATTCAAGGACTGTACCTCACATCCAAGGGCCATGCCTCCCATTCAAGGACCGTGCCTCACATCCAAGGGCCATGCCTCCCATTCAAGGACCGTACCTCCCATTCAAGGACTGTACCTCACATTCAAGGACCAGGCCTCACATTCAAGGACCGTACCTCCCACTCAAGGTCCATACCTCACATTCAAGGAGCAGGCCTCACATTCAAGGACCGTACCTCCCATTCAAGGACCGTACTTCCCATTCAAGGACCGTGCCTCACATTCAAGGACTGTACCTCACATACAAGGACCGTGCCTCACATTCAAGGACCGTGCCTCACATTCAAGGACCGTACCTCCTTTTCAAGGTCCATACCTCACATTCAAGGACCGTGCCTCCCATTCAAGGACCGTGCCTCACATCCAAGGGCCATGCCTCCCATTCAAGGACTGTGTCTCACATCCAAAGACCATTCCTCACATTCAAGGACCGTACCTCACATTCAAGGACCTTACCTCCCATTCAAGGACTGTACCTCACATTCAAGGACCAGGCCTCACATTCAAGGACCGTACCTCACATTCAAGGACCATACCTCCCATTTAAGGACTGTACCTCACATTCAAGGACCAGGCCTCACATTCAAGGACTGTACCTCACATCCAAGGGCCATGCCTCCCATTCAAGGACCGTACTTCCCATTCAAGGACTGTGTCTCACATCCAACGACCATACCTCACATTTAAGGACCGTACCTCCCATTCAAGGACTGTACCTCACATTCAAGAACCGTACCTCCCACTCAAGGTCCATACCTCACATTCAAGGAGCAGGCCTCACATTCAAGGACCGTGCCTCACATTCAAGGACTCTACCTCACATACAAGGACCGTGCCTCACATTCAAGGACCGTGTCTCACATTCAAGGACCATACCTCCTTTTTAAGGTCCATACCTCACATTCAAGGACCGTGCATCCCATTCAAGGACCGTGCCTCACAAACAAGGGCCATGCCTCCCATTCAAGGACTGTGTCTCACATCCAAAGACCATACCTCACATTCAAGGACCGTACCTCACATTCAAGGACCATACCTCCCATTCAAGGACTGTACCTCACATTCAAGGACCAGGCCTCACATTCAAGGACCGTACCTCACATTCAAGGACCATACCTCCCATTCAAGGACTCTACCTCACATTCAAGGACCAGGCCTCACATTCAAGGACCGTACCTCACATTGACGGACCATACCTCCCATATACGGACTGTACCTCACATTCAAGGACCAGGCCTCCCATTCAAGGACTGTGTCTCACATCCAAAGACCATACCTCACATTCAAGGACCATACCTCACATTCAAGGACCATACCTCACATTCAAGGACCATACCTCACATTCAAGGACCATACCTCCCATTCAAGGACTGTACCTCACATTCAAGGACCAGGCCTCACATTCAAGGACTGTACCTCACATTCAAGGACCATACCTCCCATTCAAGGACTGTACCTCACATTCAAGGACCAGGCCTCACATTCAAGGACTGTACCTCACATCCAATGGCCATGCCTCCCATTCAAGGACCGTGCCTCACATCCAAGGGCCATGCCTCCCATTCAAGGAACGTACCTCCCATTCAAGGACTGTACCTCACATTCAAGGACCAGGCCTCACATTCAAGGACCGTACCTCCCACTCAAGGTCCATACCTCACATTCAAGGAGCAGGCCTCACATTCAAGGACCGTACCTCCCATTCAAGGACCGTACTTCCCATTCAAGGACCGTGCCTCACATTCAAGGACTGTACCTCACATACAAGGACCGTGCCTCACATTCAAGGACCGTACCTCCTTTTCAAGGTCCATACCTCCCATTCAAGGACCGTGCCTCCCATTCAAGGACCGTGCCTCACATCCAAGGGCCATGCCTCCCATTCAAGGACTGTGTCTCACATCCAAAGACCATTCCTCACATTCAAGGACCGTACCGCACATTCAAGGCCCATACCTCCCATTCAAGGACTGTACCTCACATTCAAGGACCAGGCCTCACATTCAAGGACCGTACCTCACATTCAAGGACCATACCTCACATTCAAGGACTGTACCTCACATTCAAGGACCAGGCCTCACATTCAAGGACTGTACCTCACATCCAAGGGCCATGCCTCCCATTCAAGGACCGTACTTCCCATTCAAGGACTGTGTCTCACATCCAAGGACCATACCTCACATTTAAGGACCGTACCTCCCATTCAAGGACTGTACCTCACATTCAAGGACCAGGCCTCACATTCAAGGACCGTACCTCCCACTCAAGGTCCATACCTCACATTCAAGGAGCAGGCCTCACATTCAAGGACCGTACCTCCCATTCAAGGACCGTACTTCCCATTCAAGGACCGTGTCTCACATTCAAGGACTATACCTCACATACAAGGACCGTGCCTCACATTCAAGGACCGTGCCTCACATTCAAGGACCGTACCTCCTTTTCAAGGTCCATACCTCACATTCAAGGACCGTACCTCCCATTCAAGGACCGTGCCTCACATCCAAGGGCCATGCCTCCCATTCAAGGACTGTGTCTCACATCCAAGGACTATACCTCACATTCAAGGACCGTACCTCACATTCAAGTACCATACCTCCCATTCAAGGACTGTACCTCACATTCAAGGACCAGGCCTCACAAATCAAGGACTGTACCTCACATCCAAGGGCCATGCCTCCCATTCAAGGACTGTACCTCACATTCAAGGAGCAGGCCTCACATTCAAGGAGCAGGCCTCACATTCAAGGAGCAGGCCTCACATTCAATGACCGTACCTCCCACTCAAGGTCCATACCTCACATTCAAGGAGCAGGCCTCACATTCAAGGACCGTACCTCCCATTCAAGGACCGTACTTCCCATTCAAGGACCGTGCCTCACATTCAAGGTCCATACCTCACATTCAAGGACCGTACCTCCCATTCAAGGACCGTACCTCCCATTCAAGGACCGTGCCTCCCATTCAAGGACTGTGTCTCACATCCAAGGACCATGCCTCACATTCAAGGACCGTACCTCACATTCAAGGACCATACCTCCCATTCAAGGACTGTACCTCACATTCAAGGACCAGGCCTCACATTCAAGGACTGTGCCTCACATCCAAGGGCCATGCCTCCCATTCAAGGAGCCGGGCTCACATCCAAGGGCCATGCCTCCCATTCAAGGACTGTGCCTCCCATCCGAGGACCATACCTCACATTCAAGGACCGTACCTCACATTCACGGACCATACCTCCCATTTAAGGACTGTACCTCACATTCAAGGACCAGGCCTCACATTCAAGGACTGTGCCTCACATCCAAGGACCATACCTCACATTCAAGGACCGTGCCTCACATTCACGGACCCTACCTCCCATTTAAGGGCTGTACCTCACATTCAAGGACTGTACCTCACATCCAAGGACCAGGCCTCACATTCAAGGACCGTACCTCACATTCAAGGACCGTACCTCACATTCAAGGACCGTACCTCCTTTTCAAGGTCCATACCTCACATTCAAGGACCGTACCTCCTTTTCAAGGTCCATACCTCACATTCAAGGTCCGTACCTCCCATTCAAGGACCGTGCCTCCCATTCAAGGAGCCGGCCTCACATCCAAGTGCCATGCCTCCCATTCAAGGACTGTGTCTCACATCCAAGGACCATACCTCACATTCAAGGACCGTACCTCACATTTAAGGACTGTACCTCACATTCAAGGACCAGGCCTCACATTCAAGGACCGTACCTCACATTCAAGGACCGTACCTCACATTCACGGACCATACCTCCCATTTACGGACTGTACCTCACATTCAAGGACCAGGCCTCACATTCAAGGACTGTGCCTCACATCCAAGGACCATAACTCACATTCAAGGACCGTACCTCACATTCACGGACCATAGCTCCCATTTAAGGACTGTACCTCACATTCAAGGACCAGGCCTCACATTCAAGGACTGTACCTCACATCCAAGGACCAGGCCTCACATTCAAGGACCGTACCTCACATTCAAGGACCGTACCTCACATTCAAGGACCGTACCTCCTTTTCAAGGTCCATACCTCACATTCTAGGACCGTACCTCCTTTTCAAGGTCCATACCTCACATTCAAGGACCGTACCTCCCATTCAAGGACTGTACCTCACATTCAAGAACCGTACCTCCCACTCAAGGTCCATACCTCACATTCAAGGAGCAGGCCTCACATTCAAGGACCGTGCCTCACATTCAAGGACTCTACCTCACATACAAGGACCGTGCCTCACATTCAAGGACCGTGTCTCACATTCAAGGACCGTACCTCCTTTTTAAGGTCCATACCTCACATTCAAGGACCGTGCCTCCCATTCAAGGACCGTGCCTCACAAACAAGGGCCATGCCTCCCATTCAAGGACTGTGTCTCACATCCAAAGACCATACCTCACATTCAAGGACCGTACCTCACATTCAAGGACCATACCTCCCATTCAAGGACTGTACCTCACATTCAAGGACCAGGCCTCACATTCAAGGACCGTACCTCACATTCAAGGACCATACCTCCCATTCAAGGACTCTACCTCACATTCAAGGACCAGGCCTCACATTCAAGGACCGTACCTCACATTCACAGACCATACCTCCCATTTACGGACTGTACCTCACATTCAAGGACCAGGCCTCCCATTCAAGGACTGTGTCTCACATCCAAAGACCATACCTCACATTCAAGGACCATACCTCACATTCAAGGACCATACCTCACATTCAAGGACCATACCTCCCATTCAAGGACTGTACCTCACATTCAAGGACCAGGCCTCACATTCAAGGACTGTACCTCACATTCAAGGACCATACCTCCCATTCAAGGACTGTACCTCACATTCAAGGAACAGGCCTCACATTCAAGGACTGTACCTCACATCCAATGGCCATGCCTCCCATTCAAGGACCGTGCCTCACATCCAAGGGCCATGCCTCCCATTCAAGGAACGTACCTCCCATTCAAGGACTGTACCTCACATTCAAGGACCAGGCCTCACATTCAAGGACCATACCTCCCACTCAAGGTCCATACCTCACATTCAAGGAGCAGGCCTCACATTCAAGGACCGTACCTCCCATTCAAGGACCGTACTTCCCATTCAAGGACCGTGCCTCACATTCAAGGACTGTACCTCACATACAAGGACCATGCCTCACATTCAAGGACCGTGCCTCACATTCAAGGACCGTACCTCCTTTTCAAGGTCCATACCTCCCATTCAAGGACCGTGCCTCCCATTCAAGGACCGTGCCTCACATCCAAGGGCCATGCCTCCCATTCAAGGACTGTGTCTCACATCCAAAGACCATTCCTCACATTCAAGGACCGTACCGCACATTCAAGGCCCATACCTCCCATTCAAGGACTGTACCTCACATTCAAGGACCAGGCCTCACATTCAAGGACCGTACCTCACATTCAAGGACCATACCTCACATTCAAGGACTGTACCTCACATTCAAGGACCAGGCCTCACATTCAAGGACTGTACCTCACATCCAAGGGCCATGCCTCCCATTCAAGGACCGTACTTCCCATTCAAGGACTGTGTCTCACATCCAAGGACCATACCTCACATTTAAGGACCGTACCTCCCATTCAAGGACTGTACCTCACATTCAAGGACCAGGCCTCACATTCAAGGACCGTACCTCCCACTCAAGGTCCATACCTCACATTCAAGGAGCAGGCCTCACATTCAAGGACCGTACCTCCCATTCAAGGACCGTACTTGCCATTCAAGGACCGTGTCTCACATTCAAGGACTATACCTCACATACAAGGACCGTGCCTCACATTCAAGGACCGTGCCTCACATTCAAGGACCGTACCTCCTTTTCAAGGTCCATACCTCACATTCAAGGACCGTACCTCCCATTCAAGGACCGTGTCTCACATCCAAGGGCCATGCCTCCCATTCAAGGACTGTGTCTCACATCCAAGGACTATACCTCACATTCAAGGACCGTACCTCACATTCAAGGACCATACCTCCCATTCAAGGACTGTACCTCACATTCAAGGACCAGGCCTCACAAATCAAGGACTGTACCTCACATCCAAGGGCCATGCCTCCCATTCAAGGACTGTACCTCACATTCAAGGAGTAGGCCTCACATTCAAGGAGCAGGCCTCACATTCAATGACCGTACCTCCCACTCAAGGTCCATACCTCACATTCAAGGAGCAGGCCTCACATTCAAGGACCGTACCTCCCATTCAAGGACCGTACTTCCCATTCAAGGACCGTGCCTCACATTCAAGGTCCATACCTCACATTCAAGGACCGTACCTCCCATTCAAGGACCGTACCTCCCATTCAAGGACCGTGCCTCCCATTCAAGGACTGTGTCTCACATCCAAGGACCATACCTCACATTCAAGGACCGTACCTCACATTCAAGGACCATACCTCCCATTCAAGGACTGTACCTCACATTCAAGGACCAGGCCTCACATTCAAGGACTGTGCCTCACATCCAAGGGCCATGCCTCCCATTCAAGGAGCCGGGCTCACATCCAAGGGCCATGCCTCCCATCCGAGGACCATACCTCACATTCAAGGACCGTACCTCACATTCACGGACCATACCTCCCATTTAAGGACTGTACCTCACATTCAAGGACCAGGCCTCACATTCAAGGACTGTGCCTCACATCCAAGGACCATACCTCACATTCAAGGACCGTACCTCACATTCACGGACCCTACCTCCCATTTAAGGGCTGTACCTCACATTCAAGGACCAGGCCTCACATTCAAGGACTGTACCTCACATCCAAGGACCAGGCCTCACATTCAAGGACCGTACCTCACATTCAAGGACCGTACCTCACATTCAAGGACCGTACCTCCTTTTCAAGGTCCATACCTCACATTCAAGGACCGTACCTCCTTTTCAAGGTCCATACCTCACATTCAAGGACCGTACCTCCCATTCAAGGACCGTGCCTCCCATTCAAGGAGCCGGCCTCACATCCAAGTGCCATGCCTCCCATTCAAGGACTGTGTCTCACATCCAAGGACCATACCTCACATTCAAGGACCGTACCTCACATTTAAGGACTGTACCTCACATTCAAGGACCAGGCCTCACATTCAAGGACCGTACCTCACATTCAAGGACCGTACCTCACATTCACGGACCATACCTCCCATTTACGGACTGTACCTCACATTCAAGGACCAGGCCTCACATTCAAGGACTGTGCCTCACATCCAAGGACCATAACTCACATTCAAGGACCGTACCTCACATTCACGGACCATACCTCCCATTTAAGGACTGTACCTCACATTCAAGGACCAGGCCTCACATTCAAGGACTGTACCTCACATCCAAGGACCAGGCCTCACATTCAAGGACCGTACCTCACATTCAAGGACCGTACCTCACATTCAAGGACCGTACCTCCTTTTCAAGGTCCATACCTCACATTCAAGGACCGTACCTCCTTTTCAAGGTCCATACCTCACATTCAAGGACCATACCTCCCATTCAAGGACTGTACCTCACATTCTAGGGCCATGCCTCCCATTCAAGGACCGTGCCTCACATCCAAGGGCCATGCCTCCCATTCAAGGACCGTACCTCCCATTCAAGGACTGTACCTCACATTCAAGGACCAGGCCTCACATTCAAGGACCGTACCTCACATTCAAGGACCAGGCCTCACATTCAAGGACTGTACCTCACATCCAAGGGCCATGCCTCCCATTCAAGGACCGTGCCTCACATCCAAGGGCCATGCCTCCCATTCAAGGACCGTACCTCCCATTCAAGGACTGTACCTCACATTCAAGGACCAGGCCTCACATTCAAGGACCGTACCTCACATTCAAGGACCAGGCCTCACATTCAAGGACTGTACCTCACATCCAAGGGCCATGCCTCCCATTCAAGGACCGTGCCTCACATCCAAGGGCCATGCCTCCCATTCAAGGACCGTACCTCCCATTCAAGGACTGTACCTCACATTCAAGGACCAGGCCTCACATTCAAGGACCGTACCTCCCACTCAAGGTCCATACCTCACATTCAAGGAGCAGGCCTCACATTCAAGGACCGTACCTCCCATTCAAGGACCGTACTTCCCATTCAAGGACCGTGCCTCACATTCAAGGACTGTACCTCACATACAAGGACCGTGCCTCACATTCAAGGACCGTGCCTCACATTCAAGGACCGTACCTCCTTTTCAAGGTCCATACCTCACATTCAAGGACCGTGCCTCCCATTCAAGGACCGTGCCTCACATCCAAGGGCCATGCCTCCCATTCAAGGACTGTGTCTCACATCCAAAGACCATTCCTCACATTCAAGGACCGTACCTCACATTCAAGGACCTTACCTCCCATTCAAGGACTGTACCTCACATTCAAGGACCAGGCCTCACATTCAAGGACCGTACCTCACATTCAAGGACCATACCTCCCATTCAAGGACTGTACCTCACATTCAAGGACCAGGCCTCACATTCAAGGACTGTACCTCACATCCAAGGGCCATGCCTCCCATTCAAGGACCGTACTTCCCATTCAAGGACTGTGTCTCACATTCAAGGACCATACCTCCCATTCAAGGACTGTACCTCACATTCAAGGACCAGGCCTCACATTCAAGGACTGTGCCTCACATCCAAGGGCCATGCCTCCCATTCAAGGAGCCGGGCTCACATCCAAGGGCCATGCCTCCCATCCGAGGACCATACCTCACATTCAAGGACCGTACCTCACATTCACGGACCATACCTCCCATTTAAGGACTGTACCTCACATTCAAGGACCAGGCCTCACATTCAAGGACTGTGCCTCACATCCAAGGACCATACCTCACATTCAAGGACCGTACCTCACATTCACGGACCCTACCTCCCATTTAAGGGCTGTACCTCACATTCAAGGACCAGGCCTCACATTCAAGGACTGTACCTCACATCCAAGGACCAGGCCTCACATTCAAGGACCGTACCTCACATTCAAGGACCGTACCTCACATTCAAGGACCGTACCTCCTTTTCAAGGTCCATACCTCACATTCAAGGACCGTACCTCCTTTTCAAGGTCCATACCTCACATTCAAGGACCGTACCTCCCATTCAAGGACCGTGCCTCCCATTCAAGGAGCCGGCCTCACATCCAAGTGCCATGCCTCCCATTCAAGGACTGTGTCTCACATCCAAGGACCATACCTCACATTCAAGGACCGTACCTCACATTTAAGGACTGTACCTCACATTCAAGGACCAGGCCTCACATTCAAGGACCGTACCTCACATTCAAGGACCGTACCTCACATTCACGGACCATACCTCCCATTTACGGACTGTACCTCACATTCAAGGACCAGGCCTCACATTCAAGGACTGTGCCTCACATCCAAGGACCATAACTCACATTCAAGGACCGTACCTCACATTCACGGACCATACCTCCCATTTAAGGACTGTACCTCACATTCAAGGACCAGGCCTCACATTCAAGGACTGTACCTCACATCCAAGGACCAGGCCTCACATTCAAGGACCGTACCTCACATTCAAGGACCGTACCTCACATTCAAGGACCGTACCTCCTTTTCAAGGTCCATACCTCACATTCAAGGACCGTACCTCCTTTTCAAGGTCCATACCTCACATTCAAGGACCATACCTCCCACTCAAGGTCCATACCTCACATTCAAGGAGCAGGCCTCACATTCAAGGACCGTACCTCCCATTCAAGGACCGTACTTGCCATTCAAGGACCGTGTCTCACATTCAAGGACTATACCTCACATACAAGGACCGTGCCTCACATTCAAGGACCGTGCCTCACATTCAAGGACCGTACCTCCTTTTCAAGGTCCATACCTCACATTCAAGGACCGTACCTCCCATTCAAGGACCGTGTCTCACATCCAAGGGCCATGCCTCCCATTCAAGGACTGTGTCTCACATCCAAGGACTATACCTCACATTCAAGGACCGTACCTCACATTCAAGGACCATACCTCCCATTCAAGGACTGTACCTCACATTCAAGGACCAGGCCTCACAAATCAAGGACTGTACCTCACATCCAAGGGCCATGCCTCCCATTCAAGGACTGTACCTCACATTCAAGGAGTAGGCCTCACATTCAAGGAGCAGGCCTCACATTCAATGACCGTACCTCCCACTCAAGGTCCATACCTCACATTCAAGGAGCAGGCCTCACATTCAAGGACCGTACCTCCCATTCAAGGACCGTACTTCCCATTCAAGGACCGTGCCTCACATTCAAGGTCCATACCTCACATTCAAGGACCGTACCTCCCATTCAAGGACCGTACCTCCCATTCAAGGACCGTGCCTCCCATTCAAGGACTGTGTCTCACATCCAAGGACCATACCTCACATTCAAGGACCGTACCTCACATTCAAGGACCATACCTCCCATTCAAGGACTGTACCTCACATTCAAGGACCAGGCCTCACATTCAAGGACTGTGCCTCACATCCAAGGGCCATGCCTCCCATTCAAGGAGCCGGGCTCACATCCAAGGGCCATGCCTCCCATCCGAGGACCATACCTCACATTCAAGGACCGTACCTCACATTCACGGACCATACCTCCCATTTAAGGACTGTACCTCACATTCAAGGACCAGGCCTCACATTCAAGGACTGTGCCTCACATCCAAGGACCATACCTCACATTCAAGGACCGTACCTCACATTCACGGACCCTACCTCCCATTTAAGGGCTGTACCTCACATTCAAGGACCAGGCCTCACATTCAAGGACTGTACCTCACATCCAAGGACCAGGCCTCACATTCAAGGACCGTACCTCACATTCAAGGACCGTACCTCACATTCAAGGACCGTACCTCCTTTTCAAGGTCCATACCTCACATTCAAGGACCGTACCTCCTTTTCAAGGTCCATACCTCACATTCAAGGACCGTACCTCCCATTCAAGGACCGTGCCTCCCATTCAAGGAGCCGGCCTCACATCCAAGTGCCATGCCTCCCATTCAAGGACTGTGTCTCACATCCAAGGACCATACCTCACATTCAAGGACCGTACCTCACATTTAAGGACTGTACCTCACATTCAAGGACCAGGCCTCACATTCAAGGACCGTACCTCACATTCAAGGACCGTACCTCACATTCACGGACCATACCTCCCATTTACGGACTGTACCTCACATTCAAGGACCAGGCCTCACATTCAAGGACTGTGCCTCACATCCAAGGACCATAACTCACATTCAAGGACCGTACCTCACATTCACGGACCATACCTCCCATTTAAGGACTGTACCTCACATTCAAGGACCAGGCCTCACATTCAAGGACTGTACCTCACATCCAAGGACCAGGCCTCACATTCAAGGACCGTACCTCACATTCAAGGACCGTACCTCACATTCAAGGACCGTACCTCCTTTTCAAGGTCCATACCTCACATTCAAGGACCGTACCTCCTTTTCAAGGTCCATACCTCACATTCAAGGACCATACCTCCCATTCAAGGACTGTACCTCACATTCTAGGGCCATGCCTCCCATTCAAGGACCGTGCCTCACATCCAAGGGCCATGCCTCCCATTCAAGGACCGTACCTCCCATTCAAGGACTGTACCTCACATTCAAGGACCAGGCCTCACATTCAAGGACCGTACCTCACATTCAAGGACCAGGCCTCACATTCAAGGACTGTACCTCACATCCAAGGGCCATGCCTCCCATTCAAGGACCGTGCCTCACATCCAAGGGCCATGCCTCCCATTCAAGGACCGTACCTCCCATTCAAGGACTGTACCTCACATTCAAGGACCAGGCCTCACATTCAAGGACCGTACCTCACATTCAAGGACCAGGCCTCACATTCAAGGACTGTACCTCACATCCAAGGGCCATGCCTCCCATTCAAGGACCGTGCCTCACATCCAAGGGCCATGCCTCCCATTCAAGGACCGTACCTCCCATTCAAGGACTGTACCTCACATTCAAGGACCAGGCCTCACATTCAAGGACCGTACCTCCCACTCAAGGTCCATACCTCACATTCAAGGAGCAGGCCTCACATTCAAGGACCGTACCTCCCATTCAAGGACCGTACTTCCCATTCAAGGACCGTGCCTCACATTCAAGGACTGTACCTCACATACAAGGACCGTGCCTCACATTCAAGGACCGTGCCTCACATTCAAGGACCGTACCTCCTTTTCAAGGTCCATACCTCACATTCAAGGACCGTGCCTCCCATTCAAGGACCGTGCCTCACATCCAAGGGCCATGCCTCCCATTCAAGGACTGTGTCTCACATCCAAAGACCATTCCTCACATTCAAGGACCGTACCTCACATTCAAGGACCTTACCTCCCATTCAAGGACTGTACCTCACATTCAAGGACCAGGCCTCACATTCAAGGACCGTACCTCACATTCAAGGACCATACCTCCCATTCAAGGACTGTACCTCACATTCAAGGACCAGGCCTCACATTCAAGGACTGTACCTCACATCCAAGGGCCATGCCTCCCATTCAAGGACCGTACTTCCCATTCAAGGACTGTGTCTCACATCCAAGGACCATACCAAACATTTAAGGACCGTACCTCCCATTCAAGGACTGTACCTCACATTCAAGGACCGTACCTCCCACTCAAGGTCCATACCTCACATTCAAGGAGCAGGCCTCACATTCAAGGACCGTGCCTCACATTCAAGGACTCTACCTCACATACAAGGACCGTGCCTCACATTCAAGGACCGTGTCTCACATTCAAGGACCGTACCTCCTTTTTAAGGTCCATACCTCACATTCAAGGACCGTGCATCCCATTCAAGGACCGTGCCTCACAAACAAGGGCCATGCATCCCATTCAAGGACTGTGTCTCACATCCAAAGACCATACCTCACATTCAAGGACCGTACCTCACATTCAAGGACCATACCTCCCATTCAAGGACTGTACCTCACATTCAAGGACCAGGCCTCACATTCAAGGACCGTACCTCACATTCAAGGACCATACCTCCCATTCAAGGACTGTACCTCACATTCAAGGACCAGGCCTCACATTCAAGGACCGTACCTCACATTCACGGACCATACCTCCCATTTACGGACTGTACCTCACATTCAAGGACCAGGCCTCCCATTCAAGGACTGTGTCTCACATCCAAAGACCATACCTCACATTCAAGGACCATACCTCACATTCAAGGACCATACCTCACATTCAAGGACTGTACCTCACATTCAAGGACCAGGCCTCACATTCAAGGACTGTACCTCACATTCAAGGACCATACCTCCCATTCAAGGACTGTACCTCACATTCAAGGACCAGGCCTCACATTCAAGGACTGTACCTCACATCCAATGGCCATGCCTCCCATTCAAGGACTGTACCTCACATTCAAGGACCAGGCCTCACATTCAAGGACCGTACCTCACATTCACGGACCATACCTCCCATTCAAGGTCTGTACCTCACATTCAAGGACCAGGCCTCACATTCAAGGACCGTACCTCACATTCACGGACCATACCTCCCATTTAAGGATTGTACCTCACATTCAAGGACCAGGCCTCCCATTCAAGGACTGTGTCTCACATCCAAAGACCATACCTCACATTCAAGGACCGTACCTCACATTCAAGGACCATACCTCCCATTCAAGGACTGTACCTCACATTCAAGGACCAGGCCTCACATTCAAGGACCAGGCCTCACATTCAAGGACCGTACCTCACATTCAAGGACCATACCTCCCATTCAAGGACTGTACCTCACATTCTAGGACCAGGCCTCACATTCAAGGACTGTACCTCACATCCAAGGGCCATGCCTCCCATTCAAGGACCGTGCCTCACATCCAAGGGCCATGCCTCCCATTCAAGGACCGTACCTCCCATTCAAGGACTGTACCTCACATTCAAGGACCAGGCCTCACATTCAAGGACTGTACCTCCCACTCAAGGTCCATACCTCCCATTCAAGGAGCAGGCCTCACATTCAAGGACCGTACCTCCCATTCAAGGACCGTACTTCCCATTCAAGGACCGTGCCTCACATTCAAGGACTGTACCTCACATACAAGGACCATGCCTCACATTCAAGGACCGTGCCTCACATTTAAGGACCGTACCTCCTTTTCAAGGTCCATACCTCACATTCAAGGACCGTGCCTCCCATTCAAGGACCGTGCCTCACATCCAAGGGCCATGCCTCCCATTCAAGGACTGTGTCTCACATCCAAAGACCATTCCTCACATTCAAGGACCGTACCTCACATTCAAGGACCATACCTCCCATTCAAGGACTGTACCTCACATTCAAGGACCAGGCCTCACATTCAAGGACCGTACCTCACATTCAAGGACCATACCTCCCATTCAAGGACTGTACCTCACATTCAAGGACCAGGCCTCACATTCAAGGACCGTACCTCACATTCAAGGACCAGGCCTCACATTCAAGGACTGTACCTCACATCCAAGGGCCATGCCTCCCATTCAAGGACCGTGCCTCACATCCAAGGGCCATGCCTCCCATTCAAGGACCGTACCTCCCATTCAAGGACTGTACCTCACATTCAAGGACCAGGCCTCACATTCAAGGACCGTACCTCCCACTCAAGGTCCATACCTCACATTCAAGGAGCAGGCCTCACATTCAAGGACCGTACCTCCCATTCAAGGACCGTACTTCCCATTCAAGGACCGTGCCTCACATTCAAGGACTGTACCTCACATACAAGGACCGTGCCTCACATTCAAGGACCGTGCCTCACATTCAAGGACCGTACCTCCTTTTCAAGGTCCATACCTCACATTCAAGGACCGTGCCTCCCATTCAAGGACCATGCCTCACATCCAAGGGCCATGCCTCCCTTTCAAGGACTGTGTCTCACATCCAAAGACCATTCCTCACATTCAAGGACCGTACCTCACATTCAAGGACCTTACCTCCCATTCAAGGACTGTACCTCACATTCAAGGACCAGGCCTCACATTCAAGGACCGTACCTCACATTCAAGGACCATACCTCCCATTTAAGGACTGTACCTCACATTCAAGGACCAGGCCTCACATTCAAGGACTGTACCTCACATCCAAGGGCCATGCCTCCCATTCAAGGACCGTACTTCCCATTCAAGGACTGTGTCTCACATCCAACGACCATACCTCACATTTAAGGACCGTACCTCCCATTCAAGGACTGTACCTCACATTCAAGAACCGTACCTCCCACTCAAGGTCCATACCTCACATTCAAGGAGCAGGCCTCACATTCAAGGACCGTGCCTCACATTCAAGGACTCTACCTCACATACAAGGACCGTGCCTCACATTCAAAGACCGTGTCTCACATTCAAGGACCGTACCTCCTTTTTAAGGTCCATACCTCACATTCAAGGACCGTGCATCCCATTCAAGGACCGTGCCTCACAAACAAGGGCCATGCCTCCCATTCAAGGACTGTGTCTCACATCCAAAGACCATACCTCACATTCAAGGACCGTACCTCACATTCAAGGACCATACCTCCCATTCAAGGACTGTACCTCACATTCAAGGACCAGGCCTCACATTCAAGGACCGTACCTCACATTCAAGGACCATACCTCCCATTCAAGGACTCTACCTCACATTCAAGGACCAGGCCTCACATTCAAGGACCGTACCTCACATTCACGGACCATACCTCCCATATACGGACTGTACCTCACATTCAAGGACCAGGCCTCCCATTCAAGGACTGTGTCTCACATCCAAAGACCATACCTCACATTCAAGGACCATACCTCACATTCAAGGACCATACCTCACATTCAAGGACCATACCTCACATTCAAGGACCATACCTCCCATTCAAGGACTGTACCTCACATTCAAGGACCAGGCCTCACATTCAAGGACTGTACCTCACATTCAAGGACCATACCTCCCATTCAAGGACTGTACCTCACATTCAAGGACCAGGCCTCACATTCAAGGACTGTACCTCACATCCAATGGCCATGCCTCCCATTCAAGGACCGTGCCTCACATCCAAGGGCCATGCCTCCCATTCAAGGAACGTACCTCCCATTCAAGGACTGTACCTCACATTCAAGGACCAGGCCTCACATTCAAGGACCGTACCTCCCACTCAAGGTCCATACCTCACATTCAAGGAGCAGGCCTCACATTCAAGGACCGTACCTCCCATTCAAGGACCGTACTTCCCATTCAAGGACCGTGCCTCACATTCAAGGACTGTACCTCACATACAAGGACCGTGCCTCACATTCAAGGACCGTACCTCCTTTTCAAGGTCCATACCTCCCATTCAAGGACCGTGCCTCCCATTCAAGGACCGTGCCTCACATCCAAGGGCCATGCCTCCCATTCAAGGACTGTGTCTCACATCCAAAGACCATTCCTCACATTCAAGGACCGTACCGCACATTCAAGGCCCATACCTCCCATTCAAGGACTGTACCTCACATTCAAGGACCAGGCCTCACATTCAAGGACCGTACCTCACATTCAAGGACCATACCTCACATTCAAGGACTGTACCTCACATTCAAGGACCAGGCCTCACATTCAAGGACTGTACCTCACATCCAAGGGCCATGCCTCCCATTCAAGGACCGTACTTCCCATTCAAGGACTGTGTCTCACATCCAAGGACCATACCTCACATTTAAGGACCGTACCTCCCATTCAAGGACTGTACCTCACATTCAAGGACCAGGCCTCACATTCAAGGACTGTACCTCACATCCAAGGGCCATGCCTCCCATTCAAGGACCGTGCCTCACATCCAAGGGCCATGCCTCCCATTCAAGGACCGTACCTCCCATTCAAGGACTGTACCTCACATTCAAGGACCAGGCCTCACATTCAAGGACCGTACCTCCCACTCAAGGTCCATACCTCACATTCAAGGAGCAGGCCTCACATTCAAGGACCGTACCTCCCATTCAAGGACCGTACTTCCCATTCAAGGACCGTGCCTCACATTCAAGGACTGTACCTCACATACAAGGACCGTGCCTCACATTCAAGGACCGTGCCTCACATTCAAGGACCGTACCTCCTTTTCAAGGTCCATACCTCACATTCAAGGACCGTGCCTCCCATTCAAGGACCGTGCCTCACATCCAAGGGCCATGCCTCCCATTCAAGGACTGTGTCTCAAATCCAAAGACCATTCCTCACATTCAAGGACCGTACCTCACATTCAAGGACCTTACCTCCCATTCAAGGACTGTACCTCACATTCAAGGACCAGGCCTCACATTCAAGGACCGTACCTCACATTCAAGGACCATACCTCCCATTTAAGGACTGTACCTCACATTCAAGGACCAGGCCTCACATTCAAGGACTGTACCTCACATCCAAGGGCCATGCCTCCCATTCAAGGACCGTACTTCCCATTCAAGGACTGTGTCTCACATCCAACGACCATACCTCACATTTAAGGACCGTACCTCCCATTCAAGGACTGTACCTCACATTCAAGAACCGTACCTCCCACTCAAGGTCCATACCTCACATTCAAGGAGCAGGCCTCACATTCAAGGACCGTGCCTCACATTCAAGGACTCTACCTCACATACAAGGACCGTGCCTCACATTCAAGGACCGTGTCTCACATTCAAGGACCATACCTCCTTTTTAAGGTCCATACCTCACATTCAAGGACCGTGCATCCCATTCAAGGACCGTGCCTCACAAACAAGGGCCATGCCTCCCATTCAAGGACTGTGTCTCACATCCAAAGACCATACCTCACATTCAAGGACCGTACCTCACATTCAAGGACCATACCTCCCATTCAAGGACTGTACCTCACATTCAAGGACCAGGCCTCACATTCAAGGACCGTACCTCACATTCAAGGACCATACCTCCCATTCAAGGACTCTACCTCACATTCAAGGACCAGGCCTCACATTCAAGGACCGTACCTCACATTGACGGACCATACCTCCCATATACGGACTGTACCTCACATTCAAGGACCAGGCCTCCCATTCAAGGACTGTGTCTCACATCCAAAGACCATACCTCACATTCAAGGACCATACCTCACATTCAAGGACCATACCTCACATTCAAGGACCATACCTCACATTCAAGGACCATACCTCCCATTCAAGGACTGTACCTCACATTCAAGGACCAGGCCTCACATTCAAGGACTGTACCTCACATTCAAGGACCATACCTCCCATTCAAGGACTGTACCTCACATTCAAGGACCAGGCCTCACATTCAAGGACTGTACCTCACATCCAATGGCCATGCCTCCCATTCAAGGACCGTGCCTCACATCCAAGGGCCATGCCTCCCATTCAAGGAACGTACCTCCCATTCAAGGACTGTACCTCACATTCAAGGACCAGGCCTCACATTCAAGGACCGTACCTCCCACTCAAGGTCCATACCTCACATTCAAGGAGCAGGCCTCACATTCAAGGACCGTACCTCCCATTCAAGGACCGTACTTCCCATTCAAGGACCGTGCCTCACATTCAAGGACTGTACCTCACATACAAGGACCGTGCCTCACATTCAAGGACCGTACCTCCTTTTCAAGGTCCATACCTCCCATTCAAGGACCGTGCCTCCCATTCAAGGACCGTGCCTCACATCCAAGGGCCATGCCTCCCATTCAAGGACTGTGTCTCACATCCAAAGACCATTCCTCACATTCAAGGACCGTACCGCACATTCAAGGCCCATACCTCCCATTCAAGGACTGTACCTCACATTCAAGGACCAGGCCTCACATTCAAGGACCGTACCTCACATTCAAGGACCATACCTCACATTCAAGGACTGTACCTCACATTCAAGGACCAGGCCTCACATTCAAGGACTGTACCTCACATCCAAGGGCCATGCCTCCCATTCAAGGACCGTACTTCCCATTCAAGGACTGTGTCTCACATCCAAGGACCATACCTCACATTTAAGGACCGTACCTCCCATTCAAGGACTGTACCTCACATTCAAGGACCAGGCCTCACATTCAAGGACCGTACCTCCCACTCAAGGTCCATACCTCACATTCAAGGAGCAGGCCTCACATTCAAGGACCGTACCTCCCATTCAAGGACCGTACTTCCCATTCAAGGACCGTGTCTCACATTCAAGGACTATACCTCACATACAAGGACCGTGCCTCACATTCAAGGACCGTGCCTCACATTCAAGGACCGTACCTCCTTTTCAAGGTCCATACCTCACATTCAAGGACCGTACCTCCCATTCAAGGACCGTGCCTCACATCCAAGGGCCATGCCTCCCATTCAAGGACTGTGTCTCACATCCAAGGACTATACCTCACATTCAAGGACCGTACCTCACATTCAAGTACCATACCTCCCATTCAAGGACTGTACCTCACATTCAAGGACCAGGCCTCACAAATCAAGGACTGTACCTGACATCCAAGGGCCATGCCTCCCATTCAAGGACTGTACCTCACATTCAAGGAGCAGGCCTCACATTCAAGGAGCAGGCCTCACATTCAAGGAGCAGGCCTCACATTCAATGACCGTACCTCCCACTCAAGGTCCATACCTCACATTCAAGGAGCAGGCCTCACATTCAAGGACCGTACCTCCCATTCAAGGACCGTACTTCCCATTCAAGGACCGTGCCTCACATTCAAGGTCCATACCTCACATTCAAGGACCGTACCTCCCATTCAAGGACCGTACCTCCCATTCAAGGACCGTGCCTCCCATTCAAGGACTGTGTCTCACATCCAAGGACCATGCCTCACATTCAAGGACCGTACCTCACATTCAAGGACCATACCTCCCATTCAAGGACTGTACCTCACATTCAAGGACCAGGCCTCACATTCAAGGACTGTGCCTCACATCCAAGGGCCATGCCTCCCATTCAAGGACCCGGGCTCACATCCAAGGGCCATGCCTCCCATTCAAGGACTGTGCCTCCCATCCGAGGACCATACCTCACATTCAAGGACCGTACCTCACATTCACGGACCATACCTCCCATTTAAGGACTGTACCTCACATTCAAGGACCAGGCCTCACATTCAAGGACTGTGCCTCACATCCAAGGACCATACCTCACATTCAAGGACCGTGCCTCACATTCACGGACCCTACCTCCCATTTAAGGGCTGTACCTCACATTCAAGGACCAGGCCTCACATTCAAGGACTGTACCTCACATCCAAGGACCAGGCCTCACATTCAAGGACCGTACCTCACATTCAAGGACCGTACCTCACATTCAAGGACCGTACCTCCTTTTCAAGGTCCATACCTCACATTCAAGGACCGTACCTCCTTTTCAAGGTCCATACCTCACATTCAAGGTCCGTACCTCCCATTCAAGGACCGTGCCTCCCATTCAAGGAGCCGGCCTCACATCCAAGTGCCATGCCTCCCATTCAAGGACTGTGTCTCACATCCAAGGACCATACCTCACATTCAAGGACCGTACCTCACATTTAAGGACTGTACCTCACATTCAAGGACCAGGCCTCACATTCAAGGACCGTACCTCACATTCAAGGACCGTACCTCACATTCACGGACCATACCTCCCATTTACGGACTGTACCTCACATTCAAGGACCAGGCCTCACATTCAAGGACTGTGCCTCACATCCAAGGACCATAACTCACATTCAAGGACCGTACCTCACATTCACGGACCATACCTCCCATTTAAGGACTGTACCTCACATTCAAGGACCAGGCCTCACATTCAAGGACTGTACCTCACATCCAAGGACCAGGCCTCACATTCAAGGACCGTACCTCACATTCAAGGACCGTACCTCACATTCAAGGACCGTACCTCCTTTTCAAGGTCCATACCTCACATTCAAGGACCGTACCTCCTTTTCAAGGTCCATACCTCACATTCAAGGACCGTACCTCCCATTCAAGGACTGTACCTCACATTCAAGAACCGTACCTCCCACTCAAGGTCCATACCTCACATTCAAGGAGCAGGCCTCACATTCAAGGACCGTGCCTCACATTCAAGGACTCTACCTCACATACAAGGACCGTGCCTCACATTCAAGGACCGTGTCTCACATTCAAGGACTGTACCTCCTTTTTAAGGTCCATACCTCACATTCAAGGACCGTGCCTCCCATTCAAGGACCGTGCCTCACAAACAAGGGCCATGCCTCCCATTCAAGGACTGTGTCTCACATCCAAAGACCATACCTCACATTCAAGGACCGTACCTCACATTCAAGGACCATACCTCCCATTCAAGGACTGTACCTCACATTCAAGGACCAGGCCTCACATTCAAGGACCGTACCTCACATTCAAGGACCATACCTCCCATTCAAGGACTCTACCTCACATTCAAGGACCAGGCCTCACATTCAAGGACCGTACCTCACATTCACAGACCATACCTCCCATTTACGGACTGTACCTCACATTCAAGGACCAGGCCTCCCATTCAAGGACTGTGTCTCACATCCAAAGACCATACCTCACATTCAAGGCCCATACCTCACATTCAAGGACCATACCTCACATTCAAGGACCATACCTCCCATTCAAGGACTGTACCTCACATTCAAGGACCAGGCCTCACATTCAAGGACTGTACCTCACATTCAAGGACCATACCTCCCATTCAAGGACTGTACCTCACATTCAAGGAACAGGCCTCACATTCAAGGACTGTACCTCACATCCAATGGCCATGCCTCCCATTCAAGGACCGTGCCTCACATCCAAGGGCCATGCCTCCCATTCAAGGAACGTACCTCCCATTCAAGGACAGTACCTCACATTCAAGGACCAGGCCTCACATTCAAGGACCATACCTCCCACTCAAGGTCCATACCTCACATTCAAGGAGCAGGCCTCACATTCAAGGACCGTACCTCCCATTCAAGGACCGTACTTCCCATTCAAGGACCGTGCCTCACATTCAAGGACTGTACCTCACATACAAGGACCATGCCTCACATTCAAGGACCGTGACTCACATTCAAGGACCGTACCTCCTTTTCAAGGTCCATACCTCCCATTCAAGGACCGTGCCTCCCATTCAAGGACCGTGCCTCACATCCAAGGGCCATGCCTCCCATTCAAGGACTGTGTCTCACATCCAAAGACCATTCCTCACATTCAAGGACCGTACCGCACATTGAAGGCCCATACCTCCCATTCAAGGACTGTACCTCACATTCAAGGACCAGGCCTCACATTCAAGGACCGTACCTCACATTCAAGGACCATACCTCACATTCAAGGACTGTACCTCACATTCAAGGACCAGGCCTCACATTCAAGGACTGTACCTCACATCCAAGGGCCATGCCTCCCATTCAAGGACCGTACTTCCCATTCAAGGACTGTGTCTCACATCCAAGGACCATACCTCACATTTAAGGACCGTACCTCCCATTCAAGGACTGTACCTCACATTCAAGGACCAGGCCTCACATTCAAGGACCGTACCTCCCACTCAAGGTCCATACCTCACATTCAAGGAGCAGGCCTCACATTCAAGGACCGTACCTCCCATTCAAGGACCGTACTTGCCATTCAAGGACCGTGTCTCACATTCAAGGACTATACCTCACATACAAGGACCGTGCCTCACATTCAAGGACCGTGCCTCACATTCAAGGACCGTACCTCCTTTTCAAGGTCTATACCTCACATTCAAGGACCGTACCTCCCATTCAAGGACCGTGTCTCACATCCAAGGGCCATGCCTCCCATTCAAGGACTGTGTCTCACATCCAAGGACTATACCTCACATTCAAGGACCGTACCTCACATTCAAGGACCATACCTCCCATTCAAGGACTGTACCTCACATTCAAGGACCAGGCCTCACAAATCAAGGACTGTACCTCACATCCAAGGGCCATGCCTCCCATTCAAGGACTGTACCTCACATTCAAGGAGTAGGCCTCACATTCAAGGAGCAGGCCTCACATTCAATGACCGTACCTCCCACTCAAGGTCCATACCTCACATTCAAGGAGCAGGCCTCACATTCAAGGACCGTACCTCCCATTCAAGGACCGTACTTCCCATTCAAGGACGTGCCTCACATTCAAGGTCCATACCTCACATTCAAGGACCGTACCTCCCATTCAAGGACCGTACCTCCCATTCAAGGACCGTGCCTCCCATTCAAGGACTGTGTCTCACATCCAAGGACCATACCTCACATTCAAGGACCGTACCTCACATTCAAGGACCATACCTCCCATTCAAGGACTGTACCTCACATTCAAGGACCAGGCCTCACATTCAAGGACTGTGCCTCACATCCAAGGGCCATGCCTCCCATTCAAGGAGCCGGGCTCACATCCAAGGGCCATGCCTCCCATCCGAGGACCATACCTCACATTCAAGGACCGTACCTCACATTCACGGACCATACCTCCCATTTAAGGACTGTACCTCACATTCAAGGACCAGGCCTCACATTCAAGGACTGTGCCTCACATCCAAGGACCATACCTCACATTCAAGGACCCTACCTCCCATTTAAGGGCTGTACCTCACATTCAAGGACCAGGCCTCACATTCAAGGACTGTACCTCACATCCAAGGACCAGGCCTCACATTCAAGGACCGTACCTCACATTCAAGGACCGTACCTCACATTCAAGGACCGTACCTCCTTTTCAAGGTCCATACCTCACATTCAAGGACCGTACCTCCTTTTCAAGGTCCATACCTCACATTCAAGGACCGTACCTCCCATTCAAGGACCGTGCCTCCCATTCAAGGAGCCGGCCTCACATCCAAGTGCCATGCCTCCCATTCAAGGACTGTGTCTCACATCCAAGGACCATACCTCACATTCAAGGACCGTACCTCACATTTAAGGACTGTACCTCACATTCAAGGACCAGGCCTCACATTCAAGGACCGTACCTCACATTCAAGGACCGTACCTCACATTCACGGACCATACCTCCCATTTACGGACTGTACCTCACATTCAAGGACCAGGCCTCACATTCAAGGACTGTGCCTCACATCCAAGGACCATAACTCACATTCAAGGACCGTACCTCACATTCACGGACCATACCTCCCATTTAAGGACTGTACCTCACATTCAAGGACCAGGCCTCACATTCAAGGACTGTACCTCACATCCAAGGACCAGGCCTCACATTCAAGGACCGTACCTCACATTCAAGGACCGTACCTCACATTCAAGGACCGTACCTCCTTTTCAAGGTCCATACCTCACATTCAAGGACCGTACCTCCTTTTCAAGGTCCATACCTCACATTCAAGGACCGTACCTCCCATTCAAGGACCGTGCCTCCCATTCAAGGAGCCGGCCTCACATCCAAGAGCCATGCCTCCCATTCAAGGACTGTGTCTCACATCCAAGGACCATACCTCAAATTCAAGGACCGTACCTCACATTTAAGGACTGCACCTCACATTCAAGGACCAGACCTCACATTCAAGGACCGTACCTCACATTCAAGGACCGTACCTCACATTCACGGACCATACCTCCCATTTACGGACTGTACCTCACATTCAAGGACCAGGCCTCACATTCAAGGACCAGGCCTCACATTCAAGGACTGTACCTCACATCCAAGGGCCATGCCTCCCATTCAAGGAGCCGGCCTCACATCCAAGGGCCATGCCTCCCATTCAAGGACCGTACCTCCCATTCAAGGACTGTACCTCACATTCAAGGAGCCGGCCTCACATCCAAGGGCCATGCCTCCCATTCAAGGACTGTGCCTCACATCAAAGGACCATACCTCCCATTTAAGGACTGTGCCTCACATCCAAGGACCATGCCTCCCATTCAAGGACCGTGCCTCACATTCAAGGACCGTACCTCACATCCAAGGATGATACCTTACATTCAAGGACCGTACCTCACATTCAAGGACCGTACCTCCCATTCAAGGACTGTGTCTCACATCCAAGGGCCATACCTCACATTCAAGGACTGTGCCTCACATCCAAGGGCCATGCCTCCCATTCAAGGAGCCGGCCTCACATTCAAGGACCATGCCTCCCATTCAAGGACTGTACATCACATTCAAGTACCATGGTTCACATTCAAGGACTGTGCCTCACATCCAAGGGCCATACCTCACCTTTGGGACCCTTCATTAAGTTGACCTCCACTATCGTCTCCGGGGGAGGCTGCCGCCGTCGCACCAGGAGTCTCACCACTGGCCCCGCCTCCTTCAGCGCCTCCACGGCCTTGCTGTGGACCACCTCGGAGACGTCCACCTCGTTTACACGTAGGACACAGTCATTCACCCTGGGAACAGAGCCGAAGGGTCAAAGGTCAAGGAGAGGCTCCGATATTCTTTAGCAAAGAGAAACAGGAAGGTGGAACATGCTGCATATAATACGCAAGGGCCAGTGTAAACCCTCAGCATTAACGCCACTGGGAAAGGTCCTTCAGTATCATGAGATACGTCACTTCCGGCCTGTCATCGGGATCTAAACCTCTTTCCAGACCACTCACATGTTGGCATTTATAGTTTTAGAGAATGATCGGTGCCCGCAGGAGGGGGGCGAGAAAGGGAAGCAATTCTATTTATCAGAGTCAGCAGGGCTGCGTTCATTCCCAGCGCCGGGACACCTCGGGGAATTGCGACTCTATACACTAAATATATGAATAACAATGTATTAGACTCCCCTGTTCTAAAATGTATCAGTTTAAAATAGGAGACTATGAAAGTGCCAGTTTTGTCAGGAACAGAGTAGCCGATCACCAAAATCTTCAGAGTTCACCATATAGCGTGAGTGGTTTGTACTGTTTGGAGGAAATTGCAACAGCCCATTTCATCTTCAGAATTAACAAGTTACTTACTGGAACAGTAGTTTTGCAGCCCAACTTCATTGCAATTCATGTAAAGTGGGTAACACTACTACCTAGCGATTTGTATCTCAATGGCATCTTCTTTTCTCAGTGTTGTTTCATGAGCCTTGACTACCACCGTGCCACAAATAACTCACTAAGATGTCCATCAAAGCCCACAATGCCTAGGGTGACCAGATCTTGAGAACCAAAAACCGGGACATTTGGGGAAAATAGAAGAAGGACTACAATTTTTCATCCACGGAATGGCGCAGAATTACAGCTGTCATCAACATAGGATCACAGAAGATGCATTAAGAAAGTAAATACAATGTAATTTCTACAATCAAAATCATACCTATTAATGAAATTGCTTACTTATAACAGTTGCTAACTAGCAAAGCTTTAGAACACCCAAAAAAGTGCCTCTTACTGTTTTCAGTCAACCCCTTCTAAAAACCGGGACATGAGACAAAATTGCCGAAATCTGCCCGGACAGCTGGTGGAAAACCGGGACTGTCCGGGCAAATCCGGGACGTCTGGTCACCCTAACAATGCCCCATACTGCAGACAGATGAATGTGTGGAGCGAGACCTGGACCATTCTAGAGAAGAGGATAGGCTGACTTGAGGTACCCTCGACATCGAGAGAGGTGTGATTGACGTCGTACAAGCATTCTTTGCTGGAACTGGTATCTTCGATGGGGAAAGATGTATTTTTGACGTCAAATGAGTCTTCGGTGTCGACTGCTGCGACTTCGATGCCGAACGGTGGAATCTTGATGTCAGTCGGTGACTTTTTGACGCTGATCGATAGTGTGACGGCGGTGAAGGTGGCGCCATCGTAGTCTTCAGCATTGACTGCGGTGATGACAATCTCACCACCGACTTGGACACCAAGCGGTGATGATGACGCGCTGACGTTGACCCTTCCGTGGAAAGGCGAACAAGATGGGGCCAAACCTCTCGACGTCGATGTTCTTGACGTCAGTGAATGGCGTCGATGAGAATGGCATCGATGTCGAGAAGGAGATTTTATGTCTTTAGGTCCAATACCTGGGAGTGCGGCTGCCCGCGGCCCCCGCAGGGGGCCACCCTAAACGGGCGGCCCCTTTAGTGCCATTTGGGCACTTCCCCACCCCCAATGATGTACGGGACTCAAGGAGGAGTCCCCTACCAGACGCGTCACTTCCGGCACGCAGAGGAGGTGGGGAGGTATTTATGCCTCCCCCGGCCATCTTGGCGTCCTCTTTGCGCCGGACACGCCGTCTGGTCGGTCGTCTCCCGCCGTCTTTCTTCGTGCTGAGATTCACGCCGTCTGAGGGAACTACAATTGATTGTGAGTCGTCTGTCCCCCCCAAGCCTCTTCGGGTAGGCGCTGCCCGGCATTTGCTGGACTTGTGATGCCTAAGAGGAGGAGGGGGGGGCGGATTTAGGAGCTCCCCTGGTAGTTGGTTAGGCTCCCGGGTTTTGCGGTGCGGAGAGGTATAGATTTACAGGAGGTAGCGGGCAGCCGTAAATTCAGTGTCCGTATGGTGTGCGCACATTTATTATGTCACCGAGGGTGCAGGTTTGAGCCCCTGTTCTGCGGGTGCAGGCAAGCGTCGGGGTAATGGGGCATGGCGCCGGGTGTGGGAGCGCTCCTCTGCCTAGGTATGGGAGGCAGGTGAAAGACTGCCTTGAGGGATGTGAGCGAGACCCCGCGCCTTCCGCTTCCTCCGCTTGAAGTCCGAGAACTGGGAACTAAAATTATGTCGAGCCGTCCATGGAAGACCATGTATTAGCATTGACCAAGGTGTCATGCATAATCAGCTCACCGCTGCACCGCCCACCCCCTCCTCTATCTCAAATAAGGTCGCGAGGGGGGGGGGGCCCTATGTGCCGGCGTATCGCACCGAGGCGAGTGTAGCCACCAGTCGGGGTTAGAGATGACATTGCTCTGTGCGCCAGCCACGCCGTCGCAGTTGCGTTTGTCCTCGGCGCGTCGTCGAATTAGGCGGTGAGTGCGGGCCAGGAGGGACCTTTGTCTGGGCCGGCCAGCCTCCTTGTTGTCAGTCTGGGGGTTGAGGATGCCTGGGTTCCCGGGTCCGATTGTATGCGGGAGTAGGTGCCGGCCGTGTATTGCGGCCGCCGGATTGACGCTAGTTTTCCCTGCCTGCGAGGGTACAAGAGAGCTGCATGTACTAGGGCCCGCGGCCTGGTCGGGCCCGGGTCCGACAGGTTTGTGGGCGGCCTGCCGAGGCTGAGCTGCTGCCCCGTGAGGAAGGTATCAAGTGGGGCATGCCTTGACAGGGGGCACTGAGGCTATGCGGCCGAATTAGGAGGCATTGTATTGGAGGTGTCCGCATTGCTGGCTGTCTGCGCGGCACCGCGTCGCCATCCTTGTGGCTGCAGGCAGCGTCCCCCTCTGTAGCGAGGGCCCCCACTGGTGTCGCGTACACGCGTTGTCCGGGTTTTGGGACCACGGCCTGGATGGCTGTGGGTTGTATGAGTTGCCCTCGTCTGGCGGGTTGCCTGCGGATTTTGGGGGAAAAGCTGACGTGTACAAAAGGGTGGGCCGTGCCGACCATCATTAGCCTAGAGCCGCCTCGGAATTGGGCTCCGCTCAGGACAGAGGTATTGTGTGCGGGGGGGGGGGCGATCTGGTGTTGGCGGCCTGCGCATTCCCTCTCCCTAACTACTGCCATGCCCAGGGTGGGCGGGTGCCTGTGGCTTCCGAGCGTTGTCTACGAGTAAATTCGGGTTCAGTGCTGCGGGCGGTGCGTCGAGTCGCTGGGTGGAGGGCCATATGAGGGAGCGGGCCTTGTGGTGGGGTGTCTTCATTGCTGGAGGCAGTTTTCGGCACTAAAACTAACTGCTTCACTGCGGGGCTGGAGGCAGCTGATCTCCGTCCGGGCCATTTTGGGTGCGAGCTACCCTTCTCACTGTGTCCACGCCTTGTAGCTCACAGGGGAGAGGTTTTGGCAGCAAGGCACGACTCTGGAGCTGCTCTGTACTCAGTGCCCCCCCTGACATCAGCCGAGCACTGGTTTGAGGAGGTGTGTTCCGGTTTATGAGGCAGCGTCTCCTTGACCTCTTACCTGCACAGGTTCGAGTCTGCTACGGCCGGTGATTGTGGTGTTTAAATGTTTGAAATGGCCTTGGTGGCGCAGTGCCGTGGCCGCCTCGTCTCCAAGCACGCAGAGTCGATCCCGACCTTGGCCAGTGGTTGATATGTTTAAAGTTACTTAGTGGCACTGTTTTGCCGTCTAGGAATGGGCTGAAGGCGAAATCCCGACCGTCAATACATGTGTCTCGATTCAACCCCCTGAATGGCTGAGGCAGTGTTGGGGGCTGTCCCAGTAGGTGTGTATACAGGGGTTGCAGCGGAGTTGGTTCTCTGGCCTCCTGGCGGGCAAGAGTGCCGTTCGGCAGCAGGGGAAGCATTAGCCCAACGCATCGCGGTAGCTTTTGATCTGCGGTGGAGCTTGGTGCGAGGAATAGCGCATTGGACTGTGGTCAAGGTGCTTTAAGTTATATGCTGCGCAGATGTTTGTTGAAGCGATTGGAGCGCTCGGCGGTCCGAGTGCGGGTCCCCCCCCCCCATAACCTATTTGTTGCGAGGGCCAGCCGAGCCTGGTGCCATGGTCAGGTTGCACCCGGTGCACCGCGTGGATTTTGATATGCGGTGGCACGTAGTGTGGTGTGTGCTGGTTGGTCCGAGACGGGGGATGCTTTAGGGTGCCTGTACAGCAGTGCGGCAAGAGTGTGGGTTGCCCGGCCGTCCGGCAACGAAGGGATTGAATGAGGGGCAACAGGATGACGACCGCCATGCACGCAGCAGACATGGGGATCTGTTACCGGGCCGCATCCTGGTTGGATGGGTACCGGAGGGTGGGATCGTCGAGACTGGAGAGCCTGTCCAGGCGGAGCTCTCTGACGGCACCTAGGGCTGTGTTGGAGGAGCGGGCGGCGCAGCGATGTTCGGCGTTGCAGCGGGGGGAGAGTCCCTGTAGTGGCATAGTGGTTGCGGTCTTTGACCCCTACGGAGCAGGGAGTGCACTGCAGTTTGCTAGTCCCCTGTGGTGAACCCCCCCTCGATGATTGTCATGGCGGACTTGTAGATTGTGTAAGAATTGGCGGGGCCTACTGCCACGTAGAGCTATCTGTGGCTTGAGTATGTGCTATATAGCTGCATGAGCTGTAGCGCAGAGGCACATTGTAGGTGCGCGTGCGGTGCACTTTGCCTTTTTAAGTTGAGTACAGGAGCCATTCCTTTTGCGGGATGGTGCACATGCAGCAGGGTTAGTGATGCATGAGTGGTAGCGCAGAGGCGCATTGAGCAAATACTTCGATGGGTGGCAATCAAGGTTGCAATCATCAAAGCATTTCATCCTCCTGAGGTCGATAAAACGAGTACCATGGAGCCGAGTAACAACAAACATGTTACAACGTTTCATTAGTGCCGCATGTGCAGTGGCATTGGGGCCCCAGGAGAGTAACTAGCCCACTAGATTCTTGTTTATGTACGGTGCAACCCAATCTGTTAGGAAAGGGGGTTTGATCATATTTGATCATATTTTCTACTTGATTTGCATTTTGCAAATTGTTTGCTTTACACGATTGTTGACGGAGGGGACAACTTACATGGAAATCCACCTGTATAATACGAGCACGTAGGATTGTTAGCAATCGCTAACTTCGCTGGGCGCTTTTGCTGTCAGTGTTGACAGATGACCTCTGGTGTGTTCTTGTTGATGGCGATTACGCGCCTTTGAGTGGGCCGGGGATCTTGGCTCAATTTGGCCCATGGGCACGGTTGCCGCGTGCTCTCCCGGGCACAGGGGCGGTACGGTTAGGAGAACGGCGGGATGTGGGTCCTTCCTGTTTTGCATTGCTTGGGAAACAGGGGTTTTGGTGCTCCGCATTGCGGTGGGCATTACATGGAAGTAAGTGTTCGGGGCAACGTGGTGTTCTTTCTCGTTTCACCAGTTTCATGTTTTCATTGTGATTTGTACTGACATTTTGGGGAAACCTGTGTTGGCATGTTGGTGGACTTAGGGTCACGCAACAACTGCAACGGGAAGTACGGTAACGGGGCCGAGGTGGCTGGTAGTGTTTGCTTGGCCAGGCGTTGGCTGGAGGTGTCGTGCGATTTCTTTGTGGGCTTAGCTGTGCAGGCTACCCTGCTGCCTGGAAATTTGTGGCAGGCAGTCGACAAGAGAGGGGTCTTCCGATACATTATACATGGTTTAGTATCCAGGCCACGGAGTGGCTGCGTGACACTCTGGTGTTGGAAGTGGTCAGCCGGTTGGCAGGCCGTCTAGATCTGGGTTCCTAGTTCGGGCCTGTCCAAGTTAGGGTTCAAGTGCCAGAGGTCGGCCCTGGGATATGTTATCACAGGCCTGCAGAACAGAAAGTGGCTGGTTTCAACCTCTTGGTCACAGGTTCCGATCCTGGTAGGTCCACTCAGCATTTCATCCTTCTGAGGTCAACAGAACAAGTACCATGGAGTGGAGTAACAATAAATGTTATGCAGCGCCAAGATACCAGGGGGCGAACAAGTTCCCTATTACAGTCAGAGGTAGGAATTGTGAAGGAATCTGGTGAATACAGTGGGCTCACTCCGCAGGGTAGTAAGTTAGAGCTCTGCACTGGGGCTGTAGGTGGCGCAGGCAACAACGTTGTCACTGCCAAAACAACAAAGTTTTCATTAACGCCGCAAGTGCAGGGGCATGGGGCCCGCAGGAGAGTAACCAGCCCACTGCACCCTTACAAGGTACTGTGTAACCCAACCTGATGGGAGGGGGTACCTGTGCACTTTCAACCATGAAGCCAAGTTTACTTCGCGGGGCTCTGCTCACACTACAGTGGGCCAAGATCACACAAAGCATAGGATGAGAGTGCGGGGTCAGTCATATATGGCGATTTATGAGAATATGCCAGAGGTAGCGAATGTAACCTCACAGACTTGATCAGTGATAATATCATGGTTCATCTTTTGTCCCAATAGAGACAATAGTTGCGGACAGGCCGTGTTTTGCAAAGAAAAGTACTTTGTCTCATTCGAGTGCCGCACTTGCCTCTTTCGCAGATAACGAGGTCAAGTTGTCTCCAATGCGGGATTGTGCGCCGCCATTCCGTTTGCAAAAGGGCTGCTGCTTTCTGGTTTCGGCACCTGGCATGCGCGCAGGTGGCCTGTCTGGCTGTTGCGGGATTACGGAGGGTGCGGAGGGACTCCGGTGGTCTCTACAGTTCCCTGATAAACTGCTGCTAGTGGTTTCGTTTGGCTACGGCTGGGTTTTACACACATGTCGACATGTTTATTGGCTGGGCAGCACTTGGTCATCAGTCCGTACCCTCGTACTGGGGATCATCCAGGGAAAAGGGCACATTAGTGCTTAGTCACCCCAGAAAGATATGTACAAACTGGCACGCGGTGCGTTAGGGTTTGTGCCACACAGAGCTGGGGGCGTCTGTGGGCACACGCACTACCCGTGCATTGTTTTGGCCGGTTTGTTTAATCTTTTCATAGGGAAGAGATATGCGGGGTACCTAATCGTGCTGGTAGAATGTCACGTACCGTTAAGGGCATGTTACTACCAAAGTCGTCCCAAAGTTTTGGGGTCATACTGGGTGGAGCAGTAAGACTACAGGCCTTGGGAAGCATTTAGCATTCCCTCAATCTAAGTAAGGGCAGCTATCTGTACAGAATTATCAGCGAGTGGGGTAACATACACCGGTTATTCAGCGCCATCATGCCTCCGCCCCTTGACACAGCTCAAATCCTTCATGCCCACCGTGAGGAAGGTTACTGACAGTGCCTTAATTGGCACCAATGCTTTAGACCTCCATTCCTTCCCACGAGTCCTAGTAGTGCTCCCACCAAGCCGGACGCTATAGAGAAGTTGGAAACATGGCGACTAGCATTGGCACGATCGCCGAACCTCACATGTGCCTTACAAATCCAGTTTCAGCATCATAGGTACTAGTGGAGAAATCCCGGCATATGGGATTTGGTTGACCACAAAGGAGAGAACTGGTTAACATGTTGGTTACGTCATTGAATTGGACGATATCTACACAGCAACAGGTGGATAGGGCATGGGTGCATGCGCCACATTTGTTAATGGTGCAGGATAATTATTGTTTTACTCTAGGTAACTGGGATCTCGTGCCCAGGTTCTGTCTTTTTGGCCGTCGGTTACCAGCCAAATGGTGGGGGAGTACAATTTTACATTTACTCTGTGCTGTGTTTTGCTAAGTACAGTTCCTACCAGCAGCTCCGGGGTTGTGCTAACTGAGCTGTAGGACGGTGGCCCGATTGACCTACTGAGTTATGTAATCCCTGTGATGTCATGATGAGGTTTGGTAGCTCAGGGTAATAGCGGCAGATGGAACTAAGTTTCTCCTGTATGGTCGATACAAAGGGTAATTAAAATAACCTGGTATGGAGTCTCTTCTGTAATGTGCCACTATGGGAGCGCAGTTGGCACATTAAATTTACACTGCCTCTGGGATAAGCCAAAGTCCCTGCCTAGCCACCTAAGGGGTGGGCAGGTGTCCGCTTAAGTGTGTACTCCCTTCTCCTGTCTAGAGAGGTGGGTTTGGCCAAGCCTGGCCAAACCCGAACTAGGCCCGACAGGCCCGACAGGCCTAGTTCTGACAGGCCCGAACTAGGAACTAAGCCTGGCCAACCAGAAACTCCACTTACAACATGGTAGAGAATGCATAGGAGGAGTTTGCAGTCCATTCACAACCGCCCCACAGGGCGAATGCTTTAGGGCACAAGGTTTGTGGAGGGCTCCTGTGTGGGAGCCTGGTGAAGAGCTAAGGTCAGGCTAGGATGTCTCGTACTTTCGCCGCACGGCTGAGTCCCAGTCACGAGCGGATTGTATCAGGGTGAGCTGGCCGTGGGTCAGGAAGGCGCCAAGGCATCAGTAGCACTGAGAGGCTTTCAGCCAGATGCTGTATCCTATGCAGGGGCATCTGTTATATCAGAAGTACCGCCTTAAGTGCTTGGAGGTCTGTGGCACCGTCTTTCAATGGAAGCCATTATCTAGCGGGCTGCTCTGAGCAGAGCATTTCCAGCTACCTTTACACATGGATTTTGGTGGAGGGCAATTAAGTCCGGGGGTAACCAGGTGTATCTGGTCTAGTGCTTTGCATCTTGGGTCAAAGCGGGTTGGCACACAGGGGGTGTCTAGAATCGTCCAGGCACACTCTGCAGTGTGGAATGCAAAAGAACTGCACGTTGCCACTATTTTGAGTGTGGCAGATGCAACAATTGATCCCTGCCAAGCAATCCAAGGTTCTTATGTTTGGATGCACAACATACAACCGTTCACTCCAGCTTCACTAAAGGTAGCCTGTTAGCAGAGGTATAGAATGGGACGTCTTGCGCCCGGGTGCGGATATTGCACGGGCAGCACAGCAGATAGTCTGCTGTCAGACGAGGGTGCTTGCGGGCTAGGAGGCCAGGCTATGCAGCAGAACCAATTCTAAGGACCTCTCTCCCCCACCGGACTGCCCGAGAATGTGAGTGCAGTGGGATTTGCAATGTTACAGGTATTTTCCCGCCCACACAGGGGCAGAAGGGTACATTGCAAGTACCTGCATAAATCGAGTGGGGGCAAGACCTATAGACGATGTGCACCGGTAACCGCAAGAGGGTGGTGCTAAGAGCAAATCTCGCAGCGGCAAGTTAGCCAGGTGGCATGTGTCAGTTGGTTAGGCCAGAATGTGTGCCGTGGCTCCAAGAGCAGCTTGGAATGTGTCTGGAGCACCATCGCTGACAAATCCAGAGCACACACTGCACCTCAGCCCAGTAGGTGAAGGCCATGTGCTCAGGTGCGGCTTGATCTTGTGGAAGGAAATATTCCCTGCGTTAAAGTACTAGGTCATTAGCTGGGTTGGGCATCAAGGGTCACAGCTGGTTAGCAAGTATGTGTGTATCTGTCATCGAGCTTTAGTTAAGCAAGCCTGGCAGGTGGCGAAGTTGTCACTCCAAATGGTTGTTGTACTGCAGTAGTGTGCGCTAGGCGATCAGTCCTGTTCGCCATGGTTTATTAATCACAAAGGTCGGTGCACATGTCTGGTCAACCTCAACAAAGTAGGTGCACCCTGCTCCCTGGGCGGGTTACGGGTTGCTCCAGTTAAGCAGGAAATGCCCCGCCCGTATAGCCAGAGTATATAGCCTGGTTGTGGAAGCGGTCTTCAAGCATGTGTGCTGCTGTTCCAGGTATTGGGGAAACAGGTGTTAGGGAGCACGAACTGCTAGAAGGCCTGCAACTTCAGGTTGCAGGAGGTGGGAGCCACATCAGCTTGAAGGGTAATACAGCGATGTTTAAGGGTAGAGCTCCCTCCTGGGAGGCCATCACATTCTTGCAGCGCATGTGAGGCACTGGTACATTCCCAGAGAAGGATAAACCGCTCCATGCGCAAGTTTGCAGAACAAGGGGCTTTGGCTTCATCAGGCATGAGCTATGCCGGGCGAACACCAAAGGTTAATTTGACAATGTTGGGGTGCACTTGCACAGGTGGGCTTGGATCTGTTCCTCTGGACATGAATGAGGCCTGGGAAATTGCAGGTTGCAGTGAGAAAGGAGCTGTTTTGGTGGGGGGCTCTTTAGGCGACGAGGGCCGCCTCCAGAGCTGTGGAGGAGTTACAGGGCGATCTGGAAGCAAATGGGTACAGAAGAGTACCTCTGCAAGAGCACAATAGGGGTGCCAGAGCCAAATCCCAGGAGCCTCATGGGAGGGTCCTGGAACAATTACGTCGGCGCCCCGTTAGTCCTTCGGGCGGTTGTGGGCCTGAACAACCGGGGGCTTGCCTTGCTACGCTCCGCCCTGAAAGGGGCGTGAGTAATAGGGACCAATGTGTCACGTGATCCAGTAAGGGGATCACCCCCATAAGGGTAGCGCTGATTGGTTACTCCACAGTGCTTGGCTCATCAGGCGGGCAGGGCAGCATAGGTTGGTACAGCTGCCTGCCCTTGGATCGCCCGTAAGATAACCCACCATATTGCATACTTTTGTATGGAATAAACCTGCAGCACTAATTTTCCCAAACAAAAGTTGTGTTGTGTATTTATTTATGCATGCATACTCTGTTGTGGTGTGGGTGGGGTGTGTTGCCAATAATGGGACTATGCGGCTGCCCGCGGCCCCGCAGGGGGCCACCCTAAACGGGCGGCCCCTTTAGTGCCATTTGGGCACTTCCCCACCCCCAATGATGTACGGGACTCAAGGAGGAGTCCCCCTACCAGACGCGTCACTTCCGGCACGCAGAGGAGGTGGGGAGGTATTTATGCCTCCCCCGGCCATCTTGGCGTCCTCTTTGCGCCGGACACGCCGTCTCCCACCCTACCGCTTACCCGGCGTGGGGTTGGCAGGCGAAATACATAGAACGTTGTAATGTTTTCTTTCTCGTTGCAGGAGGAGTTACAGGGCGATCTGGAAGCAAATGGGTACAGAAGAGTACCTCTGCAAGAGCACAATAGGGGTGCCAGAGCCAAATCCCAGGAGCCTCATGGGAGGGTCCTGGAACAATTACGTCGGCGCCCCGTTAGTCCTTCGGGCGGTTGTGGGCCTGAACAACCGGGGGCTTGCCTTGCTACGCTCCGCCCTGAAAGGGGCGTGAGTAATAGGGACCAATGTGTCACGTGATCCAGTAAGGGGATCACCCCCATAAGGGTAGCGCTGATTGGTTACTCCACAGTGCTTGGCTCATCAGGCGGGCAGGGCAGCATAGGTTGGTACAGCTGCCTGCCCTTGGATCGCCCGTAAGATAACCCACCATATTGCATACTTTTGTATGGAATAAACCTGCAGCACTAATTTTCCCAAACAAAAGTTGTGTTGTGTATTTATTTATGCATGCATACTCTGTTGTGGTGTGGGTGGGGTGTGTTGCCAATAATGGGACTATGTTCAGTGGCTGGGAGTGTTCAGTGGCTGGGAGTGTTCAGTGGCTGGGAGTGTTCAGTGGCCGGGAGTGTTCAGTGGCCGGGAGTGTTCAGTGGCCGGGAGTGTTCAGTGGTTGGGAGTGTTCAGTGGCTGGGAGTGTTCAGTGGCTGGGAGTGTTCAGCGGCCGGGAGTGTTCAGTGGCTGCGAGTGTTCAGTGGCTGCGAGTGTTCAGTGGTTGGGAGTGTTCAGTGGCTGGGAGTGTTCAGTAGCTGGGAGTGTTCAGTGGTTGGGAGTGTTCAGTGGCTGGGAGTGTTCAGTGGTTGGGAGTGTTCAGTGGCTGCGAGTGTTCAGTGGCTGGGAGTGTTCAGTAGCTTGGAGTGTTCAGTGGTTGGGAGTGTTCAGTAGCTTGGAGTGTTCAGTGGCTGGGAGTGTTCAGTGGCTGGGAGTGTTCAGTGGTTGGGAGTGTTCAGTAGCTTGGAGTGTTCAGTGGCTGGGAGTGTTCAGTGGCTGGGTGTGTTCAGTGGCTGGGAGTGTTCAGTGGCTGGGAGTGTTCAGTGGCTGGGAGTGTTCAGTGGCTGGGAGTGTTCAGTGGCTGGGTGTGTTCAGTGGCTGGGAGTGTTCAGTGGCTGGGAGTGTTCAGTGGCTGGGAGTGTTCAGTGGCTGGAAGTGTTCAGTGGCTGGGTGTGTTCAGTGGCTGGGTGTGTTCAGTGGCTGGGAGTGTTTAGTGGCTGGGAGTGTTCAGTGGCTGGGAGTGTTCAGTGACTGGGTGTGTTCAGTGGCTGGGTGTGTTTAGTGGCTGGGAGTGTTCAGTGGCTGTGTGTGTTCAGTGGCTGGGAGTGTTCAGTGGCTGGGTGTGTTCTGTGGCTGGGAGTGTTCAGTGGCCGGGAGTGTTCAGTGGCCGGGAGTGTTCAGTGGCTGGGAGTGTTCAGTGGCTGGGAGTGTTCAGTGGCTGGGAGTGTTCAGTGGCTGGGAGTGTTCAGTGGCTGGGAGTGTTCAGTGGCCGGGAGTGTTCAGTGGCCGGGAGTGTTCAGTGGCCGGGAGTGTTCAGTGGTTGGGAGTGTTCAGTGGCTGGGAGTGTTCAGTGGCTGGGAGTGTTCAGCGGCCGGGAGTGTTCAGTGGCTGCGAGTGTTCAGTGGCTGCGAGTGTTCAGTGGTTGGGAGTGTTCAGTGGCTGGGAGTGTTCAGTAGCTGGGAGTGTTCAGTGGTTGGGAGTGTTCAGTGGCTGGGAGTGTTCAGTGGTTGGGAGTGTTCAGTGGCTGCGAGTGTTCAGTGGCTGGGAGTGTTCAGTAGCTTGGAGTGTTCAGTGGTTGGGAGTGTTCAGTAGCTTGGAGTGTTCAGTGGCTGGGAGTGTTCAGTGGCTGGGAGTGTTCAGTGGTTGGGAGTGTTCAGTAGCTTGGAGTGTTCAGTGGCTGGGAGTGTTCAGTGGCTGGGTGTGTTCAGTGGCTGGGAGTGTTCAGTGGCTGGGAGTGTTCAGTGGCTGGGAGTGTTCAGTGGCTGGGAGTGTTCAGTGGCTGGGAGTGTTCAGTGGCTGGGTGTGTTCAGTGGCTGGGAGTGTTCAGTGGCTGGGAGTGTTCAGTGGCTGGGAGTGTTCAGTGGCTGGAAGTGTTCAGTGGCTGGGTGTGTTCAGTGGCTGGGTGTGTTCAGTGGCTGGGAGTGTTTAGTGGCTGGGAGTGTTCAGTGGCTGGGAGTGTTCAGTGGCTGGGTGTGTTCAGTGGCTGGGTGTGTTTAGTGGCTGGGAGTGTTCAGTGGCTGTGTGTGTTCAGTGGCTGGGAGTGTTCAGTGGCTGGGTGTGTTCTGTGGCTGGGAGTGTTCAGTGGCTCGGAGTGTTCAGTGGTTGGGAGTGTTCAGTGGCTGGGTGTGTTCAGTGGCTGGGAGTGTTCAGTGGCTGGGTGTGTTCAGTGGCTGGGAGTGTTCAGTGGCTGGGAGTGTTCAGTGGCTGGGAGTGTTCAGTGGCTGGGTGTGTTCAGTGGCTGGGTGTGTTCAGTGGCTGGGAGTGTTCAGTGGCTGGGTGTGTTTAGTGGCTGGGAGTGTTTAGTTGCTGGGAGAGTTCAATACTTGGGAGTGTTCAGTAGCCGGGAGTGTTCAGAAGCTGGGAGTGTTCAGTAGCTGGGAGTGCTCAATGGCCGGGAGCGTTTAGTGGCTGGGAGTGTTTAGTGGCTGGGAGTGTTTAGTTGCTGGGAGAGTTCAATACTTGGGAGTGTTCAGTAGCCGGGAGTGTTCAGTGGCTGGGAGTGTTCAGTGGCTGGGAGTGTTCAGTGGCTGGGAGTGTTCAGTAGCTGGGAGTGTTCAGTGGCTGGGAGTGTTCAGTAGCTGGGAGTGTTCAGTGGTTGGGAGTGTTCAGTAGCCGGGAGTGTTCAGAAGCTGGGAGTGTTTAGAAGCTGGGAGTGTTCAGTGGTTGGGAGTGTTCAGTGGCTGGGAGTGTTTAGTGGCTGGGAGTGTTCAGTAGCTGGGAGTGTTCAGTAGCTGGGAGTGTTCAGTGGTTGGGAGTGTTCAGTAGCCGGGAGTGTTCAGAAGCTGGGAGTGTTTAGAAGCTGGGAGTGTTCAGTGGTTGGGAGTGTTCAGTGGCTGGGAGTGTTTAGTGGCTGGGAGTGTTCAGTAGCTGGGAGTGTTCAGTAGCTGGGAGTGTTCAGTGGTTGGGAGTGTTCAGTGGCTGGGAGTGTTCAGTGGCTGGGAGTGTTTAGTGGCTGGGAGTGTTCAGTAGCTGGGAGTGTTTAGTGGTTGGGAGTGTTCAGTAGCTGGGAGTGTTCAGTAGCTGGGAGTGTTCAGTAGCTGGGAGTGTTCAGTGGTTGGGAGTGTTCAGTGGTTGGGAGTGTTCAGTGGCTGGGAGTGTTCAGTGGCTGGGAGTGTTCAGCGGCCGGGAGTGTTCAGTAGCCGGGAGTGTTCAGTGGTTGGGAGTGTTCAGTGGTTGGGAGTGTTCAGCAGCCGGGAGTGTTCAATGGCTGGGAGTGTTCAGTGGCTGGGAGTGTTCAGCGGCCGGGAGTGTTCAGTGGCCGGGAGTGTTCAGTGGCCGGGAGTGTTCAGCGGCCGGGAGTGTTCAGCGGCCGGGAGTGTTCAGTGGCCGGGAGTGTTCAGCGGCCGGGAGTGTTCAGCGGCCGGGAGTGTTCAGCGGCCGGGAGTGTTCAGTGGCCGGGAGTGTTCAGTAGCTGGGAGTGTTCAGTAGCTGGGAGTGTTCAGTGGCCGGGAGTGTTCAGTGGCCGGGAGTGTTCAGTGGTTGGGTGTGTTCAGCGGCCGGGAGTGTTCAGTGGCTGGGTGTGTTCAGTGGCTGGGTGTGTTCAGTGGCTGGGAGTGTTCAGTGGCTGGTAGTGTTCAGTGGCTGGGAGTGTTCAGTGGCTGGGAGTGTTCAATGGCTGGGACTGTTCAGTGGCTGGGTGTGTTCAGTGGCTGGGAGTGTTCAGTAGCTGGGTGAGTTCAGTGGCTGGGAGTGTTCAGCGGTTGGGAGCGTTTAGTGGCTGGGAGAGTTTAGTGGCTGGGAGAGTTTAGTGGCTGGGAGAGTTCAATACCTGGGAGTGTTCAGTGGCTGGGAGAGTTCAATGGCCGGGAGAGTTCTGTGTTTGGGAGTGTTCAACGACTGAGTTTGTTTGGTGGCTGCTCTTTTTGTTGACTTACCCCAAGCGCCCATCCATGGCTGCGGCTCCACCCGGTATGATTTTGGTGATAAAGATCCCAGGATCGTCCGGTATGTGGGGGTTATCAATTCCACCGGCGATGCTGAAGCCAAGCCCTGAATTACCCTGCAGCGGAAGAGAGAGACAGAACCATCAGAGCTTTGGTATCACACTCTGCCAGAGGTACCACGATTGGTGCCTCTCACTAGGCCATTGAGCAGTATACTCAAAGAAAGAACATCTCGTCCCCCACAATCACTTACACTGTAGAAACACTTTACATTTTAAGGTAAAAGCATTAAAAAAAATGACTGGGAAAGGCTTGAGTAACCCTTGAACTTGGACACTGCACCGTTTGCATCCACGAGCCTGTAGTCGTAGTCGCGGCACAGGTTTTATCCTACGTCGCATGCCTACGAGAGCTCATCTGTGATGGTTTCTAGTGGCCGAGAGATTCATGGACCTGGGGTGGCTTTGATGGAAGGGATGAACCTCTAGATTGACTAGATGGGTTTCTACTGGCATACTGCGAATTAATTATTGATTGGCCGAAATACTGACTCCGCAATATTGTGAAGGTGAATATCTATAGCTAAGGCTAGACTTATCATTGATAACTCCATGTCTATGGAGCTTCATGATGAATATAAATCTATAAATATCTATGGATACTTATCTCACAATATTGTGGTAGTCAATATTTTGGTCACAATATTTTGGGTGGTTGATATTTGTGTCCTCGACATTCTGACATACAACTGAGTGAGGGACGTGTGGCTTGGAGGAAATCATTCAGACATTCCACCCCACAGGCCGTTGTGAACCGCCATATGGATAATGGCCGTGGACGGCATTTAAGGGTCGCAACTGCAACCCTTGAATTGCCGCCTGTAACCACTGCGTGCGCTTCTGCGACCCCTGGCCTCGCAGGCTGTTAAAGAACCGCTGGGGTTACAAGGGTCTCACCAGCTTTTTAAACTCACCTTATTTAGCCGGCAGCGATCGGCATTCAGCTAAAATAAACAACACTGCAATGAAACGATGCTGCCTCCATTACTATTCTGGTGGCTCTGGCCTGAGCTGCCTTTGCAGCGTTTTGTGATGGCTCCATCGTGTGCTCAAACATAACATAACATACATAACATTACATGTGGATTTGTAAAGCGCACATTCAATCGTAGACATCTTGGCGCTGAATAACAGATGTTTATTTTTACCCAATTCAATAGTACTCATTTTATCGACCTCAGATGGATGAAAGGCTGAGGGGACCCGCCGAGATTTGAACCCGTGACCATGAAGTCGAACACAGGCCCCTGCAGTGGACCCATTAGTCCACTGAGCCACCCAAAAAAATCAAATAAACTTGCAACATACTTAATGTATTGATGCTGCTTGAGCCAAGCAAAAAGGCTTCTCAATGTAAATTTGGACGTCCCTGGATACTGACAGTGGAGAGGGAAATACTGCAGCGACGAGAGAGCACCAGGGGAAGTGAAGCAATCAGACAGACAGGTGAGGCCCAGAGAGACAAAGATTTGTGAGTGGGTGTGAAAAGGTGAGAAAGAGAGGGTGGAAGAGGTATATATACAGCTGAGATAGATGCTGGAAGACATAGGTGGGAGAGACAGATGAGAGGGGTGATGAAGACAGAGACAGCTCAAAAGAGACTGCAGAAGCCACAGAGGGGAAGACAAGTGAGAGATGTGACAGGCATTCAGATGAGAAAGGCACAGTTAAGTGAGACAGAAGTAGAGGGGGGACAGGTGTGAGAGAGAGGTGATAAAAAGACAGCCTCAAAAGCGACATCAGAGAGGCGGAACAGGTGAAAAGGATTTCGGGGGGAGGGCAGGTGAAAAAGAGACATCTGAGAGGAGAGACAGATGAGAGGCAGGTGACAACGAGACTGAGGGATTGTAGGAGACAGGTGTAACATAAGAGATAAACAGAGATTAGTGTAAGAGAGCTCAGAAGGAGTGAGACAGAGAGAGAGGAGGATACATGTGAGAGAGACGTGCAATAGAGAGACAAACGGGATAGAAAGTAAGAGCAGAGACGAGGAAGAGGAATGCACATCTGGATGACAGTTAAGGGATCTCCAGGGGTCGCAGCTGCGACCCCTTGCAACCCCTGGCACTGCCTTCGAAACCTTTGGCCTCAAAGATGGCACCACTCTCCTTGTTTCCTGCCCATTTTTATTCCACTAATAATTAATAAAATACTACCACATGAATAATGAATATTATTTAGGATATTATCTATTAGTGTAATTTAAATGAAAAAGATATTCGTTAACAGATGAGGTAAGTAAAACAAAATGCTATTACATTTGTTTTGTCCATGGGTGCAGAAGAGAGTGTGTTTGTGTAAGAAAGACTGTCTATGTGTGAGCATGTGTGTGAGAGTGAATGACAGGCAGTGAGTGAGTTTGAGAGAGACTGAGTATCAGTAAATTAGTGTGATTAAGTAGAGTGAATGAGAAAGGGGGAGTGAGCAAAAGAATTACCAGAAATGATTGAGAATGAGTAAGTGAAATGAAAAGAATGATTGTGAGGAGTGCGATAGAGTGTGAGGGAATGAGAATGAGAATGCGTGACAATGAGTGATTGTAACTGAGTGAGAATAAGAAGGAGTGAGAATGAGTAAGTGAAATGAATACGAATGATTGTGAGGAGTGCGATAGAGTGTGAGGGAATGAGAATGAGAATGCGTGACAATGAGTGATTGTAACTGAGTGAGAATAAGAAGGAGTGAGAATGAGTAAGTGAAATGAATACGAATGATTGTGAGGAGTGCGATAGAGTGTGAGGGAATGTGAATGAGAATGCGTGACAATGAGTGATTGTAACTGAGTGAGAATAAGAAGGAGTGAGAATGAGTAAGTGAAATGAAAAGAATGATTGTGAGGAGTGCTATAGAGTGTGAGGGAATGTGAATGAGAATGCGTGACAATGAGTGATTGTAACTGAGTGAGAATAAGAAGGAGTGAAAATGAGTGAGTGAAATGAAAAGAATGATTGTGAGGAGTGCTATAGAGTGTGAGGGAATGTGAATGAGAATGTGTGACAATGAGTGATTGTAACTGAGTGCGAATAAGAAGGAGTGAGAATGAGTGAGTGAAATGAATACGAATGATTGTGAGGAGTGCGATAGAGTGTGAGGGAATGAGAATGAGAATGCGTGACAATGAGTGATTGTAACTGAGTGAGAATAAGAAGGAGTGAGAATGAGTAAGTGAAATGAATACGAATGATTGTGAGGAGTGCGATAGAGTGTGAGGGAATGGGAATGAGAATGCGTGACAATGAGTGATTGTAACTGAGTGAGAATAAGAAGGAGTGAGAATGAGTAAGTGAAATGAATACGAATGATTGTGAGGAGTGCGATAGAGTGTGAGGGAATGAGAATGAGAATGCGTGACAATGAGTGATTGTAACTGAGTGAGAATAAGAAGGAGTGAGAATGAGTAAGTGAAATGAATACGAATGATTGTGAGGAGTGCGATAGAGTGTGAGGGAATGAGAATGAGAATGCGTGACAATGAGTGATTGTAACTGAGTGAGAATAAGAAGGAGTGAGAATGAGTAAGTGAAATGAATACGAATGATTGTGAGGAGTGCGATAGAGTGTGAGGGAATGTGAATGAGAATGCGTGACAATGAGTGATTGTAACTGAGTGAGAATAAGAAGGAGTGAGAATGAGTAAGTGAAATGAAAAGAATGATTGTGAGGAGTGCTATAGAGTGTGAGGGAATGTGAATGAGAATGCGTGACAATGAGTGATTGTAACTGAGTGAGAATAAGAAGGAGTGAAAATGAGTGAGTGAAATGAAAAGAATGATTGTGAGGAGTGCTATAGAGTGTGAGGGAATGTGAATGAGAATGTGTGACAATGAGTGATTGTAACTGAGTGCGAATAAGAAGGAGTGAGAATGAGTGAGTGAAATGAATACGAATGATTGTGAGGAGTGCGATAGAGTGTGAGGGAATGAGAATGAGAATGCGTGACAATGAGTGATTGTAACTGAGTGAGAATAAGAAGGAGTGAGAATGAGTAAGTGAAATGAATACGAATGATTGTGAGGAGTGCGATAGAGTGTGAGGGAATGGGAATGAGAATGCGTGACAATGAGTGATTGTAACTGAGTGAGAATAAAAAGGAGTGAGAATGAGTAAGTGAAATGAAAAGAATGATTGTGAGGAGTGCTATAGAGTGTGAGGGAATGTGAATGAGAATGCGTGACAATGAGTGATTGTAACTGAGTGAGAATAAGAAGGAGTGAAAATGAGTGAGTGAAATGAAAAGAATGATTGTGAGGAGTGCTATAGAGTGTGAGGGAATGTGAATGAGAATGTGTGACAATGAGTGATTGTAACTGAGTGCGAATAAGAAGGAGTGAGAATGAGTAAGTGAAATGAATACGAATGATTGTGAGGAGTGCGATAGAGTGTGAGGGAATGTGAATGAGAATGCGTGACAATGAGTGATTGTAACTGAGTGAGAATAAGAAGGAGTGAGAATGAGTGAGTGAAATGAATACGAATGATTGTGAGGAGTGCGATAGAGTGTGAGGGAATGTGAATGAGAATGCGTGACAATGAGTGATTGTAACTGAGTGAGAATGAGGAGTGACAATGAGTGAGTGAAATGAAAAGAATGATTGTGAGGAGTGCGATAGAGTGTGAGGGAATGTGAATGAGAATGCGTGACAATGAGTGATTGTAACTGAGTGAGAATGAGTGAGAATGAGTGAGAATGAGTGAGTGAAATGAATAAGAATGATTGTGAGGAGTGCTATAGAGTGTGACGGAATGTGAATGAGAATGCGTGACAATGAGTGATTGTAACTGAGTGAGAATAAGAAGGAGTGAGAATGAGTAAGTGAAATGAATAAGAATGATTGTGAGGAGTGCTATAGAGTGTGACGGAATGTGAATGAGAATGCGTGACAATGAGTGATTGTAACTGAGTGAGAATAAGAAGGAGTGAGAATGAGGGAGTGAAATGAATAAGAATGATTGTGAGGAGTGCGATAGAGTGTGAGGGAATGTGAATGAGAATGTGTGACAATGAGTGATTGTAACTGAGTGAGAATGAGGAGTGAGAATGAGTGAGTGAAATGAAAAGAATGATTGTGAGGAGTGCAATAGAGTATGAGGGAATGTGAATGAGAATGCGTGACAATGAGTGATTGTAACTGAGTGAGAATAAGAAGGAGTGAGAATGAGTAAGTGAAATGAATACGAATGATTGTGAGGAGTGCGATAGAGTGTGAGGGAATGAGAATGAGAATGCGTGACAATGAGTGATTGTAACTGAGTGAGAATAAGAAGGAGTGAGAATGAGTAAGTGAAATGAATACGAATGATTGTGAGGAGTGCGATAGAGTGTGAGGGAATGAGAATGAGAATGCGTGACAATGAGTGATTGTAACTGAGTGAGAATAAGAAGGAGTGAGAATGAGTAAGTGAAATGAATACAAATGATTGTGAGGAGTGCGATAGAGTGTGAGGGAATGAGAATGAGAATGCGTGACAATGAGTGATTGTAACTGAGTGAGAATAAGAAGGAGTGAGAATGAGTAAGTGAAATGAATACGAATGATTGTGAGGAGTGCGATAGAGTGTGAGGGAATGAGAATGAGAATGCGTGACAATGAGTGATTGTAACTGAGTGAGAATAAGAAGGAGTGAGAATGAGTAAGTGAAATGAATACGAATGATTGTGAGGAGTGCGATAGAGTGTGAGGGAATGTGAATGAGAATGCGTGACAATGAGTGATTGTAACTGAGTGAGAATAAGAAGGAGTGAAAATGAGTGAGTGAAATGAAAAGAATGATTGTGAGGAGTGCTATAGAGTGTGAGGGAATGTGAATGAGAATGTGTGACAATGAGTGATTGTAACTGAGTGCGAATAAGAAGGAGTGAGAATGAGTGAGTGAAATGAATAAGAATGATTGTGAGGAGTGCTATAGAGTGTGAGGGAATGAGAATGAGAATGCGTGACAATGAGTGATTGTAACTGAGTGAGAATAAGAAGGAGTGAGAATGAGTAAGTGAAATGAAAAGAATGATTGTGAGGAGTGCTATAGAGTGTGAGGGAATGTGAATGAGAATGCGTGACAATGAGTGATTGTAACTGAGTGAGAATAAGAAGGAGTGAAAATGAGTGAGTGAAATGAAAAGAATGATTGTGAGGAGTGCTATAGAGTGTGAGGGAATGTGAATGAGAATGTGTGACAATGAGTGATTGTAACTGAGTGCGAATAAGAAGGAGTGAGAATGAGTGAGTGAAATGAATAAGAATGATTGTGAGGAGTGCTATAGAGTGTGAGGGAATGTGAATGAAAATGCGTGACAATGAGTGATTGTAACTGAGTGAGAATAAGAAGGAGTGAGAATGAGTAAGTGAAATGAAAAGAATGATTGCGAGGAGTGCGATAGAGTGTGAGGGAATGAGAATGAGAATGCGTGACAATGAGTGATTGTAACTGAGTGAGAATAAGAAGGAGTGAGAATGAGTAAGTGAAATGAATACGAATGATTGTGAGGAGTGCGATAGAGTGTGAGGGAATGAGAATGAGAATGCGTGACAATGAGTGATTGTAACTGAGTGAGAATAAGAAGGAGTGAGAATGAGTAAGTGAAATGAAAAGAATGATTGTGAGGAGTGCTATAGAGTGTGAGGGAATGTGAATGAGAATGCGTGACAATGAGTGATTGTAACTGAGTGAGAATAAAAAGGAGTGAAAATGAGTGAGTGAAATGAAAAGAATGATGGTGAGGAGTGCTATAGAGTGTGAGGGAATGTGAATGAGAATGTGTGACAATGAGTGATTGTAACTGAGTGCGAATAAGAAGGAGTGAGAATGAGTGAGTGAAATGAATAAGAATGATTGTGAGGAGTGCTATAGAGTGTGAGGGAATGAGAATGAGAATGCGTGACAATGAGTGATTGTGAGTGAGAATAAGAAGGAGTGAGAATGAGTGAGTGAAATGAATACGAATGATTGTGAGGAGTGCGATAGAGTGTGAGGGAATGTGAATGAGAATGCGTGACAATGAGTGATTGTAACTGAGTGAGAATGAGGAGTGACAATGAGTGAGTGAAATGAAAAGAATGATTGTGAGGAGTGCGATAGAGTGTGAGGGAATGTGAATGAGAATGCGTGACAATGAGTGATTGTAACTGAGTGAGAATGAGTGAGTGAAATGAATAAGAATGATTGTGAGGAGTGCTATAGAGTGTGACGGAATGTGAATGAGAATGCGTGACAATGAGTGATTGTAACTGAGTGAGAATGAGGAGTGAGAATGAGTGAGTGAAATGAAAAGAATGATTGTGAGGAGTGCGATAGAGTGTGAGGGAATGTGAATGAGAATGCGTGACAATGAGTGATTGTAACTGAGTGAGAATAAGAAGGAGTGAGAATGAGGGAGTGAAATGAATAAGAATGATTGTGAGGAGTGCGATAGAGTGTGAGGGAATGTGAATGAGAATGTGTGACAATGAGTGATTGTAACTGAGTGAGAATGAGGAGTGAGAATGAGTGAGTGAAATGAAAAGAATGATTGTGAGGAGTGCAATAGAGTATGAGGGAATGTGAATGAGAATGCGTGACAATGAGTGATTGTAACTGAGTGAGAATAAGAACGAGTGAGAATGAGTGAGTGGGGTTAAGAGCAAGAGAGTGAGAAAGTATGATTGAGTCAGGCTCAGAGTGAGTGTGAGCTACTGAGAATGCGAGTGAGTGAATGGACATGAGTGCGACTGACAATGTGTTGCTATTCTTGAGAGTCTGCAGTGAGCGCTGGCTCAATACCAACAGGATGGCGCTGGCACACTGGAGGCACTTCTTATTGTGACATGCCCATGATGGCGCTGGCACACTGGAGGCACTTCTTATCGTAACAGGCACATGATGGCGCTGGCACACTGGAGGCATTTCTTATCGTGACAGGCCCATGATGGCGCTGGCACACTGGAGGCATTTCTTATCGTGACAGGCCCATGATTGGCGCTGGCACACTGTAGGCATTTCTTATCGTGACAGGCCCATGATTGGCGCTGGCACACTGGAGGCACTTCTTATCGTGACAGGCCCATGATGGCGCTGGCGCACTGGAGGCACTTCTTATCGTGACAGGCACATGATGGCGCTGGCACACTGGAGGCACTTCTTATCGTGACAGGCCCATGATGGCGCTGGCACACTGGAGGCACTTCATATCGTGACAGGCCCATGATGGCGCTGGCACACTGGAGGCACTTCTTATCGTGAGAGGCCCACGATGGCGCTGGCACACTGGAAGCACTTCTTAGCGTGACAGGCACACGATGGCGCTGGCACACTGGAGGCACTTCTTATCGTGACAGGCCCATGATGGCGCTGGCGCACTGGAGGCACTTCTTATCGTGACAGGCACATGATGGCGCTGGCACACTGGAGGCACTTCTTATCGTGACCGGCACATGATTGGCGCTGGCGCACTGGAGGCACTTCTTATCGTGACAGGCCCATGATTGGCGCTGGCGCACTGGAGGCACTTCTTATCGTGACAGGCACATGATGGCGCTGGCGCACTGGAGGCACTTCTTATCGTGACAGGCACATGATGGCGCTGGCACACTGGAGGCACTTCTTATCGTGACAGGCACATGATGGCGCTGGCACACTGGAGGCACTTCTTATCGTGACAGGCCCATGATGGCGCTGGCACACTGGAGGCACTTCATATCGTGACAGGCCCATGATGGCGCTGGCACACTGGAGGCACTTCTTATCGTGAGAGGCCCACGATGGCGCTGGCACACTGGAAGCACTTCTTAGCGTGACAGGCACACAATGGCGCTGGCACACTGGAGGCACTTCATATCGTGACAGGCACACGATGGCGCTGGCACACTGGAGGCACTTCATATCGTGACAGGCACACGATGGTGCTGGCACACTGGAGGCACTTCATATCGTGACAGGCCCACGATGGCGCTGGCACACTGGAGGCACTTCTTATCGTGACAGGCCCACGATGGCGCTGGCACACTGGAGGCACTTCTTATCGTGAAAGGCCCACGATGGCGCTGGCACACTGGAGGCACTTCTTATCGTGACATGCCCAAGATGGCGCTGGCACACTGGAGGCACTTCTTATCGTGACAGGCCCAAGATGGCGCTGGCACACTGGAGGCACTTCTTATCGTGACAGGCAGATGATTGGCGCTGGCACACTGGAGGCACTTCTTATCGTGACAGGCAGATGATTGGCGCTGGCACACTAGAGGCACTTCTTATCGTGACAGGCAGATGATTGGCGCTGGCTCACTGGAGGCACTTCTTATCGTGACAGGCACATGATGGCGCTGGCACACTGGAGGCACTTCTTATCGTGACAGGCCCACGATTGGCGCTGGCACACTGGAGGCACTTCTTATCGTGACAGGCCCACGATTGGCGCTGGCACACTGGAGGCACTTCTTATCGTGAAAGGCCCATGATTGGCGCTGGCACACTGGAGGCACTTCTTATCGTGAAAGGCCCATGATTGGCGCTGGCACACTGGAGGCACTTCTTATCGTGAAAGGCCCATGATTGGCGCTGGCACACTGGAGGCACTTCTTATCGTGACAGGCACATGATGGCGCTGGCACACTGGAGGCACTTCTTATCGTGACAGGCACATGATGGCGCTGGCACACTGGAGGCACTTCTTATCGTGACAGGCACATGATGGCGCTGGCACACTGGAGGCACTTCTTATCGTGACAGGCCCATGATTGGCGCTGGCACACTGGAGGCACTTCTTACCGTGACAGGCCCATGATGGCGCTGGCACACTGGAGGCACTTCTTATCGTGACAGGCCCATGATGGCGCTGGCACACTGGAGGCACTTTTTATCGTGACAGGCCCATGATTGGCACTGGAGGCACTTCTTATCGTGACAGGCCCATGATGGCGCAGGCACACTGGAGGCACTTCTTATCGTGACAGGCACATGATGGCGCAGGCACACTGGAGGCACTTCTTATCGTGACAGGCACATGATGGCGCTGGCACACTGGAGGCACTTCTTATCGTGACAGGCACATGATGGCGCTGGCACACTGGAGGCACTTCTTAGCGTGACAGGCACATGATGGCGCTGGCACACTGGAGGCACTTCTTATCGTGACAGGCACATGATGGCGCTGGCACACTGGAGGCACTTCTTATCGTGACAGGCACATGATTGGCGCTGGCACATTGGAGGCACTTCTTATCGTGACAGGCCCATGATTGGCGCTGGCACACTGGTGGCACTTCTTATCGTGACAGGCCCATGATTGCGCTGCACACTGGAGGCACTTCTTATCGTGACAGGCCCATGATGGCGCTGGCACACTGGAGGCACTGCTTATCGTGACAGGCCCATGATGGCGCTGGCACACTGGAGGCGCTTCTTATCGTGACAGGCACACGATGGCGCTGGCACACTGGAGGCGCTTCTTATCGTGACAGGCACACGATGGCGCTGGCACACTGGAGGCGCTTCTTATCGTGACAGGCACACGATGGCGCTGGCATACTGGAGGCGCTTCTTATCGTGACAGGCCCACGATGGCGCTGGCACACTGGAGGCACTTCTTATCGTGACAGGCCCACGATGGCGCTGGCACACTGGAGGCACTTCTTATCGTGACAGGCCCACGATGGCGCTGGCACACTGGAGGCACTTCTTATCGTGACAGGCCCACGATGGCGCTGTCACACTGGAGGCACTTCTTATCGTGACAGGCCCACGATGGCGCTGGCACACTGGAGGCACTTCTTTTCGTGAAAGGCCCACGATGGCGCTGGCACACTGGAGGCACTTCTTATCCTGACAGGCCGAAGATGGCGCTGGCACACTGGAGGCACTTCTTATCGTGACAGGCAGATGATGGCGCTGGCACACTGGAGGCACTTCTTATCGTGACAGGCAGATGATGGGCGCTGGCACACTGGAGGCACTTCTTATCGTGACAGGCACATGATTGGCGCTGGCACACTGGAGGCACTTCTTATCGTGACAGGCACACGATGGCGCTGGCACACTGGAGGCACTTCTTATCGTGACAGGCCCATGATGGCGCTGGCACACTGGAGGCACTTCTTATCGTGACAGGCCCACGATGGCGCTGGCACACTGGAGGCACTTCTTATCGTGACAGGCCCACGATGGCGCTGGCACACTGGAGGCACTTCTTATCGTGACAGGCCCACGATGGCGCTGGCACACTGGAGGCACTTCTTATCGTGACAGGCCCAAGATGGCACTGGCACACTGGAGGCACTTCTTATCGTGACAGGCAGATGATGGCGCTGGCACACTGGAGGCACTTCTTATCGTGACAGGCACATGATGGGCGCTGGCACACTGGAGGCACTTCTTATCGTGACAGGCACATGATTGGCGCTGGCACACTGGAGGCACTTCTTATCGTGACAGGCACCTGATGGCGCTGGCACACTGGAGGCACTTCTTATCGTGACAGGCCCATGATTGGCGCTGGCACACTGGAGGCACTTCTTATCGTGAAAGGCCCATGATTGGCGCTGGCACACTGGAGGCACTTCTTATCGTGAAAGGCCCATGATGGCGCTGGCACACTGGAGGCACTTCTTATCGTGACAGGCACATGATGGCGCTGGCACACTGGAGGCACTTCTTATCGTGACAGGCCCATGATTGGCGCTGGCACACTGGAGGCACTTCTTATCGTGACAGGCCCATGATTGGCGCTGGCACACTGGAGGCACTTCTTATCGTGACAGGCACATGATGGCGCTGGCACTTCTTATCGTGACAGGCACACGATGGCGCTGGCACACTGGAGGCACTTCTTATCGTGACAGAGACACGATGGCGCTGGCACACTGGAGGCACTTCTTATCGTGACAGGCCCACGATGGCGCTGGCACACTGGAGGCACTTCTTATCGTGACAGGCCCACGATGGCGCTGGCACACTGGAGGCACTTCTTATCGTGACAGGCCCACGATGGCGCTGGCACACTGGAGGCACTTCTTATCGTGACAGGCCCACGATGGCGCTGGCACACTGGAGGCACTTCTTATCGTGACAGGCAGATGATGGCGCTGGCACACTGGAGGCACTTCTTATCGTGACAGGCAGATGATGGCGCTGGCACACTGGAGGCACTTCTTATCGTGACAGGCAGATGATGGCGCTGGCACACTGGAGGGACTTCTTATCGTGACAGGCAGATGATGGCGCTGGCACACTGGAGGCACTTCTTATCGTGACAGGCCCATGATTGGCGCTGGCACACTGGAGGCACTTCTTATCGTGACAGGTCCATGATTGGCGCTGGCAGACTGGAGTCACTTCTTATCGTGACAGGCCCATGATTGGCGCTGGCACACTGGAGGCACTTCTTATTGTGACAGGCCCATGATGGCGCTGGCACACTGGAGGCACTTCTTATCGTGACAGGCCCATGATTGGCGCTGGCACACTGGAGGCACTTCTTATCGTGACAGGCCCATGATGGCGCTGGCACACTGGAGGCACTTCTTATCGTGACAGGCCCATGATGGCGCTGGCACACTGGAGGCACTTCTTATCGTGACAGGCCCATGATGGCGCTGGCACAGTGGAGGCACTTCTTATCGTGACAGGCCCATGATGGCGCTGGCACACTGGAGGCACTTCTTATCATGACAGGCACATGATGGTGCTGGCACACTGGAGGCACTTCTTATCGTGACAGGCCCATGATGGCGCTGGCACACTGGAGGCACTTCTTATCATGACAGGCCCATGATTGGCGCTGGCACACAGGAGGCACTTCTTATCGTGACAGGCCCCTGGAACTAAATATTGGCTCTGACATGCTAGAGGTAATGCTTATGGGAACACCCAAGACAAAAGGCTGGTGCTCCTGGCCTGTTGATGCTATTTCTTGGCATAGAGGCATGTGTGGAAAAATGCTGATGCTCAGATACTGGAGAGAATTCTTAGCATGGGGCACCCATGGCAAAATGCTGGTGCTGGCATATTGGGGGTAATTCTTTGCATAAGGAAGGACACCAGTGGAACTGTGCTATAAAGGAAGGTGGGGCAAATGACAAAACGTGAGCCCAGACATACTAAAGATAATTTTTTTATATAATATATAAGGGCCATCTATGCTAGATGGATGGCACTAATGACAAACATTCTGGCATGGGCATATCTTATGTAAATTTTGGCCTTAGGGGCACCAATGACAAGCTGCCGGCCCTGAAGATAATTTTACCTAAGCGGGCACATTTTGAAAAATATATAGTCAACTCACGGAAAGCATCTGGTTTCATTGGCCTAGTTCACCATGAAAGATCTGGGTCTATTTTTTGTAAATGTATGTGAATATTGTGCTTTAAAATGCACTATTTGGCTCAATTTTTTCAACATTTTCTTGGGTGGGGAGAACCGCCCGTTGAACCCTTCTTGGAGGAAGTTGGGCTAACTCTCTTCACTTCCTATCACTCAGGGCAAGTGTCATCATGGTTAAGGTCATGAGACATGACTTTGTGGGTCAAAGGTCATCAGATTCAAGGTCAAAAGTCATATGATGTCACTTCCTGTGATGTAATTAAGGCTAAAGGATGTGGGACGTCATTTCTGCTACCCTGACATTCTGGTGGATTGACGTCCATGATAATGGCAGGAGCCTGTGAGGCCTTCAGAGAGCCAGCAGATCAGAAAGAGCATACAAACATGTAACAGTTTGGGGGAAGGACCATCCGTACCAGTCAAAATCTACAACCCATGTGCCTATCAGTGAACAAAACGCACGCGCAGTGAACAACAACAGAACCACAAAACGGTTTCAGAGGATCCGGCCTCACAGACCAGTCCAGACCCGCTCTGATGGGACACTCAGAAGCCGGCTGTGCTGATGGCAGGATGCGCTACCCAGATATGGCTAACGCAATTTAACATAACATAACATAACATAACATAACATAAGGTAGTAGAAGAAATAAATGCACAAGGAAAAAACAGCAGAAAAATACCATCTACCGTTTGTGAGCGGATCTGTTTAAGAAGCAATGTGCCTGGTGCCTGGGCCCCCCGCATGCACATTATTAATTCACATCACAAAGGCGACGTTTTTGTTCTTTTGTGTGTGTGTTCTTTTTTTTAACCAGAAAATGACTTCCGGTTTGAAAGCCGCCACCCTCTTCCCATGCTCGCCTACTCTCCTCCCTGTAGCCCCGGCAATTCATATGAAAGAAACAGGCCGCAGGCGAGGAGGAATTCACTAGTTTTAAAAACATGTTTTTCACTGAACAGGAGGCCCCGCCTTAGCTGCAGCCAGTTACTCTTAGATGCAGTGGGGCAGCTGGGGATATGACCTTTCACCCAGTGACGTCATAAGTGACAGGAGTCTAGTTGTCGCTGGGGTGGAATTGGGCAGTTTTCAACCAGGATGTGATATTCTGGTTGTGACGTCAGCAGTGCAGGCAGAGTTCACAATATCTTTCCCCTTAGTTGGATACAAAAATCACCCGAGGTGGCAGATTGAGAGATAAAAAGCCCATCATTAAAGGCATAATGCCACAGTGGTGCCACCACACTGCAGGAATTCAGCCGAGGGCTCGCTGGCCCTTAATGTCTGAGCCCTAAATCTGAAAGCTTCTCACATCAAATGGAATATAGTCAGCGCTTCAAATGGGCCGGTACAGCCCGGTACTGAGTGCCGGCACTTTTTTATTTTGAGAAGGAGAGTACCTGCACTTCTCAAGAGAGATGTAATACTTTTAATTGGAGAGTACTGGCACTTTTCAGAAACAAGCAGGCACTCTCCTACACTTCTATTTTTCCATTTCAAACACTGAATATAGGCCACCACCCGCTCACATCGAGACTTCCGGTTTCAAGCACTGAATATAGGCCACCACCCGCTCACATCGAGACTTCCGGTTTCAAGCACTGAATATAGGCCACCACCCGCTCACATCGAGACTTCCGGTGATACAAGCGACAGCCTATCAAGACATTCAAATAAGCAAGTGATGCCATGGATTTCAAGTAACCAAAATGTTAGTGTGGAGGAAGTGACATCACTTGCCCCACCTCCTTCTCAAAGCCCCCTTCGAGCGGAGGAGAGCACTGCTGTCAGGAGGTGCAGGGAGAGACTCGTGGTGAGCAAGGAAGGACTCATCTGCCCTCCGGTCTTAGTCCCAGGTGATGTGACGTCATCACTGATGGGCCTATTTATGAGAGCTTTGCATCATGCTTGCACCACGTAACGTGGTACATGCACGACGCAAACCTCTAAGTCATATTTATCAAACCCCCCATAACATGACAGGAAGTGGCATTATGTGCACTTTGATCCTATTGGCTTCAAAAGAAATTAGGACGACATCACAGGAAATGACAGCAAAGAAGTAAAAATAACAAGTGTAGGATTGGGAAAATCACAAAACCACTACCACAGTGGATACATGTCTATTTTTGTTACTATCTACAAAATAATTTGAACAAACACTGGCATCTAGGGGCCCGATGCTGCACCACTTAGAGTACTCACCATTAACCAAACAACAGTAGCCCACCTCGAATGGCCAGCTACCAATTGGCCATACATTAGGGGCCAGATGTACGACCATTTGAAATTGCGACTCGCAAATTGCAAAAAATAGCGAGTTGCAATTTGCGAGTCGCAATTCCAAATGTACAACAGTGTCAGAGACACTGTTAGCGATTCCCAATGGGGTCGCAAAATGCGAGGCTCATCAATATCCATAAGGCCCTCGCATTTTGCGACCCCATTGAGAATGGCTGGCCCTCCCAGGGATGGTGGCCTGCTGGGCTTAGCAGACCACTATTTCTGGGACTGCTTTTAAATAAAGCAGCGTTTTTTTTAAAATGCAGCCCATTTTCCTTAAAGGAAAACGGGATGCATTTAAAAATAAATAAATGAAACGTTTTCGTTTCATTTTTTAAGGGCAGGCAGTGGTCCCAAATTGCGAGTCGCAAACGCTATTTAGCGAGTCGCAAATAAATTGCGACTCGCTAAATAGCGTTTGTACATGGCCCGTGCGCATGCAAAAACGGGTCGTACACCTGGCCCTCGATATATTCAACACAAGACGAGAGGCAACAGAAAGAATAAATGCATGTAGAGTTAGACATTCAAAAAACAAAAAGCACAAAAAGACAAGTAAGCCCTTTGATTGTGTCTCTCTTTTTAATCGTGTTCTTCTTTGGGAAAAAACACAAATGCAGCCAATGCGTTTCGCCCAATCAAGGGCTTCCTCAGGGCAGACGTGTATACGACAGTATTGTTGGCGGATTCAACGCGTTGAACACTGTATGCTGAGCAGCTTTGCCGAACATGGCTTCAATATGGACAGCTGTCTGTAGAGACTCCGAACCCTTTAAAATTTGTTTTCATTACTATTGCCTACCAACGGCATACTTGATACTATTACCTTTGTCCATTTCGATGTGTTGGTTGCTCACTGGACTATGAATTTTGGAACCGGATTACTTCTTAACATTGACGACATAATCTATTCTGAATTATATAGAAGTACATTCCAGATGATTGTTTTTTCCTTTGCGACGCTGGTTTTTCAGATCCGATAACAATACTGTGCTATACACTTCTGCCCTTGATTGGGCGAAACGCGTTGGCTGCATTTGTGTGGTTTTTACCAAAGAAGAACACAATTAATAAGAGAGACACAAGCAAAGGACTTACTCGTCTATTGTACTTTTTGTTTTTCAATGTCTCATGTCTAACTCTACATGCATTTATTGTTTCTGTTACCTACAAAATAACTATCGTACTACCCTGATGCACATACATGATCTGATGGGCCAGAGTCGTCATGTACTCAGGTACATGAGGACTGTCTGCTCAACACAGTCATGCAAAAAACAATCTAAAATACTCCGGCAACCCCCAAATGACCATGTGAACGTCTAGTGCCATTCACAACCATCAGGTGTCCGTACACAACCACCATATGAGGGCACAGCCTCATATCGTCAATAACAGCTGTGCAAGCAGTATGTTGCTGCACACGTGCTGGTTCAGCCCTAAATGCGCCAATGCATCAATATAAGCCCATCACCGGCTCATTGTACTTCAGCCTCAAATGTCCAACACATCCTCTGCATAACAAGTAACGCCACAAGGGGTAAGCGAGCTGAAGCCACCGTGAGCCCACGCTCTCACAAGGCCTTCGGACAGAGTTCACTGAAGAGTGTCCTGCAGTGCCTGCTGCAGATCCCAACTGGTCACTTCCTGTCCCCCACGGAGAAGGCCACGGACCAGAGCCCCACCGGCAGACCTTCAGCATCGAGGACCACCCTGCATCCCTCACCTCTGCCACCAAGTTCAGCTGCTCATCCTGTGGGGCAGCAGCTCATAGAAAATAACCAATCAGGAAGTGATGAGAGTGCACCGCCTCCTGCCTCCACCTCCTTCTCAAAGCCCCCTTCGAGCGGAGGAGACCCATGCTGTCAGGAGGTGCAGGGGGAGACTCGTGGCGAGCAAGGAAGGACTCATCTGCCCTCCGGTCTTAGTCCCAGGTGATCTGATGTCATCACTGAGGGGCATATTTATAAGAGCTTTGCGTCATGCTTGTACCACGTAACGTGGTACATGCACGACGCAAACCTCTAAGTCATATTTATAAAGCCACTTTGCATGGCTTAAAAAATATGGAGTAACTCAACGCAGCGCAAACCGCTGCGTTGCATTACTCTGTACAAAGGAGGCGTTCTATGGTCGTAGTGGTGGGCGTTCCCACGCAAATCCCATGGTTTTTGACGCGTTCCCAGATTGACCAAACCTGGTAAGCCTAGGAATGTGCCAAAAAGATATGCCTCCCCGTAACGAGGAGAAATATTTTTATTTCTCCTCGTTTTTTCCTCTGTTAATGTGTGCTACATTCTGCAGTACACATAAAAGAGAGGAAAACGTCTCTATGGATTGTTTTTGAACAGGAACGTGTCCCTTCCTGCACAAAACAACCCTACCAACAACACAGGCACCCGTGAACCGTGGTGACTCGCTGCACTGCCCTGCACCACAAATTTCGTAAATGTGGCCCTTAGAGTCTCCTGCATGAAACCACTAAAGGCAACCAGAAAATGTGCAAATATCTCGGGGTGGGAAAGAGAAGAACTAAGAAAGGCGGCTGCCAGCAGGCCCATAGATATGAAACTGGCCTTCTGTCTGCTGCATGTGGGAGGAAATAAAAGAGTCCCCCCCAAAAAAAGAAGTGCTGGTGCGGCCCACCTGCACACACCGGCTCAAATTAACTACTGGACGCCTACGGTCTGGCCTTCTTCACAGCTCCAGAATGTGAAGTGAAACTTAACTGCAATAGCCCCGAAGTAAGTTTCAATTCACAGGCCGGACCTGTGACAAAAGACTGATGGATTACCTGGATTCATGCACTTAATTATAAAACTACAGCACGTGCCAGCACAGACTGACACACGCTTTAAAGGCAGTGTTTCCCTTAGTGGCCTTTAAACATTGCCATGTCATAGTCCTACACCTCTTCACTGTATTTCAAGAACGTATCATACACTGTCAGATGAATAAAGCTGCTGCCAAGGCAACACTGCCCCGAGCCGGGGCCTGAAAGTGGCTTCCTAGGTGACCGGAAAATTTGTAATAGCTTCAAACTGAATGTCAGGTGGGCCCAGCCCCGGGTATCATTATTTTTAAAACACAAAACGTCTCTCCTCCTTAAGGCTTCTATCAGGGGTCAAAAGAGCAATGCCATGGGTCGCAAGGCGTAAGCCGGGGTTGCAGCTGCGACCAATGGCGACCACTAAGTGATGTACATGGTGACTACATGACTTGGCTCCTGGCGTACCCTTGCTGCTCCACTTGTCTGGTTTGATTTTCTATACCAAAGGCACCCAAACAGTGCATAATTTGTAAAAAAAAAAAAGTAGGTACCAGGGCCCTTCTCGGGAGGCCATTGCACCCTGCACTACCCATTGCCCCTGGCAATGCTGCCAATGACAGTACCAACACTACTACTAGCCATCGCACTCCTACAAGTGTGACAATTCAGACTATTCCAGGCCACCAAAAACTATAATAATGGTGTGAGCTACAGATATCATTCTTTTTTAATGTATATTGTCTTATTAAACAATGTTGTTGTGCTAATCTCAAAATTAGACAGACAGCGCCGCCATGTGGTGGACTGTCATTTGAGCCGGTGCTGATAATTCAGTGCCAGGTCTGAGCACCGGAAACCACTGTCTCAAATTAAGCACTGCTTCCAGCTGATTATCAGGCCGGATGTGGGTAAGTCCGCCACTGAATAATTTCAAGGAATCTTTGACTTCCGGTGCAGGATGGACAGTCAACTACTCGTTACATTTGAACTCGGACACAGCTGAGATGTTCACCTTTGGCACATCGTCTCTTGGTTTGGTTGCCTCAGACTCTGCCCAACCCTGTTCACTCCGCCTACAACTTAGGGAGTCACTCACAACTCACAGGGCCAGCTTTAGCGCTGGTGGCGCCTGGTGTGATAACCTTTGTTGGTGCCTCCAGTGACCTTCTTCTCCACATATTCTCTCACTTCCATCCTCCCCCAGTGCCCCTCATCTCTCCATAGGTATTTAATTTGTTTTATAGTGCTACTCATACTAGTGTGGGGTGTCAGAGCACTTTACATCACACACACATTATACAGAGACAGTAAATAATATGTGTGTAAATCAGTGCATAGGAAATGTTACAAAAGACAATGAGGACTACAAGGTGTAGGAGTCAAGTGTCATCCATACTGGTAGGCAGTATATTTTAAGCGTGCTTGGTCTGGAGAAGCACAAATTCAGGGTTCAAAACGTAACACAGTGGTTGGATTTGGCTTTACTAACACAAGGATCCCTGTGACAAAAGCAGTAACCCACTGAACTATCTATATAAAATACAATTCTCTCATTTAACTTATACATTTTTTTAAAGCGTTCCCTCAAAGAAATTGGCAACAAGGACAAATGTGAAAATCTGGTCTAGGTTAATTAATTTGTCACATAGAAAATGTATTTAAAATATCTTAAATGCTAAAAGGCCTGCTGCAGAACTCCTGGAGTACCCATCGAGTTCCAGTGTAACATAGAAGTTCTATAACTCTGGTGGATAATGTACTTGCAGGAGAGATCTGTGGGCGGTCTATTCACATGTTTTACTCTATCCAGATAAAATAGCACAGAGGGTTTATGTACTGCAAAGCACCGAGTTAAAACATGCAGATCACAGATTTGTATGTTATGATGACAGCTCAGTGGGTTCATGTTTTTCATTTAGAGGTTCTTGTGTTACACGCAGGTCACAGATTCGATTTCATGACGATAGCTCAGTGGGTTACTGCTTTTGATGTAGAGGTTCTTGTGTTACATGCAGGTCACAAGTTACAATCTTTGCACTATTGCTTAGAAAGTTACGAATCAGCATCGAGGCGCTGCATAAAAGCTGCAAGCCATGGACTTAGAACTTTACTTATTTCTGAATATTTTTTTATTTTAAGGTTGCTAAAAGACTATTTTTCTAGCACTGCAGTTTCAGGAACTTAGGAAGGTAAACAGTTAATGGGTTGTGTTTTTTAACCTACTTGGGGTCTTGGGCGGTAGAAAAAAATACAGAAATGAGTAAAACAATACAGTTCGCCTGAGCCACCCACATCTTAGAGACAGAACGATTTCTGCCTTTGAAATACAGTTTTCTGGGTTCATTTAATATTTCCGCTGGGTTACTGAGCTTAATTTATTGCAGTAATTCAATAGGACCACGAGGTGGCGACGTTACCACGTCCATGATTGTGTTTGTTTTATTTTAGTATTCGGCCTGCCCCGCGAGGTTACCTTCAATAACAAGTCTCTTTAGGAAAGTAACACTACTGAAAGATAAATGCTCCTCCGCGTGGAAAAATCCACTCTACCAGGCCAGTTTGAAGAAGGTAAAACTACCACAGGTGCTGAACGCAGTACTGGCGGTGGCACTCCCTTTGACGTCACCTTATAACATACCGGTATAAATAACCAGTGGTCGAAGTGGAGGGAAAAAAGTAGGGGAACTGTGGGCGGAGAATCAGAGGGCGGGAATAACCCGTGGATTGGGTCAGTGGGCGGAGTCAGAGGTGTGGCAGAAAGAGCAAAATATCCCAATCTTTAGTATTTGTTTCCCATTTCACTAATCGGTTACAGCTTATTACGTTATTTAATTTAACCAATGGATACACATGTTTATTTAAGGTTTAATATGAGTTATTGACATTAAAATACATTCACAAAGTCGGATACGTTTCCAATCACAGAATGTCCCAAATACCCTTAAAAGTGGAATCGCAAGCCATTTGTCTCCCAGCCATGGAGTTTCTGTCATCAGCACTTCTCCTCCCTTTTTCCACAAGAGCAGTTCAAACATGAATGGCAAAATATCCTAGTTTGCAAATGTTTTCCACATAATTATGGCTCTGCCATATTTGCCACATAATACATCATCTGCTGCATAATTTAACGATTTTAACTAATAAATTGTTTATAGCTCAAATGGATCAAAAGTTACTAAAAAATGTGACTTGTGCTGCTGTGAAGTGGAGGGCCCTTTGCAAAGGTTGACTGGTCACCTTTCTCACTGCTGCAGTTGTATGTTCCACTGGTACTAATAAGGAAAAATCTTTGCAGAGACTGTTAGCAAGTGTAAAAATGTCAAAATAATAAAGTATCAGAAAATGTACAGCACCACTAATACCAGTGTAGGGTGTCAGAGCACTTTACATCACACATATTACACAGAGACAATCAATCATACGTGTGTAAATCACTGTATAGGAAATGTTACATAAGAAAAAGGACTACAAGGTGTAGGAGTCACATGACAGCCATACTAGTAGGCAGCATAGTTTAATAGTGATTGGTCTGGAGAAACACAAACTCAGAATTTAAAACATAATACCATGGTTGGGGGTTCTCTTTAATAATCAGAATTGATTTCTACCCAAATGAACCCTTTTTTGCAACATTAGGATAATCAAAGACTGGGGAAAAAACCATAACACTCTAATTTATACCTTGCAGTTTGCATGCAGCTCTTACATGACAGTTAATAGCTCACTGTTCTATGTTAGGATTTTAACGTATTAACTGCAAGTAACAATAGGGTCTCTCTGACAAAAGCAGTAACCCACTGACCTATTTACATGATGTGCACTTTGTGATCCGCATGGTACATGTTCTTAGCAGCAGGCACATTAACCCTCTATGCTTCCTTTCCATGAGTCAAAACGTCCACTAGACAAAACACCATCTCTCTCTACTAAGAACATTAATTACTGGAGTTATCAAGACATTTTTATTGTTGCTGAAAATTGTTGGAGGCCAGGAAGGAGGCAGCAAGCGCTTTTAAAACCATATTATACTTGCAAACACGACACGCCCACCTGAAGTTAGCGCCAGCCGCGGTCCATGCAAGTAACAGCGATGGGGCCAGGTAAGGGGGGATTTCGAGGGACGATGCAGAGGGAAAATTAATTATTTATTTAATTTTCCCTCTGCATCGTCCCTCGAAATCCCCCCTTACCCGGCCCCTCTGCCCCACCGCTGTTACCTGCACGGACCGCGGCTGGTCAGCGCCTGGTGCAGTCACACTGCCCTAGAGCCACCCTGCTCAAGGGTCTTGTGACCTCAATGACAGAGTCACTGTCACTCTATGGTGTGCTGCTTCAAAGGCCTGCCCGCAAGACTGGAGGTGAACTTCAGAATGGATTGGAGCGGACAGGCCTTCAAGGTTAACCCACACTTGCCACTGCTAGTCCACCTGCTGGTGCTAAGACACCAGGGCTTTTAAGATCTTGCGGGGCCTTCTAAGGTCTAGCATGGGATGGGAATGCGCTCCCTCAGGGGGAGTGGTCAGGTGGACTGGTCATGAAGGCTGAACCTGGTTCCCCAGTTCCAAATTCAGCAGCTCTGACCATAGTGCCACATCCTCTCCCCCACTGAACACCATACTGCCCAACTGAGAGAAACTTGCACTGCACTGACCCGCTATAAACACCTGGATGTGACTCAATTCAAATTACGCACTACACGAGCAATATGCTGCCTAAAAAAAAATTAACAACATCCTAGAAAATGCAAACACTCATAGGGAATGCAAGATTAAGTAAAGCAGGTGAAATGTAAGCAGGAACAACATGGTTACCTTTTTCTTTTTACACTCATTATTCTGAAATTAGTGAGTGCTTTTGCCTGAAAAGTTAAGGCCATGACTACAGGGCCCGAAGGGACCCGTTTCAATGCCCATTGCTTATATCCTTACAAAACGTAAGCAGTATGGTTTAAAAAGACCACATTCGTGAACACACAGCCGCTGTACACATTTTGTTTTCCAATTCACCCATCAAGCAGGTATTTCAGTACCTCCAGGAATAGTGCACTTTCCAGCCCAGGGAAAGCAATGTTGTTCAAAGAGAGACGAGAAAACAAAAGTAGCGCTTCACTGGCAAACACTGTAAAGTGGCGCTAATGTGTTTATGTGTGAATAAATCAATCGGGCCACCTTGCAACCACTCTGTCGTGCTTTAGTTCGTTATTTTTCATATTTTGAATGTTTTATTTCTCTCCACTCCGAGGCTGCACTTAGAAATTGAAAAATGTCAGAAAAAGACAACGTTTCCAGCAAAAGTGTTTTTCTTTTTTGGATCCCTTTCACAGGGGAGTAAATAAACGAAAGGAGGAAAGAGAAGGTAATACCCCTTTCTTGAAGTCTCTGTTTTCACTAAATGAGGAGGAGCGAGACAGAAAGAGAGGGAAGAGGGGGAACAAAGAGAGGGGGGCAGCTGCCAGCGGCAGGAGAACTGGACACTGTCCCTGTCTTCTCTGGGCATGAAGGAAAAGACAGAGTCCTTTTCCTTCTCTGCCATTTCCGCCCATCCCCAAAAGCCGAGCCTTAACTAGCGGCCTTGGCGATTTCTGCCGTCCGGGAGGCATGTTTAAAATAAGAAAGTAGGGGAACGGACTCTATGAAATTTAAGAAGTAGGGGCACGCCGTGCCCTGCCGATCCCGCCCACTTCGACCACTGTAAATAACGCCTAGAGAGCTTTGCCTTTACAGGCTAACATACGCTTTACTCTGAGACTCTGGTTATGCCCGGCCACTTCCCTGGAGCTGAGATTCATTCCCTCTAAATTTTACCCCTGGCTGTATTCGTTTAACTCATGGGTACTCACAAACGAGAGTGGGGGAGGAGGTTGGGGGGGCATGGGACGAGGGGACGAGGTGTTGTAGGGGAAGTGAAGCATGTACATCTAGTGGTTGAATTGCACGATGTGAAACCAGAAAATCTGGGATCAATCCCGACTTTGCCACTTGAACAAATTGTGTGATCCTAGGCAATTGTTTTTTTTCACTTTCCCTTCCACTTATCACATATAAGGGGACCTCAAGATACATGACTTCAGGATGTGCGTGGTACAAAACCATTCCCCTGTATTTGATTTAATAAACTATGTTGTTCATTTATAATAGAAACTCAGGTCACCCAAAGAGTGCACATACCAACTGACTTGACTCTTTAGTTCACGATTGACATTTTTGTCAGGGTAGGTGGAAGCATGAATGTTTCTAAATTCATGTTTGAGAACCTTCACTTTTAAAATAATACTTCTCAATGCACTGATATATTCTGATGTCCTAAACTGAAACGGTTCTGCATGTTAATGAAATACACTTTTTGGATTTTGAACAGACGTTATCATATTTTTACACTTTTGCTGCAAGATGTCTTTGAAACTGAAGGTGCTCCTAAAGTTAGACAGTGCAGGACACCCAAGTTACTTCCTTTCTTTAACATAAATTAACATTTAAATGAATGCTTGCTGTTTATGCAACATCTTTTTAATATTACTGCTGTGTCAAGTAAACAGCAGCCCAGTTCTGCAGCTGACCAGGTGGGGCGCTTGCAAAGGTCATGAGGGCCACATGCGGCCCCCGGGACTGCTATGCGTTCCCCCAGTTTAACTACTAAATTCACAGGAAATTATTAACCCCCGCTTATACTTTCAAGGTCTGGCCTAGAGATAGCTTTACTGTTTGCATGCCAAAAAAGTACATACATATGTAAAGGGGCTGTGGGTCAGCATTGGTGCATTTTTCCTAAATACGCCTGAAAGAAGTGCGATTCTGCGCCAGGACAGAAGGGCCAATACTTTGTGAATGCTCTTTTCTTTTCATTCTTATGTTTTTAGACATTGTTTTGTGTTTAAATGATCCCATCAGGGTAGGGTAATTCAAAGGCAACAAGAATCATATTTGCCCTTTAAGAGCATTTAAAACTGAAAAAAAGCTTTTATATCTGTAAGTATACCTGCCTGCTTGAAAGCATCCAGCCCATATTGTTCTCTTAAATTATATGCAATGGCTATTTTTTTAAACATTTAATTTTTTATTGTAAGGTTATGGCTGCCGTATATATATTCTGGTATTTTTTGTGGCATATACTTGCAATTAAAAATATAACAATTGCAAAGGCTTGTCAAAGCCAGACCTAATGGCTTTGCCAATGTTTATTACCATTTGTTGACAATCACCTTTAGTGGTAGCTTCACAGAGCCTGGGGTAATACATAATCCTCTTACCTCTAGATGACTAACAGTAACAGGTGGAGTTCATGTTTATGATCCGGCTTGGCAGCGCAGCTGTCTCCAGACAATTATGTGAGCATCGCTGGAGAGGGGCTTTGGCTCCACCCACATCTTGAGCGGCTGGAGCACATGTTTTGATTGGGCAGAAGTTGTGTGTTTCTATAAAAAAAAGTGCTTGCCTTCGCACAGCTGTGATCATTTAATTTATTTATCCAGCTGCGTAAGCATGACCTTTCAGGGGCACATACATGACACTGTGATGCTATTAAAGTTTCTTATATAAGTTCATCATTTCTGTTGTTTTTCTCTAGCAGCACACAGGTGGGGAATAGGGCAGTCATTAACTTACGTTGATTTTTAGGTCTGGCTTGACAGTGCAACTGTCACCTGATCTTTTAACCTACACCAATATTATTCTACACTTCTTTGCTCCCACACACATACATATTCGTTCCCATGCTACTTACTTGTAATGTTTCCTATTACTATACAACATTCCCTTACAGTCAGACCTATTGCATTGCCAATGCTTGTTATGCTAGAGTGGCACAGCCTTTCCAATCAACTTAACTCAGCAATGTCCACAAGATGGCGATATTGCTCCACCCATGTTCTTGTTCTTAGCTGTCGCTTGCCAGACAGCGCACGCTTCTGTTCACGAAAAGATTTAGGGGTATATTTACAAGCCCCTATCGCCACAGAAACATCACTTTTTAGGACGTTCCTGTGGCGATAGGGGCTTCGCCTTATTTACAAGGCAGCGTTAAACCACTTAACGTGGCTTAACGCTGCCTTGTAAATAAGGCCCCCTTTCTTGCTATGCTTAGCGTGAAAGGGGAGGGCAATGGGTGTTGGTGTGGGCGTTCCACCGTTGTGCAGCACACATGAAAACAGCAAAAGGTCAATGATTGTTTACGTACAGAAAGGTCCCCCTTCCTGCACATAAACAATCATTTTTTTTAAATGCCGTTTTGCAACTTCTATGTGTGCTGCATTAAGCAGCACACATAGAAGTTGCAAAACGGCATTTCAAGATTGTTTATGTGCAGGAAGAGGGACCTTCCTGCACATAAGCAATCTTCCCCTGCACGCAGGCACCCTTGCACTATGGTGCAAGGGTGCCTGCGTTGACGCTAGGATGCTAAGTGTAGTGCCATCGCAGGGGGAAACACAGGGCTGCACCATATTCTTGTAAATATGGTGCAGCCCTGCATTTCTGAAGTAGCGGAGTGTGGTGTTAAGCCAAGAAGGCTAACGCCTTACTCTGCCACTTCCCTTGTACATATGCCCCCTATTGTCAGTTTTCAATGGACTTACCAATGGTTGCCTTTATTGTCACACTCCTATGCTTGTTTTTATTTGTTTGCTTTTGTGGGCTTTCCTTTCTTTTTTTGTGTTTGTTCCTTCACTTCATAGCCTCATTACTTGTACTACTGCTTGTTTTCCAGGCACTACTTTCTTTATTTTTGGTTAAGCATCCCATGAGAGTGCATGTGTTTTTCCAGCTGTCTCCCTTGTTTACTTCTCTTACACCCCTCTGAGTTGGACTCGCCCATATGTGCTTCTCCCACCCGTGTTGCTTTCTCACCCCCCCCCACCCCAGCACCACATATTTTCTTGTCAAAGTGCTGCTCTTCACCTACTCTGTGTGCTGCTCTTCACCTACTCTGTGTGCTGCTCTTCACCTACTCTGTGTGCTGCTCTTCACCTACTCTGTGTGCTGCTCTTCACCTACTCTGTGTGCTGCTCTTCACCTACTCTGTGTGCTGCTCTTCACCTACTCTGTGTGCTGCTCTTCACCTACTCTGTGTGCTGCTCTTCACCTAATCTGTGTGCTGCTCTTCACCTACTCTGTGTGCTGCTCTTCACCTACTCTGTGTGCTGCTCTTCACCTACTCTGTGTGCTGCTCTTCACCTACTCTGTGTGCTGCTCTTCACCTACTCTGTGTGCTGCTCTTCACCTACTCTGTGTGCTGCTCTTCACCTACTCTGTGTGCTGCTCTTCACCTACTCTGTGTGCTGCTCTTCACCTACTCTGTGTGCTGCTTTACCCACCTTTACTCCTTTTTTATTTACAGATACGATTTGGATCAGTCAATGAAAAGCAAAAAAATGTATCCGTGCTATTGTGCAGTGTGCAGAGGACCCTGAATATGATAGGAGGCGCCATGAGGCGCGAAGCAGTGATTTCAAGGAGCGGTCTTGTGTACTTGCCTCACGTGTAAGGGCTCAAGGTGGCTGCCTGGGTTTGTTGATGAGGAGGGTACAGGTGACACCACGGTGTCCCAGCCCTGAAATGACCTGTGACCCGCTGAGCACCACCCCCAGAACACTTCATAGGTACACGGCTAGTCGGGCCCAATCACAGGCGCACTTTGGGACACATGACCTCTGCGTTCATTGGTTGGTGGGACGAAAGAAGCACCTTCACCCTGAGTCAAATGTAAGATCTGGATGCTTTACATCAGCGGCGCCTGGCATAGGCCAGGGTAGTCAGGGTCCGGGTGGCTCGGCCTATGGGCCTGTGCCCGGAAGTAGCTCGTGGTCCGGATCCTTTTTGGTAGAATGACCGACCCACACTGCCTGGGCCATCTCCGCCGCAGGCGCACAACCTGCAAGGCTGTTAACGCCTCGGGAAGCGGGTAGGTGAGCTCTGCTGCAGCCTTAGTGGGATCGAAGCACATGTATTCGGGCAGGCTGACTGTCACGGGCTGAATGGACGCTCGCCTGTCACAGCAGGAGGGGTGTCTACCTCTGACCCCCCCAAGTGTGACCCGGGCCTCGGGAGCTGCTGTTCCCTGCCCATGGGGAAGGCGAAAGGAGGGTGCTAACTTTTGCAAACCTTGAACCTTCAGCATATGTTTTCCATTTGTCATGTTCATTTCCAATGTTTCTTCAACAATCTAGGTACATAACTCTATTTCTTTTTTAGTTCTCGCCTACGCAGCGCGCATGCGCTACATAGGAGGGCCTTTAGCCGTCGCTCTGCTCATTTTCAAGCACACACTCGTGCTTGTGGCGGCATCCACCTTGCGGGAGCGAGCAGGGGCGCGCCACAAGCACGAGTGCAGTGCTTGAAAATGAGCAGACTGCGCGTGCACGCACGCACCACTCCCGGGCTCACCTCCTGCTCCCCCTCTCTCTCACGCGCATTCCTTGTTTCTCACTCTCTCCACCACCCCCGTCATTCATCCCGTTCTTCTGCTACATCGATCTTTTCTCTTGTCCACCACTTTGTAAATATATGTACTTTGTTCGTTTGTACAGCACACAATGGAGAAACAAACCAGCTTCAAGACGCTCTCTCCTCCTCCGCTGCCTCAACTGTCTTCAGTCTGTCCCTCAAATGTCACTCACACGCCATCTGTCAGTCCCTCCACATCCCCTCAGCAGACCCCCGCTTACTTTTCTGATATTATTTCTCTTTCTTCCTTTTCCTCCTGCCTTTCAAATACCCCTTTTCCTAAGACTTCCCGAATCCCTTTTGTCTCCCCTCAGCTATCAGTCCACCACCTAATGGTCCCATTGGATCCGCGAGACCCCCATCCCACCCACCGGCTTGCGCGCAGCCCCTCTCCGGCCCCTGCTGCTCGCTGCTGTCTCCCCCCGCGGGCACGCGCGCCCGTCACATGAGCCGCGGGTCCGTTTCCTCCCGTGAATGGGAACCAGTAGTTCCCGTTAGTGGAGGTAGGAAAGAGGCTGTGCCAGGGGCCATCGCAGGAGAAGGGGCTCTTCCTCCATCAGGGCCAGCCACGGACCAACCCGCTCTGCCCCCGAGGCTGCCATGGCGAGGCGTGGCACCTCCTCCTTCCCAGGTAGGACGGAGTTTACTGCGGGCACGCGCTGGCCCTTTAAGGATAGTGCATTGTGGATCATGAAGTCTTCCAATCCGAGACAAGGGGTTTTGTTTGCACTTTGCTGTTGATGAGGCTTAAATGCCAGCTGGTATTAGACCGTGAGAGCTGCGTTTAGACAGCCCCATCTCTTTGTCAACAGCACAGTGAATGCCGGTGTCTATAGTTCCGCTTTCCAGTATTCATGTGTTCTGTGCTATTGTTTAACGAAGAGATGACCCTCGTGCCGTTCCGTTGAGGCGTGGGTTGCCCCTCAATAGTAATTACTGGCACCCTTTGATGTCCCCTGAGCGTTTGCACGTTGTAAGAGCACTGAAACACGGAGATCAGTGCAGGCTGGTTGGTATTATTCCTGTTCAGTGACTATTTACATAACACTTGTACGGCTACACTCGGTAGAGTCTGTGAGCTTTGGCAGCGCTCGTTTGAGCTATTGGTATTGTAAATAACAATACCTTTTATTTATATGTTTTGAAAACCTGCAAGCGGTGCGTAAACATGCACAGTTCCTACTAGTCCTTGCTTACAAGAAGCAATGCTGGCAGTAAAGAGGCGCAGTTACTGCCAGCTTTGCTTCTCGTAAGCAAGGACCATAAGTAGAAAGTGCGTGTTTACGCACCGCTTGTAGGTTTTCAAACACATCCTTCCCCGCTTTGCGCCATGCTACCGTAACGGACTCGGTAACCCCGGTTCCAACACACCCAAACACGCCTTGTTGAATCTGGGGGTTTGTAGGAGTTTGGTCTGCGCTGACCTTAGATTTCTGGCAGGAGAGTACCAGATAAAGTGTTCTTTTAGGTACTGAGGACCATTCCGGTGCAATGCCTTGAACGCTAGGCATAAGGATTTAAATTCTATCCTTTTTTTCATCGGGAGCCAGTGTAGCCATCTCAGTCCATGGGAGATTGACTGGAATTTCGGAATGTCCAGCAGCAGTCTGGCAGCTGCATTCTGCAGACGTTGCAGCTTAAGCAGATGCTGTTTTTGCAAGCCCATATAAAGGACATTACCATAGTCGAGTCTGGCCAAGCTAGAACTGTCACCAGTGTTTTCACGGACTTTGGTTGAATGAAGGACCGAACTTTTCTAATTGTCTTTAGAATAAGGAAGACTGTGGGTGAAAGCTTGTTGATCTGATGTTGAAAAGTCAGGTTGTCATCAAAGATGATGCCCAGATTCTTCACCTTCTTGACTGGGCCGGGGAGTTACCCAGACCGGCTGGCCACCAACTATGCGACCAAAAGGATATGTCGGAACCCAGCAGGAGTACCTCAGTCTTTCCCCTGTTCAGCTTTAGCCAGTTCGAGCTCATCCACTGATTCACACGGGACATACATCGGGTAAAGCGGTCAGCTGTTTCCTCCAAATTACTAGAGATGGACACCACTAACTGGGTATCGCCGCGTAGGATATCACGGAGAAGCCAAACTGCTTAATTATATCAGCCAAGAGGGTCACATATATGTTGAATAATGTGGGGCTCAATGAAGAGCCCTGAGGTACCACACAGGGAAGCATGAAGTGCTTTGATGAGGGTGTTCCGAGCTGAACGTACTGAAGCCTATTGCTCAAATAGGATTTAATCAGTTTAAGGGCAGAATCCTTTACCCCTGCCTCTGAAAGCCTTCTGATCAGTATACCATGATTTACGGTGTCAAAAGCCGCAGATATATCCAATAGTTAGACACCACTGCTTGAAGTGACTGGTGAGGGCTGGAAGTGAATGATACAAACTCCCTAGTGAAGGTGTTTCAAACAAATGCTGTCACAAGGCCATCGTGAATGTGTAAAACATGTGCCATTGTGAGCGTGTAAAACATGCCATATTGAGTGTGTAAAAAACATGCGCCATTGTGAGTGCGTAAATATGTGCCATAGTCAGTTTATAAAAGTTGTGCCATAGTGAGTGTGTAAAACATTTGCCATAGTGAGAGTGTAAACCATGCACCATTGTGTGTGTGTAAAAAACATCTGCCATAGAGAGTGTGAAAAATGTGCCATCAAGAGTGTGGAAAACGTGTGATTGTGTAAAACGTGTCATCATGAGTGTGGAAAACATGCACCATTGTGAGTCTGTAAAACATTTGCCATAGTGAGTGTGTAAAATACGTGCCATAGTAAGCATGTAAAACACGTGCCATTGTGTGTAAGACAACTGCTATAGAGTGTTTAAAATGTGCCATCATGTGTGCAAAGCATGTGCCATCATTAATGTGTAAAACATGCACCATCGTGAGTGTGCAAAATGTGCCATAGTGAGTATGTAAAACGTGCCATTATGTGTAAAATATCTGCTATAGTGTGTAAAACGTGCCATAGTGAGTGTGCAAAACGTGTCATCGTGAGTGTGTAAAACATGCACCATAGTGAGTGTGTAAAACATGTGCAGTAGTGAGTGTGTAAAGCATGCTATTGTGACTGTGTAAAATATGTACCATCCTAATGGTGCAAACCGTGCCATCGTGTGTGTGTAAAACATGTGCCACTGAGAGAGAGTAAAATGTACCATTGTGAGTGTGTAAACATGTGCCATTGTGAGTGTGATTAAACGTGCCATCGTGACTGTGTAAAACATGTCTACTCACTTTGTTTGTACACAACCACCTCTGGCACAAAGTTGTTTTTGCTGCTGTAAAACAGTTCCAAGCCTCTCTCGCTATAAATAGCTTCACCACTGTTCTTGGAGCCGATCTCAGCCTTGTAGGAGGTGCACGCACAACAAAAAGACATTATTTTGTGCTGGGACTCGCAGCTAGGACATGCACGTGTTCCGGCCCCCCGCCCCCGGCATTTCTTTGGTATTTGTTTCTCAGGAAACAGCACGTCTGCACGTGCATAAGTAGCACGTGCACCAACTGGCATGTTCAACACAACATAAAGTCTGTTTGTTCTATGGAATTGTGTGGAAGCTATAAGCACACGCACCCCACTCAATTATTTACACGCACACGTGCATGCATGCACGAGCTAGCTACCCGGATCTTGTTTGGCTACGTTAAGCGAGTGCCAAATTTACTATATATTTGTCGATGGCGACGAAGTAACAGGCAAATCAAAAATCCCCTTTCAATGGAAAGTGTAGCTGAAACATAACTACAGAGTGGGGACTGCTGTTGTGTAATATATTGTATATATGTAGATGTTCAGTGTAATATGGTATTTATTGAGCAAAACTGGGATGTAAGAGGTTACATTTGTGCAACATGTCTGTTCCTGGTTGTGTACCTGTGTTCCTGCCATTGGCTGAGGTCTGCTCCTTGTTGTGTACCTTTCGTCCTGCTGTTACTTCACGTCTGCTTCTGGTTGTGTACCTGTGTTCCTTCCGTTACTTCATGTCTGTTCCTGGTTGTGTACCTGTCTTCCTGCTGTTACTTCATGTCTGCTCCTGGTTGTGAATCAGTGTTCCTTCCGTTGGTTGATGTCTGCTCCTGGTTGTGTACCTGTGTTCCTTCGGTTGGTTGATGTCTTCTCCTGGTGTTGTATCTGTGTTTCTTCTGTTGGTTGATGTCTGCTCCTGGTTGTGTACCTGTGTTCCTTCCATTGGTTGATGTCTTCTTCTGGTTGTGTACCTGTGTTTCTTCCGTTGGTTGATGTCTGCTCCTGGTTGTGTACCTGTGTTTCTTCTATTGGTTGACGCCTGCTCCTGGTTGTGTACCTGTGTTTCTTCCGTTGGTTGATGGCTGCTCCTGGTTGTGTACCCGTGTTCCTGTAGATGCTTGATGTCTGCTCCTGGTTGTGTACCTGTGTTCCTGTCAATGCTTGATGTCTGCTCCTGGTTGTGTACCTGTGTCCTTGCCGTTGGATGATGTCTACTCCTGGTTGTGTATCTGTGTTCCTTCCGTTGGTTGATGTCTGCTCCTGGTTGTGTATCTGTGTACCTTCTGTTGGTTGATGTCTGCTCCTGATTGTGTACACATGTTCCTGCCGTTGGTTGATGTGTGCTCCTGGTTGTGTACCAGTTTTTCTGCTGTTGGTTGATGTGTGCTCCTGGTTGTGTACCTGTGTTTCTGCCGTTGGTTGAACTTTGCTTCTGGTTGTGTACCCGTGTCCCTGCCGATGCTTGATGTCTGCTCCTGGTTGTGTACTTGTGTTTCTTCCGTTGGTTGATGTCTGCCCCTGATTTTATACCTCTGCTCATGCCGCTGCTTGATGTCTGTTCCTAGTTGTGTATTTGTGTTCCTTCCGTTAGTTGATGTTTGCCCCTGATTGTATACCTCCGATCATGCTGCTGCTTGATGTCAGCTCCTGATTGCGTACCTATGTTCCTGCCGCTGGTTGACGTGAGTTCCTGATTGTGTACCCATCTTCGGGCCGCTGGTTGAGGTGTGCTCCTGATTGTGTACCAATGTTCCTGCCACTGGTTAATGTCTGCTCCTGGTTGTCTACCCGTGTTCCTGCCGTTGGTTGATGTCTCCTCTTGATTGTGTACCCATGTTCCTTTCGTTGGGTGATGTCTGCTCCTGGTTGTGTACCTGTGATCCGTCCGTTGCTTCATGTCTGCTCCTGGGTGTTTACCAGTGTTCCTGCTGTAGGTTGATGTCTGCTCCTGACTGTCTATCCTTATTTCTGATGCTGCTTGATGTCATTGGTTGATGTCTGCTCCTTGTTGTGTTCCTGTGTTCCTGACGCTACTTCATCTCTGCTCCTGAATGTGTACCTGTTTTCCTTTCATTGGTTAATGTCTGCTCCTGGTTGTGTGTCTGTGTTCCTTTCATTGGTTGATGTCTGCTCTTGGTTGTTTACCTGTGTTCCTTCTGTTGGTTGATCTCTGCTCCTGATTGTGTTCTCGTGTTCCTTCCGTTGGTTGATGTCTGCTACTGGTTGTGTACCTGTGTTTTTTCTGTTGGTTGATGTCTGCTCCTGGTTGTGCACCTGTGTTCCTTCCGTTGGTTGATGTCTGCTACTGGTTGTGTACCTGTGTTCCTTCTGTTGGTTGATCTCTGCTCCTGATTGTGTTCTCGTGTTCCTTCCGTTGGTTGATGTCTGCGCCTGACTGTGTACCTATGTTCCTGCTGATGCTTGATGTCTGCTCCTGCTTGTGTATCTGTGTGCCTCCGGTTGGTTGATGTCTGCTCCTGGTTGTGTACCCTTGCACCTGCCGTTGGTTGATGTCTGTTCCTGATTGTGTACCTGTCTTCCTGACGCTACTTCATGTCTGCTCCTGGTTGTGTACCTGTGTTACTGCTGCTAATTCATTTCTGCTCCTGATTGTGTACCTGTGTTCCTTCCATTGGTTGATATCTGCTCCTTTTTGTATATCTGTGTTACTTCTGTTGGTTGATGTCTTCTCCTGATTGTGTAGCTGTGTTCCTGCCGTTGGTTGATGTCTGCTCCTGGTTGTGTACCTGTGTTTTTCCGTTGGTTGATTTCTGCTCCTGGTTGTTTACCTGTGTTCCTGCCATTGGTTGATATCTACTCCTGGTTGTGCACCTGTGTTCCTTCCGTTGGTTGATGTCTGCTACTGGTTGTGTACCTGTGTTTTTTCTGTTGGTTGATGTCTGCTCCTGGTTGTGCACCTGGGTTCCTTCCGTTGGTTGATGTCTGCTACTGGTTGTGTACCTGTGTTCCTTCCGTTGGTTGATGTCTGCTACTGGTTGTGCACCTGTGTTGCTTCTGTTGGTTGATGTCTGCTCCTGGGTGTGTATCTGTGTTCCTATCACAGCATGTTGTCTGCACCTGATTGTGTATCATCTGTGCTCCTTCTGTTGGTTGATGTCTGCTCCTGGTTGAGTCTCTGTGTTCCTACCGCAGCTTCATGTTATCTGTGTTCCTTCCGTTGGTTGATGTCTGCTACTGGTTGTGTACCTGTGTTTCTACTGTTAGTTGAAGTCTGCTCTTGGTTGTGTATCTGTGTTCCTATCACAGCTTGTTGTCTGCTCCTGATTGTGTATCATCTGTGTTCCTTCCGTTGGTTTATATCTGGCTCCTGTTTGTGTATCTGTGTCCCTACCGCAGCTTGATGGCTGCTCCTGGTTGTGTATCTGTGTTCCTTCCGTTGGTTGATGTCTGCTCCTGGCTGTGTATCTGTGTACCTTCTGTTTGTTGATGTCTGCTCCTGATTGTGTACCCATGTTCCTGCCGTTGGTTGATGTCTGCTCCTGGTTGTGTACCTGTTTTTCTGCCATTGGTTGATGTGTGCTCCTGTTTGTGTACCTATATTCCTGCCGTTGGTTGACCTCTGCTCCTGGTTGTGTACCCATGTCCCTGCCGATGCTTGATGTCTGCTCCTGGTTCTGCACTTGTGTTCCTTCTGTTGGTATATGTCTGCTCCTGATTGTGAACCTCTGCTCATGCCGCTGCTTGATGTCTGCTCCTGGTTGTGACCCTGTGTTCCTTCCGTTGGTAGATATCTGCTGCTGATTGTGCACCTGTGTTCATGCTGTTGGTTGGCATCTGCTCCTGATTGTGTACTCGTGTTCCTGCCGCTGATTGACGTGTGCTTCTGATTGTGTACCCATGTTCCTGCCTCTGGTTGACGTGCGCTTCTGATTGTGTACCCATGTTCATGCGGTTGGCTGATGTGTGCTCCTGGTTGTGTACCTGTGTTCCTTCCATTGGTTGATCTCTGCTCCTGATTGTGTACCTCTGCTCATGCCGCAGCTTGATGTCTGCTCCTGGTTGTGTACATGTGTTCCCTCCATTGGTAGATGTCTGGTCCTGGTAGTTTACCCGTGTTTCTGCCGTTGGTTGATATCTGCTCCTGCCTGTGTACCTCTGTTCCTGCCGTTGGTTGATGTCTGCTCCTAGTTATGTACCTGTGTTCCTTCCATTGGTTGATGCCTGCTCCTGGGTGTGTACCTGTGTTTCTTCCGTTGGTTAATGCCTGCTCCTGGTTGTTTACCTCTGTTCCTGCCTTTGGTTGATGTCTGCTCCTGGTTGTGTACCTGTCTTCCTGCCATTGGTTGATGTCTGCTCCTGGTTATGTACCTGTGTTCCTGCTGTTGGTTGATGTCTGCTCCTGGTTATGTACCTGTGTTCCTGCCTTTGGTGGATGTCTGCTCCTGGTTGTGTACCTGTCTTCCTGCCATTGGTTGATGTCTGCTCCTGGTTATGTACCTGTGTTCCTGCTGTTGGTTGATGTCTGCTCCTGGTTATGTACCTGTGTTTCTGCTGTTGGTGGATGTCTGCTCCTGGTTGTGTACCTGCAGATCTTTGATGTCTGCTCTTGGTTGTGTACCCGTGTTCCTGCAGATGCTTAATGTCTGCTCCTGGTTGTGTACCCGTGTTCCTTCCGCTGGATGATGTCTGTTACTGGTTGTGTATCTGTGTTCCTGCCGTTGGTTGATGTCTGCTCCTGGTTGTGTACCTGCAGATGCTTGATGTCTGCTCCTAGTTGTGTACCTGTGTTTCTTCCGTTGGTTGATGCCTGCTCCTAGTTGTGTTCCTGCCACTGGTGGATGTCTGCTCCTGGTTGTGTACCCGTGTTCCTGCAGATGCTTGATGTCTGCTCCTGGTTGTGTACCTGTGTTCCTGCAGATGCTTGATGTCTGTTCCTGGTTGTGTGCCTGGCTTCCTGCCGTTGGTTGATGTCTGCTCCTGGCTGTGTTTCTGCCACTGGTTGATGTCTGCTCCTGGTTGTGTGCCTGCAGATGCTTGATGTCTGCTCCTGGTTGTGTACCTGTGTTCCTGCAGATGCTTGATGTCTGCTCCTGGTTGTGTATCTGTGTTACTGCCGTTGGTTGATGTCTGCTCCTGGTTGTGTTCCTGCCAGTGGTTGATGTCGGCTCCTGGTTGTGTACCTGCCACTGGTGGGTGTCTGCTCCTGGTTGTGTTCCTGCCACTGGTGGATGTCTGCTCCTGGTTGTGTACCCATGTTCCTGCAGATGCTTGATGTCTGCTCCTGGTTGTGTACCCATGTTCCTGCAGATGCTTGATGTCTGCTCCTGGTTGTGTACCTGTGTTCCTGCAGATGCTTGATGTCTGGTCCTGGTTGTGTATCTGTGTTACTGCCATTGGTTGATGTCTGCTCCTGGTTGTGTACCTGTGTTCCTGCAGATGCTTGATGTCTGCTCCTGGTTGTGTATCTGTGTTACTGCCATTGGTTGATGTCTGCTCCTGGTTGTGTTCCTGCCACTGGTGGATGTCTGCTCCTGGTTGTGTACCCATGTTCCTGCAGATGCTTGATGTCTGCTTCTGGTTGTTTACCTGTGTTCCTGCTATTGGTTGATGTCTGCTCCTAGTTGTATTCATGCCACTGGTTGATATCTGCTCCTGGTTGTGTACCCATGTTCCTTCCGCTGGATGATGTCTGTTACTGGTTGTGTATCTGTGTTCTTGCCGTTGGTTGATGTCTGCTCCTGGTTGTGTACCTGCAGATGCTTGATGTCTGCTCCTGGTTGTGTACCTGTGTTTCTTCCGTTGGTCGATGCCTGCTCCTGGTTGTGTTCCTGCCACTGGTGGATGTCTGCTCCTGGTTGTGTACCCGTGTTCCTGCAGATGCTTGATGTCTGCTCCTGGTTGTGTACCTGTGTTCCTGCAGATGCTTGATGTCTGCTCCTGGTTGTGTACCTGTCTTCCTGCCGTTAGTTGATGTCTGTTCCTGGTTGTGTGCCTAGCTTCCTGCCGTTGGTTGATGTCTGCTCCTGGTTGTGTTCCTGCCACTGGTTGATGTCTGCTCCTGGTTGTGTACCTGCAGATGCTTGATGTCTGCTCCTGGTTCTGTACCTGTATTCCTGCAGACGCTTCATGTCTGCTCATGGTTGTTTACCTGTGTTCCTGCCGTTGGTTGGTGTCTGCTCCTGGTTGTGTTCCTGCCACTGGTGGATGTCTGCTCCTGGTTGTGTACCCGTATTCCTGCAGATGCTTGATGTCATCTCCTGGTTGCGTACCCGTGTTCCTTCCACTGGTTGATGTCTGCTCCTGGTTGTGTACCTGTGTTTCTTCTGCAGGTTGATGTCTGCTCCTGGTTGTGTACCTGTGTTCCTGCAGATGCTTGATGTCTGTTCCTGGTTGTGTACTTGTGTTCCTGCCGTTGGTTGATGTCTGCTCCTGGTTGTGTGCCTGGCTTCCTGCCGTTGGTTGATGCCTGCTCCTGGTTGTGTGCCTGGCTTCCTGCCGTTGGTTGAGGCCTGCTCCTGGTTGTGTGCCTGGCTTCCTGCTGTTGGTTGAGGCCTGCTCCTGGTTGTGTGCCTGGCTTCCTGCCGTTGGTTGAGGCCTGCTCCTGGTTGTGTGCCTGGCTTCCTGCCGTTGGTTGAGGCCTGCTCCTGGTTGTGTGCCTGGCTTCCTGCCGTTGGTTGACGCCTGGGCCTGCTCCTGGTTGTGTGCCTGGCTTCCTGCCGTTGGTTGAGGCCTGCTCCTGGTTGTGTGCCTGGCTTCCTGCCGTTGGTTGAGGCCTGCTCCTGGTTGTGTGCCTGGCTTCCTGACGTTGGTTGAGGCCTGCTCCTGGTTGTGTGCCTGGCTTCCTGCCGTTGGTTGACGCCTGGGCCTGCTCCTGGTTGTGTGCCTGGCTTCCTGCCGTTGGTTGAGGCCTGCTCCTGGTTGTGTGCCTGGCTTCCTGCCGTTGGTTGAGGCCTGCTCCTGGTTGTGTGCCTGGCTTCCTGCCGTTGGTTGACGCCTGCTCCTGGTTGTGTGCCTGGCTTCCTGCCGTTGGTTGAGGCCTGCTCCTGGTTGTGTGCCTGGCTTCCTGCCGTTGGTTGATGCCTGCTCCTGGTTGTGTGCCCGTTTTCCTGCTGTTTTTTCATATCTCTCTGTCCTCCCGGAAGTGCTCTTGGATTCTGGTTTTGGTCCCTTTGCGATCCAGTTTTGCCAGATCTTTTTAATTGTTGTTGCAGTTACACCTTGTACTTTTTTAGTCTGAACAGTTTTTGACCAAAACCGGTCATTGCCTATTCCCCGTCATAATTTTTTTGGCTTTGTTTGATTTTGGGTTTCATATTGTGAACTATCGTTGAACTATTTTTCTGCTCAGGCACTTGACTTTGGGGTTCTCTGTGACGTTTCAACGGGGCCTGGTTCTTCTAGATCCTTTAGGTTTCTTTGATCTCAGATTCACAATAACGCTGTGTGGTTCTTCCACAAAAGACTTTCCTTCTCCATCACACATCCTTTCCTACACCAGGCTCGAGCCAGGTACATGATGCAAACACTGTCCATACAGATTTATGGTATAATTCGCTTGTAATAGTTTGCTTTCTTTCTGGAGCTCTGGGATGGCCCATAGCTCTTGGCAACACCCACTTCGTTGATTGCTGGGTGAGATGGCAACATTTCTAAACTGTCTCATAAATGTAATTATTTAAAACTGTTCTATGTTCGTTAACCGGTTAATGAATGTGATACATTTATTACTGTTCTATGTTCATTAACCGGTTCATGAATGTGATACATTCCTAATAGTTCCATGTAGTAATACTTTTTAACTACTTCATTTATGGAATCGATTTCCAGTGGTTCCATGGGTGGGATGAACGTGAAACTATTGATGGAATACATTTTTAACTACTCAATGAATGAGGTGAATTGGTTCATAGTTCCATGAAGGGAATGAATCACTTCTAACTGTTCCATGAAAGGGAAGAATGTGGAACTGTTTCAATGATGGGACCACTACCTTGCTGTTCCAATAATGGACCACATGTCTAACTGGTCCAATAATGGGAAACATGTCTAGCTGTTCCAATAATGGGAAACATGTCTAACTGGCCCAATAATGGGAAAGATGTCTAGCTGTTCCAATAATGGGAAACATGTCTAACTTTTCCAATAATGAGCCACACGTCTAACTGTTTTAATAATGGGACACATGTCTAGCTGTTCCAATAACGGGACACATGTCTAGCGGTTCCAATAATGGGACTTATTTCCAACTCTTCCAATAAAAGGATACATTTCCAACTCACCCAATAGTGGGACACATGTCTAGGTGTTCCAATAATGGGATACATTTCTAACTTTTCCGATAATGGGATACATGTCTAACTGTTCCCTTACTGGGACACACATCTAGCTGTTCTAATAAAGGGGTGCATTTCTCACTGTTCCAATAATGGGACAAATATCTAGCTCTTCCAATAATGAAACACATCTCTAGCTGTTCCAATAATGTGACGCATTTCTAACTCTTCCAAAATGGAACACATGTCTAACTGTTCCAATAATGGGACATATTTCTAACTGTTCCAATAATGGGACACGTCTAGCGGTTCCAATAATGGGACACATGTCTAGCAGTTCTAATAATGGGACACATGTCTAGCAGTTCTAATAATGGGACACATGTCTAGCTGTTCCAATAATGGGAAGCATGTCTAGCTGTCCTAAAAATAAAGGGACGCATTTCTAGCTGTTCCAATAATGGGACACATGTCTACTCTTCAAATATTGGGACACACGTCTAGCTGTTCTAATATTGGGGTGCACTTCTAACTGTTCCAATAACGGGACACATGCATAGCTGTTCCAATAACGGGGGGCATTTCTAACTGTTCTAATAATGGAACTCATGTCTAACTGTTCCAATAATGGGACACATGTCTACTTATCTAACTGTTCCAATAATGGGATACAGGTCTAACTGTTCCAATAATGGTACACATGTATAGCTGTTCCAATAATGGGGTGCATTTCTAACTGTTTCAATAATGGAACACGTCTAACTGTTCCAATAATGGGTTACATTTCTAACATTGCCAATAATGAGACACACGTCTAGCTCTTCCAATAATGGGGTGCATTTCTAACTGTTCCATTAATCGGGTGCATTTCTAACTGTTCCAATAATGGGACCCATTTCTAACTCTTCAAATAATGGGACACATGTTTAGCTGTTCCAATAATTGGACACATGTCTAGCTGTTCCAATAATGGGGCACGTCTAGCTGTTCCAATAATGGGACACGTCTAGTGGTTTCAATAATGCACACATGTCTAGCTGTTCCAATAATGGGACTAATTTCTAACTGTTCCAATAATGGGACACATGTCTAGCTCTTCCAATAATGGTATACATTTCTAACTCTTCCAATAATGGGTTACATTTCTAACTGTTTCAATAATGGAACACATTTCTAGCTGTTCCAATAATGGGATACACTTCTAACTCTTCCAATAATGGGTTACATTGCAAACTGTTCCAATAATGGGACACAAGTCTAACAGTTCCATTAATGGGATACACATCTAGCTGTTCCAATAATAGGGTGCACTTCTAACTCTTCCAATAACAGGTTAAATTCCTAACTGGTCCAATAATGAGACACATTTGTAACTGTTCCAATAATGAGACACACGTCTAGCTGTTCAAATAATGGGGTACATTTCTAACTGTTCAAATAATGGGACTTATTTCAAACTCTTCTAATAATGGGATACATTTCTAACTCATCCAATAATGGGACACATGTCTAGGTGTACCAATAATGGGATACATTTCTAACTTTTCCGATATTGGGATACATGTCTAACTGTTCCATTAATGGGACACACATCTAGCTGTTCCAGTAACGGGGTGCATTTCTAACTGTTCCATTAATGGGACACTTTTCTAACTGTTCCAATAATGGGACACACGTCTAGCTGTTCTAATAGTGGGACACATGTCTAACTGTTCCAATAACGGGACACATGTCTAACTGTTCCAATAATGGGTCACATGTCTAGCTGTTCCAATAACGGGACACATTTCTATCTGTTCCAATAATGGGACACATGTCTAGAAGTTCCAATAATGGGACACATTTCTAACTGTTAAAATAATGGGTTACATTTCTAACCCTTCCAATAATGGGACACTTGTCTAACTGTTCCAATAATGGAACACATTTCTAGCTGTTCCAATAATGGGACACATGTCTAGCTGTTCTAATAATGGGACACATGTATAGGTGTTCCAATAATGGGATACGTGTCTAACTGTTCCAATAATGGGACACATGTCTAGCGGTTCAAATAATGGGACATGTGTCTAGCTGTTCCAATAATGGGACACATGTCTAGCTGTTCCAATAATGGGACACATGTCTAGCTGTTCCAATAATGGGTTACATGTCTAACTGTTTTTAATAATGGAACACATGTCCAGCTGTTCCAATAATGGGACACGTGTCTAGCTGTTCCAATATTGGGACACGTCTAGCGGTTCCAATAATGGGACACATGTCCAGCTTTACAATAATAGGACAAGTCTAGCTGTTCCAGTAATGGGACACATTTCTAGCTTTTCCAATAACGGGACACATGACTAGCTGTTCCAATAACGTGACACATGTCTAACTGTTCCAATAATGGGACACATGTCTAGCTGTTCCAATAATAGGAGAGGTCTTGCTGCTCCAACAATGGGACACATGTCTAGCTGTTTCAATAATGGGACACATATCTAGCCGTTCCAATAATGGGACACATTTCTAACTGTTAAATAATGGGTTACATTTCTAAATGTTACAATAATGGGACACATGTTTAACTGTTCCAATAATGGTACACGTGCCTAGCTGTTCCAATAATGGGACACATGTCCAGCTGTTTCAATAATGGGTTACATGTCTAACTGTTTTTAATAATGGGTTACATGCCTAACTGTTTTTAATAATGGAACACATGTCTAGCTGCTCCAATAATCAGTTACATTTCTAACTGTTCCAATAATGGATTACATTTCTGTTTTAATAATGGAACACGTCTAGCGGTTCCAATAATGGGACACATGTCTAGCTGTTCCAATAATGAGACACATGTCTAGCTGTTCCATTAATGGGACACATGTCTAGCTGTTCCAATAATTGGGTGCACCTCAAACTCTTCCAATAACAGGTAAAATTTCTAACTGGTCCAATAATGGGATACATTTCTAACTGTTCCAATAATGAGACACATGTCTAGCTGTTCAAATAATTGGATACATTTCTAACTTTTCCTAAAACGGGATACATGTCTAACTGTTCCATTAATGGGACACAAGTCTAGCTGTTCCAATAACGGGGTGCATTTCTAACTGTTCCGATAATGGGACACATTTCTAACTGTTCCAATAATGAGACACACGTCTAGCCGTTCCAATAATGGGACACAAGTCTAACTGTTCCACAATGGGATACATTTCTAATTCTTCCAATAACGGGACACATGTCTAACTGTTCCAATAACCGGACACATATCTACTCTTCCAATAACGGGACACACATCTAGCTGTTCCAATAATGGGACACATGTCTAGCTATTCCAATAACGGGACATATGTCTAGCTGTTCCAATAATGGGACACATTTCTAACTGGTTCAATAATGGGACACATGTCTAACTGTTCCAATAATGGAACGCATGTCTAACTGTTTCAATAATGGGACACATGTCTAGCTGTTTCAATAATGGGACACATGTATAGCTGTTCCAATAATGGTATACATGTCTAGCTGTTCCAATAATGGGACATTTGTCTAGCTGTTCCAATAATGGGACACATGTCTAGCTGTTCCAATAATGGGACACATGTCTAACTGTCCCAATCATGGGACACGTCTAGCTGTTCCAATAATGGGTTACATTTTTAACTCTTCCAATAATGGGTTACATGTCTAACTGTTTTAATAATGGAACACGTTTCTAGCTGTTCCAATATTGGGACACGTCTAGCGGTTCCAATAATGGGACGCAAGTCTAGCTGTTCCAATAATGGGACACATCTAGCTGTTCCAATAATGAGACACGTCTAGCTGTTTCAATAATGGGACACATTTCTAACTGTTAAATAATGGGTTACATTTCTAAATGTTACAATAATGGGACACATGTCTAACTGTTCCAATAATGGTACACGTGCCTAGCTGTTCCAATAATGGGACACATGTCCAGCTGTTTCAATAATGGGTTACATGTCTAACTGTTTTTAATAATGGGTTACATGCCTAACTGTTTTTAATAATGGAACACATGTCTAGCTGCTCCAATAATCAGTTACATTTCTAACTGTTCCAATAATGGATTACATTTCTGTTTTAATAATGGAACACGTCTAGCGGTTCCAATAATGGGACACATGTCTAGCTGTTCCAATAATGAGACACATGTCTAGCTGTTTCATTATTGGGACACATGTCTAGCTGTTCCAATAATTGGGTGCACCTCAAACTCTTCCAATAACAGGTTAAATTTCTAACTGGTCCAATAATGGGATACATTTCTAACTGTTCCAATAATGAGACACACGTCTAGCTGTTCAAATAATTGGATACATTTCTAACTTTTCCTAAAACGGGATACATGTCTAACTGTTCCATTAATGGGACACAAGTCTAGCTGTTCCAATAACGGGGTGCATTTCTAACTGTTCCGATAATGGGACACATTTCTAACTGTTCCAATAATGAGACACACGTTTAGCCGTTCTAATAATGGGACACAAGTCTAACTGTTCCACAATGGGATACATTTCTAATTCTTCCAATAACGGGACACATGTCTAACTGTTCCAATAACCGGACACATATCTACTCTTCCAATAACGGGACACACATCTAGCTGTTCCAATAATGGGACACATGTCTAGCTATTCCAATAACGGGACATATGTCTAGCTGTTCCAATAACGAGACACATGTCTAGCTGTTCCAATAATAGGACACATGTCTAGCTGTTCCAATAATGGGACACATTTCTAACTGGTTCAATAATGGGACACATGTCTAACTGTTCCAATAATGGAACGCATGTCTAACTGTTTCAATAATGGGACACATGTCTAGCTGTTTCAATAATGGGACACATGTATAGCTGTTCCAATAATGGTATACATGTCTAGCTGTTCCAATAATGGGACATTTGTCTAGCTGTTCCAATAATGGGACACATGTCTAGCTGTTCCAATAATGGGACACATGTCTAACTGTCCCAATCATGGGACACGTCTAGCTGTTCCAATAATGGGTTACATTTTTAACTCTTCCAATAATGGGTTACATGTCTAACTGTTTTAATAATGGAACACGTTTCTAGCTGTTCCAATATTGGGACACGTCTAGCGGTTCCAAATGGGACGCTAGTCTAGCTGTTCCAATAATGGGACACATCTAGCTGTTCCAATAATGAGACACGTCTAGCTGTTTCAATAATGGGACATGTCTAGCTGTTCCAATAATGGGACACGTGTCTAGCTGTTCCAATAACAAGATACATTTCTAACTGTTCCAATAATGGGACAAATGTCTAGCTGTTCCAATAACAGGACACATGTCTAGCTTTACAATAATAGGACAAGTCTAGCTGTTCCAATAATGAGACACATGTCTAGCTGTTACAATAATAGGACATGTCTAGCTGCTCCAATAATGGGACACATTTCTAACTCTTCCAATAACGGGACACAAGTCTAGCTGTTCCAATAATGGGACACATGTCTAACTGTTCCAATGTTGGGACACATGTCTAGCTGTTCCAATAATAGGACAGGTCTCGCTGTTCCAATAATGGGACACATGTCTAGCTGTTCCAATAATGGGACACATGTCTAGCCGTTCCAATAATGGGACACATTTCTAACTGTTAAAATAATAGGTTACATTTCAAACTGTTCCAATAATGGGACACAAGTCTAAATCTTCCAATAATGGGACATGTGTCTAGCTGTTCCAATAATGGGACACATGTCTAGCTGCTCCAATAATGGGTTACATTGCTAACTGTTCCAATAGTAGGTTACATTTTTAACTGTGCCAATAATGGGACACGTGCTTAACTGATCCAATAATGGGACAAATGTTTAGCTGTTCCAAAAATGGGACACTTCTAGCTGTTCCAATAATGGGGCACATGTCTAGCTTTTCCAATAATGGGACATTTGTCTAGCCGTTCCAAAAATGGGACACGTTTAGCTGTTCCAATAATGGGGCACATGTCTAGCTGTTCTAATAATGGGACACGTCTAGCGGCTCCAATAATGGGTCACGTCTAGCGGTTCCAGTAATGGGACACATGTCTAGCTGTTCCAATAATGGGACACATGTCTAGCTGTTCCTATAGTGGGACACATGTCTAGCTGTTCTAATAATGGGACTCATTTCTAACTCTTCCAATAATCTGACACATGCCTAACTGTTCCAATAATGGGACACGCGTCTAGCTGTTCCTATAATGGTACACATGTCTAGCTGTTCCAATAACGGGGTGCATATCTAACTGTTTCAATAATGGAACACATTTCTAACTGTTCCAATAATGTGACGAATTTCTAACTCTTCCAATAATGGTACACATGTCTAGCTGTTCCAATAATGAGACACATGTCTAGCTGTCCCAATAATGGGACACATGTCTAGCTGTTCCTATAGTGGGACACATGTCTAGCTGTTCTAATAATGGGACTCATTTCTAACTCTTCCAATAATCTGACACATGCCTAACTGTTCCAATAATGGGACACGTGTCTAGCTGTTCCTATAATGGTACACATGTCTAGCTGATCCAATAACGGGGTGCATATCTAACTGTTTCAATAATGGGACACATTTCTAACTGTTCCAATAATGTGACGAATTTCTAACTCTTCCAATAATGGTACACATGTCTAGCTGTTCCAATAATGAGACACATGTCTAGCTGTTCCAATAATGGGACACATGTCTAGCTGTTCCAATAATGGGACACATGTCTAGCTGTTCCAATAACAAGATACATTTCGACCTGCTGCATGAAAGGAATACATTTGTAACAGATCAAAACCTTAATAGAAGGCGGGGGAGAGGAAGAAACAAAAAGTATTTGCATAATCTAGTTTGTCGTGTATCAGTGAAACGACCCAGCCTTAAAATGTTCAGATGGAATGAACGGGGGTGCTGGAAGTCACTCTCTCAAGAAGGCCCCTTATGCAGGTCGGTAATGAGCTATATCATTCTTTTTTTTTTCTTTTTAAATTTTTATTTGTCAATGATTAGGTAATGCATAGTACAATCAAATACATCAAAACAGTATCAATGCTACATACCGCCAATGTCAAAGCATAATATCACAGATAAGGTAATTAAACAAGGAGCACATAAAAAATAAATACCCAAATACACTCTAGGACCTCACCCACTTATTTACACCACGTTCAGTATCCTAGAATTTCCAGGAGATTATCTAAAGCCAAGACTCCCATATTTTATTACATTTAGCGACTGAACGTATGCCTCTTGACTTGGCCAATGCCTGTTCCATATCATATGTCTGTCGGACTAGAAGCCACCAATCCATCACATTTGGAGGCTTTGGCGATATCCATTCTCGAGCAATAATCAGCCTTGCCGAGACTAGCAAAATAGTTAATAAACCGCTACTTTTAGACCCAACATTACTGCGGCCCAGTATAATTTCCCCTACTGTCAGGGGTATATCTAACCCCAATTTCTGACGCATGATATTCTGAACAGCCTGCCAAAATGTTTTTAGCTCTAAGCATGTTACAAACATATGTTTGATATCTGCCTTATATACATCGCATCTTGGGCACTTCATCCTATCTGTAATTATATTGTTAGCCGCCCACTTGGCTATCCTCTCGGGTGTGTAATAGAGAAGACAGATCGTCCGATGTTGATGCAATCTCAAATTAGTAGAATGCACCACCTCTTTTATAGTGCCCAATGCTTGTATCATAGTGCCCAGTGCTTGTGTTATAGTGCCCAGTGCTTGTGTTATAGTGCCCAGTGCTTGTGTTATAGTGCCCAGTGCTTGTGTTATAGTGCCCAGTGCTTGTGTTATAGTGCCCAGTGCTTGTGTTATAGTGCCCAATGCTTGTGTTATAGTGCCCAGTGCTTGTGTTATAGTGCCCAGTGCTTGTGTTATAGTGCCCAGTGCTTGTGTTATAGTGCCCAGTGCTTGTGTTATAGTGCCCAGTGCTTGTGTTATAGTGCCCAGTGCTTGTGTTATAGTGCCCAATGCTTGTGTTATAGTGCCCAGTGCTTGTGTTATAGTGCCCAGTGCTTGTGTTATAGTGCCCAGTGCTTGTGTTATAGTGCCCAGTGCTTGTGTTATAGTGCCCAATGCTTGTATCATAGTGCCCAATGCTTGTATCATAGTGCTTGCCCCTACAGGAATCTCCAATATTTTACTCCATTGATTGGCCAATCTTCCACAATCATCTGCTCTGCTCTACTCAGCCATTTATAAACCTTGCTAATCATAGATTCCCTTACTTCATCATATATGAAATCCCAAACCTCAGACCCAGTTATATTAGTCAACTTCAGGTGCTTTAGGAAGTAGTCTCGGATCTGGTAATATTTTAACAGCATATAGTTTGGTAATTTATATATAAGTTGTAATCTCTCGAAAGCAATAATACCATTATGATCGAAAAGATCACCCACGCATCCTACTCCCAATCTGACCCAATTTTTCCCCATCGTGAAATATACTAGGTAAGGCAGGGTTAGAATACAGAGGAATTTATCATGATATGGAGATATATTGCCTTTATGCAAGATCGCCCGCCAGATATAGATGCTGTCCCGAGCGGTCTTGAATTTAACCCTTTTAAAATAATTAGGGTCCATTATTCTATACAGAAACATCTTACTTTCTTCCCCCAACATAAATGTATGAAAAAATAGAATACCCGCAGGATTAATCAGACTACGGAAGCGGCCAAAGAAAGCTGACCAGAAATACATCTTAAAATCCGGTAGCTCCAAGCCTCCTTGACCAAATGGTAGTTTTAATCTTTCTATCGCTCGCCTAGATTTCTTGTATCCCCATATAAAGCCACCAATTGCCCCTTCTAATCGTTTAAAAAAGGAGTTGGAGACCCGTAGTGGGATAGAGCGAAAAAGATATAAAAACTTAGGCAGGACTTTCATTTTAATTATATTAATACGACCTATAATGCCTATCGGTAGCTTGTGCCAATTTTTAAATGATTTAATTGTATCCTTCAGCAGCTCCTCATAATTAAGAAAGATAATTTTCTCTATTTGTGCTGATATCCGCACCCCCAGATAAGTGACGACTGGACATGCCCCCTGTATAACATCTAGTGGTTTGTGATTAATTAATATTTGGGTCTTATTAATATTTAATTTATACCCTGATATCTGACCGAACCCGGCAGCCGCCGCTGTTATTTCCCCAAAAGCTCGCCCTGGGTCTGTGAAAAATACTGCCAAGTCATCCGCATAAGCGGTGACCTTTAAAGAAATTGTTCCATTACTAAAAGCCCTTATTCGGGGATTGTTTTGTAAAGCACAGATGAATGGCTCTATATATAGAGCAAATAATAGGGGTGAGAGAGGGCACCCCTGGCGCATGCCACAAGACACCGGGAAAACAGATGATAATAAACCTGAATACGCTAATTTAGCACTGGGCTTATCATATAGGGCTTGTACCCATTTCTTGAAGCGACTTCCGATCCCGAAAGCATAGATTACAGCCCAAAGTAACTCCCACCCCACTCGGTCGAACGCTTTCTCAGCGTCTAATAGAATCATACCGAGTGGGGTTGATGTAATATTGGCCACATCGAACGCTGTCACTGCCGTATTTACATGAGTAGTTGTATTTCTATTTTGAATAAACCTATGTTGTTGGAGAGAAACCAGACTAGGCATCACCGGAGCAAGCCGGTTAGACAGTATTTTTGCAAATTTTTTTGCATCAGTGTTAATGAGCGAAATCGGTCTATATGACCCACATTCCTCTGCTGGTTTATCTTTTTTTAAGAAAAAGACAATTTTTGTCATATTCCAGGAATCAGGCACTTGCCCATTAACACCGATAGACCCTATCATCTGATTAAAAGGCAGCCTCAGTTCATCTTTGAAGATTTTATAAAATTCTAGGGGAACAGAATCTTCCCCCGCAGCCTTGCCCGATGGTAAAGCCCCAATTGCCATTTCAATCTCCTCCCACAGTATCTCTACATCCAGGGACTCGGCGATCTCCTCCCCTATACTTGGCAGGAGACATCCCTGAATATAATCAAGAATATCTGCCTGCCTTGGCTTTATTGTAGAAGTATACAATGCTTGATAATACCTCACAAATTGCTCTAAAATCTGCTGTGGATGCTCATACAGTCTACCAGCAGGCCCCCTAATGGTTGTGATATGGGCTTTAGCTCTGTCATCAGCTACTTTATAGGCCAGAATTTTCCCAATTGTTTCCCCGTACTCATACTGTATATGCCGATATTTATTAAATTTGACCATGATCTTCTCTTTAAGTGTTTTCTTCAGACCCATTCTAAGATTAATTACCTCAAACCCCAATTGTTCTGACTCACCCGCCCCCTTCAGAACTGCCTCCGCATGTAAATCTTCTGCCCTACGTATTGCAGAGGTTGTCTCCTTCAATGTCCCTCTATTAATTTTATTTTGGTGCCAGATATACTGTTGGGTGTGCCCCTAATAACGGCTTTAAATGTATCCCACACCACAATGGGAGTAGCAGACCCCGTATTCTCTTCAAAAAAGCTTTTGATTTGTTCCCGGGTACTAGCTACATAATCCGCATCTGATAAAAGATACCTAGGGAATGAAAAAGATCTTGGTGGCCTATTCTCTGTATTGACTTTAAAATTAAGAAGAATAGGATTATGGTCTGATGTTACTTTCGGGCATATATCTATTTCTGTAGACCATAATATTTGTGCAGACACCCAAGCCATATCTATTCTTGAGTAAGATTTATGTGGGGCAGAAAAATAGGTATACCCTGGTAAACTTGGGTGCAATACTCTCCAGGCATCACTAATAGCCTGTAGTCGACCCAATTCCCAGATTGCCCTATGTGTTTTCCGCATCCTCTGAAATGCCCCCCTCCTTGTAGTATCAATCCCATAATCCATAATACAATTAAAATCACCCATCACCATCCGATCCCCCTCCCAGTTCAAAAGTTCCATATTTATGTTATCCACCACCGTAGGATCAACATTGCTAGGGCCATACACTACGCAGAACACATATTTCCTCTCTTTTAATATAAGCTGTGAAATAGCCCAACGACCTCCCTTATCCGATGTTGTCTTACAAACTGTTGCCCTAAGCCGTTTGTTTTTTAATATTGCAACTCCACGTATAGAAGCACTCTGAGTAGAGCATACTATAACCTCAAACCCTAACAGTTTTAACAATCCCCGGTCTTTATACGAAAGATGTGTCTCTGTTACATAACCACACTAGGATTATACATTTTTATCTCTTCTGCCACCAGTCGTCTCTTTATCCTGCTATTTAGCCCTGCAACGTTCCATGCTAAGCATTTAACCCTCTCCATATAAAATAAAATACCTACTCCTTTTAGTAACCGCCTTTCTTATCTGAATACTTTTATCATTGCTTTTTACCCAATCATTGACCCAATCATTAACCTTTTCTTCTTTAAGCCCCCAACCCTTCCCTCCCTTCCCTCCCTCTCCCCCAATCTCTTCTAGAGATTGGCCCTCCCCCCCCCCAGCATCTAGAAGGAGGAATCATCCCCTTTCTCGAAGCTGCCGTTGACTTTGGCAGCCCGCTAAGAGTCCCTGGTCACAAAGGTTCCAGAGGCTTCTGGTCTCTATGTTGTTCAACACAAGAAAAAGCAAGTCATAAAACAGAGGAAAGCATAAATGAAGTATTTTTGTCATATACCACAATAAATCCCTTCCTTGCAGAGACAAAAGAGCAGAAGAAGCGTTAATGTAGTAACTTCTACCGTATACCACTAATAGATTCTACTCTCGCATAAATAAGGAAGCAAAAGATTACTTTAGAGAAATATACCTTTTCCCCCTTTTAGCCTGTCCACTCTTTCTGCCATCCACATAACGCCTTCTTTGCCTCTGTTTCTGAAAAATACATATAAGATTGACCCCCACGAATTACTTTTAGTCGAGCCGGCTCTTGCAGATATGCCTGCACACCAGCAGCTTTCATTGGGTCAATCAATTGTCTAAGCTGACATCTTCTGTCCATTGTTACCTTACAGTAATTAGAGCGAAAGAAAATTGAATTACCATCAACAGACATAGGCGACCTTGGGCCAGCTTTTAAATAGACAGCCTGCCTTAATAAAAAATTGCCAAAATAAATCAAAAAAGTCTAGGATATCGGCTGTCTTGTCTCTTTTGGACCATTGGCACCCTATGAGCCCTTTGAATCTGGCAATCCCAGTCCCAATCGCTAAGGTCCGGACACAATTTCTGCAGTGTTTGTACTATAAATATTCTGGGGTCTGTACCCTCTTGTCCTTCTGGAATGCCAAACATCTTCAAATTCTGTCTCCGCTGCCTATTCTCCAGATCTTCCAGCTTAAGTTGCATCGTGGCCAAAACGTGGTCGTGCTTCTCGGTTATGCTAAAAGTTTTCGAAGCTGTTTCTTCCGTATCCGCCACTCGCTGTTGAAGTTCAGCCATCTCACCCGCCAGTAATCCTACTTTTGTAGTGACTTCTTTTAGAGACTGCTGAATAGCCTGGGCATCTGATCGCACCTGGGCAAAGAGCTCTCTAGTCTCTTCTCTTTGGTCTTTAAGGTTCTGGAGAATCAGCGAGAGCATCTTGGTTTCGATTCCCTGCTCCTCTTTACTTTCCAGATCCCCCGATAGTTGCTGCAGGCTCGTTTCTCCCAACGACATCATTGAAGCTGACCCAGGGCCAAATCCTAGGTCATCTGTGCCTTCAGCCACCAGCTCCATTCCCCCGCCAGCTTCATCAGTCATGCCAGTCTCTGATAGCCTTGATACCATATTTTTGACCCCACCTTTTGCTTGTACCCATCGCCATATTGAGTTATCAGCTGTAGCTCCGTTTTTCCGTTGTTTTGCCCTCTCGTCTCCTACTGCCTGATCCAGACCCCCAAAAGCTTTTTTCAGCTCCTTCACCGCTTTCAATTTTTGATTCTGGCTTTGATGTTTCTTTTTAACAATTACTGCCCCTGGAATTTTCTTCTGTTGGCCAGCTATGACTTCATGCTGCAACGCAAAGGGGGTCTGGGTCTGTTCTTGTGCTTGGTCAGTGTCGGTAACAGAAGCCGAAGACGAGGTGCTCAAATCACACAATATCAGTTCATTAGGCACGGTTACAGTTACAGGAGTAATAGGGCTTATAGGGGTCCCAATATTACCAAGACTACCAATCACCTCAGGATTACTTTCACCAGGCTTAGATATTCTGGGCTCTGTTGCTGTCTCATTCTCTCCGCCTTTGACAGCCTTGAGCTCCCCAGGTATTCTTGAGGAGTCCCGGACAGTCGCTGGATCAGCAGGGCTAGTGAAGAGACTCCCATGCTCAGTCCCCACTTCAATCGAGCCCCTATCCAAATCCGGGACCCTCCCATTATCTAAGCCTTCCTTGAGCTGAGCTTGAGGCTGAGGCTATGCCTGAGGCGATGCCTGCAGGTTATTTGAAACAATATGTCCTGAAGAGATGGAAGTCATACTACTGTGTTGCACCCCAATTGCCTGGCTCACTATATCTGCTAATATCTTGCCATTGTTGAAAGTATCAGCTTCCGCCACAATATCAGAAGAAAACAATTCCTCTGACTTCCTTGATTGCAAGAATTGCAACACAGGTTTTCCCACCTTCCCCAGTCCAAAAGCCGAGCTGGGAGAATCCGCCCTCTGTATCTCCACACCTTCGACATCCATATTACTACCCCGAGTCACTGTTGTACTCACCAGCGCTCTGTTAGTAGCGCGGGTACTCCTGACCATCGCTTTCGGTGGGGCCATATCCCGCTGGAGTAAATACAATTTAGCCGAGCGTCCGTGACAACTAGCTCGCCAGCTCTCTTGTGCGCGTCGTTGGGCGGCCAAACACTCGGCTACCCTAGTGTACGGCAAGCGCCGAAAGCCAAGCCTTACTGTCGCCTGCATTCAACTGTATTCAACTGCATTCAACTCCCCAAGCTCGACTATAATCCAGAGCCACCACCAGCTGCACAGGTCGCCAGAGCACCAGCAAGCACCAGCCAGCATGTATCCATCAGAGATTCCGTCAGCAATTTCCTGCCCAGTAATCCACATCCACTTCAGGATTTACACTAGCCCATTTGGCGTTTTTTTTTTTTAGATTTTGCCAGTTTTCCTGCCGAGTTTGGCGTTTTCTGCTCCCGAGGAAACAAAAGCACTAAGACGATGTTTCTGCGTTTCTGCCCCCGAGGAAACAAAGGCACTAAGATTGCGATATTATTTCATCAACGCAGCGTGAGCCTCCACCAGCTACACAGACCGCCAGAGCACCAGCAAGCACCAGTAAGCATGTATCCGTCAAAGATTCCGTCAGCATTTCCTGCCCAATAATCCTCATCCACTTCGGGCTTTCCTGTTTGCCGTCTTTTTAAATTTTGCCGTTTTTTTTGCCGAGTTCGGCATTTCTGCGTTTCTGCATTTCTGTCCCCGAGGAAGCAAAAGCACTAAGACTGCGATGTTCTCTATCCAGCTATTCCTGCTTTCATGCTTTCCACTACAATATTTTCATCAGTGTATCTTGAGCCTCCTGAGCACCTCCGTGACCCGACTCTCCTAAGACGGCGTCAATCCGCCATCTTGCTCCTCCTCCCTATATCATTCTTAAAGACAAACAATTCAGTAAAGAAATTGTGATCCTTTTTGAAAAAATGTGTACAAATATAATTTTTTAATGATCATATTAATGGTTTGCCAGCATCTAATTTGAAGTGCTTGAGGGGGTAGTTGTAAGGTAAATAGATAGTAATGTCTGCCTGGGTAAATACGACTCGTCTGCTGATGGTGCCTTAACAGAGCGAGGACACGGGTCAACCGAATGTAGAAAAACAGTCCTTAGACATGGGCAGTCCTTTTATGAAAAGGGGAGAACACTCAACAGAATATTGACACACTGACTGCGAATGTGGGCTCTCCAGACCTATGGGTTTTGGAGTTTGGTGGGCAGGGTACTCTGTTGCAAACATGACGGAGGAGCCTTTCCACGAAACTGACAGCCCGTCCGCCTCATTTACAGTCAGGCGGACCGTAAGTATTCTGTCAGTGGAGCCCCCATTGGCTCTGTCAATGAAAGGCTTCATCCAATGGCCCAACGGATTAGAGGCCATTGGAGAAAGACCATAGCACCATTCACCCTATTTAGGGTAGACAGTGTTATGCGTTTTTTCCTGTTGATCAACACTGGGTGATGGACAGGAAAAAATTATAAAACCCCCCTCACCTTGGGAGAAAACTCCCAGGTGTTGGGGCCATTAAATGTTTATTTTTCAAAAACCACCTCTTGCTTTAGGAGTTTGTTTTTGAAAAACCAACAAAAAAAGAACTTTTGGAAAAGATTGACGGCCGCTCGTCATGTCTAATGGTATAGTCCGTATAGCCTGTCCGACATCGGCAGGAACCGCCATGACGGTGATTCCTGTCAGTCTAGAGAGGTCGGTGGGGCCAATGGACATCTCTACATTTGGCGCACAGGATGTCTGTCAGAATGGAGTAAAGTATTCAGTTACCCTGTCAGACATTAAACCAGCCACCAAACTCTACATCAGGCCCTAAGTTAGACAAGATAAAGGAAGATAAAGTAAGCATGGACCTGCCTGGCCTAGTAATAGCTGTGGTGAAATATATTATAATATTGAGATTAGGTTGCTACAGCCTCACAAAGCTGCAGCTGTTTACGAACTTAGCAGTGCTGTGTAATACCTTCTATACCACTGGCAAGGTTCGTTATACTACAGCAAGCGCAGAGATCCATTGTGTTAATCACATGAGCAAAAAATGTTCACATATCCCAAGTCAGCTATAGACCCTGAGCAGTCTGGTTCATACCCACCCTGGTGTCACAAGGCACATGATGACATAACATGTGTATTTGTAAAGCACATGTTCACCCTGAAAGGTATCTTGGCGCTGAATAGCAGATGTTTATTGTTACCCAACTCACTGGTACTCATTTTATCGACCTCAGAAGGATGAAAGGCTGAGTGGACCCACAGGTATTTGAACCTGTGACCATGAGGTTGAACACAAGCTTGTACAGTGGACGCATTATTCCACTAAGCCACCAGACCCAGTGATAGCATCAGAGGAGATGTTCATCTGACAAAGACAACATGAAGAAGGTGCCTCATCCCTAGGATGCTGAGAGATGATTGGGTGAGGTTTCCTGGTCGTTAAGGAGTGAAGGGCTTCAGACGGTTGGGAATGGACCTACTCTTAGGAAAAGATACTGACCAGTGACCAGCATCCATAGTGGCTAGCGATGGTTTCATGTCTGAAAAGAGTAGTCTACAGAGGTGGCTGGGGGGTGGGGAGGTGGCTGGGGGGGGCGGGGGCTGCCTGATTTCACTTTTGTCATTTGTGTTATACATTGAAAGATAACCAACGAGGTAAGGCATTCTAACCTTCAGAGGCAAATTCTTCTTAGGGGAGATATTAGTATAATTTACTAGTTTGTCGTTTCCTTGGCAGCCCTGAGAAGCAGAGGCGGCCCCCTATCACTCTTGATAAAAGTAACTGATTGTTTGACAAGGTTAAAGGTTTACAAATGAATTGATAATAAACGGATATCATGGAGCTCTACACTTGTCAGCAGATGTTCCAAGAATTGAAGGTGACTGTCATTACCGCTGGGTGTCCCACTTGGTCAATACATTGCGGAGAGGGGTCGTTCCCTCGCACCTGCAGCCAGAGGCCTTCCCAGAGAGCATCACCTGTCTGTGTCTTGGCTCAGACACATCCTAGGCTTGAAATGAACACACTCTTAAGGTTCCTTTCCTTTTCCTAGCCTGTTCCATGCCATTCCTGTGCCATACTCGACACAAGGGCTGGTTGCAATACACCAAATACGAGTGTCATTCTTCTGAGGTGGCAGCAGAGCCAGGCCCCCCCATGTTATGATGAGTTTAAGGGGTAAGGGAGCCGAGCAGCGCGATAAGCAAATGTAACTAGCGTGACAAATGAAATTCAGAACAGGAAAGGCATACACCTCTCTGACACATCTCTTCCGGCAGTGACTCTGAAAGCCTGATTAACTCTTAACTCAAAATAGTACCCCAAGAAGCGAGTCCGTCCTGGGCGCCACCGAGAACAGACAAGCCGAAGTCCAGGAATGGGCCATAACATGAACCATGGTGTCCCTGTCCATCTCTCAGGTCCAGTTCTCTCAGCTTCTACTTGGACAGCAGGGCTGGCTTCCAGACCAGCATCACTGAGAGACCCAATAACCGTGGCACCAAGACCCCTTCTGTGCCAACCTGAAGCTTGTTCTCAAAACTCTTATTCACTCACTGGTCTCGTCCCACCTGGACGGTACCAAACCCATATCTCCATATGGCCCAACTGAAGAGCGTACTCTGTGTCTCTACTCCACTCACTACGGGCCTCAAAGTAGGGCCGGATCACATCCACCCCTAAGGACTCCACTCCCGGATCTGAGAGCCTCAGCTTCGAGACCGCTTGTACCAAGACGGTGACCTCCAATACGCTGCCCAGAGGGCTATGCAAGATCCTCATTGGTCAACGTGAAATGATCATCATTGACATTACAAGGCATGAGACCAGGAAGAGCGATGAGACGTCATCTGCTGCTACGGTGCAAGGATGGAGGACTTCATCTCAACACTGAGCCGATGAACCCTTTCCTTCCTCCAATGCAGGAAGCATTTCAGGGCTCCCCTATCAAAGGAACATCCCCTCCATAGGTAATGACCACCTCCAGACGCCTCGTGCAGAAGAATCCAACCAACGTGTATCAGCCGCAGTAACATTTCTACCGAGCCCTGTGATCTGCAGTAACATTCCTCTCATTGTCATCAATCTGCAACATCTGCAGGAACATTCATAACAAACTCTTTGATCTGCAGTAACATTCCTCTCATCGTAATAAATCTGTAATTTCGGCAGTAACATTCCTACTGAACTCTGTGATCTGCAGTAACATTCCTCTCATCGTTATCAATTTGTAACATCTGCAGTAACATTCCTACTGAACTCTGTGATCTGCAGTAACATTCCTCTCAAAGTTATCAATTTGTAACATCTGCAGTAACATTCCTACCGAACTCTGTTATCTGCAAGAACATTCCTACCGGGCTCTGTGATCTGCAGAAACATTCCTACCGGGCTCTGTGATCTGCAGCAACATTCCTCTCATTGTTATCAATCGGTAACGTCTTCAGTAACATTCCAAACGAACTCTGTCATCTGCAGTAACATTCCTCTCATCGTTATAAATCTGTAACATCTGCAGTAACATTTCTAGCGGACTCTGTGATCTGCAGTAACATTCCTCCCATCGCTATCAATCTGTAACATCTGCAGTAACATTCCTATCAATCACATGGATCTCTAGTAACATTACTCTCTCCACTACCAATCTCTAAGGACTGCAGTAACATTTGTATCAATCACATGGATCTCTAGTAACATTACTCTCTCCACTACCAATCTCTAAGGACTGCAGTAACATTCGTATCAATCACATGGATCTCTAGTAACATTACTCTCTCCACTGCCAATCTCTAAGGACTGCAGTAACATTCGTATCAATTGCTAGGAGCTACAGCAACATTCCTCTCATTGTTATAAATCTGTAACGTCAGCAGCAACATTCCAAACGAATTCTGTCATCTGCAGTAACATTCCTCTCATCGTTATCAATCAGTAACATCTGCAGTAACATTCCTACAGAACTCAGTGATCTGCAGTAACATTTCTCTCATCGTTATCAATCTGTAACATCTGCAGTAACATTCCTATAAATCGCAGGGATCTTTAGTAACATTCTTCTCTCCACTATCAATCTCTAAGGACTGCAGTAACATTCGTATCAATTGCTAGGAGCTACAGCAACATTCCTCTCCTCGTTATCAATCTGTAATATCTGCAGTAACATTCCTACTAGACTCTGTGATCTGTAGTAACATTCCTACTAGACTCTGTGATCTGTAGTAACATTCCTCTCATTGTTATCGATCTGTTACATTTGCAGTTACATTCCTGTAAAACGCAGGGATCTCTAGTAACATTCCTCTCTCCACTATCAATCTCTAATTCTTATCAATCGCTAGAAGCTACAGCAACATTCCTCTCATCGTTATAAATCTGTAATGTCTGCAGTAACATTCCTACCGGACTCTGTGATCTGCAGCAACATTCCTCTCATCATTATTAATCTGTAACATCTGCAGTAACATTCCTAGCGAGCTCTGTGATCTGAAGTAAAATTCCTCTCATTGTTATCAATCTGTAACGTCTGCAGTAACATTCCTACCGGACTCTATGGTCTGCAGTAACATTCCTCTCATCGTAATAAATCTGTAATTTCGGCAGTAACATTCCTACTGAACTCTGTGATCTGCAGTAACATTCCTCTCATTGTTATAAATCTGTAACATCTGCAGTAACATTCCTTGCGAACTCTGTGATCTGCAGCAACATTCCTCTCATCGTTATCAATTTGTAACATCTGCAATAACATTCCTACCGAACTCTGTTATCTGCAAGAACATTCCTACCGGGCTCTGTGATCTGCAGTAACATCCCTACTGAACTCTGTGATCTGCAGTAACATTCCTCTCATCGTTATAAATCTGTAACATCTGCAGTAACATTCCTAGCGAACTCTGTGATCTGAAGTAAAATTCCTCTCATTGTTATCAATCTGTAACGTCTGCAGTAACATTCCTACCGGACTCTATGGTCTGCAGTAACATTTCTTTCACTGTTATCAATTGGTAACATCTGCAGTACCATTCCTATCAATCACAGAGATCTCTAGTAACATTCCTCTCTCCACTACCAATCTCTAAAGACTACAGTAAAATTCTTATCAATCGCTAGAAGCTTCAGCAACATTCCTCTCATTGTTATCAATCTGTAACTTCTGCAGAAACATTTCTACAGGACTCTGTGATCTGCAGTAACATTCCTCTCATTGTTATCGATCTGTAACATCTGCAGTGACATTCCTACATGACTCCATGTTCTGCAGCAATTTTCCTCACTTCGTTATCAATCTGTAACGTCTGCAGTAACATTCCTCTCACCGTTATCAATCTGCGGCAGCTGCAGTAACATTCCTACCGAACTCTGTGATCTGAAGCAACATCCCTCTCATCATTATCGCTCTGTAACGTCTGGAGTAACATTCCTGCCAAACTCTGTGATCTGCAGTAACATTCTTATCATTATCGATCTGTAACACCTGCAGTAACATTCCTACCGAACTCTGTGATCTGAAGCAACATTCCTCTCATCATTATCGCTCTGTAACGTCTGGAGTAACATTCCTGCCAAACTCTGTGATCTGCAGTAACATTCTTATCATTATCGATCTGTAACACCTGCAGTAACATCCCTAATGAACTCTGTCATCTGCAGTAACATTCCTCTCATCGTTATCAATCTGTAACGTCTGCAGTAGCATTCCTCTCATCGTAGTAAATCTGTAATGTCTGCAGTAACATCCCTAATGAACTCTGTCATCTGCAGTAACATTCCTCTCATCGTTATCAATCTGTAACGTCTGCAGTAACATTCCTCTCATCGTTATCAATCTGTAACGTCTGCAGTAACATTCCTCTCATCGTTATCAATCTGTAACGTCTGCAGTAACATTCCTCTCATCGTTATCAATCTGTAACGTCTGCAGTAACATTCCTACAGGGCTGTGTGATCTGCAGTAAAATTCCTCTCATTGTTATCAATCTGTAACATCTGCAGTGACATTCCTACATGACTCCATGTTCTGCAGCAACATTCCTCCCATCGTTATCAATCTGTAACGTCTGCAGTAACATTCCTACTGAACTCTGTGATCTGCAGTAACATACCTCTCATTGTTATCAATCTATAATGTCTGCAGCAACATTCCTAATGATTTCTGTCATCTGCAATAACATTCCTCTCATCATTATCAATCTGTAACATCTGCAGTAAGATTCTTATAAATTGCAGGGATCTCTAGTAACGTTCTCTCTCTAATATCAATGTCTTAGGACTGCAGTAACATTCCCATCAATCGCTAGGAGCTAAAGAAACATTCCTCTCCTCGTTATCAATCTGTAATATCTGCAGTAAGATTCCTACTGGACTCTGTAAGAAACAAGTTACTTACCTGTAACTATAGTTCTCCAGTATTGGAAGCTTTCATAGATTCACATGCTTGAATCATTCCCCGTCGTCATGATGGGAGTCCCCGGTATTAATAGTAGTAATAGACTTAGTAGAAGTAATAGTACACTGATAGGTATAGACTAGCAGGCCTAGGCCTCTCAGTTTATTAACCTATTGTGGTCATTATTAAAAAAGAACCAACGTTCTGCCTCAACCAATCAGCATCACTCACTCTCTAGAACCCTCCAGAGAGAAGGTCAGCACCTCAGATTTTCGAGCACAAGTTCTTACCCAATTATGTCCACAAAACGAGGTGAGACTCCCCTGGGGAGGAGGGCGGGTCGCATGTGAATCTATGAAAGCTTCCAATACTGGAGAACTCTAGTTACAGGTACGTAACTTGTTTCTTACTCCAGTGTTGGATCTTTCATAGATTCACATGCTTGAATCAGACTAGCAAGCAGTCGGTATCACATTTACCATAGTCTTTAGAGCTTAACCGAAAGATATATATCAGTAAGACTTTCAAGCATTCATCGAATGATATACGAGATGATAATAATAGAGATCATTAATACAAAACTCCTGTAAACTGCAGCATGGTAAACGGTTAAACATCTGGAAATGTGATACAGAAGAAGAGGTAGGAGGGTAGACACGGGTGGCTCACCTTAGTGGAACAAATGACGAAGTACTGCTTGACCCACCGCTGTGTCATTTAGACTTGCTGAGTCCAGGCAGTAGTGTCGGGTGAATATGTGTCTATTCTTCCACGTTGCAGCCCTGCAAATGTCTGAAAGCGACACACCCGCAAATAAAGCTGCAGACGTCGACACCGCCCTAGTGGAATGGGCTCGGACTCTTGTGGATAGAGGTCTTCCTGCTTTGTGATGACAAAATATTATGGCACTTGCAATCCATCTAGATATACTCTGTTTGGAGAGTGGAAAACCTTTCCTTGGTGCACTGTATGCAACAAACAATTGAGATGTCTTGCGGAAAGGTTATGTGTTATGTAGATAAAATTTCAAGCAAGGCCTGACAGCCAGTGAATGCAGAGCCCTCTCTGCCGATGTCGTTGGGTTTGGGAAGAAAGTTTTAAGTACCACTGGTTCGTTCAGGTGGAAATCAGAGGGAACCTTGGGAATGAACTTCGGATTTGTGCGTAGCAGAACTCCATCCGTTTTAAATTGAAAAAAGGGTTCCTCTATTACAAAGGCCTGAATCTCATTGACCCTTCTAGCAGATGTCAAGGCAAGGAGCAGAGCCAATTTCCAAGACAGGAACTTTATATCTGCTGTGTGAATTGGTTCGAACGGGGGTTTCATTAACTGCGAGAGGACAGTTTTCAATTGCCATGTTGGAGGTGGAGGTCTTACCGGAGGAAACATTCGAAACAGTCCTTTGAGAAATTCTCTTATAACTCTAGAGTACCACAGAGGTGGAGAAGAAGGTGATCTTCTATATCGGGAAATGGTCGCTAAATGAACCTTTATCAAAGTATGAGCCAAGCCCGATCTTGCTAGTTGTAAGAGGTAAGGTAATGCTTGTTCCGGAGAGGAAGACAGTGGGTGTATGTTCTCTGGATGACACCAGATGCAGAAACGCTTCCATTTGAAGCGGTAAGTCTTGTTGGTACTTTCCGCCCGCGCCCTGGCTAGTACATCTCTGCACTCACTAGAAATGTTCAGGTGTTGGAATTCATTGTATTCAGGAGCCATGCCAACAAATGCAAGCTCTTGAGATCCAGGTGAAGTATCTAGCCCTGGTTCATGGTCAGAAGATTGGGAAATACTGGAAGTCGACGGTGTGGAACCTGCGATAGAAGAAGCAGTTCTGTATACCAGTGCTGGTGCGGCCACGCCGGAGTGATGAGTATTAACTTGCATGGTTCAGTTCTTATCTTCCTCAGAACTCTTGGGAGAAGAGGAATGTGAGGAAAGGCGTAGGCAAGAATGCCGGACCATGCAATTGAAAAGGCATTCCCCCATGACCCCTGTTGGGGATGCCAACTTGCAAAGTACCGGCATTTGCGGTTCTGGTGAGTTGCAAACAGGTCCAATTCTGGCTTGCCCCAGATCCGAAATATGTCCTGTAGCGTTTGGTAGTGAATCTCCCATTCGTGACACGATGTTGTCAACCTGCTTAGAGTGTCCGCAATCGTGTTCTGGCGTCCCGGAACATGCTCTGCCCGTAAGCAGATTCCTTGAGCTATGGCCCATTCCCATAAGACCTGAGCCTCTCTGGAGAGATGGCGAGACTTTGTGCCGCCTTGCTTGTTGATGTAGTGCATCGTAGTGGTATTATCCGCCCGGACTAACACAGATGAGTTGCGAATTCTGGGAAGAAATGCCTGTAAAGCTAGATGCACCGCTTTCAGTTCCAGCACGTTTATGTGGGATTGAGTTTGAGTTTGATTCCACTTGCCACTTACTTGGAGTTCCTGGAGGTAAGCTTCCCATCCCTCTAAGGACGCATCCATCGTAACCACTAGTGGAGCAGCTACTTGTTGCAAGAGAAGCCCCACTGACAGATGGCTCTTGTCTATCCACCACCCTAGGGCTTTCACCAGGTGTGGAGTTACGCGGACGATGTCGTCGAAGGATCCTCTTGATTGGACCCACTGCTTGTCCAGCTCTTCTTGAATTGGGCGCATCTTGAGACGGCAGAAAGGAACTAGTGGTATGCAAGATGACATAATTCCCAGAAGGGATTTGTAAAGTCGGACCGAAAGAGACTTTTTTCTTTTGATGGATCTTGCCAGATTGAGAAGACGCTGTTGTCGCTCTTCCGCAGGACTCGCCTTTAAGGAGACTGTGTCTAAATGAGCTCCTAGAAAGACAATTTTTTGAGACGGAATTTGATTGGATTTTTGTAGATTGATCGTAAGACCCAATCTCTTGAAGAGAGTAGTGCAGACTTTTGTGGACTTTATTGCTGCTGCTTCGGACGGAGCCTTGATCAGCCAGTCGTCCAGATATGAAAAGACTTGATGTTGCTGTTGTCTGAGAAACGCTGCGACTGGAGCCAGGCACTTGGTAAAAATCCTGGGAGCCGACTTCAGACCAAAGGGAAGTACTCTGAATTGGTAGTGGCGTCCGGCTACCACAAATCTCAGGTATTTTCTGTGTTTTGGATAAATAGGAATGTGGAAGTAGGCATCCTGGAGGTCTAAGGCTGTCATAAAATCTTGTTGACGTAGGAGCTTCAGCACCTCTTGCAATGTTATCATTCAGGACGATTGTTTCCTTAAGTACAGATTTAGGTTTCGGAGGTCCAAAATCGGTCTCCACTGCTTTAACTTCTTTCTGACCACGAAGAAACAGGAATAGAAACCTGTGCCCCTGCTGGATAATGGGACCTTTTCTATTGCTCCTTTTTGAAGTGCTTTGAGATGCCTGTGGGCGGAGATTTGAAGAGGGGTTGTAGGTGGTTTCTGTATAAACTCTAGAATGTGTCCGAATTGTACTAGGCGAAGGACCCACTGGTCCGTAGTAATGGACTGCCATTGATGGAGGTAGTGGGAGATATTGCCTCCTAGGTGGGTAGGATGAGTTGGACATAAATGTGAAGGAAGGAGAGATGGAGCTGGAGCCTGTGGTGTATCATTGCCAACGGCCGGCATCCTTGCCAGCTCGTTGTGTTTTCCCTCCATTTGTTCTGATGTAGGATGATTGAGGCGGCTGCCTCTGTTGGTACTGAGGCCGGTATGACTGAGGTGTCGAAGAGTATGCTGGGTAGCGGTATTGCTGATACCCCCCTCTGTAGGAAGGCTGTCCTCTTCCCCTAGAACCTCGAAAAGGAACTTTTCTGAATTGCAGCGTCCCCAATGACTTGGTGGTATCTGTGTCTGCCTTGATGGTTTTGAGGGCCTCTTCCACATGGCTACCGAAAAGAGCTTCCCCATCATATGGGAGATCCAATATCTTATTTTGAACCTCTGGACGGAATGAGGTGGCTTTGAGCCACCCCTGTCTGCGCAAAACTGCAGCTCCAGCCAGTTGCCTAAATCCTGTCACAGCGACATCCATAGCTGAATCAATTATCTCATTGGATGCCCTCTCTCCTTCATGCAGAATCTTTTTGGCTTCTTCCTTCACATCTTACGGCAGCTGGTCGATATATGAGGCAATGTCCGACCACATTTGGCGATCGTAGCTCCCTAGAATCGCCAGGGAATTTGCAGCCTTAACCGTTAGAGCAGACATCGCTGAGAACCTTTTGCCAATGGAATCCAGACGTCTGCCTTCTCTGTCCGGGGGTTGATAAAGGCGCTGCAGGATTTTTGGAGCGTCGTTGAGCGGCCTGCATTACCACAAAGTCTGGTTTTGGATGATCTGTGAGGCACGCTGGGGCGTCATCTGTGGTCTTATATTTCTTATCCAGACGTGGCAGTACCACTGGTACTGAGGCTGGGTTCTTCATGATCCTAATACCTTCATCCCAAATATAATCTATAATGGGAATAGCTCTAACTGACTTTCGAAAAGGCTCTTTAAAATCGTATAAAAAGCAGTCAGCTTGTTTGGATGGCATAGGTATAGCAAATCTTTTCGCTGCACGCTCCAACAAGTTGTGAAATCCCCCAATATCCTCAGGTGGGGAATCTACCGGAGAGGGTGTTGGTGAGGCAGGCGATAACATTCTGTAATCGTCCCATTCCGGGGCCGTGTCATGCAATTCCCCCTCCTCATCTGAAGAGGCTGGTTCCTGGAGAGGAACAGCTTGTGGAGTACTAGGGACCGATAATACAGCAGGAGTACTTGGTCGTACAGGTGATGTCACCTGAGATGGCGGATGTCTATTGGCTGGCCCTGGCGGTGGAAAGCGTTGCCTGTAATCTTGAAGCATGAACTGTAAATCAGATAACAATGCAGAGGGCATCGTAACCATTTCTTCATGAGACTGCTGGTGTCCTTGTGCAGGTTGTATAAAATAGGCTTGATCATAGTATTGTTGATCATCCTCCTCATCATCATATGGCTGACACTTAACGTGTAACTCCGATGGACTATAAGCGTCCCCAAATGGACCACTATCTTGTTCGGAATCTTCATCATCCCCTTCCAGTAGATGAGTTGGTAATAAAGGCGTAATTCTACTGGACGAAGTGTGCTCTGGTGTAATTTCCACTTCCTGTGTCTTTTCCAGTGATTTTTTCTTCATAGACACAATTATCGTCGACGACTGCGTCGACGACGGTGTCTTCAGTTCCAAAGATTTTGCCTTAGTCGTCGACGGTGACGTCGTCGACGACGATGACTTCGTCGACGGTCGTGACTTCGACGACAGTTGCGGTTTCGTCGACGGTAGAGATCTCGTCGACGCTGGTGATTGCCCCTTCGTCGACGGTTTCTTCGACGACGATATTGTCAACGGTGGCATGCTCCACGACGATTACTGCCTCGTCGACTGCTGTAGTTTCGTTGACGTCTCCGTCGATGACGACGACTTCGTCGACGGTACCTTACTCGATGACAACGGTCCCATCGGTTTCGTCGTCGACGACGAATGCTTCGTAGACGATGCTTTCTCCTTAGGTATCAGAGGAATGGTCGACAAAATTGGACCCTGTGTCGACGATGTCAAGGATGTCGTCGACAATGAGAGAGCCATAGAACAAGTTGTCGACGTCGACGTGCTTGCAGAGCAGCCTCTCGTCGACGAAATGGTTGAAACTAACCCTGGGCAAAGCACTACGCTACGCTCGCGTAGTTTGCGAAGTTTGCGCTACTTCGCACAATGCGAATTGCACGTAGCACAGTGCAAACACGCGTAGCGTAGCGTAGCGTAGTGCAGCGGTCATTTTTGCTTGCTCGCGGTCCTCAACGTCAAGTTGGCGACCGCGAGCAAGCAAATGACATCCCGGCGAGACTTTTTCCTCGTTCGCGATCAGCAACATCAAGTTGCCGATCGCGAGCGTGGAAAATAAACCTCCCGGCGAGATTCTCAACGCGGGGAGGTCAGGTTTCTCATTGCGAGTGGTCGCGTATGCTCGCGACCGCTCGCGATGAGAAACTACCAGTCCGCGTTGAGAAAGCTGCCGCTCTAGTAAAAATCTACTCGAGCGGCAGTAAAAGACAGCTCGCACTGTGCAAGATGCCGTTCTCAATGATTGCACAGTGCGGACAAGCATCCGGCACTGTGCAATCATTGCGAACAGTGCACTACGCAGTTCGCGTAGTGCTTCTGTTAAAGATTGCAGGAATCGCTGTTAGCATGAGCTGAAAGCCATTTTGTACTTGGCAGCCATTTTAGTTAGCCATGTGCTCGCCATGTGCTTTCTCCCTCTTCCAGAATCTTGCACATGCTCAGAGAGGCCTAGCTGGTAGAATGCACCTGCTCCTAGTATACAACTGTCAAGCTATTCTTACTCATGTAAGCAGTTTAGTCTCCCCTCCCACTTTGTGGAGCAAGCAAATTTTGTATGCCCATATTAGTCAATAAGCATGCTTGTATGTGCTAGGACCTCCCCTTGATTTTATGCTGACTATATAACAAATGCATATATAAGGACCCTGTTCTCTGCACTCATTAGAATGCCTCCTACAGTGGCCTGCGGGTACCGTAAGATGCAATCTCCCTCATCTGAGGTTAATAAAACATGTTTTTTGATATTACAGCTTCTGTGCCAATCTCTTCTTTGTTGGTTTTAAGGACCAGATGTATCAGTGAACCCCTAAGAAGGTTTTTATTTCTACAAATGGCGCCCGAATAGGGACTCATCGGTGCAGCGGCTATCCAAGGGAGTGGTCTTGAAGGGAGACAGGAATCTACTGAGGAGTACAGGACAGGAATCTACTGAGGAGGTACCCTGCGCACGGAGATTGTTTTGTCTTCCAGCCCAGTATATTTCTGGTCTTCCTGCTCTGATCCTCCAAGTGTTTGCCGCTCCCGACTGAGAACTTCTTTGGCGTGAGTATTTTAAAACGACCGTTAGGTCACTCAGAACTTGGCAGTTGGAACCTGGACACCATTTGATTGGTAAGAGCCGTTTTGCGGCACTTGCTGTTGGTTTGATGCCTTTGATTGGTAAGGTAGTTTTAGTAACACTTACTGTGGCTTTGTTTGTATGATTGGCCAATTTTGGAATTTGTTTTGTAATTATATATGCATTGCAATTCATATAGGCAGGTAATGAGGAGATTTTTCTCTAAACTTTGAAAATTTGAACGACACAGATTGTGTTAAGTGTCACTTGGAGTATAATATTATATATGCTATAATATTTTTGGCATGCCTGTTACCAGTACACTTCGTAGAAAGTGTAGCTGTCTTGGAGGTACCGATATGGATTTAGGAAGTACTCAGCTGACTCCCCTCAGAGGGGATACCTAAATAGGTTCACGTATAGTAAAAAGATATTTCTTCCTTGGTGACTAAGTACCCCATGGAACTAAATATGTACATAAAACGGATCCGGATCTGCGCACTTAGTAACATTCATAAGTGGTGATATGTAGAGCGCTTTTTGAGTGTTCTACCAGCCAAAACTGGCGAATTTGGTGTATTTCAGCTTTTTGACCATGGAACAGTTTTTTTTTGGGCTACTTTTGAGAGCTCTTCTTGTAAATATGACTTACAATTAGTATTTACAAATAGGTTGGTCTTGCGTACACTTTGTAAGCTGTCCTAAGTATTGATTTGTGGGTTAAATGTGTGTTTAAATGTCTATGTGGGGTTTTTGGTTTGACATTGGTAATACTTGTGTGAGTACTCTGTTTAAGAATGGCTAGCTTTAAGCGCGCTGTGTTGTGTCCTTCTGTAACTGTCTGGAATGAGCTCAATGAGTTTGTTTATGTTTTTTTTGCTGTCATTATTCTGTTATGCAAAATGTCATTTAGTTACTTACATATTAAATAAAAATCCAGAAATAAATTATGTAACATATGCTAAACAGCTGCATGTTACTATTAAATTGACAGAGTAAGACACTGTACATGTGTGCAAATTGCCACAATGTTAAACATAAAATTAGAATTCGTATTCAATAGGATTAAAATAGGCCTCATACAGAGAGAAAAAAAAAACGAAATTGTGTGTTTTGCAATAAATAGACTAAAATACATGTTACAGCCTTTTCCTTAAATACATTGTATTAGACATTAAAAGGCATGCACATCATTTGAGTGAATTTGGTCGTTGCTGAACTAAATACACATTATAGAAAGATAGATTTGACTGCATTGAAATGCCTCAGTTTTTAAATAGACTGTGACATGCTTTTCTTTCAGCACCCGAGAAAAAAGCTTTCCGACAGCTGTGTTTAAACTAACTAACTAAAAAGACACCGTTTGACACAGCAAATGGGGATTTAACTCTGTCAGGGTATTTCAAATAATAAAGGGGTTTTTCCTGAGAAAGGCGTGAAAATTCGACGCCTGCTGACAAATAACAGCTGCATAAATAGCATATGGCTATTCCTGCTCACGGCCACAGACAGGAATGCTGAGTCAGCGAAATTTTAAGTCAGTTTAAAACTGGTATAAGGGCCTGCATTATTTTAAAAGTTTCAAAACACCAGTTTCATTATTTTGGATAACAGAGAACAAAATTGAAAGTAGGGATTTTCTTTCTTAATGCCTTTTTTTCATAAATACATCTGTGGTTCTCATGTTAAATGATAATTGTCCTTTTAAAAGTGGCGCAGACTTTTCCTGTTTCAAGTAAAGGCTTCTGTGCTTAGGGTTATGAATGAATGCGTTTAAATATGATAGGCTACGAATGAAGCTTGCTTTTCCAATGAGGAATCATCAAAATGGTTGGTTTTATTGATAAAAAATAAAAATTTAATTATATGCAAAAATATATTGTTAAAAACAAATGCTTTAAATTCGTTTTTTCATCTTTATAAAGCCTAATCATCATACTGTGAATTCCTAGCATCAAAGTTGAATTTAAGCAGTGCTGTACCGCAATAAGAAGGGAACTTAAATGTGAAATGTCACTTTACCCAGCCGTACAAAACTTGTTTTTATAAGGGTATATCTTATACATTTCTGATTTCCCATTCCTGGGCTATCTAGAGAACACTTTGGGGGTTCCTATTATGCAAAAATATTGTAGGATATTCATTTTTAAGTGCCCCTACCACCAAAGTCGAAATTGAGCTAAATTCACAATTTTACAAGCAGTTCTACCACTCAAGGCAGTTTTAACGTGCTCTTAGGCTTCAATAAAAGTATACATATGCAAATATAGAACAAACAGCTGATCTCTGTATTACTAGACTACACACCACACACTGTACATAAATGAAAATAAGTATAGGACTGCTTTTCGCTGTGATTCTCCAGAGTTGCTTTGCATTACAAAACCGCATGGCAAGCCTTGCACAAACAAAATGAGCAGCTGCTGAACGGGTCAAAGGTCGGAGTTCTGTATTTAGCAACTTAGCAGGGTGTAGGGTAATGTTTGCTTGGACACTTCGACCTTCGAAATGTTTTTTGAAAGACGAGATGATAGCGCAAAGAGAGAAAGAGAAGCTTTGCTTCCTATTTTTGGCAAACACACGTTTTGCGCAGTCCTATGCCACGAAGGAAGACAACCCTCAGTTGAACATTGATCTGCCATTTATATAAAATAATGGTTTTAGTTTAAAGAATACTGTGTAGGGGCTATGATAAGGAAGAAATGGATTTTAGTTTGCATTCATGCGCCCTCATGTTAATCTAGTACAATTGCTGTAGAAATTGGTTTAAAGTTAACTCAATTTGCATTGTGTTAGACTGAATCAGAGAATAGCCACTTTCTAAGATATCTCCTACAAGTTTGTTTGTGCCCAGTTGCTACAAATAGGGGTTGAAAGTGTTGACAGAAGTAAAACCTGTTTCAGGTTTTCCTACTGTCAAAATGGGGGAAGGAGGCTAGCTCCTCTACAAATTAAGGGTAGGCAAAATTATGTTTTCTCTCTTCTTTTTCTCACTTTTTTTTTAGTCTGTCTAAAGCTGTCTAGGAAATGGCCATGTGACAGTTAAGGCACTTTGCATTGTTCATAAGGCGGCACACAAAATGGGGCCTAAACCATTACAGAGAATGTTTACTTGGTACTCCACAGCTAGAAGTCTTCGTTCCTTGGCAGCCCACCTAGTATGTACCCCATGAGTCAAGAAAACCCGACTAGGAGGTAGATCATTTGGCTATGCAGCCGCAAGGCTATGGAATGAACTACCAAGTGAACTCAGACAGACTGATGACTTACTGCAGTTTAGAAAAAAGCTAAAAACCAGGCTCTTTCCAAAAGGATAGCCTTGAGAGCTTGGCGCATGATGATTCATAGTTTTATAGCTGCACAGTGATTTAGGTAATCCCAGCGCCAGGATGCCCGTTGGGTGACAGCTGCGCTATATAAATGCTACTTACAATTACAATTACAATTGGCTATTCTGTAATACTGTTTTAAAATTATTAGAATTAATAAAAAGATGAAACACATAAGCTATGTTACTGCCCATCCTGTATGAAAGAATGAGTAGAACAGATTGATGTTCCCTTATTTGATCTTTAAGGAAAATTGTATAGTGGGGGTTTCTGTTCAAAAATCTCAGGTGGCAACACTATTATTGTTTATGTTATTCTCATGTTCTATACAGTTTTGCAAGGGCATTGCTAGTCTTTTATTAGCTAGTCTGTGTAAATAAGCTGACAGCCCTTATTAGAGCTGGAGATAGGGTTTTTTTCCTTTTGAAAATGATGTTGCATAGTCCAGATTGTGAAAAGTACAATGCAGGAAAGACGCTCATGTGATCCTTAGCAAACATTTTGAAGGAAAATATTGTTTTATAGGAGTTTGTTTGTCATAACATGTTCTGCTGGAGAAAAAGTACCCACTATGTTGAAGTTTAGTTCTTTTTGCAATAAGAATCCCTGTTAAATTAGCAGTTTTAGATTTTCCTGCTGCACCTATAACATTAGAGCATGGTCCTAAGCATAACATGTAAGAGAAATTATTTTACAAGTGTCTGCAGTCCTGTACAAGTAATGTAAAATCTATGAATAAAAGTGTAGAACATTTCCTTTTTCTTGAGGGTTCTTCAGATTAGTAATATAGTAATACACCAATGTAAGTATTTGGAGTATGTCTGTATTGTTTTTCTCTTTTCCTCAGAATTTAGTAAATGACCACAGACTTCCTTGGCTGTTTGGGATTGGGTGATGTATTACTCTTGTCAGTTCACCAAAACGTTCCTTTTATACTTGCCAATAGGTCCAGGGTTTTCTACTCTCAGATAGATGAAGTGGTTCTTGGGTGCCTTGCTAATGTATGGGGCGCCCCAAGACTAAGAAAGTATTCTGAGACTATCCTCTCTGTTGTTAGATTATTTCTGTGCCTTGTCTAAAGACCTCTTGTTCTGTCCACCAATAGATATTTGCTGCCTTACAACCATTGCCAGAGGGGCCCGGACATCAGATCCAGCCTGGGAGTCAGCGTCACTCCAGTTTGAAGCCAAAGTGAAAGGAACCAGCATAGGCGTTGCTGGCAACTAGGACCTCAGTGAAGGCGGAAACACTGGGACGTGAAGTGTGTACCCCTGCCACTGTCTTGGGCGAAAGACGGGGTTACAAATCAGGATGGAGAAATCTTTGTGTGAATCCAGTTTTTGATGCCCAGCTGAGAGAGTCACAGAACGACAAGGACGGCAAGGAGGCTTTTGCTTGAGGTGACCCCCTTTGAAACAAGGGTTGCTTCAGGCCTCTTAATCCTGGTCCCAAAGTGAATGCAAGTCTACGCCTTTGTTTGTTGATCAAGAGATGCCCAAGCACATTGGGTACAATTTGTGCCCCAACAAAAGAGCAGTGCGCCAGAGGTGCAAATACAGGAGTTAGGGAAGGACTTGAGTTTAGGGTACAGGTGCTATGCCCTTGGTGCCTGTTAGATTAAAGTGAAGAAAACTGGTGCACTGCCTGAGACACTGGATAGGATCATTGAGGGTATTTGCCCTGGGGGGGTGATTGCCCTATCCTGAAAGAAAGACTTTTTCTTCTCCGTGATTCTTGAGTTGCGAGTTGTGCAGCTCCACCGTGGGAACAACAAGAGCCTGCCTGTGAGGCTCAAAACGGACACAGGGAGAAGACTCCCCTCTGGCTGGTTGGTTTTAGAACTTTCCCAAGGACTCTTTTTTTTGTTAGTAATGTACCCCTTTGGTCGTCCCATTTTTGAGGAGGAGCAGCCCTTTGCGGCTCCTTGTCCTAATTCCTATGGCCCTGTGTGGTCCTCCTGGTCCCCCGGAGCCAGGATTGTTTTTGTAATAATCTATTTTGACTTCCCTGACATTTGCATTACTTATCATTGGAAAATATTGAGATTTCTGTTTGAGATAATAGTCATTATTCTCTCTTGCTACCTGTATGACCCAATGCTCTGTTCACTTTGTACTCCTGCTTATACCTTGTATATACCTGCTTAATGAAATGTTTAGAATGTAAATGCCCACCTAGCATAGGATGTTGATGAATTTATGAGAAGAAAATGTGCAAAATATTTTCTATGTCTCTACTAGATCATGGCAATGTCTTTAGCTCATGCTAAAAGGATCGTCTGTTAAAGATTGCAGGAATCGCTGTTAGCATGAGCTGAAAGCCATTTTGTACTTGGCAGCCATTTTAGTTAGCCATGTGCTCGCCATGTGCTTTCTCCCTCTTCCAGAATCTTGCACATGCTCAGAGAGGCCTAGCTGGTAGAATGCACCTGCTCCTAGTATACAACTGTCAAGCTATTCTTACTCATGTAAGCAGTTTAGTCTCCCCTCCCACTTTGTGGAGCAAGCAAATTTTGTATGCCCATATTAGTCAATAAGCATGCTTGTATGTGCTAGGACCTCCCCTTGATTTTATGCTGACTATATAACAAATGCATATATAAGGACCCTGTTCTCTGCACTCATTAGAATGCCTCCTACAGTGGCCTGCGGGTACCGTAAGATGCAATCTCCCTCATCTGAGGTTAATAAAACATGTTTTTTGATATTACAGCTTCTGTGCCAATCTCTTCTTTGTTGGTTTTAAGGACCAGATGTATCAGTGAACCCCTAAGAAGGTTTTTATTTCTACACTACGCGTAGCTCGCGTAGTGCGAACTGCACTTTGCGTAGCTTCGCGTAGCGCTACTTCGCGAACTACGCCCAGGCTTAGTTGAAACACCCTCCTTCACAAGAGAACTGACTGATGGCTTGTCAGAAGAGGGTTTTTTGAATGTCAATTTTAGATGAGCTGGAGGTGTATCTTAGGAAGCTGCTCTTTTTTGTGAGAGCCCTTACTGCGCTCAGAGGAAGATTCGTGAGAGGACTTCTTGGCGCATTTCTTGACAGGTTCCTTATCTGACTGTGAAGGATCCCTGGCTCTTTTTGAAGAGATTTTTGAAGTTTTAGAAGAGATTGACTGCTCACTTTCTGAGTCTGATACAGGATCAGACCAAGTTTTTAATTTTTTAAGCCAAATTAAAAGACGTCCTTCTCGATCCCTCAGGGTTTTATTTGAGAAAGTACGACAAATTTTGCAGTCTGTAGCCTTATGAGAAGGGTACAAACAATAAATGCAGTCTTTATGAGGGTCCTCTACATGAAGCCTCTTCTTCAAACAAGTGGCACATTCTCTAAAGAGAGCCTTCTTAGTCTTATCAGCCATAGTACAGTCCCAACAAATAAGTAAATCCACTCTATTAATGTCAATATAATGAGGTTAAAGTACTTTCCTGACAGGAAATCCTGAAAATGTCCTTTAGAAGAGAAAACTGAGCAGAGCTCAGAGGAGACTCCCTTAGCACAACGTGCGGTTGAAAATCTGAGGTGCTGACCTTCTCTCTGGAGGGTTCTAGAGGGTGACTGGATGCTGATTGGTTGAGGCAGACTTTTGGTTCTTTTTTAATAATGACCATGATAGGTTAATAAACTGAGAGGCCTAGGCCTTTCTAGTCTATACCTATCAGTGTACTATTACTTCTACTAAGTCTATTACTACTATTTTTAAATACCGGGGACTCCCATCATGACGACGGGGAATGATTCAAGCATGTGAATCTATGAAAGTTCCAATACTGGAGTAATCTGTAGTAACATTCCTCTCATCGTTATTAATCTGTAACTTCTGCAGGAACATTCCTACTGAACTCTGTGACCTGCAGTAACATTCCTCTCACCGTTATCAATCTGCAGCTGCTGCAGCAACATTCATAACATACTCTGTGGTCTGCAGGAACATTCCTTTAAATCGCAGGGATCTGTAGTAACTGCCCTTTCTCCACTAACAATCTCTAAGGACTGCAGTAACATTCCTATCAATCGCTAGAAGCTACTGCAACATTCCTCTCATCGTAATAAATTTGTAATGTCTGCAGTAACATTCCTACTGAACTTTGTGATCTGCAGCAACATTCCTCTCATCGTTATCAATCTGTAACGTCTGCAGTAACATTCCTACCGGACTCTGTGATCTGCAGCAACATTCCTCTGTAATGTCTACAGTAACATTCCTACCGAACCCTGTGATCTGCAGTAGCATTCCTCTTATCGTTATCAATCTGTAACATCTGCAGTAACATTCCTAGTGCACTCTATGATCTGCAGTGACATTCCTCTCATTGTTATCAATCTGTAACATCTGCAGTAACATTCCTATCAATCACAGGGATCTCTAGTAACATTCCTCTCTCCACTACCAATCTCTAAGGACTGCACTAACATTCTTATCAATCACTAGGAGCTACAGCAACATTCCTCTCATCGTTATAAATCTGTAATGTCTACAGTAACATTCCTACTTAGCTCTGTAATCTGCAGTAACATTCCTCGCCTCGTTTTTTTAAAAACATTTTTTTATTAGCATTTAATCATAAGGACAGTTACCCAAGTACATGTATAACATGTGTCCTGGGTACTTACCCAGGTAAATATTTTAAATGTGTAGTATGTGTCATCAATTCCTGGGCAAATACATAGGTTACAACGTGCCAGGCTGGTATGGCAAATACATAGGTTACAACGTGCCAGGCTGGTATGGCAAATACATAGGTTACAACGTGCCAGGCTGGTATGGCAAATACATAGGTTACAACGTGCCAGGCTGGTATGGCAAATACATAGGTTACAACGTGCCAGGCTGGTATGGCAAATACATAGGTTACAACGTGCCAGGCTGGTATGGCAAATACATAGGTTACAACGTGCCAGGCTGGTGCGGCAAATACAATACACATTACAAATTACATAGTGTCATATTCAGTCTCACCCAAAAATAAGCGAGAGCAAGCCCTTGTTCACTATCAAAGTAAACATTTCTACATATCAAACGTACTGCATGATCTCATGGCTCAAACAATTGTCAAAAAGGAGATAAACATAAAACAAAACAGAGAAGAAACTCTAACGGCAATTGCTGGTGGTGATACAATACAACATCTCTTCAGGCATTGCGAGGGACCCGTACATATGGTAGCATCCCCTACCCTCCCAGATGGAGGTACGATTCCACAGATTCCTGAGTAGAGGGGCAATGTCATAGGGGTTTCCAGTGAACATCAGTTACCTGGTTACATAGAGCTGATATGTCACAGATAGCTAGGTACGGAATCAAAGGATACACCAACGTCTTCTCCCGGAGAACCCATGGGGGGAGGAAGGTAGTCTCAGCATGAGGCTCTACACCAGGGGTCACTGCCCCCTGCACCGACATTTGAACCACTCATCCACTGTCAGCGGCTATCATTCAAACAGTGGAGCAGTCTCCAGCGTCTGTACCCGCAAGGAGGGGGTCCATTTCTGGGGCAGGTCCACTGCGTCCCAACAAGGCTGGTCAGTTGGCTTCAGCCTCTCCAGCATGTTACCCCACATCTCCAAGTCGTGGTCAGCATTTTCATCTGTGCGACCGTAACGCAGCCGGTGCTCCTCTGCTACCCCCAATTCACACATGTCCGCCTACCAGTTAGCCAAGCGAGAGGCCGTAGAGTGTGTCCAGTGTATAACAATACGCCGTTTCGCCAACACTAGCCCCAGTAGAACAAATTTATACTGCATACAGGTCTTTGCTTTGGGGAACGGTAAAACTCCTATCAGGCAGTGCTTGATCGATGCCTCGACTGGGATTCTCATAATGTCTCACAATAATTGTTATCAATCTATAACGTCTGCAATAACACTCCTCTCATCATTATCGATCTGTAACGCCTGCAGTAACATTCCTACCAGACTCTCTGATCTGCAGCAACAGTCCTCTCATCGTTATAAATCTGTAACGTCTGCAGTAACAAACTCCGTCATCTGCAGTAACATTCCTCTCATCGTTATAATCTGTAACGTCTGCAGTAACATTCCTAATTGAACTCTGTCATCTGCAGTAACATTCCTCCCATCGTTATCAATCTGTAACGTCTGCAGTAACATTCCTAACAAACTCTGTCATCTGCAGTAACATTCCTCCCATCGTTATCAATCTGTAACGTCTGCAGTAACAAACTCCGTCATCTGCAGTAACATTCCTCCCATCGTTATCAATCTGTAACGTCTGCAGTAACATTCCTAACAAACTCTGTCATCTGCAGTAACATTCCTCCCATCGTTATCAATCTGTAACGTCTGCAGTAACATTCCTACCAGACTCTGTGTTCTGCAGTAACATTCCTCCCATCGTTATCAATCTGTAACATCTTCAGTAAAACTCCCAGCAAATTCTGTGATCTGCAGTAGCATTTCTCTCATCATTACCAATCTGTATCAGATGCATTAATGTTCCTACCAAACTCTGTGATCTGCAGTAACATTCATACCAAACGGGGGGCATGGCTAGCCAGCATGGCCGAGTAGACGTGCTTCTACGGAGTTCCGAGCGGCGGCCTTACCTTTTGACATAATCCTTGAAAATCCTGCCCCCACTGTGAGCGGAACTGGATCGCCGGTGTGCCGCCGGACCCCGCCCAGCCGCGGATCGCCGCAAAAGTGAGAATTGTTCTCTGGGCCGCTGGAGGAGTGCTGCGGCCTCGGAGAGGAGGCGTCACCATTTTACATAGCCCAGGAGACAATTGCTGAGGGGAGACGGGCTCACGGACCTGTCCCGGGGCTGCTTCGCTGTCCGGAGTAGCCGGATTCCCCCACCGGAGGAGCAACGCGCGTGCCAGGGGGCGCGTGAAGGTATCCGCGGTGCTGGCCCCGGGCCCGGTCAGCGCTCTGGGGGAGACCTCCTTCCGGGAACTGAAGACGCTTGCAATGAGCTGCGGGTTGTCTGTGTTCCCCCCGCGAGGCGAACGAGCGCAGCTTGAGGAGCGGAGCTGGGGTGCCTGGGGCAGAGCAGGTGGCCGGAATTAGAAGACGCCATCGGACTGTTGCCGGCGTGTCCTCGGTGGAGGGGCCTGCCTGGGGGCACAAGACTATGGACTGGATGAGAGGAAGGGAAGCCACTGCTATCGAGACCTAAGGGAATTGAGCTGCGGCAGGGGGCAGATACAGGTACCTTGCTGGGCTGTTACATTGGGGAGCCCCTGCATACAGTTTTTAGATCGCTTGACAGGCGTGCTGAGGACTTAATTGGTTGTAAACAACAAGATGCATAGGTGTGTGCTTTCAATAAGTAACAATTTTACAAAAACCACTTTGACTAATAGAGTGGTTTCGTGTATTTATTACACTGTTGTAAATTGATTTTTTTAACATGAACATTCAATATTTTAGATCAAGCCAAGGAGAACAACAATTTAAAACAGTACATACAGGATAAATACCAAATGAACAAACAAAAGAAATTACAAACACAGTGCACAATATTACAAACAAATTGGGGTAACCAGTCCTTAGATTATACAAGAAATGTGGCGGCAAAAACAGATATCAATTTCAAGAGCTGAAGCCTGCCAAAAACAGCTAATCGTCTAAACCAATCACAACAGGCGAATTGCCCTGTTTGCGTGCTAAAAGAATGAATAGCTAAAGTTTAAGGTTATGACGAGCTGTACTGGGGTCAACGCGTTTCAGAACCCAGAATTTCTTTAGGGGTTCATCCTCAGGACCGGGACTGGGTCACACACTGTGGAAAACATGAACAGTTACAAAAAAGGGTGATTAAACAGCGGTCCCTATGTTTCAATAAAACCTAATGTTTGTTAAGAAGGTAATTGCAGGTCTCTCCTTACCCTTTAGTAAGTAATTTAAACACCAAAATATGGACCCAGTGAGGGAACTTGTGTCCTCTGAAAGTATTAGAAAGCAGAATTAGAGTTTGATAGCGTGGTGTGAAAAACCACTGCTAATGCAGGTTGACTCCATTGAGATTGCGCGTTTATCATAAAATGCTCACTGTGCGCTTTGTGTAAGAAACAGCTATTGATGTAGATAGACTCCCTGCTGCTGACTGCGCGCAACTGACTATGCCTCTAAAAGACCAACTGTTTTTGTAAAAGAAACGCTCATGTGAGAGTGTTCACAGGTTACTGAAAGTTTTTGCAAACCAAAAAGCAAGATGAAATTGTGAATTACTGAAACTTGCCTCCGAGTTCGAAGTTTGCTAATTCAATGAAATTAATGACAAGGGAAGCTTTCAAAGTTCTAGTCTGGGCAGAGAGTTGGAAGGTTTTTAACAATGTTACTTGAGCCGCTGCGGAAACAATGTTGCACTTGTTATTCAGAGGCATCGATTAAGGACACATGGCATTTCTTAAGTTTTAACAATTTGGTCGATTCCTAGGAAAATAGAAACTGTGGGGCATATTCTCAAGAACGTGTGTTAACTATCGCCAAATTCGCTTAACGCAACTTCTCACATCGCAGTCTATCGCGGGAAAATAACACCGTGTTAACGCAGTATTCCCAACCCGGCGGCACCATGCGATAGTCACACGTTAACGCGACAAATGCCCGCATTAAAATTAACGCGACGCCAAAAAAATGCGAAACACGAACGCCCAAAAAGTTGCGAAGTCCCAAATCGCGAAACAAAAAGCAGCGATAACCAGCGACAGGCCTGCGATTCCCACGCGACATGCGAGAAAATGCACTATAAAAGCAGAGAAAAAAAAAAGAGAAAAAAATGCAACTGCGTAGCACCATGGACGCACCCGGACCGAGTGCAGAGGACAACGCGAACCCCACAAGCCCCACAGACAACCAGCCAGGACCGCCGGGGAAGGGCAAGGAGAAGAGGAAGATGAAGACGGGGCAGTCCGCAGGAAAACCGGATCATCGTCACGGAGGAAACAGGACACTACCCACAACTGTCCGTCACCTCCACTGTGTCATCAGCCACACAAACGGAAATATGGCAACACATCGTGAACAACGTGAATGCAGTCGGAGTGTCGAGGAGGACAATGGAAAAGGTCAAGAGGCGCTGGAATGATGTGAAGGGCAACACCAAGAAGAAACCCGATGCCAACATGAAAGCAGCAACGCAGATTGGAGGTGGGGGACCAGCGGCACACCAGGAGCTGGATGACATTGAGAAAATGGTGGCCACAGTCATCAGTCGGGCTACGGTGCCAGGAGTCGGGGATCGGGACACTGCTCAACATGACCTGACACAACATCAACAGGGTGAGTACCGACCAGGGACTGGGGTTACGGGGGGAGATGGGCACAATGGCACACATGCACAATTAAGTAGAGCACACTGCACACCCACAATGACTCTGGATCATGTCCCTGATTCCCGTGCCACACTGCAGCACACATACAAAAACTCAGGGAATGTGTGTTGAAAATAATTTATTTGCACATGCTGTGCCTGTGGTCATTTTGTACTGTCTCATGATTGCTAAGGACTGCCACAATGTGACGTCCTCATGTGAAGAAATTGTCAATGATGGTGTTCCTACGGGCTATTCCTGCTGCAGCTGCAGTGGGGTGTGGTCCACCTGCCTCATCTTCCCCATCATCGTCCGGTGCATCTGGCACTCGTAACCATGGGGCATTGGTGCGTACACATATGTTGTGCAACACACAACATGCAACGATCATCTTGCACACGATGTCTAGGCTGTACAGGAGCCTCCCACCTGTGATGTCCAGGCACCTGAAACGTGACTTCAACACGCCAAATGTGCGTTCCACGATGCCCCTGGTGCGTTTGTGGGCCGCATTGTACTGCCTCTGGGCCTGTGTGTTCGTGGCTCGGAGGAGTGTCATCATCCAAGGGCAGAGTGCATATCCTTGATCACCTGTGACAGTGCAGAGAGACATGAGTCAACAGTTGGTTCTGCATGATGTGTAGGCAGGCTCACTAGTTCATTGGCGTGTGATATGTGTGTCATAGTGATTACGGTTTGACATGTACTGCTTGTAGCAAATGAGCGCCATCAATGTGTACAACGTAGCCTCACTGCTGCTCCTCCCTGCCCCCGAGCCCATTTACTTGTGTGCGCTGCGAGGTTGCATCACTTGCACTCCTACGGCACACCATCGTCAGTCATGCCTGTCTGCGCATGTCCACAAGCCTGACAACGGCACTGTGATGTTGTGCGTTGAAGGTGGGCGGCCACGTGTGTGTAGGCCTATGGTAAGGATAGGGCGGACACAGATGTAGAGTTCATGGCTGGCTGAACTCGCGATGCGGTCGAGGCAATACCTTTGGCCTCTGCTGCGGTAATAGCGACACACACACAACAGTTGGCATGTATGATCCCGGACCTCGAGCGGGCTTGTGCTCATTCATTTATCCCTTCGGCCGAGCCCGCACTCCGGGGGCATGCTACATCGCAACATTGTCCATTGCGGGACGGGTGGCGCCGACACTACAACAGAGACACACGCCTTAGGTACTTCATTGGCAAGCCCAACACTTAACCACGCCCAGAGCCCCGGGGTGATTATCCACACCCCTACGCTGGACTGTCGTACGCCAGCCCACTCCGGCAACGCCTACAGGGGGGTGCGACACAGCTACATGTCCCAGGTCTCCCCCACTGCCTGAGGTGACATGGTTGCGTCCGCTGTACACAGCACAATGCAATGTGGTAGGGCCCGGGTTCCTCATGCATACACAATGACCACACGGACACACTTAGATAGTTTGTGGAACTGGCTATGGGCACGTGCGCCCGGCCCCTTTTATTGCCAGGGTCACATGTCCAGTAACGCCTGTGCTGGATGGGTTTGGGGTGAGTGTGAGCCAGCCCTCAATGGGTGGTTGGTGCTGGCAACAACTACAACAGTGATCAGACAATCAGAAGTTCACAGTTCAAACAGCAAGGGTCCATGACTTGAGCTGCACGGAGTTAGTGGCCCCGGATGCACAGCGGCCGGCACATGGAACACCGCCACGGGACGGTGACTACCGGTGCACTGAGGTAGGGGCACGAGAGCTCAGCGGGTCCCCGTCGATGTCCAGGGTGAATGTCGCGGGGGGTTTTGGGGGACAGTGGAAGGTGTTCTTCCAGGGCATGATACAGAGGGCAGTACCAAGCAGACACAGGCAATATGGAGGAGATGAATGCTACAGACTCATTTTTGTCACCAAGTCAGTATCAGCTACATGATGATGAAGACAACCCCCAGGCCATAGACTCAGACGCCACCACAGTTCAACCAGAGGGTGTCCATGAATTTCGGGGCACAGAATTAGTGGCACCAGAGCTGAAAGGGGATGCAGTCTGCGATGAGGCCTGTACAATGGTATAAACTCTGCCATAAATAAATCAAGGCTCAGTTCCAAATGTGTGACCTACTTGACCGTAGTGTGGGCCGGAGGCAGCGGTCAGCAGGGGCCCCCAGCCACGTGTCCTTGGCTTGCGATGCACAGAGTTAGTGGCACCAGGGCAGTTGTTGGTGGTGTTCGGTCACCTCCGTAACGAGGATCCTGTTTTTCATCCGGACTGAATCGCGTCTTCCTCTTACTCCTCTCCTAGCGTACAATGATATGGACTCTGCCATTGAAAAATCAAGACTCAGTTCCAAATGTGTGACCTACTTGACCGTAGTGTAGGTCGGAGGCAGCGGTCAGCAGGGGCCCCCAGCCACATGTCCTTGGCTTGCGATGCACAGAGTTAGTGGCACCAGAGCAGTTGTTGGTAGTGTTCGGTCACCTCCGTAACGAGGATCCTGTTTTTCATCCGGACTGAATCGCGTCTTCCTCTTACTCCTCTCCTAGCGTACAATGATACGGACTCTGCCATTGAAAAATCAAGACTCAGTTCCAAATGTGTGACCTACTTGACCGCAGTGTAGGCCAGAGGCAGCGGTCAGCACGGGCCAACCGCTGTTCAGGCAGCTCCTCCTGGTACTCTCACACACGACGTTGGAATGCCATGTGGCGATGATTTGTGGTTGACGGAGGTAGTAGCACCAGAGCTGAGCGTGTGTGCAGCCTGCGACGATGCCATGTCCTGCCTGGTACGGATTGGATTGGTGTGAGGCCTGCTGGACCGCAGTGTAGGCAGTACACAGGTGACCCCGCGGTGCTGGGCCGCAGTGTAGGCCGAAGGCAGTAGTCAGCAAGGGCCCACAGACACGTGTCGTTGGAATGCTATGCACAGAGTCGGTGGCACCACATCGTAGGGAGTACGGTGATATAAAATCTGCAATAAACGTATGTACTCTGCCATTGTATAATCAACTCAGTTCCAAATGTGTGACCTACTGGACCGCAGTGTAGGCAGGAGGCAGCGGTGGAGTACGTCAATGAGAAAGGAGTAATGGGGGCCTGTGTCGTGGAGGCCGTGATGGTCTGAGGAGGCTGCCATGGTCGCGGGCCTCGGGCTTGGAGCTTGCACTGGCACGTGGTGGGCCCTCTTTGACACACGCCGGTGTCGGCAGGTGAGCAGTGAGGCCTGGGTGCGCTGGGGCAGGCAAGACGGGTCCTGGGACCAGCGGCCTGGGGTGCAGCAGGCGCACAGGATCGCAGGCACCGCCGCTCACGGCGTCGGCCTCGTGGCGGGGTGAGAGGCGCCGCCCTGGCAGACACGTTGGCCATTCCGGAAGAGAACCACACCCAGAGTAACGGGCTTTTTATTCACACCCCTACGCTGGCCTGGCGTACGCCGGGCCGGCCCACTCCGCTCACGCTTAAAGGTGGGGACGTAACAAGCTACATTTCCGCATTCTTCCCCACTGGCTGCGGTTACATAGTTGCGTCCACTGTCCAGTACACTGCAGACACCAGCAGTGTATGTCGACATGGAAGTGTCTGTGGTCTGCATTCTGCAGTCTGTCCAGCACATCCACGCCACACTTGGCATTGTGTACATTCACATTCATGGGTCACTTGCCTCCTTCGCACATGCCGGGTTCCCACCTCTCCCCACATTCTGCTATTGTGTGGCTGAGGTGCCATGCCGTTGATGGCTTGTGTAGATGGCTAGCCCAGGTTGCCACAGTAAGTTGTGTTGTCGTGTTTGGAATGTGGGGATGTTGGTTGTCATGTTGTATGTGATTTTGTGACGTGTGCATTCCCAGAGTTTTGAGTTGTCTGATTGTGGTGTTGAGGTGTGTGGTGTGTTCCGTTGGTACTTACCGACGGGCCTGCGGGTGGTGGCGGTGGGTGTTGTGGCCCTCTTGGGGCTCCGAGCTGCATGATCAGTAGCTCCATGGCATCTGTTGTTCTTCTGGTGTGGCTGTGGGCTGGGCTTCCTTTCATGGTGCAGGTTGTCGTCCGACTTAGCACCAGGTAGGAGCAGGTGTTAAATCCCTGCTGCTAACGCGCCTTATCGCATGTTTTTGAATCTTATCGCCGATCTGGCTGGTCGTTGAGAATGTTGCGGAGTGGTGTTTTCGCGGGTTTTTGCACGGGAACGCCTACTCTGCATCTCATTAGCGTTAGTTGCCGGTGTCATCTGTGGCGATGTTTTTTGCGGCTGCTATCGCAGGAAAACTGGTGATATCGGCTGTTAGCACCAGCTTGTGAATGGTGCGATTAATTTATCACCACTTTGGCTGCGATAAAGTGCCGCTAACTCGGCGATAAGTCCTTGTGAATATGCCCCTGTGTGTCAGCAAATGGGTGTACATGCTGAAAACGCTCTCACTGGTGTAGCCCAGGAAACTCTTGTGACTTGCCTGAAATTGAAAGATTCAGCTGCTGCAGTCTCTCTCCGATGTGTCCGGGTCAAACAAGCTTCTCAGGAAGTAGGACACAGGTCTCAAGAGACCTAACTTGTAGATTCTGGTCATGTAGATATCGCATTGCATGATGGTACTTGTGGTCTGGGAAAGAGCGGAGTATTTCTTAGCTGTGTTGAAGAGATTTACAGTCTGTTTATCTCTGACATTTCATTAAGGCCTGAGGAGGCAGTATTACATTTCATAATTAAGTATGCCTCTCTCTGGAGAAGAATTCTTTCAAGGTCACCACCCCGATGAGTAGGTTTAATGACACTTAGTACTGTCCAGCGAAGATCTTTTTCTGAATGGCCCAGATTTTGAAAATGAGTAACAAGAGGAGCATTCGGTACTTTGTTCTTTAGTCTGGAACGATGTTGGGTTATGCGTTGTCTGATTTCTTGTGTGGGTTTTGCCTATGTAGACTAACTTGCACGGGCACACGATTGCGTAGACTACGTTTTTGGTCTTGCAGGTGGAGAATTCAGAATGTTTCCATCGTTGAGTCCTATTAATGAATTCGGATCCCTCTAATGTCAAGCCACAGGCCTGGCAGTTGCCGCACTTGTGATGTCCCGAAACTGGTTGAAGATTGAAGAAGGGGCATATCGATTCCACTTTTTTCTGAGGTTCGTCTGATGCTCGTATGATGCGTTGGCCAATACTGGCATTCTTTTTTAGAGCAAAAAGGGGTGTTTGAAGGTCTTTGTCCACGTCTTTTATCAGGTGCCAGTTTTGGCGAACAATTTTTTTAAAGGAATTCGTGAGGGGCCCAAATGTGGAAACACATACTAGACGGTTCATTGGTTTTTTGACATTCTTTTCGAGCAAGACTTCTCGTGGTGTAAACCACGCGCGCTCACGTGAGTGTTTGAGCAGTTTTGAGGGGTATCCTTTGGCTTTTAATTTTTCAGTCAAGGCCTGAGAGTGGATCTCATAATCCTCCCTACGCGAACAATTCCGTCGCACCCGCAAGAATTGACCATACGGTAAGTTGTATTTCAGACTTTTGGGGTGGAAGCTGTTGAAGCCCAATACAGTGTTCTTGTCTGTGGGCTTGGTGTACAATGTGGTTATCAGTCCTGCTTCCGTAGGTCGTATTTCCACGTCCAAGAATGTAAGGCTAGTTGTGCTGTGTGCCAGACTGAATTGAATATCCGGATTCCTATCGTTAAGCCATACATGGAACTTGAGGAGATCATCTTCAGTACCTGCCCAAATACACCACACGTCATCTATATATCGATGCCATTGTATCACATGATCTTTATATACCGCCATCTCCGGTGCGAAGGGACATCCCATGGCGGTCCCTTTCACTTGGAGGAAAAAATCATTTTCAAACTTAAAATAATTCTTTTTCAGCGTCCCCACCAGGTACCGACCCAATTTATCTTAGATCTGGCGTCATTGGCACTGAAAAATAATTATTTCAAGTTTGAAAATGATTTTTTCCTCCAAGTGAAAGGGACCGCCATGGGATGTCCCTTCGCACCGGAGATGGCGGTACTCTACATGGCAAGGTACGAGGAGCGGCACATTTACAACAACAACCCATATAAAGATCATGTGATACACAAAGCGCACAGTGAGCATTTTATAATAAACGCGCAATCTCAATGGAGTACATTAGCAGTGGTTTTTCACACCACGCTATCAAACTCTAATTCTGCTTTCTAATACTTTCAGAAACCCCATAAAAGAGGACACAAGTTCCCTCACTGGGTCCATATTTTGGTGTTCAAATTACTTCCTAAAGGGTAAGGAGAGACCTGCAATTACCTTCTTAACAAACATTAGGTTTTATTGAAACATAGGGACCGCTGTTTAATCACCCTTTTTTGTAACTGTTCATGTCTTCCACAGTGTTTGACCCAGTCCCGGTCCTGAGGATGAACCCCTAAAGAAATTCCGGGTTCTGAAACGCGTTGACCCCAGTACAGCTCATCATAACCTTAAACTTTAGCTATTCATTCTTTTAGCACGCAAACAGGGCAATTCGCCTGTTGTGATTGGTTTAGACGATTAGCTGTTTTTGGCAGGCTTAAGCTCTTGAAATTGATATCTGTTTTTGCCGCCACATTTCTTGTATAATCTAAGGACTGGTTACCCCAATTTGTTTGTAATATTGTGCACTGTGTTTGTAATTTCTTTTGTTTGTTCATTTGGTATTTCTGCTGTATGTACTGTTTTAAATTGTTGTTCTCCTTGGCTTGATCTAAAATATTGAATGTTCATGTTAAAAAAATCAATTTACAAAAGTGTAATAAATACACGAAACCACTCTATTAGTCAAAGTGGTTTTTGTAAAATTGTTACTTATTGAAAGCACACACCTACGCATCTTGCTGTTTACAATTATTGATGAGGCCCAGTGTAGGTGTGGTTTAGGGCCCAACCCCTCATTGTTTAAAAAGAGGACTTAATTGGGCCACATCGATCCAGCGCAGGAGACGGGCTGGTCATGATGCCCTGAGGATCGGTGCTCTGGGCTTGGAGTGGGCGATTTGCGCTGGGGACTTGCGGGCACATGCTTGAAGCGGACCCCTTGGCTCAGGGGGAGGTCATTGTAGAGAGGCTGATGGCTGGGTGATCCTCCCCACGCAGACACTTGGATGCAATATACCCGGGGAAAAGCCTGGAGACCAGGTTGGATCTGAGCTGTCTGCCTTTATATCAAAGCCCCTGGTACTCAACGTACATTAATAGTACAGTGGTGGCGAGAAGTTGCTCCAATCAGAGGAGATATTTTCACTGGTTCTGGAGCTACTCAGCTGAAGGTTGGGTACTAAGTTGTTGGGAGCCACATTGAATGCCCGGGGGTACTCGCAACAGTGCCCTGACAGGTCTACAATTATGGGGAAAGATAAAGCACCCAAGTCCCAGGCAAATAAAATCCTGAACTATGCCTAGCCCCTCCACCAGGGAGCCGGGGCTGCAGAAGAGGATCCTGTTGGAGGTGGTGGAGCTGCTGAGCGGGGGGCAGCGGAAGCCCCTACGTTAACGGACGTCATCCAGGCAATTCAGATGACCAGGAACAACATGATCCAAAAAATAGATGCGGAGGCCATCGACGTAAATCTTCTGAGATGTGACCTACAAAAGGTTTCGGATAGAGTGTCCGCCACCGAACAGGACGTAAGCACTCTCAAGATGGAAGTCAAGAATCTTAATGCTACGGTGGTGGAACTCAAGCGACAAGTTCTGACGTTGGAAGATCGGGCGGAAGACTCTGAAGGGCGCTCAAGAAGGAGGATCCTTCGTTTTGTGGGATTCCCTGAAAGAGCGGAGGGTCCATCAGTCGAACTGTTCCTTGAGGAGTGGATAATGGAGGAGATGGCCCCAGCGAGAATATCTAAATTCTTCAGCATTGAAAGAGCGCAGAGGGTGCTGGTGGCGCTGCCCCGACCCGGTGCGCCCCCCAGGGCGATCATAGCAAAGCTCTTCAATTTTCGAGATCAAGACCTTCTTTTGCAGTTGTCTCGGAGTGGAAGGCGCTTCTTTTTGAAGGACACTCTATATCAGTGTATCCAGGCTATACTCAGAGAGTGCAGGAACAATGGAAGAACTTCGCGGTCAAACGGAGACTGCGGGATTTGAACTTAAAGTATAGCCTGATGTTCCCTGCTAAACTTAGAGTGGAAAACGAGGGCCGCACGCTGTATTTCTTCTCGGCAGTAGAGGCAAGTGACTGGCTGGACGAGAGGGGCCCGGGGAAGAGACGCCTGGTGCCCTCCACGGCCTCCACTGGGGCGCCAGGGACGCAGAGCTCGCAGCGGGGCCGGAGGCATCTGAGTCGACAACCGCAGACTGGGAGGACGGCGAGCTCTGGTCGCATAAAAGTTCTGCAGAATGGTACCGAGCAGGCGTCGGACACGGAGATAGTGCCGGACTCTGCTGAAACGACGCTGGAACTGGAGGCTAGGATAGGTGACCCAATCAGTGGACATGAATGATTGTTGCCGGTGGAGAACTCTGGGGACCACTGTGCAGATAAGTGTAATAAAAAGTGGTTCTGGCCGAGTGGGGTGCGGAAGAGATTCGCTAATGGGGGCGACGGGGATTGGGCTGCCCCTCTATTTCACTGTAATGTTTGTGTTCAGAAATATATGTTTTTTTAAATAATCACAGTGGGAGCAAAGGCCTCGCAGGGCTGCGACGTCCCCCAACAGAGTTCCGGCGCGTCCGGGACGCTAGAGAGTAATCTCGCACCCGGGCGGAGTCGGTTCTCTAGCACAGCAACAGTTACGACAATCTTACCCGTGTAACAGACAGGGAAAAATATTTCTCTGCCTTTACACTTTGTGGGTGGGAACTGATGTTTCTAGCGGGTGAGGGGGGGAGGTTTGGGGCGGTATGGGATGCTATTGGTTTGGGTTGCAATGTGTACATCACAAGTAATGCTACTGCCCAGGGGGTGGGGGAGGGGAGGGTCTGGTTAATTTTCAATGTTCTTTTAGTTGTTACGGGAAGCTTTGGGTCATGTGAATCTGTATACATGTCAAATAGGAATCTGAGGAAAAGTAAGGATCACTCGGGGGAAGGCAGCTGGAGATGTATTGTACACGTCAATACAACCATGTCAGTGCAAACACTGAAGATACTTAACTGGAACGTTAGAGGGATGGCTGGGCTAGAGAAACGCCGTAGAGTGCATGCCTTTCTCCGGAGATATAAAGTAGCGATAGCCGGGCTACAGGAAACCATGTCTGGGGGAATACTATTCCGAGTATACGGAAAAGATGGAGGGGCCAATTATATGCCACCTCGTATTCGGGTTTTGCACGGGGTGCTCTGGTGTGGGTGGCGTCGGGGGTTCCCTTTCAGCATTTACATCAAGTTTTGGATGCAGAGGGGAGGTATGTTATCTTGCATGGGAGATGAGAGGGCAAGGAAATCTGTTTGATTAATGTATATGCCCCAACTTGGATTGCCTAGACTTTTTCCCAACGCTTCTTAAAGCTGCGACTCCATACATGGGGGCCAAAGTTATTCTTTTTGGGGACTTCAACTGCATCTTCGATGGTACGCTGGATAGAGAACCCCCTCAGGACAACACCAAGCCTCGCATGTTGAGGTCATTAGTTACAATAATGCAGGGTATGCAGCTCAGGGTTGAGTGGAGGGCCTGCTACCCCACAAAGAGAGAATTCTCCTGTTATACCCAGGCGGCACGCACGTATTCCCGCATAGATCATTGCTGCTTAACAGCTGACTTGTCTGGCAACATTGAGGGAATATCATATTTGCCCCGTTATCTTTCAGAAGATCATGTGACGCTGCTACTTACTCTAAAAAACGGGCCGGGTCGTCCAGCCATCCCGCTCTGGCGACTCAGAGCGGAGGCATTTACTGACCCCACATACGCACATACTATCGAAGAGGCATTACGCCATTATTTCACGGAGAACTGGGGGTCAACGACTCGCAGATCTACGGAGTGGGAGGCCATGAAGGTGGTTTTGCGAGGGGTGTGCATTAGAACCACGTATGGGGTGAGAAGACAGTTGACTGACGATATCGTGACCCTGCAGAAACAAATCAAGAGACTAGATGACACTATGAATAGGACGCCCGCTCAACTAGCCGACTGGACACGAATTCAGGGGGAGTTACTGGAGGCATGGTCAAGGTTGGAAAAATTTGTGTATACCACATACAGGCAAAAACTGCACATGGAAGGGGTCAGATCGGGGGCGCTCCTGGCGCGCTTACTACGAACAGAAACAGAGCACTCACCCATACTACAGCACTCACCCATACTACAGCTGAGGGGCAGAGATGGGAAGGACGTATGCACCCAGGGTGCGATCCTGAGGGAGTTTGCGGCTCACTTAAGCAATGTGTGCGCTGCTGACTCTCGGGCAAGTGAGCAATCCTTAGGGGAGTTCCTTGGGGGCTTGACACTCCCCAACCTAGGGGAGGAAGACGCGGAGGCGCTGGGGGCGCCGATCTTGAGGGAGGAAGTGCTTGCATCCATTAAAAATCTGAGGTCGGAGAAGTGCCTGGGGAGCGATGGCCTACCGGCGGAATTTTATAAACAATTCGCCCCACAAATAGTTACACACCTCCTTGAGGTATATAATGAATCCCTGGATCGAGGGGGGACTTCCCAAGTCTATGCTGGAATAAACAGTGTCTATGATTCCTAAGCCGGATAGGGACCCACTCGCCCTTGAGGCCTACAGGCCCATTTCTCTCCTGAATATTGATGCTAAAATTCTAAGTGAGGTACTGGCAGCTCATCTCCTACCATACATGACACGGCTGATCCACCCGGACCAGGCCGGGTTTATCCCGGGGCGGAACACTACTCATAACCTCCGCAGGCTGGCGCATGTCTGGCACGCACCCCATCTGGAAGCAGAAAACTGGGCACTGAGCCTGCTGGATATACAGCAGGCTTTCGACTCCGTGGAATGGAGCTACATGTGGGAGGTGCTTCATAGGATGGGATTGGGTGACCCTTATATTGTATGGATTAAACTCCTGTACATTGAACCCACTGCTAGAATACGTCTTTGTGGTCAGGTGTCCGACAGCTTTGGGTTGCAGAGGGGCACGCGGCAGGGATGCCCCCTGTCTCCGCTACTATTCGCTATTGCGATGGAACCCTTAGCGATTACTCTCAGGTCACAAATGGGGCAGTGGGGCGTCCGGCTGGGAGACACCAATCATGTGGTGTCTATGTATGCAGACGATACATTAGTATATCTCCGGCGCCCTACAGAATCTGTGCCGGTGCTTATTGAGGAACTAGCAAAGTTCAGAGAGGTGTCAGGACTGCGTCTCAACCCAGGGAATCTAAACTCTTCCCCATGGGACTTCTGGCTGGAAAAAGGGAGCAAGAGCTGCCGCAGCTGGGGATGAGATGGGTGTGCGACGAGGTGAGATACCTTGGGGTCAAGTTAACGCCCATGGCCTTTCTGGAGAGTAATATGGGGAGGTGTGTGGTGGGCATTCAGAGGTCTGTGACTTTCTGGAGAGAACTCCCGCTATCGCTGATGGGGAGGGTGGCGCTCTCCAAGATGGTGATCTTACCACGTTGCCTGTATGTGGTGCAGAATTCCCTTTACAGAATCCCACGCACTTACTTTCGACGGCTGGAACATCTTTTGGTGGAACTACTATGGGGATCTAAGAGGAAGCGAGTTAAACTGGACACATTACAAAGGCAATGGGAGCAGGGGGGGTCTGGAGGTCCCTAGACTGGGGTTTTACTATATGGCATCGTAGCTTCAGCACGCGGTGCACTGGTTGGACGACCAGGATAACTGGGAGAGGAGGTTGCTGGCGGGCACGCACTGTGGGGCAACACTTCCTGAGCTCCTCATGATAGGGACTGGAGTACCGGAGCATTTCCCATATATTATTCGACATGTGACCACAGTATAGGAAACAGGAATAAAAACGGTAGTACAGAAGGCCCCGTACGCCCCAGAGGCTCCGTTGTGGGCGGTACAGCCCTTCAAAAAAATAGGACAGACTAAGTCCATTGCTAAATGGACGGAGGGAGGATGTCAAACGATGGGGGACTTATACACAGCCCAACAATTCCTGACGAGGGAGGAGGCGGAAGATATGTTCGAGCTGGGTAGGGGGCAATATTTACAATATGCAAAAATTTCAGCGGTGGCTCGTGAGTTATGGCCGGCGTTCCCACAGGAACCGCAGGTTACAGCAACTTTGCAGGCGCTGATCACGTTGGCGGGGAGACGCAGGCTGGTCTCTCATATCTATGGGGCGCTCAGGGAGGACCTCCCCACTGGCCCCCTTACTCTTCAGGCTAAATGGGACACTATACTGGAGGAACCTTTGACGGAGGCGGAGTGGAGGCGAGTACACGGGGGAGTCAAACAAATTAGCTCCAACGCTAGATTTAAGTTGACACAATACAACATAGTACACCAAACGTTCTTGACCCAACGAGTGCTTCACAAATTATTCCCAGGCCGCTCCTCATGTTGCCCTAGATGTGGACTTATAGACGCCCATTTTCTACATATGATCTGGGACTGTCCTGCATTAACATCATTCTGGGGGCAGGTATTGCAGTGTTTACAGAGGGTCACAGGTTGGACGGTGCCGCATAATGTGAAGGGAGTGCTGCTTGGGCTTCTACCTACACCCAAAGCTAAGAAACTTACTAGGAAGTTCCTTCAGTTGGGACTAGTGTTAGCCAAACGACGGATAGCCATTAGGTGGATGAGTCTAACCCCTCCAGCGGTAAAGGATTGGGTTAAAGACATGCACGAATGGGTCAAGGCAGAGTTAATGAGAATGAAGAGATTCAGGCGGGATGATAAGCTGGAGGAGAATGCGAGGGCATGGTACGCCATGGTCGCTGACTTAGCACAGACGGACGACCCACCTATAGTAGAGACGGATGGGCTGTCGGCAGACGCGTACGGGCTTTCCCCCCAAATACAAGTGACCAGAACACGTAGATTGCATAAACAAAGATTGAGTTCTCAGGCATTGAGATTGTCCTTGCTGATTAACTTGACCCGGGGGGAGAGGAGGGGGGGGTTGCGTTCAATGTTAAAGTTGTTTATACTTAATTGTTAACAGAATGCAATGTATTGTAATACAAGCTTGATATTGAGGATAATTTATCATTGGTGGAAGATGTCAATAGTGTCATGGTACCACAATGGAATGTACAGATACTGTTAAGAAATGTTTCTCCTTTTTGTGTCTCTTCTAAAAATGCCTAATAAAAATTATATAAAAAAAAAACATTCATACCAAACTCTGTGATCTGGAGTAACATTCCTATCAATCTCTAGGAGATGCTGTAACATTCCTCTCACCGTTAGCAATCTACAACTGATGCACTGACCCTCTCTATCAGTCTGTAGGATGTGCAGTGGCATTGCACTCGCTACTATAAATCTGTATCATCCGCAGTAGCATTTCCCTCTTTCAATTATTAATCTATAAGAGCTGCAGTAACATTCTCTTATCCATATCATTAATCTGTAAGGACTGCAGTAACATTCCTATCAATAGCTAAGAGCTACTGTGACATTCTCCTGTCTTCCTTTTTAGCCTGTAAGATGTACAGTAACATTCACCTCTCTCAATTATCAATCTCTAAGGGCTGCAGTAACATTCACCTCTCTCAATTATCAGTCTCTAAGGGCTGCAGTAACATTCACCGTTCTCAATTATCAATCTCTAAGGGCTGCAGTAACATTCACCGTTCTCAATTATCAGTCTCTAAGGGCTGCAGTAACATTCACCTCTCTCAGTTATCAGTCTCTAAGGGCTGCAGTAACATTCACCTCTCTCAATTATCAGTCTCTAAGGGCTGCAGTAACATTCACCGTTCTCAATTATCAGTCTCTAAGGGCTGCAGTAACATTCACCGTTCTCAATTATCAGTCTCTAAGGGCTGCAGTAACATTCACCTCTCTCAATTATCAGTCTCTAAGGGCTGCAGTAACATTCACCTCTCTCAATTATCAGTCTCTAAGGGCTGCAGTAACATTCACCTCTCTCAATTATCAGTCTCTAAGGGCTGCAGTAACATTCACCGTTCTCAATTATCAATCTCTAAGGGCTGCAGTAACATTCACCTCTCTCAATTATCAGTCTCTAAGGGCTGCAGTAACATTCACCGTTCTCAATTATCAATCTCTAAGGGCTGCAGTAACATTCACCTCTCTCAATTATCAGTCTCTAAGGGCTGCAGTAACATTCACCGTTCTCAATTATCAGTCTCTAAGGGCTGCAGTATCATTCACCGTTCTCAATTATCAATCTCTAAGGGCTGCAGTAACATTCACCGTTCTCAATTATCAGTCTCTAAGGGCTGCAGTATCATTCTTATTAATCTCTTGGAGCTGCAGTGACACGTCTACCGTAACTGTCAATCTATAAGATCTGCGATAACATTCCCCCTCTCAATTATCAATCCATAGGAGCTGCAGTAACATTCCTAGCAATCTCCAGGATCTAGGGTAACAATGCTCCCTACAGTAGCATTTCCAATTTATTTCCCCTAAATAATTTACTTAGCACGGACCACAGACATTTCAGAAGTGGATCAATGGCTGTCCTTAGAACTATGAGGTTATAAAGATTAACATTAAGCTGTAGTGACCATATGTGATATGGATTAAATGTGTTATTTTTAGGACTGCCATTGGTGAGTACAGACTGACACATCTACATACATGTCTACAACTCATGAAACATACAGGCATGAAGACACATACTTACTGCAGCGTGAGGCGAGAGGGATCATGGCCATTCATGGGACTAGTTGCTAAGGTTGACATGTCTGTGCTTTTTTGAACTCCCGTAGAGAGAGGTTGCACGAATGCCCAGTGGCAGAGCGGTCCAGTGAAGGTGGCCGGGAAGGCTATAGGACCAGAGCCTGGAGGTGACACAGGGCAGCTTGAATGCAGGTTTGAGATGATGGTTGGCAGATCTAGGGTTCTGGATTGACTGCAGGATGACAGGATTGGCACTGCCGGTCACTACCCTGAATACAAGCACCAGTAACTTGTAAAAGGCTTTGGGCCTGATTTAGATCTCGGCGGACGGGTTACTCTGCGCAACGGTGACAGATATCCCGTCCGCCGAAATATAAATTCCATTATATCCTATGGGATTTATATTTCCACGGACGGGATATCCGCCACCGTTGTGATGGAGTAACCCATCCTCCGAGATCTAAATCAGGCCCTTTGTTTGTGGCCAAGAGACATCCAGCTTGATGACATGTGAGTACCACTGGGCTGATTGCAGAAGACAGCAGTGGTGATGTTCAGGACCTAGTGTAGTAGGGCAAAGGAGTTCTGGAAACGCCCACTAGGAGACTACTGCAGAAGTCAAATGCGTAGTAATGAGATGAAGAGAGTATTGTTAGTATATTAAACAGGAAGGGTGGTGGTGGATCTTACGAATGGATAAATATTTGACATTGTGCTGCGGTGGCTGTATCTATTACGAAGGACTGCATTTTAAGGGATGGGCCAAGGAGAACCTCTGGATTTCTAGATCTTCAGGGTGTTGGGTGGTGATATGGGTAGGGTCGGTTAGAGAGATGGTGCTGATGAAGGGGGAAGTACAGAACCAGACCTAGAGTAGTAAAACATGAGAGAGAGTCAGGCCACCCAGTGACCGATGTCAGGGAGACACTTGATATGTATGACCAAAGGAGAGGCAGAGAAGAGGAAAATTAGATAAAATGCTCGGTTGCTGTTAGTGTAAAGACAAACCAAGAATTCAAACGATGCAATGATATCCTGAGTGACAACAGGAAAGGCCCAAAGACAGGGCCTTGAAGGAAACTCGTTGGTAGCGAGGTGGGAAAACATATTGTCAATATCTTCATTAACATTCCTATCACTCTCTAATAGCTGCAACGACGTTCGGCCTAATCTCTAACATTTACAGTCGATATTGATCATTTATTGATATCAATAATTTATAAAGCGCTCGAATGCCCATGGGCGTCTTGGCGCTGGCGTTCAGAAATACTGAAGGAAAAAAAATCTTTGTGGAAAATGGGAAGGTGTTAATAAAGAACCAATGTTTTGAGTTGTTTCCTAAATTGCAAAAGGGTGGATGATGCTTTGAGGTACAGGGGAAGCGTATTGCACATTTGAATGGTGGCATCTGAAAGACTTCTACCTCCCCAAGCTGCTTTTCTAATTTTAGACCTTGCCAATGATGTGGTAGAGCCAGAGCGGAGGGGTCTTCTGGGGACAGTAGCAATGCTTTCACAACTTTCAATATCCGTGGCTCGCAGTAACATTTCGATCCCTTAAATTTACAGTAATACTCTTATCAATCTATGATTGACCGCATAGTGCTCCCTCCTCAATCATCTCTGATTCTAACATACTTGTATGTATCAATGCCCCTCTTGCCAAAACTATCTGCAGGCTACTAATCCAACTAGTTCAGTTGTTAAGACAGTGAGCCTGTCTAAGATCTAACATAGGTGACCTCTGTTGTCAACTTTGCAGCTCCAGCCGTGTGACTGGTCTGCCATCTCCATCCAGGACCACACTTACGTACCACTACCTCAGCACTACCTCTTGTTCTCACAAGTGACCTAGTAGTGCAATTGCTTAGAGGCCTGAGACCTGCACCCCCTCCCTCCCACATGGCACGCTTGCTCTGGTTCCGCGGTATGCCTTCTTTCCACATCCTCCAGCACGCACCACAGGGGAATCTCACCAACATCCCTCGATTAAGACCCAGGCCTCATTCGATCAGAGGCTGACCCATAAGCCGCTTTCGTCAGACTCTGAGACCCTACTTTCCTCTACTCCCTTCGAGCACTCTGTTTTGGCTCCACTGTAGGTCTGCTTCAGGAATCAAGAACACCAGCAGAGAAGACTGGTCTCTGCTAGATCAGGGCTCTTCTCTGGGTCCACCTGGCTTGTTGCTGTTCTGGGGATCTGAGGAGGATGGCAGTATTGCATTTCTTGCACTGATTGCTGACCTCCCCACCATGGGCTGGCACAAATGTGACGAGGCAGGCGAGGCTGCAGCCATGTGTGTGGCACTAGGTGTCCATGCCCCTCACTGACAGGCCTTTCTCACCAGCTGCAGCCCCATTGGCCCTCGGATCCCACCTATCACCAAAAGCCCTCCCTCATTAGCTGCAGGGAGGGTCATGCACAAGAACTCCCATTACAAAAACATGAATATCCCAGATAAAACACCATCAAACCTAAATGGCTGAAGGCCCAAGAATGCAGACAGCTGAAAAGCAAGCATAGAAAGTTTACACACTGCACAGCTCATGGGCAATCAGGCTTAAAAAAGCCAAATCACTGTGATACAGAAAGGGTTTCTCTTATGCTACATATGGCGGCTATTTTGAAGTGTGTAGAAACTCTGGGCCTAATGAATGTACAGGCAGGACGTAAATTAATTTTATATATTAATTTTGAATGTAGAACAAAATAAAAATGCTACAGCACTATAAAGTTTATTGTTAATCAAATATTTAATACATTGTAATTTATTAAATTAACATTATCTTTTTAAACATTTATTTGTAAAAATTTCACCTAAAGTAAAAGGTTTATACTTATATATTATGTATTAAAATTGCAAAAAGCTATGTATAGAATTAATTTAAATACTTTTTTAATTAACATTAAAATTACATTTATTTCATTTATTAATTCATTAAATTAAATGAATTGTAAATATCCATATATAAAAAGTTAAAATAAGTTACTTATATGTGTTTGTTCTTTTATGGTGTACAATACCGAAATAAAGAAATAAAGAAAATAAAATAAGTGAATGTAATGAAACGTTTTCAGCCCCTGCCTCCATTATTTTCTCTGAGAGGGTGTTGCACTATCAGTGTTTGGCCATGTGTGGTGCTGCATTTACTCCTACTCCTACTACTCCTTTTTGGCTGTAGTAATTTTACACTTGTAAATTTGGCTCCACTCCATCTTTTGGGGGTGGAGACGAGTAAGTCTACACTTTTGAATTACATTACATTCGTAAATGGTGAACAACATAAAGCAGTAAAGTTACTCAAAAGTGTAAGAGTAAAGTTACACATGTAGATTTACTAATGTGTAAGTTGACCTTTGTGAATTGGCCGATGTGTCTAAAACCACAAGCTCACAGCTCACCCATCCCTACCGTCAGGATAAGTAAAGTGAATACAACCATACCCAAGTAGAGAAAAGGCAAGGCACCCACTCTGGAAATCTGATTTAAAGTAAGGCCACCCCCACCCATCATCAAAATACATACACAAATGCTAACCAAAAATGCACCTTCATTAATGCAAAGACTGTCCTCATAAGATCACTAGACGCTGATCTTTTCATTACTAAAACCTGGCTCTCTGCAATTCTACCCATGACCTTTGACAAACTTGTACCTTGTGGACAGGACATACTCCACAATGAGAAAAGTGAGGAGGCCTCGCAATCATTCACAAAAACAGCTGGAAAAGAGTGAAAGCATATGCCACATCTTTCATCTCCCTTAAACTCCTACCAACAACTATGAAGCCCAAACAAAAAAAGACACGATCTTATGGCGGAGGCCCTGCACTCGCAACGGGACCTCCACATTGCAGTCTCTCATTGCGGTGGTCCCACCACGAGTGCGGTTCCTCCACCCCCATGCCTGCGGTCATCCGCAACAAGCGTGGCGGCCCTCTGTGAATCGGAAACTGTATTTTGAAATCATCTACTGTCTCAGGATGCAATACCGTCTTCACCGAACATTTTAACAACTCATCTCTGCAATGAGACAAACTACTCCACTAACATCTTCTTACAGGATTTCAATTTACTTTGGAACATCAACAAAAATACAATCTTGACCGAACTGAAAGATATCTGCTCCCTGCAAGATCTTTCACAACTAGCCTCATTTTTAACCCACAAAATTGGCTACACAATGGACTTACTAATCTCACCCGTCAACCTCATTAACACAGAAAAAATTCCTACTGGACATTCAGAATAAAGGACAGGCGAAATACTAGAACATGGAGAGAAGGCCTGAAAATCAACCTCCACAAACAATCTTGGAAGAACTTTATTACATAGCTTTATACTCCAACCTACCATAAGCCACCGAAAATGTAACAAACGATTACAATAAATATACACCAAACTTCATAAATATTGTTGACTCTTTGACACAAAACCCATCATAGACACAACCTATAACCCTGGACATCAAAGAACTAAACAAGAGCAAAATGCCAATAGGAAAACTAGAAAAAAAACTGGAGAAAAGTAAAACTCAAGAACTCCACGCCCTCAAGAAATCAAGACTATCCCACAGAGACTTAACCGACTCACCATAGCTAAATATTAGTAGCGCAGTAAACTTCCATAAAACTCTGTTCAAGAAAATTATTTTCTCCATTCCTTGCAACAGTCCAAAATACACATCTCATCCACTACCACCAACAATATTGCCAAATTGTTTACCAAGAAACCACAAAAGGTTGTAGTGAGCTCAAAAATAACTCTGCAACTTTACCCACACAGATCGCACAATGGGCATCTTTCCACCAAATAGACTCACAAGAACTACTCAAATGACATCTTTGACCAATCACTCAATATATGCTAATAAGCTAATATCAAAATCACTAATATAGTCCTGTGCTGAAGACATTAATGCACTAATTTTAAGAATAGTCAACTCCTTACCAAAAAGGAATATTACTCTTCTCGTTAAAATGTGGCCAAACTGTGCATCCTTTAAAGAAATCCAATCTAGTCTTAGAAACTTACAGAATCTGAGATACATTTTGATAATTTTGAATTAAACAACTGCCAACCGTATTCAAATGAACATTAGACAGTGTTTGGTTTGTAGGGGTTTCTATGACGTTCCCTTTTGGGTCACTTTTTTGTTTTTCCTTTTACTCTGCACCTCTCTGTTGATAGTGTTTGGGTCACAAGTGGTAGGAATACATTTGGGATGAATCCGGGCTTTGCCTTTACTTCATTACTTGTGACACTTTTATTGGGTGCTGTGTTCACATTTTGTTAAATACAAAGATGTCTCGTAGACAGGTCATGTAGAAATAAGTTATAGGTTTATTCATAAGTAGGGCTCCCGGTTTTACGGTATTTATTTTTATAACATTTCCGTCTGTATTTATCCATATTTATTTTTTGGCCATTTTGTCTGTATTTATCCACATTTATTTTGTGTTTTGCGTATAAATGTAGTTGTAAAACTGTACATTTCCTTATTTATTTAAATGACAGACGCACACTCATACTTTGATGTCCGTCGTGTTTTAGATATTTAAGTTGCTAAATATTACATAACAGTACATCCATTGGCAAATATTAGCATTATGCCACAAATGTATATTGATACATGCAGTTATTTAAAGAAATTTCATCCTGTTTTGTAATTTTCCATGCTGTCCATCTGCTCAGCTGTTGGGCTATAATTCATGAAAGACAGCACGAAGAGTCACTTGAAAGAAGCACATTTTCTGTATTTATCCACTTTTAAAAATAAATGCAGACAGAAAACACATTGTTTTCTGTCTGTATTTATCTGTAAAAATCCGTAAAAACGGAAAACAGGGAGCCTTATTCATAAGGTAACAGCTTCAGATAAAAGTAACTGGAAGATGGTAAGACCCATGCAATGCCCCACCAGGAGCAGCCTCCATGCTGCTCAGCCTGCACACTCCAAACCACCCAGGCACCCATGCATTCTACGACATCATCAAACATCCAACATTCCAAACATCACCAAGCACACCAGCACTCATCCTGGCTGAGCAGTAGGGAAGAGGTAGTTAAAGAAGAGGAATGGCAAACAGTAGATTATAGCACATTTGTTTGTCTTTAAGCCCCTGAACTGTATATTCTATGAGAGATTTTCAGACTATCAGTGTATTTCTCTTTAGGTTGTTAGACGTACACTATTTATTTTATGTTAAACAATTATTACTTTTTAATACATTTCTGTACTATATGATTTCTATCCCTGAAGAAGTCTGTAAAAGACGAAATACGTGATGGCTAGAGCGTAAATTAAGGAATAAAAAAGTACCAACCCGTGTTTTGGATGTTGTTTTAAGGCTCTCGAGAGTCCAGTTTGAAATTGTGGAATATCCCGTTGTGGAGTGTTTGATGTCCGCTCTTCCCCTCTATAAGCACCAGAAGAATTCTGGAGAACATGGACTGACATTTTGATAAATGGAGATATGCGCCTGCACAGAGTTTTCTTAGCCATCTAGCCAGTTTTGTAGCAACATTAAATAGATTCTGTGTTGGCTCTTTCCAGTAGTGCCTCCCTTGGTCATTGGGAGTACCCTGTGTGGTGCTAGCATGTCCGAAGAGGAGGGTCTTACTAGTACAGAACCTTGTCGCTTGGATGCTGAGACGAGTCTATGCCTTCTACAATATATCACCTACTCTGAGCAATGTAGACTCCTCACCTGCAAATTCATGGGAGTTGTGGCTTATAACCGCTGATAAGTTACAAGGCCTTATCCCTGGTAATCTAATAGGGCTGATAAATACAGAGGTCCTTGTTCTTGTTGCTGTGTATATAATGATATAAAATCAGGTCTACAATTCCTAGAACACAAAGGGCCTTATTATGACTACGGCGGTTCATCGGACCGCCGTAGCCATCGTGGCGGTGTAGGCATAGCTGCACCGGCAGTCCGACCGCCCCATTACAACTTGGGCTGTCGGACCGCATTGGCACCACCCATAGATCCCTGGTAGTGTTGCGGCGGTCTTGAGGCTGCAATATGCTTGGAGGGCCGCTGAGGCCCCGCCAAGCATATTACGAGTTTCCTCTCCGCCACGGTTATCATGGCAGTGAGCCCACCATGAAAAGTGTGGCGGATAGGAAACAAAAGGGGCCCTACAGGGTCCCCTGTTGCCTCTGCACCAGGGGATGAATGTAGGGGGGCACATGGTGTGCCCCCCTGTCTGCATCTACCCCCAGTTCCTGCAGGGCATGGACTTGACAGTCCATGCCCTGCAGGAACCTGCAATGGTGTTTTCATTGCGGTGCCTGTTACGACTCTCCTATGAGCCTTTAAACAGGCACCGGCCAGCCGGCGCAGGACCGCCAGACCTGAATTCCAGTCGGAATCTGGCGGGGGGGTCTGATTATGGCTTTGGCGGTGCGGGGCGCTGCTGTGGCGGCCTACTTCCGCACCGCCAAAGCCATAATAAGGCCCAAATAAAAAGCCTGGACTGAATGATCTACTCACACATAGCCCTGGGCAATGTTAGAGCTCTTCTATAGCACTTGGGCAAAGGCTAGGAATGAAGTGTGTTTATGCAAAACAAAGGAAATGAGCTAGATTTAAAGTCAAAGTCAGTGTGAGTGATTAGCCAGGCTCTGCGAACCACAGCTCTGCCTTGAGAGTGACGTCTGAACTGAGTCTAGGAGACAGGGAACACTAAAGAAACCTGGTAAAGCTGGCAAAGCTGGGAAACACGGAATGATGTGCAGTTTGGAGGAGAGACAGAGGAAACTCAAGGAAATGTGTTTGCATATTTTACAGAATGTGTAGGAATGAGGAAATGATAGGACAAGCAGAAGTCCACCTACACGACATGATCGCTTCAAGGTTTGAAGAAGGAAAGGACTAACTGGACCAGAAGGAATCTCTATAGTAGTTATATATTTGGACTGGAGTAGTTAGTGGAACAAGGTTTGAAATGGTTTGGGGAGTTCTTTGTAGTAAACAGTGTGATGTCAGGCCACCTGAGGGCCATTAGAAGCACTGGCTGGATAACGGATAGTAGGATCCGGACCAGATCTAAGTAACCAATATGCCTTCAAACATCATAAAATTCACTCGAATTACAGGATTGGTACGGCCTATTATCGCAATCCCTTTTGCCAAGTATTACATTGCTCCCCCCTCTGCCTCCAGATATTGGTAGCCATGGAGATGTGCCAGATTTCTCTACCGGCACTGACTAGACAAAGTAGGAATTCTATTGCCAATGAAGAAAATATTAGCCTAAAATCACCACATATTCTGGTGGAGATATTTTTCTTCTTAGCTGAGAGTGTAGGATTAGCCAAGAACCCATGCTGCACATGTGCTAAGGCTCCCTGTCTCGAGAGATGATACAGTTGGTTTAGAGAAACTATTTCTGTTATATGTAGAATACTTTACCTAGTTTGCATGGTAGACTTTAGTGATTGAAAACTGCAAGTGAGAATGTCTTTGTTTGTCCCACTAAACCCATAAACATGACATCATTGGTTCTTCTAGTGCATCCCTGTGATTGCAGGTTACTGTATCATATTCCAACAATTAAATGTACGTTTATTAAACACAGTCAATCTACTAGCGGGTTTATGCCATCCATCACAGTAGAGGGACATTCAGCAGTGAAATGAGCCAATGCTTTAGGTTTCGTTTTCTGGCAAAACCTGTGTACCGTTAAATATGAGAAGTCACCGGCTGCCATCCGTTATATGGGGTTTATAGAAGCTCTTAATTCACAATAAAGACATCCCTATTTCTTGTGAACTCCTGTCAACTTTAGCTCGTCCTAACCTTCTGGTGACACTCAATGTCTTTCTGGGGTCTCCTGCCACCATTAATATTTAGCCCGTGACTATGGGTCTGATTTAGGTCTTGGGGGATGAGTTACTCCGTCCAAACGGTGACGGATATCCCGTCCTCTGAAATATAAATCCCATTATATCCTATGGATTTATATTTTGGAGGACGGGATATCCGTCACCGTTGTGACGGAGTAACCCATCCCCCAAGACCTAAATCAGACCATATGTGTTTGAGTGGGTGAGCATGTCTAGGTGGGGGTGGCGGGTGGTCGAATGTACATAGTTCCTTTTGGAATGGCACGATGGTTGAGTTGGTGCTGAGAGTGAGGATGTGTCAGATGTGGTGATGACAATTCATTTATTTTGCTCTGTCTCTGAGAAGTGCTGGATAATAATATTAAATGAATATTCTATTCTTGTCCGCACAGCCTTCGTTCCATTCGAAATGCTTTCAGGCCACATACATTGTACAACGTTCCATCAGCCCAAGGACACTTGCCACTGTGACGTTGCTGCGAACAGTGATGGCGCAGACAGTCGCGTTGGAAGGTCCCATTCCTCCTTGGACACGGGCCTCGTTCTAGCTGCTGAGGCATCCACCGCAGCAGTTTCCATGGTGACTGCAACCTCCATAGCTTGCTGCTGCCTGCAGCCACCTCTGAACTGATTCACAATGGAGTGAGCATACATGCTTCATCAATGGTGTAATATTTAAAAATGTACCAGAACCAAATCGCTCAGCAAGTCTGTGTGCTAGTGTAGCGACCGATGCCACCGCTGCTCCTAGGACAGAGAGACAATGACACGCTAAGGCTGCATGTATGCCATACAAAGTGCTGCCCTCAGCGTGCTGTGCAGGGCTGAGATGGAGAAACAGAGGGCCTGATATAGAGACGGTGGATACAGAAAGCCCTCCATTTTCTGGTGAAATATTAAGGTGAGTAACCAGCAATATTTTCCTATGGGGTTGAAAACTCCATCCGAGTATGTTATGAGGAGCCCACAGCCCAGCATTGCGCTTTTAATCTTTTATGCTGTAATCAGACTGAACTCCTCAACTGCATCATTTAACAAGCATTAGAAATGCAATAGGTCTCGCATTTGCTTAAGTTAGAGTTATTGGCGTTGTAAATGGCGTTGTAAATGTCAATGTCTTTTATCACATACAAACATTTGAAATGAAAGACCATGATGAAAAGGCTAAGCAGTTGGCTGTGTTATTCGCTGGCATGTGCCAGTCTACAAAATGACAAACGTTTTCCTTTTTGTTTACCGATCCATGTTGGAGTAACACGTGTGTGGGTGGGGGGGGATAACACAGTTGGCTGAATTACTGAGGGTGGGGAAGCAACATGAGGCGTGGGAAGCAACACAGAAAACTTATTAAAAGTTTTGTTTAAGGCTTAAAAATGATGTTGGTATTAAAGGTAAGAAATGAAATATGCACACAGAAATATAGGAAAGGCCCTAGATGAACTTGTTTAAAACGAACACTTTTGGAAGGATAAAAGGAGTCAATCAGAAACATGGTAAGTATGCACCGCTTCATGGGAGGGGGGAGGAGACTACTTGGACAGACTAAAACAAATAAAACCACTGACTAGAAAGCAACAAAAAGCAATGGGCAGAGTTGCTTTCCAGATCAGCTATCGAAATGTCCCCAATAAGTCTGTCGCAACCAGATAGCTGCGCTATAAACGAAAGAACTTGGTAAGCCAGTGAGCTTAGAGCAGTACGTTGTTCCCATTTCTTCAAGGACAGCAGCTCTACTAGATATAAGCATTGCTTAAATACTTTTTAGTCACACAGGCCTTCGAAAACTGGCCTGACCTGGGTGGCAATCAACGAGATGCCAAGATACTAGATCTCGGAGACAACTGCATAAAAAGCAAAAGTGTTCAGGTCACTTATTACTAAGTGACATAACAAATGTTCACCATCAGCACGGTATACAGTTATTCTACTCACTCACTGAAATCTGTTACGCACAGATGAAGAGCATCTGCTCTAACAGAGCAAAGGACTATCGACCATACCCAATACAGGAAAAACCTCTGTACTTCTCCAGTGACGCATAAAAGCTAAAACTTTTCAATTATCTCCCAAGATCAAACACAATTTACCTTCATACTAATCTACACAATCACTTTTAAACAGATAGATTGAACATACTCTCTACTATTCCCACACAAACATAAGCTACATACAACTGAGTGTTGTTTTATTCAGTTCCCCAACAACAGGACTCCAATACCACGGAAATTGTATTAGCGCTACACACAGGAAAACATAACAAATTGGTGGAAAAAAGTAAATATTTCAATGGAATGTGGTAAAGCAAAAAAAAAAACACTAAGCAAAAATTACTATAGATGTTTACAAAGGATGCAAACAAAATAAACTTTGCACACCATTAGTTTATACTTTTCGTTCATCATTATCTAGTTGGCCTTTCTCTTGCCTTTTGCTCCCGGGCTCAATCCCCTCCATTCCAGGGTTCCGCCACTTCATTCGCACCCACACCGTTACCCTTTTCGAACATTGCCCATCTGCTCCCTCTACTTAATTCCACGAATGGGTGTAACACTAACTGTCCCAAAACAAGCATTTCTAGGTGTCATGTACAGATTTGCTACATAAAGCGTGAATTTCACCAACTGGCTAACGGAATACTTTGCCCTCTCAGCCTCCCTTTCCTCTTCTTACAACTGTCTACACACTCTATGGCCCTTCGATTAGTGATCTTGTACGTAGCCACTGTCGTACGTGTTACTCACCAGGGACCTGCACATAGAGCGACCCGAAAGCACACAGGTAGATTCCGGCTAATGCGGCTAAAAACATTCGCCGGGGAAGCCGGGTATCAGCCATGGTAGGGGGGTAGGAGCAGAGGCTCAGAAACTTGAGCTCTTCGTCCACAGGACAGCCAACACGCCACGCTGGGAGTTGGCAGCAGGGCACTGGGCAGACGTGGTGGGTGGGTTACAGCAGTCTATGGAACGCGCGCACGCCTTAGGAGGCGTGGCCATCGCCCCAGAGCAGAGAGAAGGAGGACTCAAGCAAAAACACAGTGGAACGGAACTCCTTCTGTAATAAATGTTGCCAGTTAGAATGTGGGACCAGCAATGCATTATTCAATGTGGCGTTTAAGTTGAAAACGTCATGTTCCGTCCCCACTGACTGCATGGGTCCTTAGCCACTCGCCAGGCTGTGGCTGGCCAGTCATCACCATATGTAATGAAGAAATGCTGGAAACACTCGACGGAGAATATATCGGCATGCCTCGTGTAAAACACCTCACGAACGGCGCATGGAGTGCGCTGAGATCGGTTCTATTGGCGCGTGTTCAGACCTCGTCTCGCGCTGCACTGAAAAAAAAAACACCTCACGAACGGCACATGGAGTGCGCTGAGATCGGTTCTATCGGCGCGTGTTGAGACCTCGTCTCGCGCTGCACTGAAAAAAATATAGTGTGTCTTGACTAATGAAGGAGACTGTGTCACGCCGCACGTAAAAGATCCAGTCCGGGTGGGTGGGGCCAAAAGTGGACAGGGCGGTAACAAGGAGGGACTAAAAAGCCTCCTTTACAATAGAAAGCCTGCGTTTAGCCTGAACTATGACGCAAGCCAATGGGAAGAAGGGGCGTGGCTTCAAGTCCCCTTCTCAAACTGTATCAATAACAATAAGCCTCGCAGAGCGAGGAGCGCATGCGCGCTCCAGCGCTAGGTCTGCGAGACCTAAAAAGGATGTTAAAGTGGTACTGACGAACACATTTCTGCACTAGAGTTCACGAACTCGACTCTCCTGAGCCTAATTGGGCTCAGTGCCTACACCCATGTAAATGACTTGCCTATTATGTTCTTGTCTATCGAATTGCGGCCTGGACCTTGCAGTGGTCTCTTCCCTCAACTTGGAGCCACCACATCCTGTACTGTTCTCGATTAAGTTGTTGTTTGTTTTACCGGTTTCTTCCTTCTTGACCATATGCACAGCGCTCTGATACCCTCAAGGGTCATGTTTGCGCTATATAAAACTTTATAAATTAATAAATAAATGCCACAGCAAAACCGCCACGCCCATTGACCTTAACTCTCTTCTCAACCAGCACTCATCCCCTTCTGAATGCTGCCTCTCGACAGCTAAGTACTGTTACTTTACTAAGTCAGGAGAGAGCCCTGTGATGAATGTTGGCTGAGAAGATGTTAAGGTGAGTGGGGAAAGACATGGGTTTAACCGGAGTGTTTCAATGTTGAGAGACTTTAAGGTTGTGCATGATTCAGCATTTAGAAGGAAAATACATAGGGATGGAGTTTGTAATTCCTGGAGAATGTGCTGGGAGATAGGAGTGGATTAAGAAAACAATTCATAGTTTTAGCAAAACATCGAGTGACTGCAAAGTTCAGAGGACAGATGCACGGTTTTTAAGCTGTCTTGATTGATTGATGCGCTGCCGCTAGACATCGCACAAGCACCCACCGGTAAACTCACTTATCTGTGCGTTTTTATCGGTGCCCGTGGGATCAGGATCTCTTGTGTTTTCAGAGGAAAATGGTTCAGATCAAATTAGAGAGCGCGAGGTGACACAGATAGCAACATCGAGACTCGTGTCTCTGACAGGATGGGAAGGCCACTGTGCACTGGTATTCGATCCGAGGAGGCCATTGAGGAGATGGAAGGAAATCTGCACTGGCGCATCGAGCCGTCAAAACCTGCGAGTCAGAGACTTTTTTAGAATGAATGCCACTTAAGAAAGATGGAGTTTTTAAGGGAAAAAGAAAATGGGTTTAAGAGCCATTCAAAAGAAATTGTGACTTCTACAAGCAAGAGAAGAATTTTGTGAAAGCCTAAACTAGGAGTTGAGTGGTTTACAATTTGAGGAAGAAACAGAAAAATGGCCCAACCAGAAGGCACAAACAGTATTTCGAGTGAGAGAGTGCAGGGATACATTCTTAAGGAGTTGATACAAAAAAGATGATATCAAAGAAGCAGTGAAGGCCTCTTTGGGGGAAAGAAGAGAGTTTATGCCTCCGAGGAAGAACGCAGAACACTTTCCTAAGGCGAAGAGTGGAGATAGAGATCCTACTTGACCTCTCGGCCGCCTTCGACACCGTTTCCCACCTCACCCTAATCACCAGACTCCACAATGCCGACACCCGCGGCAGGGTTCTGGACTGGATCCACTCCTTCCTCACCGGATGGACCCAGTGAGTCAGACTACCACCGCTCCTCTCAGAACCCACGGAGATCAGCTGTGGAGTCCTCCAGGGCTCCTCCCTGAGCCCTACCCTTTCCAACGTCTACATGGCCCCCCTCGCATTTATCGTCAGAGGCCACGGACTCAACATCGTCTCCTACGCCGACGACACCCAGATGATCCTCTCCCTCACCAATAAACCCTCAACCACCAGAAACAGCTTCCACAGCTGAATGAAGGCAGTCACGACATGGATAAAGAACAGCTGACTCAAGCTGAACTCGCACAAGACAGAAGTCCTCATTCTGGCACCCACCGCGTCAGCCTGGGACAACTCCTGTTGGCCAGCTGCTCCCCCCACCCCGACGGACCACGCATGCAACCTTGGCATCATATTGGACTCTTCGCTCACGATGAACCGCCAAATCAATGAGGTTTCCTCAGCCTGCTTCCACACGCTCCACCAGCTCCGAAAGACTTTCAGATGGATCCCCACGGAGTCCAGAAGGACGGTCACCCATGCACTCATCACCAGCAGACTCGACTATTGCAACACACTCTACGCCAGCGCCACCCAGAAACAGCTCAATAAACTACAGTACGTTCAAAACACTGCCGCCAGACTGGTCCTCAACATTCCCATGCGCAGCCACATCACACAACACCTCTGACAACTCCACTAGCTTCCAGTCCACAAAAGAGTCACTTTCAAGCTCCTCACTCACACCTACAAAGCCCTACACAACGAAGAACCAGCATACCTGAACCACCGCCTGACATTCACGTACCCACCAGACAACTCCGACCCTCCCAACTCGCCCTCGCCTCCATCCCCAGGATCCACAAGACCAGAACCGGAGATCATTCTCCTACCTCGCCTCCAAGACCTGGAACACCCTGCACTCAGCGTCGCTGACCCAATTCAGGAAGGACCTCAAGACCTGGCTCTTCGAATGATCCACCACCCAGTCCGACCAGAAGCCCCTCCCTCCCACCCCCAGCACCTTGAGACCCTCACGGGTGAGTAACGGCGCTTCACAAGACTCTGACTGATTGATTGATTGAGATGGAAGGAAGAATAGAAATCAGGCAAACACAATAAGAAGAGCAAAAAACTGACAAAGAACAGGAAGGACAAAACATGTTATTACCTTGTAGAGGAATCAGATTTCACTGAAGAGCAGATAAACTGGTGGATCAGGATATGGGAGAGATGTGGGGGAAACTATGGAACTATTGAGGTTCTGGAGGAAGAAAAGGTGTATGTGAGTGCAATAGTTTTAGTAGAGAAGAAAGACAAAAGGTGGAGACCAGTGACAAATTTAAGAGAGCTAAATGAGCTTGTAGTTTGCAGGCACTTCGAGATGGAGGGTATCCAGTGCTTAATTTAAGCTGGTGGTTTCCAGTGCTCAGCACCGGCACTTAATTGTCAACACCGGCGCTCATGACAGTATGTCACATGGTGGCGCTGTCTGTCTAATTTACAGATGAGCACAACAACAGTTATTAATGTAGCATACATGAAAAATGGCTAATACCTGCCACCCAAGCCATTCTTATATCTTTGGGGGCCTGGAATAGTCTGAATTGTCACACTTGTAGAAGTGTGATGCTTAGTAGTTTGTTGGTACTGTCACTGGCAGCTCTGGCAGGGGCAATGGATAGTGCAAGTTGCAGAGGGCTCCTGACGAGGGCCCTGGCACTTATGTTTTTGACAAATTAAGCACTGCCTGTGTATCTATCTGTTGCAGGATATTCTACAGGATGGAGATGAAGGCTGCACATTTTACAGTATTGATTGCGGAAGAGAATCAAGGCTAGCTCCAGTCTAGGTGAGATGAACATCTTTACCCATTTCTGAGCATGCTATTCGGATAATCATCGCCACCTTCATGTTACAGAAAGGTTCTGTGCCCTGTTCATGGCCTATTGAAGAGAGAGAGGTGTAAGGTCGATAATGTATGCGGACAATCTTATAATGTCACAGGAGGATCGCAACGAGTCAGAGGAGCAGTTGAAAGTAGTAAAGGGTCTTTTAGAAGAGTTAGGGTCTTTTGTGAACTTGGAGAAGTAATTTATGACTCCCAAGGTAGGCACGGTCCTGGGGTGGTGAGGTGACCAATCAAGATGGTGTCAATGATCAAGTAAGGGATCTGGAGTTTGATGAACAGACATCAATTCAAATGGCAAGCACTGGTTCGAGTAATAGGTCTTCTTTCATTTTCATTTCAGGGTGCTTTTCCAGAGCCACTTCTTGACAGGGTTCTACACGAATGAAAGTGAAAGGGCTTAGCAGAGGTGCTGTCTCCATTAGGGCTCTTGGGCTGCGCCCCTCTGAAAAATTCCTACACATTTACCTAAAAAAATATTAATAGAATTATTTATTTAGAGATACGATTGCATCTCTAAACAAATCGATGTATTTAAGTTTGGGCTGTCTGTCCCTCTGAAGCAGGAGAAGGATGCCAGGCAGTAATTCAACTTTCTGCAACAGGACGCACGACGCAGGGCTTACCTTTCTAAAACCCTTCATTGCCATTGTAGTCTATGGTGGTATCCCCATAGGCCAGTGACGCTGTCAGCATCACAGTTTCGGGCATCGGAGTCTGCATCCCTGCGTGGTCGCAACTGTCCGTCATTCACAGGCATAGATCCCACCCTTTCCCATTCGTCTCACGGTAGGAGTGGATGCAAGCACATGTGATGTGGCGCCTTGTCCGAGGGTAATGCTAAGTGTTATAATGCTAATCTTCTGTTATGTATATTGTGCTGAGACCCCTTGCCACGCTAACCTCCCCCACTGTGACACCCCAGGCCTTGGTTGCACGCCCCTGGCCCCTCTAGAAGTGGAGCTGCTGTATTTGTTTCCCACTGAAATTTGATCCAAAAAACGAGAAGGGGTTTTGTTTCCTTGTGAAGTTGATCCAAATATCCAGGTCAAGCACAATGACAGAAATATGTTTTTATAGTAAAGATAGTTACATGCTGTATGGCGATAACACTGGCCCTATCTTCGTGCCCTTAACATTAATGCAAAAAACATGGATTGATCTACGAACAATGAATGTTAAAAACGTTAAGGTAATGCCTATCAGCAATTTAGTTCCTCTTTAATTTCAAATTTGTTACTTTATCGTGCTTTCTCCAAGAGTGTTAGCTATTTCGTCATATTTTGTATCTGTGTTTATTTCGGGCATCTTATTACTCTTGCATAGTGAGTACTTTGCGTCGTGCTGGGTGTTTCTGAGGGGCTTTGATTGAGAGCTCTGGACCTGAGGCTGATGGCAAACCAAAGTGCCTGTCCGTAGAGCACACAGAGCAGTAGTTCTGTGTGAATGTGTGTGAAGGGGTCCTCAGACGTCAAAATACTGACAAGGCAAAAGTAAAAGTAGATATAGTGCTTAAATGTGAGTGAGTGCAGTGTATGTTTGGGGGCGTGTAGTGAGGGAGATGAGAGGGAGTGCATTCGGGGGAGAGTGAAGAGAGGGCGATGAAGAGGAAAGAGATGAAGCTGAAGATGTGCAGATGGACGGGCTGAGCAGAAAAAAGGTGCATACATTTCTAACACCAGGCACACATAGGTGAAGGCCAATGCTCCTTCCTCAGGCCTCAATAATATTTAATTCACAGACTCACAATTTCAAAATTGAAATATTTCCAATGTTATTTATTCATAGAAAAGCAATGCTGCTACTCATTTATCTTAAACAGCTGACAACCAATGACAAAGCCAATAGTACTGGCAGGTGTTAGGTGTATGTCAGTTGTTGTGTTATGTATCTGGTTGCGATGACATAAATACACATCGGGAGCCACACTATGGGAATCACAGACATTTATTTTACATGTTCCCTTTTAGAGACCCCCCACTTTTTTCATCCCATTTGAAGACATGTCTGCACATATTTCTATATGACTGATTGCAGCCAGCAGATGTGGGTGCTTCTTGAAGTCTGGTTAGAGCATTTTCTTCCAAAGTTGATGCCGCATGCAGTGCAAGACACTGGGCAAGCATACATTTTAAAGGGCTAAAGTTGTCATGATGTACAATTTACACATTACAGTAACTGTTGAACATATTAATGCAGTAAGATATGGGGCAGTTTTTAATGTGTTTAATAGTTCAACACTGTCTGTTCCTACTGCTTTATCAAGTTTGCTTTCTCACTAAATTCATATTTCTTTTCAATTTGTTCTCGGGAGGAGGACCCAACCTCCAGGACCCCACATTTGTCCAGTAAGCTTGCTCGCTTCGCCCGCTACATAAAACTCATCCTTAACTTTTACGCCTCACCACTCTCAAATGTCTCCAGCCGCCACTGGGGCTTAGCAAGGAGCTATGGTACGGAGACATGGTGAGTCATACACACCATGCTAATCTGGTGGTTGGAGGGTTAAGAGGCATGGACTGGGTGTGCGATTTTTGTAAGGAACCTAGCTTATATTGTAGGTAATTAGATGCAAGTTACTGTGGTTAGGGGCCCTTTTGGGTCAACAGGAGACAGGTGGCAAATGGTCTCTTGGAGGAGACATGTATAAAAATAGTTTGGAGAGGAGGGCGGGGATATTTGCTTTGAAGACTTTTTGAAGCCAGGTTGAGAGATGGAAAGTTATTTTGAGGCTAGACAATTGTTCAGCGGTGCAGTGCATAAACCATAGTTAGGATGGCAACATCAAGGTAGTTATGAGCACTGGCAAAATAAATAGGACATTTTTATCTAGAGCATAATATTGTTCTCAGAGCATTTACCTGGCAGGGAAAACCGGGTGGAAGAGAGGAAATCAAGGTATCTGAGAGAATACAGTGATTGGATGTTAAATCACAAATGGTTTGAGGAAAGAGAGCAGAGTGGGTCCCCCTGAGGTGGATAACTTTGTGTGAAGGTTGAAGGTGCAACTTCAGAAGTATCACAGCTATCGGCCATATCCAGACGCGTTGGTGGTGGATACATTTTAGCGGGGCAGTTTCTCCATTAGGGCTGTGGGGCTGCGCCCTTCTAAAAATTCCTACACATTTACATAACAAAATATTAAATAGATCGATTTATTTAGAGATACGATCGTATCTCTAAATAAATTGATGTATTTAGGTCTGGCCTGTCTGTTTCAGGCTGCCTGCCCCGCCTTGCTCTGAAGCAAGAGACGGAAGTTTTTTAGTAAATCAACTTTCTTAATGTGAAGCACGACTCAGGGCTTTCTGTTTTAAAGCCCTTCATTGCCATTGTGGTCTAGGGTTGTATGCACTCTGTAGGCCAGTGACGCAATAAGCGTCATGGTTTTGGGCATCGGAGACTTCGTCCCTGCGTTATTTCAGACGTCCGTCATTCAAAGGCGTAGATCCCACCCTTTCGTCATACGTGAGAGCGGATGCAAGCACGTCTGATCCCGTGCCTTGTTCTCTGTAATGATAAGTGATTGCAAGCTAATGCTGTGTTCTGTATATTGTGCCGAGACCCCTCATCACTCTAACCTCCCCCACTGTGACATTGCTCGCTCCTTTACAAGTGGAGCTGCGGCATTTGCTTCCTTGTGAAATGGATCCAAATAGGAGCAGGGTTTGCTCTTGTTCCCTTGTGAAATGGATCCAAATATCTGAGTCAGGCCCAAAGCGAGAGAGATGTGCTTACTGTGGGACATGTGCGTACAGTGGCCAGTCCTCTGATGTATGGCATTAAAACTGGCTGTGTCTTCATGCCCCTAAGTTAACACTGATGTCAAAAACATGGATTGACTTGCAAACAATGAATGTTAAAAACGTCGAGGGAATGCATTTCAGCGATTTAGTTCCTCTCTTATTTCACATGCTTTACTTGATCTTGCATTCCCCAAGCGTTAGCTAGTTTATAATATTGTTGTTTATCTGTATTTTTTTCTGTGCATACTTTGAGGCTTGAGCCAGGCCAGGTGTTTATGAGGGGCTTTGATTGAGCGCGCAGGCGCTAAGGCTGAAGCCAAACAAAGTGCCTGTCAGTGGGTTGGCCTCTCTACAGAGCACACAGAACAATGTTTATGCATTCCATTTGCAACTGAAATTCTGTGGATATGTGTGTGAAGGGGGTACACTGATATCAAAATATTTGCAAGGCAAAAGTAAGAGAAATTAAAGTGCTTATATTTGAGGGAGTGCAGTGCATGTTGGGGGCAGTGAAGTGACAGAAATACAAAGAAGTGCATTCTGAGAAGAGTGAAAAGATGATGCTGAAGAGGAAAGAGAGGGGGTTGAAGATGTGCAGTTGGACAAGATATGCAGAGAAAAAGAGGACACATATCTAACATAAAGCACACATAATTGAAAGCCAAACTCCTTCCACAGGCCTCAGTGCTATTTAATTCACACTCACTATTTCAGAATTTCAACATTTTCAATGTTAATTATTTATAAGAAATCATTGTTGTTACTCATTTGTCTTAAAGCTAACACCCAGTGACAAAGCCAATCATACTGACAGACGTTAGGTGTATGTCAGTTGTTGTGTCATTTATCTGGATACAATTACATCTCAGAGAGAAACCAAAATACCGGTCAGGTGGCTCACTATGGGAATCACAGACATTTATTTGACATGTTTCTTTATAGAGAGCACCCACTTTTTCATCCCACTTAAATACCTGTCTGCACATATTTCTATATGATTGGTTGCAGCCAGCAGCTGTGGGTGCTTCTCAAAGTCTGGTTAGAACATATTTTTCCAAAGTTAATACTGCCTGCAGTGTAAGACACTGGGCAAGCATACATTTTAAAGGGCTAAAGTTGTCATGCTGTACAATTTGCACATAACAGTAACTGTTGAACAAATTAATGCAAGAAGATATGGGGCAGTTTTTTATGTGTTTCATATTTCAAGACTATATGTTCCCACTGCTTAATAAGCCTTGCTTTATCGCTGCATTCATTTGCTTTAAAATGCACCATTTGCCGCTCTTTTTTTCATTTCTTTCTCAGGAGAGGGACTCCCCCTGGACCCCAGGTTTGTCCATTGAACTGCTATATAAAAATCATGCCCAACGTTTACGCCTCACCACTTTCAAATGTCACCAGCCACCACTGACTGGGGGGGATTTGCCTGTTCACCGTTTATGATAAGTTTTGCTTTTCATTCGTAGGCAGAGATGTCAGATGGTTCTGGTAACTCTATTTTGGCTGTCCCAGCCTTGGTTTTCGAGAGTACTAGAGCTAGTGACAGAGGAACATTTAATGATCCCAGCAACTCGAGGTCTTTTGATCTGAGTTAGAAGGAGAAGCATATCCCTTGTAGAGCGCATTGTCCTGCACCTTCTTCTTAGCAGGATACCAGGAGGTCCAGAGAGTACGGAGAAGAATCCCAGTAGTGTTGGCAATTATTTAAGCAGAGTTGTTTTTGAGAGGTTTTAGTTTAGTTACAGAACAATCCTTACTTATAGGCCGCCTTTTTCAGTAGGATATTGAATGCGTAAGGGAAGACCCAGTGACAGAGAGGCATTATTGCACAGACTCATGAAAGGAATTAGGATTTGGAGATGTACAAGAGAAAGGCATGTTGGACATGGACAAGACTTATAGGTAATTGGAGGTTTGACCGGTTAATAAATATGTATCTATAAAACAAATATGTGAGAAAATGGCAGCTCTGTTGTATTTAATGTTTCAGGAGGAAATCAGGTGCTTGCTCCTTGGGTAAGTAATAGGTTTTATCATCTAAAAGGAGGGTTCTTTGAGGTGACATTGAGAACAAGACTATGAGTAACACCATTTACAATCCACATGTTGAGGAATATTCTGAATGGTGCATTGCATGGTGAATGTATGGACATGAGAGAAGAATTCAGGATGTCAGACCAGCAGGAAAGAATCAGTGAGTGACTTCTTGGTTAAGGCCCTTTACGGTGGTTTCACCCACAACAATATTAAGACAGGTGAGTCTGGTGATGGAAGAATTGGGAGTGTAAGGGAGTTTTAAAAACAAAAGAAAATTTAGGATGGATGTCAAGGTTCAGGTACTTCTTTGAGTTGAAAATTACAGTTTTTTGTTTACCTTTTGGCAGATGAGCATTAAAGAATGTAAAGAATCCGAGGAGATGAAGCGTAGAGGAGCGTCTGGTAACAAAGGAGGGCGGCAGAATGGTGGTGGTGGGAGCGTTCAAAGAGGTTGCATGTTGGAGGGGAAGGGAGAACGACAATGGGCATTACAATTCTCGAGTTGTTGGTTTAATGTTACTGTTCTTTAAGGCTGCTTTGAGGCGTGGCTATAAAAGTTACATGCATAATGCTAATCTTCGTGTCTTTAATAAAATCTAGATCATGGATCGCCAGCCTTTTATACAATAAGAACTACTTATGCTCAATGAAAATCACTCCGTTCTACTAACACAAACTATCAGTGATGCAGTCGTAACCATTGCAGATAAGATTCTATCAGTGGCAACTGCATCCTGGATTACCAGGCCTGCCAAGTACCACACATCCGGTGTTAGTCTAACACATTTTAATGTGATGGTCCGCATCACTGCATTAAAATGCATTATCACGCATTTTTAGCGCCTTGACCACCGGCACGCGCTGAGCCAGGGTAAACTTAACAAGAACATAGGGGCCGATTCACAGAACTAATCTGAGATAAAATCCTAGACTTACTACTTTTGGTATTCACAGAAGGCATTTAGTAGTAGTAAAGTTAGGACTCCTAACTTTACTACTACTAAACTGAGATAAAATCCTAAACTTACTACTTTTGGTATTCACAGAAGGCATTTAGTAGTAGTAAAGTTAGGACTCCTAACTTTACTACTACTAAACTGAGATAAAATCCTAAACTTACTACTTTTGGTATTCACAGAAGGCATTTAGTAGTAGTAAAGTTAGGACTCCTAACTTTACTACTACTAAACTGAGATAAAATCCTAGACTTACTACTTTTGGTATTCACAGAAGGCATTTAGTAGTAGTAAAGTTAGGACTCCTAACTTTACTACTACTAAACTGAGATAAAATCCTAAACTTACTACTTTTGGTATTCACAGAAGGCATTTAGTAGTAGTAAAGTTAGGACTCCTAACTTTACTACTACTAAACTGAGACAAAATCCTAAACTTACTACTTTTGGTATTCACAGAAGGCATTTAGTAGTAGTAAAGTTAGGACTCCTAACTTTACTACTACTAAACTGAGACAAAATCCTAACTTTACGACTTTCGGTATTCACAGAAGGCATTTAGTAGTAGTAAAGTGCGGAGTCCTAACTTTACTACTACTAAACTGAGACAAAATCCTAAACTTACTACTTTTGGTATTCACAGAAGGCATTTAGTAGTAGTAAAGTGCGGAGTCCTAACTTTACTACTACTAAACTGAGATAAAATCCTAGACTTACTACTTTTGGTATTCACAGAAGGCATTTAGTAGTAGTAAAGTTAGGACTCCTAACTTTACTACTACTAAACTGAGATAAAATCCTAGACTTACTACTTTTGGTATTCACAGAAGGCATTTAGTAGTAGTAAAGTGCGGAGTCCTAACTTTACTACTACTAAACTGAGACAAAATCCTAAACTTACTACTTTTGGTATTCACAGAAGGCATTTAGTAGTAGTAAAGTTAGGACTCCTAACTTTACTACTACTAAACTGAGACAAAATCCTAGACTTACTACTTTTGGTATTCACAGAAGGCATTTAGTAGTAGTAAAGTTAGGACTCCTAACTTTACTACTACTAAACTGAGATAAAATCCTAAACTTACTACTTTTGGTATTCACAGAAGGCATTTAGTAGTAGTAAAGTTAGGACTCCTAACTTTACTACTACTAAACTGAGATAAAATCCTAAACTTACTACTTTTGGTATTCACAGAAGGCATTTAGTAGTAGTAAAGTTAGGACTCCTAACTTTACTACTACTAAACTGAGATAAAATCCTAAACTTACTACTTTTGGTATTCACAGAAGGCATTTAGTAGTAGTAAAGTTAGGACTCCTAACTTTACTACTACTAAACTGAGATAAAATCCTAGACTTACTACTTTTGGTATTCACAGAAGGCATTTAGTAGTAGTAAAGTTAGGACTCCTAACTTTACTACTACTAAACTGAGATAAAATCCTAAACTTACTACTTTTGGTATTCACAGAAGGCATTTAGTAGTAGTAAAGTTAGGACTCCTAACTTTACTACTACTAAACTGAGACAAAATCCTAAACTTACTACTTTTGGTATTCACAGAAGGCATTTAGTAGTAGTAAAGTTAGGACTCCTAACTTTACTACTACTAAACTGAGACAAAATCCTAACTTTACGACTTTCGGTATTCACAGAAGGCATTTAGTAGTAGTAAAGTGCGGAGTCCTAACTTTACTACTACTAAACTGAGACAAAATCCTAAACTTACTACTTTTGGTATTCACAGAAGGCATTTAGTAGTAGTAAAGTGCGGAGTCCTAACTTTACTACTACTAAACTGAGATAAAATCCTAGACTTACTACTTTTGGTATTCACAGAAGGCATTTAGTAGTAGTAAAGTTAGGACTCCTAACTTTACTACTACTAAACTGAGATAAAATCCTAGACTTACTACTTTTGGTATTCACAGAAGGCATTTAGTAGTAGTAAAGTGCGGAGTCCTAACTTTACTACTACTAAACTGAGACAAAATCCTAAACTTACTACTTTTGGTATTCACAGAAGGCATTTAGTAGTAGTAAAGTTAGGACTCCTAACTTTACTACTACTAAACTGAGACAAAATCCTAGACTTACTACTTTTGGTATTCACAGAAGGCATTTAGTAGTAGTAAAGTTAGGACTCCTAACTTTACTACTACTAAACTGAGACAAAATCCTAGACTTACTACTTTTGGTATTCACAGAAGGCATTTAGTAGTAGTAAAGTTAGGACTCCTAACTTTACTACTACTAAACTGAGACAAAATCCTAGACTTACTACTTTTGGTATTCACAGAAGGCATTTAGTAGTAGTAAAGTTAGGACTCCTAACTTTACTACTACTAAACTGAGACAAAATCCTAGACTTACTACTTTTGGTATTCACAGAAGGCATTTAGTAGTAGTAAAGTTAGGACTCCTAACTTTACTACTACTAAACTGAGACAAAATCCTAGACTTACTACTTTTGGTATTCACAGAAGGCATTTAGTAGTAGTAAAGTTAGGACTCCTAACTTTACTACTACTAAACTGAGACAAAATCCTAACTTTACGACTTTCGGTATTCACAGAAGGCATTTAGTAGTAGTAAAGTGCGGAGTCCTAACTTTACTACTACTAAACTGAGACAAAATCCTAAACTTACTACTTTTGGTATTCACAGAAGGCATTTAGTAGTAGTAAGTTAGGACTCCGCACTTTACTACTACTAAATGCCTTTTGTGAATACCGAAAGTCGAAAGTTAGGATTTTGTCTCAGTTTAGTAGTAGTAAAGTTAGGAGTCCTAACTTTACTACTACTAAATGCCTTCTGTGAATACCAAAAGTAGTAAGTTTAGGATTTTATCTCAGTTTAGTAGTAGTAAAGTTAGGACTCCGCACTTTACTACTACTAAATGCCTTTTGTGAATACCGAAAGTCGTAAAGTTAGGATTTTGTCTCAGTTTAATCGTAGTAAAGTTAGGAGTCCTAACTTTACTACTACTAAATGCCTTCTGTGAATACCAAAAGTAGTAAGTCTAGGATTTTGTCTCAGTTTAGTAGTAGTAAAGTTAGGAGTCCTAACTTTACTACTACTAAATGTCTTCTGTGAATACCGAAAGTCGTAAAGTTAGGATTTTGTCTCAGTTTAGTAGTAGTAAAGTTAGGAGTCCTAACTTTACTACTACTAAATGCCTTCTGTGAATACCAAAAGTAGTAAGTTAGGATTTTATCTCAGTTTAGTAGTAGTAAAGTTAGGAGTCCTAACTTTACTACTACTAAATGCCTTCTGTGAATACCAAAAGTAGTAAGTCTAGGATTTTGTCTCAGTTTAGTAGTAGTAAAGTTAGGAGTCCTAACTTTACTACTACTAAATGTCTTCTGTGAATACCAAAAGTAGTAAGTTTAGGATTTTGTCTCAGTTTAGTAGTAGTAAAGTTAGGAGTCCTAACTTTACTACTACTAAATGCCTTCTGTGAATACCAAAAGTAGTAAGTCTAGGATTTTATCTCAGTTTAGTAGTAGTAAAGTTAGGAGTCCTAACTTTACTACTACTAAATGCCTTCTGTGAATACCAAAAGTAGTAAGTCTAGGATTTTATCTCAGATTAGTTCTGTGAATCGACCCCATTGTGTTTTCATCTCGATACGTTGCTGCTACCTGCTGGATGTGTGGAGTAGCACATAGGCTAAGGCTCTGTGATATTCTTGAACCCTCATCTTGTATCTGTCATTTCCAATTATATTCCGTTTACTGTTGTAAATTCTGTACGTTGAATTTTATGTCTGGAAAAGAACCCAGAGTTTTCGGTAGTATACATTGAAAGTCTGTGTCATTTTAAATTGCTTTTCAGGCCCTGCTTCACTGTGCTTCCTCCAAAATTGGCAAAGCCTTAAACTGTGTCTCTTGAACGAAACATAAGTCTGTCTTAGTTTTGCTCTTTCTTCCTACATTGACTGGAACAGGGCTCTTCTGCTTTAACATACAACTTCCTTGTTTTGTAATTATCTCTCTATTTTTAATTTATTTACCTAAATCACCAATCTACCCTAAAAGATTGTGTTTTTACGTCTAATTGGCTGTCAAGATTTTTTTTTGTTAGTAACTTAGTTCTGACTCGCCTTCTTTAAATTAGTTATTGAACCTCGATGGGAATATACTGTTTTCCCTTGAACGAGTCGATATTCACTTTTGTTTATGGTTGGTCCTTTACTAGCATGATACTTCCTTTGCACTTCTTTTATTGTATAATTCCAACAGGTTAATCATCCCCGGTATCTCGATGGAAGAAACATTTCATCACTTACTCCCTCCTTATGTTCGAGTCATAAATAAATAGCATTACGTAACTGAGGAAGTCCCTACCGGAGGATTCTCCCTCCCCCTACGCTGAGCGATCCCTTTTGAGACCCCTTCGGTCCAACGTATCACATCTCTGTCCATAGGTCTAACACAACGAACGTACGAGAGCCTTAATAGTTGGCTTATGAGGTGTGTCCTTTGTAGTTTGCCGCATCCACCCGCCATGCTGTTAGGCTGTTGCTCGTCTAAGTCTCCGTCAGACAGCTAGGTTATGCTATGTTGCTTGTTTAAACACGGCAGGATTTTTTTGAGCATTAAGTCATTCTTTGCTGGACCTACACCCTACACGTTATTGCTCACAGCGTTTATTTATAAGCACAGTAGGCTTCGCTCAACAGAAAACACCCCCTTACACAAGTCTCAAAATAAAATGCATGCTTCAGTTATTCTACGCTTCCAGTTGTGTTCTAACACTTATTTAAAATGTCAGGCTTACATCCGACCAATAAAAACAGCCCCCAGAACAGTATAATAGATTCATATTTATTGTGTGTGTTTCAATAGGGAAATGCCTGCAATCCTGTGCATGGTCCTGTGCTGAGTCAGCTGTGCCAAGTGCCACACATCAGGCGTTAGACTATGGCATTTTAATGTGGTGGTCCGCATCGCTGCATTAAAATGCATTATCATGCATTTTTAGCACCTTGAACACCTGCAAACGCTGAGACTGGGTGAACTAAAGCAGGTAGTTACCGTGGCACCGCACTCCTATTGCAGCAGTGCATGTGGGAGTCAATGTCGGGGCAGGCAGGGCTGGGGCAGAGCCGTGGCAGGGCTGCACAGACCGCCGACTCTGAGTCCTGTGCATCTGCGAACCGCTGGCAGGGCGGCTCTGATAGGACTGAGGAGCACTCCATGAGAGAGTGCCTGCACACTGCAGTGACTTGAGCAGAGGCCTGTAAGTCCACCCCGAGAGCCGCGGCCTTTACATTTATTGCTGCTCCAGTCTCTCACCGGCAGTCCGGTCATGATCATCTCGCTGCACAGGAGGGCGCTTAAAGCCTTAGTAGTTCTCTCCATCCACCCGAGCCCCGCCGCCGCACTGACAGACTTGAATGTACCGCCACCCCTAGTGTGTACAGTACTGTCACAGACACTGTCACTGTGCGGCTCGGCTGTCCTCAGCTCGGTGTGCCTGCTGTTGTGGGAGAAGACGTCCGTTATAAAGTTCATTCATTTTAGCAGCTGCTGCAGTGCTTGATTACCCCTTTTAACATTGGGAGAATGGAAGTGGACCTTTGAGATGGTGCAAAAGTGTCCATGAGGAAATCTTCTTCTATAGGGTCTGTGTGCAAATTCACACTGTGGTATTCTGCAGCTCTGTGTATGAGCTGAGTGAATCCTATAGTGTCCTCTGGAGGGGATGGTCTAGATGGGTAGATATCATCTTGTGGTGTATCAGTAACATCTGGTGTGCCATAATTGTCCCATGGGTCATTTGGATATTAGGATGACTAGGTTCTCCTAAAGGTTCATCATCCCCTTCGTCCCCAAAGGGGTCCTCATCATCCTGAGGTGGAGGAGATTGTGAGGGTACTGGAGATGGAATAGGAGAGATGTGGTGTGGAGGAGGAGGTGGAGAAGGAATTCTTAAAGGAGAAGTGGCAATGTCTCTCTTCTTTAAAGGGAGTGGAGCTGGTGCAGGTTTGTCCATTTTCCTTTTCCTGGAAGGACTAAGTATAAGTTGACCTGTCTTTGTGTCAATTTCGAGAGTTTTTTGGGTTGGATCAAGTCAAAAGAATTCCTCCTCTGGAGTGTGTTGTTTCGGTGCCGATTTTTTCGGGTCCCACTGTTTGTGTGGCACAAGTTTTGGAGTTGTTTTATGCTCCTTAGGTTTTGAATCAGGAGTTTTCCTGGGTTCCATTGGGGTCTTCGGAACCGGTTGTTTGTTTGGTTCCGATGATTTTTTCGGATCCGAAGGTTTAGTGCCAGTGGTCTTTGGAACCGGTTGTTTGTTTGGTTCCGATGATTTTTTCGGATCCGAAGGTTCAGTGCCATTGAATTTCGGTGCCGAATGCGCCAATGTGGAACCAGGCTTCGGTGCGGGCGAAGACAGTGGTTTCTCTTTGGGTTTGTCTTTTGTTTTTGGTGCCGGGGATGGGGTTTCGGTACCGACGGTAGGCTGGCTCGATCCCGAGTGGCCTGAAGGCTTATGTGTTGACTTCTTTGCCGAGCCCGAAGGCGGGACGTGGGAAGTTTTGTCCCGGTGTGCACCTAGGCCCGAAGGTGAAGGTGTTACTGAAGCCTTTTTATGAATGAGTGAGGGGGAGGGGTCGACGTCAGTACTTACGACCCGTTGCCCTGGAGTGATGGGGTTGTCTTCGACGTCGGAATCGTCGGCTTTGGAGGCGCTAATGTTGCCCTCTTCGATCTGCTCCTGCTCCGGTACATTGATGCCTTCTTGGAAGATATCGTCCGGTATCGATGTTGCTGATCGAGCCATGCTTCTTCGAGCCCGACGATCCCGTATTGTTTTCTTGGAGCAGAAAGAGGCACAAGCTGGACAGTCTTTGGCCTCGTGCTCGGGCGAAAGGCAGAGGTTACACACCTCGTGAAGATCAGCGTGTGGAAATTTGGATCCACATTGAGGACACTTTTTGAAAGGAGTCCTTTCCATGAGCCAAAAGGCCTGATGGCGCAGCTAGGCCCGAAGGCCTGCGTCGACGACCGGAATCGAAGAATTCAAGTTTGTAGAGATGTGCGTCGAATGGGAAATGCGATCGAAAACAATACCGAAGAATGGGTGAAGGATTGCGCGTCGAAAGTTAGAACGGTAACGACACCGAACTGGAACGCGACGAACACATCCGAGCCCGATGGCGGAAAAAAACAATCTGAAGATGGAGTCGATGCCCATGCGCACTATTGTCCAGAGGAGGAGTCACCTATCTCGTGACTTCCAAAGACTTATTCCAATACAACAACAAAGTGCAAACATCCGGGCCCAACACCAGATGGCGATCTATGCATAGTGTGTGATCTGCAGCTCATATGCCTCGAACATATATTTTTTCCCAACATTAACGTATCAGTTTTGACAATACACACATTTTACTTAAAAAATACATAATTTTCAATTTTGGAAACATACCACACTCAACTAAACAAAAACATTTCATTTACTAGGTCGGGCAGGACACAGGAGAGCTACTCACAGGTAGTTGTGAACCTACCAGTGCCTCCCACACCACTGGCTGGGAGAACCCTGATCTAGATTCTCTTAGAAGAATTGTCCTTCTTCCATTTACATCTCAATGTTAAATCAGGCCAGGAGAACCCTCCATGGTGTGCAGCAATGGCTTCCAGTGACCGAAAGACACATGATCCAGGCACCATGTATAGCGCTTAAAGCTCCAGGCGAGCAAAGCTTTATGTTTCTATGGTACCGATTTGCTTTCGGGCTCTTGACAGTGGAATTAAAAACATATGTTATGGCAGCTGTACAAAGGCCTGGATGACAGGAGTCAGTTGCTCAGCCTCTGTGAGTCCAGACTCGAGGTTTTGGAATACTCTGTCAAACCTCCTTCATCTTGAATATAAACATTCATCAACAAGGAAGGCCTGAAGTCTAGGGCCTTCCTAATCAATGCTTAGGCATTATGCTTCACTGCACCTCCACAGATCTATAGCATATAGCACAGCTCACTGGTGAACTGTACTAGTCACAATTGACATAACCTAACAATATTTGTGTGTAGGACACATGAGCAATATCTCCATGTTCCCAGGCAAAGAACAGGCTTAAGCATGAGAAGGGCCATCCTGACAGCTAATGCTGCAAGATAGCTGCTTGAGCACTTCAACCGTGTCTTGCCCCAATAAATCACTGGAATTTGGATGAGATTTTTGATTCATAGCAACTAATAAATCGTGAAACACTTTTTGATTCCCTTTTTAAAGCTCAAATTCTTCATGTCTGCCTGGGTCCTCTTACGCTAAGCAGCATCAAAACCCCAGCATCTTCTTCCAGTAACTTGGCTTACATACTCCAAGAGCATGGACGACCCCTCAAAACTTGAATGCAGTGCCTGAGGGTGTGCGATGGCCGTACATTCGCTCGCTGATGTCTTGAAGAATTTTTTCAAGCTTGTCATCTTGTCTACAGTACCAACACCCCTGTACCACCTGCAAAGGGGATGGAGGCTCTGATACACCTGTGTAACTGGACAAGAGATCGGCTGCTTGAGACTACTTTGTGCCTGCATGACCCTTTTCTAAATACAAGCTGAGTTGTAACGAGATGCGTGAAGCCTCCATGGGGATTTAGTACGATCTAGACCTCACGTTCTAAATACTCTGGACTTGCAAACCAGAGACACCCCAACCAACCTCCGAACATCACCTCCTGCTGACAAACTTCAGGAAGAGACTGAAGACCTGGCATTTTGACTAAGCCCAGCAACCTAGATACCCTCACAGGTGATAAGCTGCGCTCCACAAGTACTGATTGATTGATTGATTGAATAATGCTGTCCTGAAGTAATAACATCGAAAGGAAGGACAATCGAACACTCCACACTATCTGTTAGCTCTCGCTATATCCATAGCTAGATCTAAGCAGATCTTGCAGAAGACCTCGGTCTCTGGACAGAAATGGATCCTTCGATTAGGGTGAATGGGTGCTGATACAATGTACCCCTTTTCCTCCTTTGAGTAGGGGGCCACACGTTCCCCTCACTGAATACTCACCTCCGGAAGGATAATGTACTGGTGCTGGAGTGAACCTGTGTTCTAGACCTTCCTCATCAGTGGTCCTTTCCCTGATTAATGACATTCCCACTTCTGATCAACAACATCCCAGCATAATGAATGAACAAGTCCTGGACAGACTACAAAGCTGTGCCACGTTATACGTAGGGCACGCAAACATCGGATTGTGTATTAGCACAGTAGGCATGATTCACAGAGCTATTATCACAAAGTCACTGCTTACTTAGATCCAGCAGGTTTCCTATTCATGTGAGTAACTTACATCTTGTAGCCAATTCGCAAATACTTCTTAGGCACGTTATTGAGACATGAGGAACTTGCGTATACCTAAATTAAATGTTTCAGGTTTCCTAAAGATAGCTGACTTGCATATCAGTGGATATTTTTGCATTTACTGGAGCATAGTACATGTTGCTGGTTGTGTGAAGCACATGTAGCACATGTAAGTTCTGCATGCCTATTTTATTTCTTCTTCCACGAGTTAAGCAGGTTTACTTACAGAAAAAAAGCTTGTGAATTGGGACCCAGGTGTTTATTACTCAGCGTTAAACATTTTATTCACCTTGAAGGGCTGAGTAGGCCCAAGTGGCTTGCAGATGACACATGGTTCTCACAGGTAGGCACTGAACACAATCAGCTTACATGTTCTTGTGTGGGTTAAGTGCAAGTGTGTATGCTGATAATGTTTCAACCAGTTTACACAAGAGTGCTGTCATACAGAAAGCAGAAGGACAAACCATAAAGGGTTGAAACCTGTCGACATTTTCAGAGCGTCTGCAAAGTTGGACTTTCAGCAAGAGGCCAAAGTCCTATGCATTTGACAAGTAAGTAAGTAAGTAAATTTTATTATGCTTGATTAATTAAAACCATTGCATACATTAAATACACGTTAAAATCTGAACTCCTTGCTCAAATACAATAAGTTAAAATGATGTTAAGAGTATCCACATTATATTACACATAAATCAAGTTAAAAGATTTTCGCATAATTGTTTTTTTTTTCTTTTTCAATCGACCCAGTTAATACTTAATCTATTAAAACTCACATCAATGAAAAATTAACAATTGAACTATCTACCCTCCAGAAAATCCTTTGCAAACCTTGCTCCTGGGTATGTTAGTAGGCTGTAACCACGCGGTATTTTCCTAGACTTCAGTTAACAACTTCAATACATGCCCGGTTTTAACGTCTTAGTGCCATCGTTAAAAGGTCTAGTAAGATTTAACAAGACTGTTTCAGGTGATGCTCAAGTTCGTTGTTGGGGAGTGATTCCTAACCAAAGGAGAAAGGTATTTCAGTCTCTGTGCTGTAATATCAAGAAATGTTATAAAACGGCAGTTTAACTGCACTGATGTTGGATTGAAGCACAGCATTACTGCCTGTCTGCATGACCTGACACCTTGCTGGTTAAAAATAGGTTTTAATAGAGAACTCCTTATGTCCTTTAGTTTGTCACAAATACAAATGATATGGATGAGATCCTCTGTTCCACAGCCACACAGGCGGCAGGGTTGATCGCCTCCTTTTCTTTCCCAAGGGGGTAGAAACGGGTTGATCGAACCAACTATCAAGCGAGCTTTTAAAATGTTTTCCTTTGTCGCTATCTTTATTCCCGTTTTGAGATAAGGTTGGGGTTTCAGTACGTCATAGTTGTTTAGCAGAACCTAGCCATGCGCTCGTTTTGACAGAGCTTTCTTGTCCTCTATGGCTGATAATAGTCGTGTTGTCGTTGTGACTATTTTTTTAAATACTGAGTGAGCCGTTGAGGTATTCCAGAGGTCTGTCAGGCCTAGGGACTTGATGGATTCCAGAAGGTACTCCTTGGCTGGCGATTTTCTAGGGCGGGACAGCTCTGCCCAGACATGGCTGTTCAGGGTCCCCTCCTCGGCTGCTCTGATCTTATGCCAGCATTTTACATAAGCTCCCCTTCTTTCTATTAATTTGACAAAGGAAATAGTTGAGTGTTGTAAAATACCTTTTTCAGTTATATACATAGTATTTTCCCTGATCACTTATTCCCTCAACCGCTCCTGTCTTCCCCTTTCCCTCCTGGTTAATGGAGCATTCCCTGGCAGTTGGACATACCACAGTTATCTTGTCAACATTCTAACCGGCACTTGAGCTCTGACTGAAAACGTGATGGTGACAATAAACCTTCTTGGAACTAGGTTGGTCTTGTGGTAATCTGTATAACATTGAGGTTCTAAATTCCCAATTTTACTCTTTAACCACACAAACTTCCTTCGTTATGGGAGTTGGCCATAGTTTATTCATCCTTCTTTCGTTTGTTCAGAGGAACCATCTCATTGGACAGTGGTACATCAAGGAAGGCAGGGTGATCTGACCACAGGACATTGCCTATAATAAACCTGTAGTGCGGAATAGATTGCGTCACACCAGCCCATTCACAGGCGCTGGCCTATCGGGACGTCACCTGAGTCCCTTCTAACGCAGGCCATCTCTTTCTCACCTTTTCAGCCACCCAGTGCAATATATTGTTATTTTTTGTAACTCACACAAATGATCAGCTCAAACTGCCACTTACCCTCTCCAGCACAATCTCTTCATACTTGTACATCCCATCGCTGCCATTCACCTGTGGGAGAGATGAGAAATCAGAGGGTTAGGAAGTGGTCATTACCCCACCTGGTGTATGACCTCCGAGGCTCTGTTTAAGCCACAAACCCTACCACCTTCCCGGCTCCGCGCACTCCTCAAGCGCAGCCATGTTAAGTTATCTCAACACTTCCCATCTGGTTTGCCTTAGATCCTTTGCCAGCTCCCTCTCCTCATCCTCAGCCCATCACCCTGTCTCCTTTCAGAGCACCTCACCCGGGTCACACGTTCTCCCCCAATGCACACGTCCGCTTCCATCTTCCCCAGCTGCCTCTCAGCGGCTCATCTGTCTTCACTTCACAATACTGGCCCCGGAACATCCTTACACCGGAAGAGCTGATGTATAATGAATGATTACAGTTCATGTATTATCCTTTTTAAAACTTTTCATGATACCTGATTACGTCATGTTAATAATATATATATATATATATATATATATACATCCAATCTTCCTATCATAGTAAACAACGGAACGGCACTCCTCATAGCTGGTTTAAAGTTAGATTTTATTCTAGTTTAGCGGATACACTTAAAAAGCATCAGATGCGTTTCAGCAATTAGCCTTTTTCACGACGCCCGCTAAGTGTATCCGCTAACTGGAAAAAAATCTAACTTTAAACCAGCTGCAAGGAGTGCCATTCCGTTGTTTACTACGATCGGAAGATTGGATTTGTTTCAGTACGCCCGGGCGCGGGCGTTTCCGTGCACCCCCGGTGTTCTGGTTGACCACCGTGACAATATATATATATTTCGTTTTGGATTAAAATTCCTCTGTCAAATTACCACGGAGTCAGCGCCTGTTATTGTGTGATTAACAGGATTGGTGGAATATATATATATATATGTATATATATATATATATATATATATATATATATATATATATATATATATATATATATATATATACACATATACACATATGTGTATATGTGTATATATATATATATATATATATATATATATATATACATATATATATATATATATATACATATATATATATATATTGCTGCAAATCTATATATAAATAATGACTGAAAAAACAAAGGTTAAAGTAATGTTATAGTTAGGTGTGGTAAAAAGATCTGTTTTTGTTAAAAAAAAAAACCCTTAGAGATTCACTTACAAAAAACAAAGGTTAAACTAATGTTAAACTTAGGTGAAATTGTCAGTGAAAACAATAACGTTTTGAATTAAAAAAAACACAGAAATTCACCAGTTATAGTTAGCAGAGCTAACAATAACTTGCACCCCCACCCTGCACTGCTGATGACCTCACATACTACATCACTCATGACATGTTCTATAACATCATTTATGACCTCACTGATGACATCTCATCCATCCCATTTACACTAATTTCGGCCCTGGGGTGGGCTCCTTGGGGCCTCTGATGGCTCCAAGAGGGGGGCTGCATATACCCCCATCCCCATGTGCAATGTTTTCGGCCCCGGGGGTGGGCTCCCCATGATGGCTCGAGAAGGGGGGGGGGTGTTCCCCCTCCCCATAAGTATTAATATCAGCCCCAGGGGTGGGCCTGTAAAGGCTTGGGGAGGAGGGGCTGCACACCCCCTCCCAATTAATAAAACAAAGCGCGCCCTGCCGCCATTGTGTGTTTTTCGTTTTTTATCTATCCCGTTGGAGTCCTGCGAGATCAAGGCAATTTTTGCTGATTGTTTTTGTTTTTGGCCCCAGTGGGGCCCTTCTCGTTCCCCCCCCATGGAACCTAAAGGGTTAGGGTATCCCTACCCTGCCCCCTTACATATTGTTTTTATAAACATGTTCAGGACAGGGGACTAAGCCTCCGAGACCTGTAACATTTTTCTAATGTTGCTGGCAGCCAATCAGAGCGTTCGTTCCTGCAGCAGTTTGTCTCCCGCCGGAGCGAGATGGCCCAAGGGAAATAAAGTTCCCTGGGCCAATCAGAACACTCACTTTTTAAATTGGCGCTCCCTCTCGCGGACTCAATTGTCCAGATATACAATTATTTTTTAACCTTAATTTCTCAAAAACTATTGAACGGATTTGCACCAAATCACAAAAAGCACAATCTGCAGACCAAGATCTAGCTTCTTGCCAAATTTGGTGTAATTGCATTCAGCAGTTTTTGCTGTAGCCATGTCTAAAGAAGTGTATGGAAAATGCAGGTGGAATTTTCGTTTTGGAACCCCCCATTTTTCTCGGCACCTGATAGACAGATCACCCCGAAACTTTCCTGGAAGGAGCTGAAGTGGATGGCCTTGTGGCCAAACCCCCACCAAGCACGGCAGAAGGCCGTGGGCAGCGTGCGGTTGGCTGCATGCAGGGGTTGGCCGCAGGGCAGGCCCAGTAGCCAACCCCCGCCATGCGCAGAGTGGGATTGGGGGCATGTCGGGGGTTGGCCAGGCCCTGCAGCCAACCCCCCACCATCATCGATGCCACTGCCCCGTGAAGATTAAACTCCATCCAAGCAGAGCCAGCGATGGTTTACTGACTCCTTCTCAAAATGACATGAAACTCCATAATGCTGAAAATCACTGGCACAATTCAAAATCCCAGATGCTGCTCACCAGACTCTCAGCCCTACAAAAGGGGTGTGTAAGGGCAGTGCTTAATTTGTAAAATATTAAGTGCAGGTGCTCTAATTTTTTTTAGGAGGACACACCCACTTCCCCAGCCCGCCCACTTCGTCCTGTGACCCCACCTACTTCCTTTATTGACTCCAACCACATCCACAAGCCTCAACACGTCAGAGTCGCTTCCTCACTCCTTGAGTTCCACAAGAAGCTGAAGGCCTGGCTCTTCACATAAGCACCTTGGCGCCTCACATCTACATACCTGCCCAAGTGCGTGGATACTCTCTCGGGTCATTAGTGCACTATGCAAATCAATATAATATAACAATATAAAATATGGAACGCCTATGACAATAACTTAAAAGTGAACTCAAATTACGGAATGTTTGTAAATCTCAAAATGTAGCTTTAGGAAAGGTCATTTGAGTACTTGAGGCAGCTTTACAAACTAAAGAGAATGTGCTTGTACTGTGCTGTTTAAAAGATAGGAAGGGATGAAGGAAGGAATATATTACAGAAAGCAGCAACAATGCAGGCAGGAAAGGGAGTACTGCTGTGAGGAAATAAATAAGTAATGGATGACAGAAGAAGGAAATAAGAAAAGAATGTGAAAGGAAGAAATGAAGGGATAGAGGGAGAAAGGAAGTGAATGATGTGTGATGGATGAATCAAAAGAAGAAAGGAAAGGAGGAAGAAAAGCCGAAGAAAGGGTGGAGGATAAGAGAGTAAGAAATTAAAGAAGGGATGAAGGAAGGAGCAGGAAAAAAAGAAAGTAAGGAACGAATGGAGGAAGAAATGAACCAAGGGATGGGGAATGAATGAGGGTGTAAGGAAGCAAGAATGGAAAGAGGAAAGAAGGCGTGGCTGGAGTTGCTGAGGAAGAGAAAAAAGAAAGGCAAAAGGCGGGACGAAGGAAAGAAAGGAGGTCATAGGAATGGATAAGAGTATGAAAAGTACTGGGTGAAGGCGAGGCAGAGGGAATAATGCCAATGTAATATTGCAAAGAAATTGAAAAACAAAAGATTAAAATACATTTGTGTCCTTATCACACCATGTATGTTTGTAAAGCACATACTCACCAGAGGGGGCCTTAACACCAAATTAAAAATATTGTTATCCAACTCAATGGCACTAATTTCATCGACCTCAGAAAGATGAAAGACCGGGTGCCACACCATTAGTTCAATTTATGACAGAGATCAAACACAGATTCCTGGAGTGGATATATTAGCTAACTGATGAACCAGACCCAGCAAAGCATTTCTTGAAATAAAAGGCAAAGAAGGTGAACAGGAAGTACCTAGATTACTCTTATAACTAAATCTGTGGAACACGGCTTAAAGCTTTGCCTAAGTGAATGGCGGATTGAGCATTGTATGAAATCTGGAAGAGGCAACTTATAATGTCATCCTACACACACACACACAGATACTTCTCACAGAATAGACGCTGAGTTAAACAACAGACTGTATTGAGACCTACTTTCCTTGAGAAATACAGATGAAATCTATAAAGACAGCTAACAGTGTATTGACAACCCCACTATGGCAGCTAACAAGTGGAGAATCTATCAGTTGCATTACATACTGCAAAGGTCACCAGTGTAAGTATGACAAATGGGCGAATATCAGTTGCCCCTTCACCCCGGGTCCAAGTGTCACTGCAGCCTGGAGCGTATTTCTGTCACTGGCACTCTCCCAGAGTCAGTAATGATCAGGAGCATATCAAAACTATATAAAATTCATAAACTCAATACATACACCACAGATGCGTACCTTTTAAATGTGTGCTCGTTGCAGGTATTGTGGCATTCCCAACCTCTCAAGTGAATGTGACATGCACACTTTGTAAAGGGAAGAGGAAACCTTGAGCAAACTTTAAAGGGTTGTTTTACATGTTTAGTGCAAGCTCCTCTACGGTCTACTTTTTATTTTACATGCTGTAGAAAATGATAATTTGTCAGAGCAATCTATACATGAGACAGCCAAGATAAGGATAATAGAAATTGTGTAAATATATTCATAATTTTCACAGCAAAATGCACACCTCTTCAATTTAATTGATTTTAACAAAAAGTACAAAATGAAATATTCTGAAGGCAGCCAACATGTGCTTGCAAGCTAAAGGTACTAATCTGTTAAATATGTTCAACAGTCCTACAGTAATTTCACACTATTTAGAGATCGTCAATTTAGGGGTGTCGCTGTGCTGTGAAGTAAGTGAAGTACAGTGTTTTGCTACTATCAGACATCCTCCATGCTATGGTAGGTTCACCCCACAATAGAAGAGTCTGGGAGTCCATACCTGCGCCCCTTACATGAGGATGGTCATGGAACTGAAGTACAGCAGACTGGTATGCGATCACAGACCCTATCAGAGTCCCTGCAGAGTATGAGGGTATCATCACACACAGTCTATATGAAAGGCCTGCAGGCATGGAGGGTATCCAAGTCAGTGTCAGATTCCACAGAGAGGAGAGTATCACAGTTTGCACCTTAGAGACTACAGAGAAGTCCCATTCAGTAAGAGAGGCCTGCAGACTAGGAGCAGGGTACCATCGTCCATACCAAGAGCACCACACTCCACCATCCATATCAAAAGCACCACACTTCAGAAGGTATCACAGTCTGTACGAACACAGTTGAACACCAGCGGAGAGTCACGCACTCTGCAACAGGGACCTCACCAGGCTGCCCCATATTTGCAGACTGAACTAGTGAGAGTCACCAGAACAGGCTACACATTTCAAGTCCTAGTTAGATCTTGCCAATGGGGTTCTGCTGGTGATGCAGACTGGGGCATTGATACCCCTCCCAATCCGCATTCCTCTACCTTTCCACCGGCACTTAAGCCCTCCTCATGCCAGCTTCTCATATAATAATTAACATGATATCCCAGCTTGATTGTGTGAAAATCTGAAGCTCACCCCGCCCCCATTACTGACGAGGTACTTCCCTGTGTGCAAGGCCACAAAGGTTTTTCCTCCATAACTGTTACATTGTTTTTAAAACTTTGACGTTTTAGATACTGGCCCAAAATATACACAATTGTTTTAAAAACAAATAGCGATGAAAACGTCCATTAAATTTGGCCTACAAAATCCCACTTTTAACTTGAAAATTTTCTCACAAAACTTTTTTCTACATGGAAAACTTCCTCAAATGAAGTAAGGCACAGTTGGTAAAGTCATCATACTTTGTGAACTGAGCTAAGTACAACATGCTCAATTTTGAGTGTGAAGTTTGCATACCTTGCCCACCTGTGACTCGATCACGAACACCATCAGACTCCCTATTGAGGGGCCAGTGAGATGCACAATCTGTGCTAACAGCTTAAACATGCTTTAGTAAACCAACTAGTTGTTTTCTGCTTACATTGACTTGTTCATTAGGTAGATTAACTTACTAGAGGTAATACTTGCTGTTTAATTTTATAACTGCTTTTTAAATACTAACACTTTGTTGAGTGGGTCTGTGCAGGCAAAGGGGGCAGGATTAGACTGGGCCTGAAAATAACAGGCCCACCAGACCATAAAACAGGCCCACAAAGAGCCAAAAAATTGGCCCATTAACACACGCGCCCATCAGGCACGACCTGATTGCCCCATAGGCCAGTCCGACCCTTAATGGGAAGTCTGCGATGGGAAAGTACAGTGAAAAGAGGAGGAGAAATCGCTGCACTTAAGATGTCAAAATGAAGGGCTTAGATATTATGGATCAGAGCTTCCTATTTAGGTGGGAGGGCAATTTTTATAATCAAGAAAGCAGCTTTATTTCCTCCAATTGAGTGCAAGTTAATGGCAAAATTAGGTTGGCTCACTTTCTGTTCGAAATGTTCCTTCTTTTCTGTCCCCAAATGGTGGCCCATGATGTCGAGGTCACTTTTGTTTTCCTTTAATACTGGGCCCTCCATCTCTCTGCCTTTCAAAGGCAGGTATTTCCCGCTCTCTCTTTTAGCAGTCTCTTCAGGAAACTCGCCATCATTTCAAGCTACCACCTTCTGTGTTCTCATCCTCACTGTCCGAACAGGCAAAATACCTTTCTTAGTCTACAATGGGATCTCCCGCCCAGAAAAACACCCTCACCCTCCAAAAATGTTTAAAATCAATGGAATTCAACATTGGCGTAGGTAGGCTGCCAAAGGCTGAAATGTAGAGAACCAAAAACAAGGGAACCCTACTCACATGGAACCAGGGTACTTAAATTATTATCAAAAACAATGGCTCCTGTGGACTAATAGTAACTTATTCTTGATATAGAAATGCACAATGGCAATGCAATGGGTTAAATGTGATGTAAAAAGGAGAGGCAGTCGAACACACCTTAAATTTGTATTTCATGGGTTTCATTGAGGTTTTTTTGAGGGAAGGCAGGGGAAGGACTGCCTCCCTCGCCCCCCACCCCGCCCTCCCATCAATGACGTCAGCGCGCAGGCGCGCTGACATCATTGAGGGTTTCCTTTCTGCCCGACGCGCTGGAAGCCATTTGCTTCCAGCGCGTCGGGGAAATAAGGTGAGTTTTGGCTCGGGGAGGGGGTTTGATTCTAAAGAGACATCGAGGGAAAGGAAAGGGTTTTCCTTTCCCCGATGCTCTTTGTGCATTCCTGCTGCACGATCATGTGATCGTGCAGCAGGAATGCCCACGAGGGCGCAAATCGTGAGCGTGGAGATGTGCCTTCTCTCCATTTACACCCTGAAAAGTTAGCTGTAATACTTGATGGAGGGCTTTGCATCCTTGAATTTCTCGAGCGCAATGCTCGTGTAGTTCCTGTGACCAGGAGGTTCCTTCTCCTCGTCTGGTGCTGCGATCCTGCTCTGACCCTTTATAAACAAGAGGCATGTGAACGGGGCTAGAAGCCCCGCTCGTTTGGCCCCGCCACACATACACTAGCGGTATGCAACGTATGCCCGCCCTTCCCCCACTATGATGGACAGCTTACCGATCCCGGTGCTTTCGGCGCGGTGGCAAAGTTACAGACACACAGGTCACTGGAGACAATTGTTCTGGTCCTTTACGCAGCTGTAGTGTAGGAAAGGCACTATACATTTACCCAACGAGGTAGCACTTACTGATTAGCCAGTAGAAAGTACTCCAGTTGAGTAGAGGTATTGCACAAAACGGTGGCATCTTCATGGATAAATATGCAGGGCAGATGTGCCTTCTCTCCATTTCCAACGTGAAAAGTTAGCTGTAATCCTTGATGGAGGTCTTTGCATCCTTCATTTTCTCGAGCGCAATTCTCGTGTAGAATTCGTGAGCGTGGAGATGTGCATTCTCTCCATTTACACCCTGAAAAGTTAGCTGTAATCCTTGATGGAGGTCTTTGCATCCTTGAATTTCTCGAGCGCAATGCTCGTGTAGTTCCTGTGACCATGAGGTTCCTTCTCCTCGTCTGCCGCTGAGATCCTGCTCTGACCCTTTATAAACAAGAGGCATGTGAACGGGGCTAGAAGCCCCGCTCGTTTGGCCCCGCCACACATACACTAGCGGTATGCAACGTATGCCCGCCCTTCCCCCACTATGATGGACAGCTTACCGATCCCGGTGCTTTCGGCGCGGTGGCAAAGTTACAGACACACAGGTCACTGGAGACAATTGTTCTGGTCCTTTACGCAGCTGTAGTGTAGGAAAGGCACTATACATTTACCCAACGAGGTAGCACTTACTGATTAGCCAGTAGAAAGTACTCCAGTTGAGTAGAGGTATTGCACAAAACGGTGGCATCTTCGTGGATAAATATGCAGGGCAGATGTGCCTTCTCTCCATTTCCAACGTGAAAAGTTAGCTGTAATCCTTGATGGAGGTCTTTGCATCCTTCATTTTCTCGAGCGCAATTCTCGTGTAGAATTCGTGAGCGTGGAGATGTGCATTCTCTCCATTTACACCCTGAAAAGTTAGCTGTAATCCTTGATGGAGGTCTTTGCATCCTTGAATTTCTCGAGCGCAATGCTCGTGTAGTTCCTGTGACCATGAGGTTCCTTCTCCTCGTCTGCCGCTGAGATCCTGCTCTGACCCTTTATAAACAAGAGGCATGTGAACGGGCCTAGAAGCCCCGCTCGTTTGGCCCCGCCACACATACACTAGCGGTATGCAACGTATGCCCGCCCTTTCCCCACTATGATGGACAGCTTACTCAAAGGACCCCGGCGCTTTCGGCGCGGTGGCAAAGTTACAGACACACAGGTCACTGGAGACAATTCTTCTGGTCCTTTACGCAGCTGTAGTGTAGGAAAGGCACTATACATTTACCCAACGAGGTAGCACTTACTGATTAGCCAGTAGAAAGTACTCCAGTTGAGTAGAGGTATTGCACAAAACGGTGGCATCTTCGTGGATAAATATGCAGGGCAGATGTGCCTTCTCTCCATTTCCAACGTGAAAAGTTAGCTGTAATCCTTGATGGAGGTCTTTGCATCCTTCATTTTCTCGAGCGCAATTCTCGTGTAGAATTCGTGAGCGTGGAGATGTGCCTTCTCTCCATTTACACCCTGAAAAGTTAGCTGTAATCCTTGATGGAGGTCTTTGCATCCTTGAATTTCTCGAGCGCAATGCTCGTGTAGTTCCTGTGACCAGGAGGTTCCTTCTCCTCGTCTGCCGCTGAGATCCTGCTCTGACCCTTTATAAACAAGAGGCATGTGAACGGGCCTAGAAGCCCCGCTCGTTTGGCCCCGCCACACATACACTAGCGGTATGCAACGTATGCCCGCCCTTTCCCCACTATGATGGACAGCTTACTCAAAGGACCCCGGCGCTTTTGGCGCGGTGGCAAAGTTACAGACACACAGGTCACTGGAGACAATTCTTCTGGTCCTTTACGCAGCTGTAGTGTAGGAAAGGCACTATACATTTACCCAACGAGGTAGCACTTACTGATTAGCCAGTAGAAAGTACTCCAGTTGAGTAGAGGTATTGCACAAAACGGTGGCATCTTCGTGGATAAATATGCAGGGCAGATGTGCCTTCTCTCCATTTACACCCTGAAAAGTTAGCTGTAATCCTTGATGGAGGTCTTTGCATCCTTGAATTTCTCGAGCGCAATGCTCGTGTAGTTCCTGTGACCAGGAGGTTCCTTCTCCTCGTCTGCCGCTGAGATCCTGCTCTGACCCTTTATCCCCTTCGGTGCTTATGACGAGCTGGACTCGTCATGGCACACAGTGCTCGTGACGAGTCCAGCTCGTCATAAGACCACCCACGGGGAAGCGCTGGCGCTCCCCGTGGGAATCTGATCGTTAGGTTTTTTTTGGGGGAGGCAGGGGAAGGGCTTCCCCTCGCCCCATCAATGACGTCAGCGCGCGAGGTGCGCTGACATCATTGAGGGTTTCCCTTTCTTCCCGACGCGCTGGAAGCCATTTGCTTCCAGGGCGTCGGGAAATCAGGTGAGGTTTGGCTCGGGGAGGGGGGTTTGTATCAAAGAGGCATCGAGGGAAAGGAAAGGGTTTTCCTTTCCCCCGATGCCTCTTTGTGCATTCCTGCTGCACGATCATGTGATCGTGCAGCAGGAATGCCCACTAGGCACCAGGGTTTTTTTAATTTTTGTGTTGGGGAGTGGCCAAAAGGGCAAGGGTTGCTCCCCTTTTACGGGTGTGAATATTTTATTTATACTGTTAGGCCCACCTACCCCTTAGCTTGGCTGGTGGATTGTGTGTGGACTGGTGCATTATTTGCATATGTGATTGTAATGTTTTTTTCCTCCTTTTTATTCTAGTGTAAAGCTTTTGATTCCTGTTTGCGGTTTCGGCACTTGTGGTTCTGCAGTTTTGCGTAATTGCATTTATTTGGTAAGAAAAATATTTTTGTTGTGTGTACTCCAAATGAGTATTATTGTCATGCATGAATGAATTTTTTGTAAGTGGTGCCATAAAGGCAGCATATTTGTTAGTGTTCAGAGCATGAAATTCTTTGCGATGTTTTGCATTGTCTTATGTGTAATTTTTTTCTTCTTCTTTTTTAGTGGGATATTGTTGATCCTTACTGTGTCTGTGCAGAGTAGGTGGTGGTGAGTCTAGCTGCTTCTGTCACGTGAGTGGTATAGTGTTGGAGTATATAGGTCTTTGTGATAAAGCTACATTTTGTTTATTTCTTTTTTTTTACAAAGGGTTTGTTGTTGTTGACTTGTTTGACAAGTAACCTTTATTAGTAAGCATTATGGCTAGCCGTAGAATTACTGCTCAGCAGGTGGTTGGTTTGCTTCTTGAATCTTCCTCTGAGCAGGATTATGAGACTGACAGTGCGTCTGAGGGAGAGGAGGGAGGGGAAGATTCAGGCAGTGAGTTTTCTCTCCACATGGAATCATCGGATGATGAAGGTACTCTCAGTGCAGATGAAGTGCCAGATTTAGAGGAGGATACTACTGTGCCGATGGTGCAAGAGGCATCTGGATTGCAGCCTGGGGCTGCTAGGCTTCCTACTGGAAGTGCTGGACTCTGGGTTGATCCAAACATGGTGCAGCCGGTGTTGCCTGCCTTTAGTGGTTATGCAGGGTGTAGAGTGGATTGTGAACATTATTTGCCTATACAGTATTTTCAGTTGTTTATGGATGATGTATTTTTGGGTGAGATTGTTGAGCAGACTAATTTGTATGCTGAACAGTTTTTGAGGGACAACAGTGCCAGACTTAGGCCCCATTCTAGAGCTACCCGGTGGAGTCCCACAAATCTGGAAGAGATGAAGAAGTTTTTGGGTTTGACTTTTTGATGGGTTTGATAAGGAAGCCGTCCATGGGTTCATATTGGTCTACCAGTCCCTTGATGGCAACGGCCATATTTCCTGCAGTTATGACTCGTGATCGGTATTTACTTTTGCTTCGGATGCTGCATTTTGTTGATAATGGTTTGGCGTTGCCACGAGATCACCCTGAATGTGACCGTCTTTTTAAGATTCGGCCTGTTCTTGATCACTTTGTAGATCGATTTTCAGAGATCTATACTCCAGGGAAAGAAATATCTATTGATGAGTCTTTGGTGCTGTTCAAGGGCCGTTTGGTTTTAGGCAGTACATTCCTAGCAAGAGGGCACGCTATGGAATTAAGCTGTATATGTTGTCTGAGAGTAGGACAGGATATGTTTTTAATTTGCGTGTGTACACTGGTAGGGATTCCACTATTGACCCCCTGGTTGTCCGTCCACTTTAGTAGGAGTTTCAGAGAAAATTGTGTGGGAACTTGCTAGAGGACTGTTTAACAGAGGCCACCATTTGTACCTTGATAACTTCTACACTGCTGTGCAATTGTTTAAGGAATTGTTCAAAGTGGACACTTTTGCTTGTGGCACAATCCGCTCTAACCGTAAAGGTTATCCAAAAGAGCTTGTTTGCAAAAAACTTCAGAGGGGACAGTGCAGTGCCTTGCGTAGTGAGGAACTGCTAGCTGTGAAATTTGTGGACAGGAGGGATGTGTACATGCTGACTACCATCCATTATGAGAGTACTTCACCTGTGGCTGTTTGGGGTCAGATTGCTGAAGTGCGCAAACCTGTGTGCATTTTAGACTACAATAAGCACATGGGTGGTGTTGATAGAGTAGATCAGAGGTTGGAACCTTACACTGCTATTCGTAAGTCTTACATTTGGTATAAGAAGTTGGCCATCCATCTCTTCAATTTAGCAACTTTCAATGCTTTTGTTTTGTTCAAGGAGTGTTCTCCTGCGTCAAAGTTGACTTTTGTTCAGTTTCAGGAGTCTGTCATAGGCAGCCTTGTTGTTGTGGAACAGGCAAGTGTTCCTAGAGTTGGAGTGGTGGAGGATGTGGCTCGATTGAAAGATCGCCACTTTCCTGATCACATTCCTCCTACACTCTCAAAAGACTTTCCCACTAGGAGATGTAGAGTCTGTTGGCGAAGAAGTACGCGGAAGGAGACTCGTATGTACTGCCCTGAGTGTCCTTCTAACCCTGGGCTGTGTGTGCCTGCTTGTTATAGAGCGTACCACAAGCAAAAGAATTATTGGGAGCAACCATGAGTGGTAAAGTGAACTGCCTGGTCTGTAATGTTTAAGAATTGTTGTTCTGTTTCAAGGTTGGCATTAGTGCAATGTTTCTGATTTTGTGTTAGTAGATTTGTATCTATTTGCAATTTGTTTGTGTTTTCTTTTTGTATAAAAAATCCTAAATGTGATGGTGGTGTGTGTAGGCTGGTGCTTGGCTGGCGGTGTGCGTGGAGTGGCGCTCGGCTGGCAGTGTGTGAGTAGTGACTTGCTGCTGGTCACTACACACACTGCTAGCCGAGCGACACTCCACGCAATCCATCAGCTTGTGTGGTTGCTGTGTTAGGAATGTGGGCGTGTGAAAGTGATGGGCCCTTGAATGGCGCTGTCTGCTGGTGTGAGTGTTGTAATGTGATGGGCCCGCGGCTGGTGGTGTGAATGGTTTTGTATTTGTCACACGTATGAAAGGTGTATGAATGGCCTGTAAAGAGGTTGGTGCCTTGTCGTGGCTTTACAGCTCACGAGCTGTGAGTCAATGGTTCAGTTTCTCGTCCTTTCAATTATTAACAGTGCATTTCATTTTTGTGAAATCACTTGTTAATACAATTGTATATACTGAACCATCACTCACCCTCGTGCCAAATCCAACCAGTATGTGTGTGTGCTTGAGGAATAGATGGCTGTGCAGTAATCTTTGTCTTTTTAGTCTGTCTGCCAAGGTGTACATTCCGTCTAAGAATAACCTACCAACTGTAGATATTGTCGTAAACGAAACACCCATGGGAGTACATGGTGATATCTCTCTTGTGGATCCCAACAAGTTATGGTACCCACAATGTCCTGCAAACCTCAAAATGTCTGTCACATTTTCCTTGCAATATTGTGCCAAAATTTTCACGCTGCAGAAATAAACAACACATTATCTCATTATGACCTGGTTTTGCAAGGGGGTCACCTGGGTTTTGGCCCAGGGCTCGGCGGCCACATAGGGAAACCTACCAAACCCACACATTTCTGAAAAGTAGACACCTGGGGCTTCCAGGGAGGTATGGCTTGCGTGGATCCCCCAACGTTTCCTTACCCAGAATCCCCTGCAAACCTCACTTTTAGCTGAAAAAATCACTTTTTCACACATTTTGTGTGGGAAAGTGTGGCATCACTGGCCTCACACAAATTTCCTACCACCCAGCGTTCCCCCAGGTCTCCCGATAAAAATGGTGCCTCACTTGTGTGGGAGGCCCAAGTACCGCGACAGGCAAGGGCCCACAACGTAGTGAGGCAACCTCAAAATGGCCTTTCACAAAACCACCTGGTTTTGCAAGGAGTCACCTGGGTTTTGGCCCTGTGCTCGGCGGCCATCTAGGAAACCTACCAAACCCACAAATTTCTGAAAAGTAGACACCCGGGGCTTCCAGGAGGTATGGCTTGCGTGGATCCCCCAACGTTTCCTTACCCAGAATCCCCTGCAAACCTCACTTTTAGCTGAACAAATCACTTTTTCACACATTTTTGTGTGGGAAAGTGTGGCATCACTGGACTCACACAAATTTCCTACCACCCAGCGTCCCCCAGGTCTCTCGATAAAATGGTGCCTCACTTGTGTGGGAGGCCCAAGTACCTGCGACAGGCAAGGGCCCACAACGTAGTGAGGCAACCTCAAAATGGCCTTTCACAAAACCACCTGGTTTTGCAAGGAGTCACCTGGGTTTTGGCTCTGTGCTCGGCGGCCATCTAGGAAACCTACCAAACCCACACATTTCTGAAAAGTAGACACCGGGGCTTCCAGGGAGGTATGGCTTGCGTGGATCCTCCAACGTTTCCTTACCCAGAATCCCCTGCAAACCTCACTTTTAGCTGAAAAAATCACTTTTTTCACACATTTTTGTGTGGGAAAGTGTGGCATCACTGGCCTCACACAAATTTCCTACCACCCAGCGTTCCTCCAGGTCTCCCGATAAAAATGGTGCCTCACTTGTGTGGGAGGCCCAAGTACCGCGACAGGCAAGGGCCCACAACGTAGTGAGGCGACCTCAAAATGGCCTTTCACAAAACCACCTGGTTTTGCAGGGAGTCACCTGGGTTTTGGCTCTGTGCTCGGCGGCCATCTAGGAAACCTACCAAACCCACACATTTCTGAAAAGTAGACACTCGGGGCTTCCAGGGAGGTATGGCTTGCGTGGATCCCCAACGTTTCCTTACCCAGAATCCCCTGCAAACCTCACTTTTAGCTGAAAAAATCACTTTTTCACACATTTTGTGTGGGAAAGTGTGGCATCACTGGCCTCACACAAATTTCCTACCACCCAGCGTTCCCCAGGTCTCCCGATAAAAATGGTGCCTCACTTGTGTGGGAGGCCCAAGTACCCGCGACAGGCAAGGGCCCAAAACATTTTTGATAGGCAATGTTGATGTTGCCTCAAAACGTTTTGTGTCCTTGCCTGTCGCGGGTACTTGGGCCTCCCACACAAGTGAGGCACCATTTTATCGGGAGACCTGGGGGAACGCTGGGTGGTAGGAAATTTGTGTGAGGCCAGTGATGCCACACTTTCCCACACAAAATGTGTGAAAAAAGTGATTTTTTCAGCTAAAATTGAGGTTTGCAAGGGATTCTGGGTAGGAAACGTTGGGGGATCCACGCAAGCCATACCTCCCTGGAAGCCCCGGGTGTCTACTTTTCAGAAATGTGTGGGTTTGGTAGGTTTACCTAGATGGCCGCCGAGCACGGGCCAAAACCCAGGTGACTCCCTTGCAAAACCAGGTGGTTTTGAGATAGGCAATTTTGAGGTCGCCTCACTAAGTTGTGGGCTCTTGCCTGTCGCGGTACTTGGGCCTCCCACACAAGTGAGGCACCATTTTTATCGGGAGACCTGAGGAACGCTGGGTGGTAGGAAATTTGTGTGAGGCCAGTGATGCCACACTTTCCCACACAAAAATGTGTGAAAAAGTGATTTTTTCAGCTAAAATTGAGGTTTGCAAGGGATTCTGGGTAAGGAAACGTTGGGGGATCCACGCAAGCCATACCTCCCTGGAAGCCCCGGGTGTCTACTTTTCAGAAATGTGTGGGTTTGGTAGGTTTACCTAGATGGCCGCCGAGCACGGGCCAAAAACCCAGGTGACTCCTTGCAAAACCAGGTGGTTTTGAGATAGGCAATTTTGAGGTCGCCTCACTACGTTGTGGGCCCTGCCTGTCGCGGGTACTTGGGCCTCCCACACAAGTGAGGCACCATTTTATAGGCAGACCTGGGGAACGCTGGGTGGTAGGAAATTTGTGTGAGGCCAGTGATGCCACACTTTCCCACACAAAAATGTGTAAAAAAGTGATTTTTTCAGCTAAAATTGAGGTTTGCAAGGGATTCTGGGTAAGGAAACGTTGGGGGATCCACGCAAGCCATACCTCCCTGGAAGCCCCGGGTGTCTACTTTTCAGAAATGTGTGGGTTTGGTAGGTTTACCTAGATGGCCGCCGAGCACGGGCCAAAACCCAGGTGACTCCCTTGCAAAACCAGGTGGTTTTGAGATAGGCAATTTTGAGGTCGCCTCACTACGTTGTGGGCCCTGCCTGTCGCGGGTACTTGGGCCTCCCACACAAGTGAGGCACCATTTTTATCGGGAGACCTGGGGGAACGCTGGGTGGTAGGAAATTTGTGTGAGGCCAGTGATGCCACACTTTCCCACACAAAAATGTGTGAAAAAGTGATTTTTTCAGCTAAAATTGAGGTTTGCAAGGGATTCTGGGTAAGGAAACGTTGGGGGATCCACGCAAGCCATACCTCCCTGGAAGCCCCCGGGTGTCTACTTTTCAGAAATGTGTGGGTTTGGTAGGTTTCCCTAGATGGCCGCCGAGCACAGGGCCAAAAACCCAGGTGACTCCCATGCAAAACCAGGTGGTTTTGTGAAAGGCCATTTTGAGGTCGCCTCACTACGTTGTGGGCCCTTGCCTGTCGCGTGTACTTGGGCCTCCCACACAAGTGAGGCACCATTTTTATCGGGAGACCTGGGGGAACGCTGGGTGGTAGGAAATTTGTGTGAGGCCAGTGATGCCACACTTTCCCACACAAAAATGTGTGAAAAAAGTGATTTTTTCAGCTAAAATTGAGGTTTGCAGGGGATTCTGGGTAAGGAAACGTTGGGGGATCCACGCAAGCCATACCTCCCTGGAAGCCCCCGGGTGTCTACTTTTCAGAAATGTGTGTGTTTGCTAGGTTTCCCTAGGTGCCGGCAGAGGTAGGGTTCAAAAACTACAGCTAGGCACTTTGCCAAAAAGGGTCATTTTTCACTGCGAAATTGAGGTGTGACCGCGTTGCGTTTGCGCCGTTTCCTGTCGCAGGCACTAGGCCGACCCACACAAGTGAGGTACCATTTTTCTCGTAAGACTTTGGGGAACGCGGGGTGGGTGGAAATTTGTGGATCCACGCAGATTCCAGAACTTTCCACCACAGAAATGTGGGGAAAATGTGGTTTTTTTGACAATTTTTTATGTTTGCAAGGGATTCTGGGTAACAGAACCTGGTGGGAGGCAGTCCAGTCACCCCATCCTGAATTCCCCTGGGTGTCTAGTTTTCAAAAATGTATAGGTTTGCTAGGTTTCCCTAGGTGCCGGCAGAGGTAGGGTTCAAAAACTACAGCTAGGCACTTTGCCAAAAAGGGTCATTTTTCACTGCGAAATTGAGGTGTGACCGCGTTGCGTTTGCGCCATTTCCTGTCGCAGGCACTAGGCCGACCCACACAAGTGAGGTACCATTTTTCTCGTAAGACTTTGGGTAACGCGGGGTGGGTGGAAATTTGTGGATCCACGCAGATTCCAGAACTTTCCACCACAGAAATGTGTGGAAAATGTGTTTTTTTGGACAATTTTTAATGTTTGCAAGGGATTCTGGGTAACAGAACCTGGTGGGAGGCAGTCAAGTCACCCCATCCTGGATTCCCCTGGGTGTCTAGTTTTCAAAAATGTATAGGTTTGCTAGGTTTCCCTAGGTGCCGGCAGAGGTAGGGTTCAAAAACTACAGCAAGGCACTTTGCCAAAAAGGGTCATTTTTCAATGCGAAATTGAGGTGTGACTACGTTGCGTTTTGCGCCGTTTCCTGTCGCAGGCACTAGGCCGACCCACACAAGTGAGGTACCATTTTTCTCGTAAGACTTTGGGGAACGCGGGGTGGGTGGAAATTTGTGGATCCACGCAGATTCCAGAACTTTCCACCACAGAAATGTGGGGAAAATGTGTTTTTTGGACAATCTTTTATGTTTGCAAGGGATTCTGGGTAACAGAACCTGGTGGGAGGCAGTCAAGTCACCCCATCCTGGATTCCCCTGGGTGTCTAGTTTTCAAAAATGTATAGGTTTGCTAGGTTTCCCTAGGTGCCGGCAGAGCTAGGGTTCAAAAACTACAGCTAGGCACTTTGCCAAAAAAGGGTCATTTTTCACTGCGAAATTGAGGTGTGACCACGTTGCGTTTTGTGCCGTTTCCTGTCGCAGGCACTAGGCCGACCCACACAAGTGAGGTACCATTTTTCTCGTAAGACTTTGGGGAACGCGGGGTGGGTGGAAATTTGTGGATCCACGCAGATTCCAGAACTTTCCACCACAGAAATGTGGGGAAAATGTGTTTTTTGGACAATTTGTTATGTTTGCAAGGGATTCTGGGTAACAGAACCTGGTGGGAGGCAGTCAAGTCACCCCATCCTGGATTCCCCTGGGTATCTAGTTTTCAAAAATGTATAGGTTTGCTAGGTTTCCCTAGGTGCCGGCAGAGCTAGGGTTCAAAAACTACAGCTAGGCACTTTGCCAAAAAAGGGTCATTTTTCACTGCGAAATTGAGGTGTGACCGCGTTGCGTTTGCGCCGTTTCCTGTCGCAGGCACTAGGCCGACCCACACAAGTGAGGTACCATTTTTCTCGTAAGACTTTGGGGAACGCGGGGTGGGTGGAAATTTGTGGATCCACGCAGATTCCAGAACTTTCCACCACAGAAATGTGGGGAAAATGTGGTTTTTTTGACAATTGTTTATGTTTGCAAGGGATTCTGGGTAACAGAACCTGGTGGGAGGCAGTCAAGTCACCCCATCCTGGATTCCCCTGGGTGTCTAGTTTTCAAAAATGTATAGGTTTGCTAGGTTTCCCTAGGTGCCGGCAGAGGTAGGGTTCAAAAACTACAGCTAGGCACTTTGCCAAAAAAGGGTCATTTTTCACTGCGAAATTGAGGTGTGACCGCGTTGCGTTTTGCGCCATTTCCTGTCGCAGGCACTAGGCCGACCCACACAAGTGAGGTACCATTTTTCTCGTAAGACTTTGGGTAACGCGGGGTGGGTGGAAATTTGTGGATCCACGCAGATTCCAGAACTTTTCACCACAGAAATGTGTGGAAAATGTGTTTTTTTGGACAATTTTTAATGTTTGCAAGGGATTCTGGGTAACAGAACCTGGTGGGAGGCAGTCAAGTCACCCCATCCTGGATTCCCCTGGGTGTCTAGTTTTCAAAAATGTATAGGTTTGCTAGGTTTCCCTAGGTGCCGGCAGAGGTAGGGTTCAAAAACTACAGCAAGGCACTTTGCCAAAAAAGGGTCATTTTTCAATGCGAAATTGAGGTGTGACCACGTTGCGTTTTGCGCCGTTTCCTGTCGCAGGCACTAGGCCGACCCACACAAGTGAGGTACCATTTTTCTCGTAAGACTTTGGGGAACGCGGGGTGGGTGGAAATTTGTGGATCCACGCAGATTCCAGAACTTTCCACCACAGAAATGTGGGGAAAATGTGTTTTTTGGACAATCTTTTATGTTTGCAAGGGATTCTGGGTAACAGAACCTGGTGGGAGGCAGTCAAGTCACCCCATCCTGGATTCACCTGGGTGTCTAGTTTTCAAAAATGTATAGGTTTGCTAGGTTTCCCTAGGTGCCGGCAGAGCTAGGGTTCAAAAACTACAGCTAGGCACTTTGCCAAAAAGGGTCATTTTTCACTGCGAAATTGAGGTGTGACCACGTTGCGTTTTGTGCCATTTCCTGTCGCAGGCACTAGGCCGACCCACACAAGTGAGGTACCATTTTTCTCGTAAGACTTTGGGGAACGCGGGGTGGGTGGAAATTTGTGGATCCACGCAGATTCCAGAACTTTCCACCACAGAAATGTGGGGAAAATGTGTTTTTTGGACAATTTGTTATGTTTGCAAGGGATTCTGGGTAACAGAACCTGGTGGGAGGCAGTCAAGTCACCCCATCCTGGATTCCCCTGGGTATCTAGTTTTCAAAAATGTATAGGTTTGCTAGGTTTCCTAGGTGCCGGCAGAGCTAGGGTTCAAAAACTACAGCTAGGCACTTTGCCAAAAAAGGGTCATTTTTCACTGCGAAATTGAGGTGTGACCACGTTGCGTTTTGCGCCGTTTCCTGTCGCAGGCACTAGGCCGACCCACACAAGTGAGGTACCATTTTTCTCGTAAGACTTTGGGGAACGCGGGGTGGGTGGAAATTTGTGGATCCACGCAGATTCCAGAACTTTCCACCACAGAAATGTGGGGAAAATGTGGTTTTTTTGACAATTTTTTATGTTTGCAAGGGATTCTGGGTAACAGAACCTGGTGGGAGGCAGTCAAGTCACCCCATCCTGGATTCCCCTGGGTGTCTAGTTTTCAAAAATGTATAGGTTTGCTAGGTTTCCCTAGGTGCCGGCAGAGGTAGGGTTCAAAAACTACAGCTAGGCACTTTGCCAAAAAAGGGTCATTTTTCACTGCGAAATTGAGGTGTGACCACGTTGCGTTTTGCGCCGTTTCCTGTCGCAGGCACTAGGCCGACCCACACAAGTGAGGTACCATTTTTCTCGTAAGACTTTGGGGGACGCGGGGTGGGTGGAAATTTGTGGATCCACGCAGATTCCAGAACTTTCCACCACAGAAATGTGGGGAAAATGTGGTTTTTTTGACAATTTTTTATGTTTGCAAGGGATTCTGGGTAACAGAACCTGGTGGGAGGCAGTCAAGTCACCCCATCCTGGATTCCCCTGGGTGTCTAGTTTTCAAAAATGTATAGGTTTGCTAGGTTTCCCTAGGTGCCGGCAGAGGTAGGGTTCAAAAACTACAGCTAGGCACTTTGCCAAAAAAGGGTCATTTTTCACTGCGAAATTGAGGTGTGACCACGTTGCGTTTTGCGCCGTTTCCTGTCGCAGGCACTAGGCCGACCCACACAAGTGAGGTACCATTTTTCTCGTAAGACTTTGGGGGACGCGGGGTGGGTGGAAATTTGTGGATCCACGCAGATTCCAGAACTTTCCACCACAGAAATGTGGGGAAAATGTGGTTTTTTTGACAATTTTTTATGTTTGCAAGGGATTCTGGGTAACAGAACCTGGTGGGAGGCAGTCAAGTCACCCCATCCTGGATTCCCCTGGGTGTCTAGTTTTCAAAAATGTATAGGTTTGCTAGGACTCCCTAGGTGCCGGCAGAGGTAGGGTTCAAAAACTACAGCTAGGCACTTTGCCAAAAAGGGTCATTTTTCACTGCGAAATTGAGGTGTGACCGCGTTGCGTTTTGCGCCGTTTCCTGTCGCAGGCACTAGGCCGACCCACACAAGTGAGGTACCATTTTTCCCGTAAGACTTTGGGGAACGCGGGGTGGGTGGAAATTTGTGGATCCACGCAGATTCCAGAACTTTCCACCACAGAAATGTGGGGAAAATGTGTTTTTTGGACAATCTTTTATGTTTGCAAGGGATTCTGGGTAACAGAACCTGGTGGGAGGCAGTCAAGTCACCCCATCCTGGATTCCCCTGGGTGTCTAGTTTTCAAAAATGTATAGGTTTGCTAGGTTTCCCTAGGTGCCGGCAGAGCTAGGGTTCAAAAACTACACCTAGGCACTTTGCAAAAAAGGGTAATTTTTCATTGTGAAAATGTGGTACGTCCACGTTGCATTTTGAGCCATTTCCTGTTGTGGGCACAAGGGCTACCCACACAAGTGAGGTACCATTTTTATCGGGAGACTTAGGGTAACACAGAATTGTAGAGCAACTGTTATTACCTATTGACTTTCGATGCATTTCTGCCTTCCAAATGAAAGTCAATGTGTAAAAATAAGTCATTTTGAAAAATGACCTATAATTCTCATGCTAGTATAGGTACTCCCAATTTCGGAAATGTGCAAATATCTACTGTTTCTAAAATCTACATTTTGTTCCCATTTCAGAAATACATAGGTGTCTTTCATAACAATTTTTCCATGTATACATTTTCCCAAAATAATTGCTATATACCCGGTACTTAAAAAAAAATCATTGCAAGATGTTGCTCAATTATTGGCTCTGGGTTCGTCGGGTTCTTGGTGAACCTACAAGTCCTATATATCCCCACAACCAGAAAGGTCCAGCGGATATAACGGTATATTGCCTTCAAATAGCTGTCATAATTAGAAGAAGTTACAGGTGAAAACGTTGACACAAATGGCTGTTTTTTTCAACTAATTTTCAATTTTTCCTTTATTTAACTGTTAGTTTCTATAAGGAAAACTTTAAGGATCTACACAAATGACCCCTTGCTGAATTCAGAATTTTGTCTACTTTTCATAAAAGTATGGCTTTCCAGGATCCATTATTGGTTTCATACCCATTTCTACCATTAACTGGAAGGAGGTTGAAAGCACAAAAAATAGCAAAAATAGGCTATGTCCCAGAAAAATGCCAAAACTGTGTAAAAAAGTTGGTTTTCTGACAAAAGTCTGCTTGTCCCTGAAAGCTGGGAAGATGGTGATTTCATCCCCACAACCCCTTTTTTGATGCCATTTGCAGGGAAAAATCAAGACGCTTTCATCTGTAGCCCTTTTTTTGCCTTTTTCCAAAAAAAAACAAAATTTAGCTGTATTTTGACTAATTTCTGGGTCCCCTCCAGGGAATCCACAAACCCTGGGTACCTTTACAATCCCCATGATGTTAGAAAAAAGGACGCAAATTTGGCATGGATACCTTATGTGGTCAAAAAGTTACAGGGGCCTAAGCGCGCACTACCCCAAATAGCCAAAAAAAGGCTTAGCACAGGAGGGGAAAAGGCCTAGCAGCGAAGGGGTTAAACTCTACCTGTTATCAATATATGTTTAATAATACTAAATTTACTTGGTGTCCCGCAAAAATTAAATATCTAGGTATTTGGTTTTCCTCTACACTATCTAAAACCATTAATTATACGTTTAATGCCTTGATTACCAAAATACAATTGCTTCTTCTTTCCTGGTCCCCCCTTTTTTTATCCTGGTGGGGTACATTGGACACTATCAAAATGATGATTGTACCCCATATCCTATATACATTGTCCATGATACCTTTTCGAATTCCTGCTTCATATTTTTCACAGATTGACTCTATTTGTACAAAATTTTTGTGGAACAACAAGCATCACCGCATTGCTCTCCGGAAACTTAAACGTCCTAAGATGGAGGGGGGTGTTCGTTTCCCAGACTTTAAATCATATCACTCTGCATTTTTAATTCGTCAAAGTTTTGCTTTAAGTTATGATTTTGTTGATATCCCTATCCCTCGTTGGATTATTTTCGAACGTTCCCTTCTAAAAGATTTTTCTTTTTGGGATATAATATATATGTCTAATTGCTCCTTCATAACAGACAACCCTATTTTAAAATACTCCCGACAATTATTATATAATATCCTCTCTGATGGTTTAGACCCGTATCGGTGTTTTTTGTCCTCCACTATTTGGTATAACAAATTTATTAAATATAAACGTAAATCATTTTACTACAAGCACTGGAAGGAGAAGGGAATTATCTTTATTCATCAATTTATTCAACATGATTCTGTTCTCCCCTTCCAGGAATTACAATCCCAATATAACTTACCTGACTCTTTTCTTGATAACTATCATTTAATAGCAACTGCTCTGCAGTCTTTTTATCCTCCAACAATTACCCTTTAGCTCCTACATTGCTTACATCCCCCTCGCCTTTACATAATATTCCTCACGATCATACGCCTAAGGCCGCTTTTATTTATAAGCTGTTGTTATCTCATATTTCTGAGAGACCTAAATCCCCGGTTGAATTACTTTGGGAATCAGACTTATCTTTGTCATTACCTATTCCCTTCTGGGACAAATTATGGCTCAAGCTCTTTAAAACCTCTGTTGCAGCTCGTATAACCCAATCCCTGTACTTCATTTATAGTAGAGTTGTTATTACCCCTGTTCACATAGCTAAGTTTTCCCCTACTTCCTCTTCACTGTGTTGGTCTTGTTCTGTAACTACGGGGACTTTTCTTCACCAACTTTATGAATGTTCAAATGTTTTTAAATTTTGGCAATCTATTTGGTCTAAATGTATGAGAATATTCCAATGTAATATTCCGTTAACAATGCAAAATGTTTTCCTAGGTTCCTCCTCACCTGCTTTTGATGTCTCTAATAATATTACTTTGTTGTTTGACTTATTTATCGCTTTAGCATTTAAAGTGATTTTGTCCTGTTGGAAAGACAATTCTAAAATATCTTTATTAACTTGGTGGAATTTTGTTTGCGATGAACACAGAATTACTACTGTTTCCTCTCTTACCTTGTCTCAGAAAATTAAATCTGATCTACTTTGGTTACCCTTTACTTCTTATCTCTCTGCACATGCACCTACACCTTAATCTCTAATTCTTTCCTAGTCTCTAAATTTCTTTACTCCTCTTCTCTTTCTTTTCTTTTCTTTTTTCTCTTCTCTTCTTTATCTTTCTTTCTTCACTTCTCTTCTTTCTTGTTTCCTCTATCACTCATACCTTTCTCTTACAATTTTTCATTGTAATTTATTTATATTGTGTTTATTGGATTATTATATGTTCTCTTTTTCTGAAAACTTAATAAAAATTATTGAACAAAAAAATAAATAAAGCAGCTTAAACTCACAAACTGTTTTGGAGATGTCACTCCTGCAGACAATACAATATATCATCAACCCAACTTCTACCAGTTTGAAAACTACTGGCATCTCCTGATCAGTGCATCTCTCTCTCTAAGTACTTTTCCTGCCTCCCTACAAATAGTGCAGATCACACCAAATCTGAAGAAAGACAAACCTGGATCCAACTATTCTAAGAATCTTCAGACGGGTACTAACATATGATGGACAGGCGCGACTGAATGCTGCGTTTCTAAACAACTAATCAAAATGATTCATGCCAGTCATCTCCTCCCTGCTCTCCAATCAGGTTTCAACACTGGGTTCAGCACAGAAATAGCTCCTCAAAAGGTTCTCAATGTCATCAAACGCATAATGGTAGAAGGTGACCTCTGCCTACCAGTATTATTCAACCTTTCTGAATTTATGGACCACAAACTTTTTAAACTATTCTAATCCAGAGTGGAATTCTGTCATGGACTTGTCTTCCACTTACCTGCCTAACAGTTATCAAACCATAAGGTTGGAGAATGGCAACTAATCTGCTGCTCCATTGAAGTGCAGTGTCCCTCAAGGCTCAGTTTAGCCCCAACATTATTCTGTCTCTACCTGGAACCCCTTTGTGAACCGCTAACAGACCCTGGAGTTACCTTACATGAACGCGCTGACGGCATGCAGTTGTATCAAAAGACATCAACCCCCAATGATATTTGTACCCTCGTGTCAGGCCTCTGGAAACTCCAACAATGGATGTCAAATAACTATCCGATATTAAATCCACTCCCAACCCCCTCCTGGAAGAAGAAAGAATTGATCCTCATGACACAAAAACAAATTCAATCTAGCTCTCATGAAAGAACTCAAACTTGAGGATTCCAACCCACCTCCGTTCTCTTTGGTGAAATCCTCAGACTTCACCTTAAACAACACTCTGTCACCGTCAGAGCACATCACCAGCCAGTCCAAACTTCAAACGTATTCCAACAATCACAGAAGAAAATTATAGACCCCTTAGCACCTGATCATCTAAAAACCTCAGCTTATGAGCTGGTCTCTCGACTAGATTGTGGGGGTGCTCTAACCTTCCCTGGTCCCTGTAAAGACCGCATGTGGTGCTACTGCCAGTCTCATATGCACAAAAACAAAGTCGATCATATCTCACCAGTGCTGAAGGAACTACACTGGTGAAAAGAAGACGACAACCGGGTAAGTTTGCCAGTCTACTTTATTCTCGTCCGGTCTCACCAGCTCCCCGGCAGCAACTGCCGAAATACCACATTCCATGTTCCACACAGGGAACGCTGAGAAGGATTACACGTCACCCCACAACAGAACCCCCAACTGGCTTGCAACTTAGAGCAGAATACAATTTAAAATCAGTTGTTGAATGTATAAGTCCTGACATCTGAGCCACTCACCTAGTCTGGAAACGTTAGACAGTCTCAAGAGAACTGAAGGGTCTCGGGAAAAAAACCCCGTTTCAGCTGGAAACCCCACTATTTTAAGCATCCCTGACTGGTGTGGCCCCCTATATTAAGATCTCTCTAAACCATACTCTGGACACAACAGGTACTGCTCATGAGGAAGGGGCCTTCTTTGGAGTTTGCCATAAATGAAAAGGCGAAACGACCGTCAAGTAAGCTTCTAACTTGTATTTTAATGCAGCTGGTAGCAGTCGTGACCACCTCCCAAGCTGGCCAGAGAAACTGTCCAACATAGAACGATAGCCTCAAACAATGGGTAGAATTCCACAGGCACGTGAAATTCCAGCGCACGATTACAGCTTCATTACAATTGTTACAATGTTTATATAACAGTATATAACACATCCCCTTTCCTCCACAACAAATAAAAGAAAAAGGAGCAAGGAAATAAGAAGAAAATAAATAAATAAAAGAACTAAGACAAAAAAAAAATATTGCATTATAACAACACTACACACAATCAAATGACTGACTGTACATAATCTTTTAGAAAGGTAGGTGGCCTGAGTTCCCTTACAGATCTTTTCTCAATATCAACATCTTGAACAGATGAAGACTCAATGAGAGAACTCGCACAAGCCAACGGCCCATGTTCTCTTACAGACCTGCTCTCCACAGCAACACCTTGAACAACTGAAGACACAGGATGAGAGACCACACAATCGCCATCACTCATTAACATAAAACCACTTCCTCTGTCATCGTTTCTAACACGACACTGACCCCCTTTCTGATACAAAGCCACTCTCCGACGATTCCACTTTTCACCATTCTCAAGTAACACATGAAAACTATAATCTTGTTTGATTTTATATGGACCTCGAAATTTTGATAAACCTTTCACAAATCTCCCCGCCTTGATCTCAACCCAATCACCAACCTTCAAATTATGACTCACACCATCAGCAGCAGGAACACTAACCTCCTTGTCCTGTTTACTGCGCCCCACCACCTCTTTCAGCCATGCTGGTACCATTTTTGAGCCGGGCAACCCACCCTTCATGACCTCAAAGGGGGATTTGGAAGTTGCCTCTTGCACGGTGGTGCGGTATGCCCATACCATTTCCTGAACTTGCTTCTCATTACATTCTCCACTATCCATTGCCATTTGAATAACACCTTTCACCAACCTATTGGCCCTTTCTACAATACCGTTGCCCTGGGGATTATAGAAAGAAGTGCGGTGTTGACAAATACCACATCTTCTTAAAAATCTCGCCATCTCATCAGAAATAAGTTGTGTGTCATTGTCCATAACGATTATAGTCGGAACACTTTCCTCCAAGAAAATACTGTTTAAACATTGGATGGTACTTTTGGTGGGGATTTCTTTTGTGAATTTCACGCTAATCCATCTCGAAAACGCATCAACTAACACCAACGCAAATCTTTATTCACTATGCAACTCATTCATTGGTCCGATGAAATCTACACACACCGTGTGCGAAGCTGTATTAGGAACATCAATGTGTCCCACTTTGGAATGTACATCCACTCTCTGCCTTTTTTCACCTTCGTTACATATAAGACAGTTCACGACCCACTCGGATGCTTGCTTATTGAGTCCAGGCCACCAAAATTGAGCTTTGCGCTTTTTTTGCGTCATTGTTTGGCCAAGGTGTGCTTCATGGGCAATTTTTATCAATTTGGATCTCAACCCGAAAGGAGGTATGAACCTGTCACCCCTCATTAGTACGCCATGCTCACACACACTCAACTCATCAATCACCTTGATGAAGGGATGCACAGGCACCAACACACAACTCTCCCTCCTGACTTTCTACTTTACTACATCCATCACTTCTTTTAATACTTGGTCCTTTATCATTTCAGAGCTCCACTCCTCAGCTGAAAAAGCACCATCTGCAGACTCAACTGCATCTAAAATAGAAGCAACTGCAGCATCTTCCTGAGCATCACTCACTTCTCTCTCCAGTGGCAACCTAGACAGGCAATCCGCTTGAGTATTTTTCCACCCCGGAATATACTCAATTTCATGTCTATATTCTTGAAGTCTCGCTGCCAGTCTGGCTAGCCTCACAGATCCTTTGCCTGCCCCATCGGGGAGAAGTACTTTAATGAGAGGTTTGTGATCTGACCTCAGTGTGAACTCAACGCCACGTACATACTTACGAAAGTACTCCACTGCCCATGCAGCAGCTAACGTCGCTCTTTCGATAACAGAATAATTCCTGTCTGACATCGAAAGAGTTCTAGAGGCAAACGCAACAGCCTTTTCTGTTTCACCATGCTTCTGGGACAAGACTGCCCCAAAACCCGTAGCACTGGCGTCAACCGTCAGAATAGACCTGAGTGTTATGTCAAAAGGAGATAAAACACCCGCCTCACATATGTCTCTCTTTCTCCTCACAAAACTCTCTTCCTGGGCATGTTCCCACTTAAAATGATTCCCTTTCCTCAATAGGACTTTTAAGCTCTCGGTCTTGTCAGCATACCCTCTCACAAGCTTGGAATAGTACTCAACAAGACCCATAAAGGGTCTTAGTTGATCCCTATTGCAAGACGCAGGAGCTGCCTCAATCGCCTCCAATAAATTCACTTTGGTCCTTGCACCATCAGAAGTAAAAGTGTAACCTAAATACCCGACTTCTTGCTTCAAAAATGTACACTTTTCTCTCCTGAGCGCCAAGCCCATGTCTGCAATCATTCGCAGAGCTTGTCTCAAGACCATATTGTGTTATTCCACATTCTCACCAAAGATCAAGATGCCATCTTGAAAAAACAAGATATTTTTCATTCCTTTGTACACCTCATTTACCATACACTGTAATACACTTGCAGCAGATGACAACCCAAATGGCATGCGAGTGGATTGAAACGTACCTTCCAATGTGATAACTCGCGAAAATCTGTACCCCGTCAAGGCACATGCATGGCCCCTGCAGTCCCCGATTACCCTTCTTTATTCACAAATATCCCTACCACGTGTCAAGGCACATGCATAGCCCCTGCAGTCCCCGATTACCCTTCTTTATTCACAAATATCCCTAGCCCGTGTCAAGGCACATGTGTGCCCCACGCTCCCCGATCACCCTTCTTTACTCACGAATATCCCTACCCCATCACGGCACATGCGTGGCCTCCACGGTCCCCCGATTACCCTTCTTTACGCACAAATATCCATACCCCATCAAGGCACATGCGTGGCCCCCACGGTCCCCCGATTATCCTTCTTTACTCATGAATATCCCTGCCCTGTCAAGACACATGCCTGGCCCCCGTGGTCCCTGTTTACCCTTCTTTACTTCCGAATATCCGTTTCTACCCCATCAAGGCACATGCACGGCCCACGGGCTCCACCAATTACCCTTCTTTAGGCACGATCATCTGTACCCTGTCAAGGCACATGCGTGATCCACGGGGTCCCCGGTTACCTTTCTTTAATCAAGAATATCCCTGCCGTGTCAAAACACATGCGTGGCCCCCATGCTCCCCAATTACCCTTCTTTTCTTACGAATATCCGTACCTATCCAGTCAAGGCACAGGCTGTTCCTCAATCCCGACCCTCTCTTCCCCAGGACATGTGTAGTCTCAGAAAGCCCTGCTTACTGTTCCTCAATCCCGACCCTCTCTTCCCCAGGACATGTGTAGCCTCAGAGAGCCATGCTTACTGTTCCTCAATCCCAACTCTCCCTTCCCCAGGACATGTGTAGCCTCAGAGAGCCCTGCTTACTGTTCCTAAATCTTGATCCTCCCTTCCTCAGGACATGTGTAGCCTAAGAGAGTCCCAGTTACTGTTCCTCAATCCCAACTCTCCCTTCCCCCGCAAAGGGACTGTGTAGCCTCGAACAGCCCTGCTTACTGTTCCTCAATCCCGACCCTGTCTTTCCTCTGTAAAGGGACCTGTGTGGTCTCAGAGAGCCCTGCTTACTGTTCCTCAATCCCGACCCTGTCTTTCCTCTGTAAAGGGACCTGTGTGGTCTCAGAGAGCCCTGCTTACTGTTCCTCAATCCCGACCCTGTCTTTCCTCTGTAAAGGGACCTGTGTGGTCTCAGAGAGCCCTGCTTACTGTTCCTCAATCTCGACCCTCTCTTCTCCCGTAAAGGGACTTGTGTGGTCTCAGAGAGCCCTGCTTACTGTTCCTCAATCCCGACCCTGCCTTTCCTCTGTAAAGGGACCTGTGTAGTCTCAGAGAGCCCTGCTTACTGTTCCTCAATCTCGACCCTCTCTTCTCCCGTAAAGGGAATTGTGTGGTCTCAGAGAGCCCTGCTTACTGTTCCTCAATCCCGACCCTGTCTTTCCTCTGTAAAGGGACATGTGTAGTCTCAGAGAGCCCTGCTTACTGTTCCTCAATCTCGACCCTCTCTTCTCCCGTAAAGGGACTTGTGTGGCCTCGTAGAGCCCTGCTTAATATTTCTCTATCCTGACCCTCCCCTCCCCCTTAAAGGGATCTGTATAGTCTCAGAGAGCCCTGCTTACTGTTCCTCAATCCCGACCCTGTCTTTCCTCTGTAAAGGGACCTGTGTAGTCTCAGAGAGCCCTGCTTACTGTTCCTCAATCTCGACCCTGTCTTCTCCCGTAAAGGGACTTATGTGGCCTCGTAGAGCCCTGCTTAATATTTCTCTATCCTGACCCTCCCCTCCCCCTTAAAGGTACCTGTGTTGCCTCGGACAGCCCTGCTTAGTGTCCCCCGGTCTCAACCCTCCCTTTTCCCGTAAAGGGACATGTATAGCCTTGGAGGGTCCTGCTTACTGTTCCTCAATCTCGACCCTGTCTTTCCTCTGTAAAGGGTCCTGTGTAGTCTCAGAGAGCCCTGCTTACTGTTCCTCAATCTCGACCCTGTCTTTCCTCTGTAAAGGGACTTGTGTGGTCTCAGAGAGCCCTGCTTACTGTTCCTCAATCTCGACCCTGTCTTTCCTCTGTAAAGGGACCTGTGTAGTCTCAGAGAGCCCTGCTTACTGTTCCTCGATCCCGACCCTCCCTTCCCCTGTAAAGGGACCTGTGTGGTCTCAGAGGGCCCTGCTTACTGTTTCTGAATCCTGACTCTCCCTTTCCCAGCCTCGTAGAGCCCTGCTTACTGTTCCTCAATCCAACCCTCTCTTGCCTCGTAAAGATACCTGTAAGGCCTCAGAGGGCCTTGCTTACTGTTCCGGAAACTCAAACCTACCTTCCCCAGGACATGTGTAGGCTCGGAAAGCCCTGCTTACTGTTCCTCAATCCCAACCCTGTCCTTCCCCTGTAAAGGGACCTGTATAGTCTCAGAGAGCCCTGCTTACTGTTCCTCAATCTCGACCCTGTCTTTCCTCTGTAAAGGGACCTGTGTAGTCTCAGAGAGCCCTGCCTACTGTTTCTCAATCCCAACCCTGTCCTTCTTTCCTCTGTAAAGGGACCTGTATAGTCTCAGAGAGCCCTGCTTACTGTTCCTCAATCTCGACCCTGTCTTTCCTCTGTAAAGGGACCTGTGTAGTCTCAGAGAGCCCTGCTTACTGTTCCTCAATCCCGACCCTGTCTTTCCTCTGTAAAGGGACCTGTGTAGTCTCAGAGAGCCCTGCTTACTGTTCCTCAATCTCGACCCTGTCTTTCCTCTGTAAAGGGACCTGTGTAGTCTCAGAGAGCCCTGCTTACTGTTCCTCAATCTCGACCCTGTCTTTCCTCTGTAAAGGGACCTGTGTGTCTCTTCCCCAGGACATGTGTAGCCTCAGAGAGCCCTGCTTACTGTTCCTCAATCTTGATCCTCCCTTCCTCAGGACATGTGTAGCCTAAGAGAGTCCCAGTTACTGTTCCTCAATCTTGACCCTCCCTTCCCCGGAAATGTGTATCCTCAGAGAGCCCTGCTTACTGTCCCTCAATCCTGACCCTCCCTTCCCCAGGACATGTGTATCCTCGGAGGGCCCTGCTTACTGTTCCTCAATCCTGACCCTCCCTTCCCCGGAAATGTGTAGCCTCGGAGGGCCCTGCTTACTGTCCCTCAATTCCAACTCTCCCTTCCCCCGCAAAGGGACTGTGTAGCCTCGAACAGCCCTGCTTACTGTTCCTCAATCCCGACCCTGTCTTTCCTCTGTAAAGGGACCTGTGTAGACTCAGAGAGCCCTGCTTACTGTTCCTCAATCTCGACCCTGTCTTTCCTCTGTATAGGGACCTGTGTGGTCTCAGAGAGCCCTGCTTACTGTTCCTCAATCTCGACCCTGTCTTTCCTCTGTAAAGGGACCTGTGTGGTCTCAGAGAGCCCTGCTTACTGTTCCTCAATCCCGACCCTGTCTTTCCTCTGTAAAGGGACCTGTATAGTCTCAGAGAGCCCTGCTTACTGTTCCTCAATCTCGACCCTGTCTTTCCTCTGTAAAGGGACCTGTGTAGTCTCAGAGAGCCCTGCTTACTGTTCCTCAATCCCGACCCTGTCTTTCCTCTGTAAAGGGACCTGTGTAGTCTCAGAGAGCCCTGCTTACTGTTCCTCAATCTCGACCCTGTCTTTCCTCTGTAAAGGGACCTGTGTAGTCTCAGAGAGCCCTGCTTACTGTTCCTCAATCCTGACCCTGTCTTTCCTCTGTAAAGGGACCTGTGTAGTCTCAGAGAGCCCTGCTTACTGTTCCTCAATCTCGACCCTGTCCTTCCCCTGTAAAGGGAGGCAGCACATATGGGATCAGGGTCCGGAAGTTAGGGAGAAGGCATGCATGGGATCAGGGTCCAGATGTAAGGGAGAACGCACACATGGGCTCAGGGTCCAGAAGTAAGGGAGAAGGCACACATGGGTTCAGGGTCCAGAAGCGAGGGAGGTGGCACACATGGGCTCAGGGTCCAGAAGCGAGGGAGGCGGCACACATGGGCTCAGGGGCCAGAAGTGAGGGAGATGGCACACAAGGGCTAAAGGTCCAGAAGTGAGGGAGGCGGCACACATGGATCAGGGTCCAGAAGTAAGGGAGAGAGCACACAGGGGATCAGGGTACAGAAGTAAGGGAGGTGGCACACAAGGGCTAAAGGTCCAGAAGTGAGGGAGGCGGCACACATGGATCAGGGTCCAGAAGTAAGGGAGAGAGCACACAGGGGATCAGGGTCCAGAAGTAAGGGAGATGGCACACATGGGATCAGGGTCCAGAAGTAAAGGAGGAGGCACACATGGTATCAGGGTCCAGAAGTAAGGGAGGCAGCACACACAGGATCAGGGTCCAGAAGTAAGGGAGACGGCACACATGGGATCAGGGTCCAGGAGTAAGAGAGAAGGCACACATAGGATCAGGGTCCAGAAGTGAGGGAGGAGGCACACATGGGCTCAGGGTCCAGAAGTAAGGGAGAAGGCACACATGGGCTCAGGGTCCAGAAGTAAGGGAGAAGGCACACATGGGCTCAGGGTCCAGAAGTAAGTGAGAAGGCACACAGGGGATCAGGGTCCAGGAGTAAGGGAGAAGGCACACATGGGATCAGGGTCCAGAAGTGAGGGAGGAGGCACACATGGGATTAGGGTCCAGAAGTAAGGGAGAGAGCACACAGGGGATCAGGGTCCAGAAGTAAGGGAGACGGCACACATGGGATCATGGTCCAGAAGTAAGGGAGGCAGCACACACGGGATCAGGGTCCAGAAGTAAGGGAGAGAGCACACAGGGGATCAGGGTCCAGAAGTAAGGGAGAGAGCACACAGGGGATCAGGGTCCAGAAGTAAGGGAGACGGCACACATGGGATCAGGGTCCAGAAGTAAAGGAGGAGGCACGCATGGGATCAGGGTCCAGAAGTAAGGGAGACGGCACACAGGGGATCAGGGTCCAGGAGTAAGGGAGAAGGCACACATGGGATCAGGGTCCAGAAGTAAGGGAGGAGGCACACATGGGATCAGGGTCCAGAAGTAAGGGAGGAGGCACACATGGGATCAGGGTCCAGAAGTTAAGGCACACATGGGATCAGGGTCCAGAAGTAAGGGAAGAGGCACACATGGGATCAGGGTCCAGAAGTAAGGGAGAAGGCACACATGGGATCAGGGTCATCCAGGATATCACTGTTATTCTACCCTAAGACTCAGGATCTTCCAACTCGAGGGCTCTGGATCTAGCTGCTGTCTCCAGTCCGTTGACCCGTTACCTTAACACACCCTCTCCCGCCTTCTATGCTTCACCTATTGCCCCTGCTAAATCCACTTTGCCCGCTTCTAATCCCACTCCAGGCTCTGCTCAGCTCAATCCTGCACCTAATCCTAAGCTATGTCATGCTAACCCTCCTGCCTTGGGGGACGGCGAGACCAGTCTCAAGCAAGACTTTATCTCCCCCTGTAACTGTGGTAAGGGTCTTACTCAACCCTCTAATACCCCTCTCGCTGCTGGGTCAGTCCCAGCATCTCATTCTGGTTCAGAGGAAGAGGGCATTAACAGGCCCTGCCTGGAGGAGAAGATTGCGGACCTTAAGCAGGATCTCCTTGCTGTCAAAGAGATCATGCAGAGCATGCTACAGTTCTCCTTGAAGATGGAGAAGCTCTGGATTACTCCCCCCTCCCAGAGGACCGATAAATACAATACACAGAATATGTTCTACGCGGCTAACGATCATTCATCTTTCCACTCCCCTCTTAGTTCCAGCTGGAGGTCTAGGCCTCTACCTAACCATCTTTCTAGGCCCCATAGACTCCTACCTCAGCTATCTGAGGAGGACATTCTCGCCCTTCTACTCTCGTACACTGACTCGAGGACTTTCTCCTCCTCCTATCCTACACTCAAAATCCCCCCCATCACCTCGGACCCTGACAGGGAACCGAGTGTCAATCACAGATCGGTTAACAAAGGAAACCTACTTCAAATAACCACCTCTCATCATGAAGTGATCACCTCCAACCATCACATCAAATCGATGCTACTCAACTGTAGGTCAGCTGTGAAACATGCAGCGGATATTTCAGAACTCATCATTTCGCAAGACTTGGACTTACTGATTCTCACTGAAACCTGGCTCAATGATACCTCCTCCCCTGTTCTCGACATCTTAATCCCCCCTGATTATGCCATTATCAGACGCGATCGACTTGTTAAAACCGGGGGGGGGGGGAGCATTGCATGCATTCATTGCTCCAACCTCACCGTAAAGCAATCGCTATGTTCTGTGCTATCCTCCTGTGAACAGCTGGTCACCGAAATCTGGAATAAGGGCAAGAAGGTTTGTGTGCTGCACTCAATTTATCATCCACCGGGTGACAATCTGGTCTTCATAAAGCAAATCATGGAGGTCATTAGCTCGTGCTCGGACCAACTCTGCCACATCTTCCTCGGAGACTTTAACCTACATTGGAATGACTCTCCTGAACAATCCTCTGGGAAGGAAGTGTTTGAAAGAAACCCAATGGGCGCGCCTAGTCCCCCTTCCAATAAAAGAACTGAACCCGGGCTGGAAATCGTTGAACAATATAGTCAGTTGCAGGCTGTGTAACTACAGGGCAGAATCATTGGTACACCTACTATGCTGCTGCCCCGCTCTACTACAACATCGACGTATATTGTTGAAACCAATGTTCCTAAGGCACGGGACTAGAAAATGCACCGAAGCGGTGGCAATGCTTCAGTCATGCACGGAGCCCTCGGACCCGGACAGATTCGGCAAATTTATGAATACGACACGAAGGTGCCTAATCGAAAACAGTACAGAGAAAAAGTGTGGGGTTGCAACTGTCAAGTCTCCGGTAGCAACAGAAGGAGCCGATCAGTGAAGAGCCCCGCCCAAGAAAGAACTAAATGGCTCTCAGAAGTCCCGCAATGAATTAAGTGTCAATCTCCCACGAACATACAGGGAACAGGGACCTTTTTAAATATGTAATTTTAAAACCAATGAATTTTAGAATAAGATTACATTTAAGAAACGGACTGTCACTACTGACCAAAGGACATCTCTAATCTTTTATACATGTTTTATGTATTATAATGGCACGAGACCCGCATTTTTGTAAAAAAAATTTTTTTATTGTTAATGTACTGCAATTTTGCAATGATTTTAAGTAATTATGCAAATAAATTCATTCATTCATTCATACATTGGAATGACTCTAATGATCCTTTAGTCTGTTCCTTTAAGGCTTTCCTCTCGGACCTTAACTTCTTACAGCTCTGTAAGGGTCCTACCCACAATAAGGGTGCCACTCTCGACCTTGTCATTGCTAAAGACAACAGCATACAACTAGGCGACATCCTACCCTGTGACTGGTCGGATCATCATCTAATTCCTTTCCACATCCTGGAAAAGCTCTTGTGTAGACAGGGCCAACCCCTTAAAGCTAAACAACTGACGCTCAATATGAGAGACCTTAACATCAATTTGCTAACTTCAATCACCAAAAATAGACTTCAGCCTCCTCCCAACATGACCAACCTTGACGATCTATCTGATCACTATATTAACACTGTGTCTAACATTCTTGATACTATTGCACCGAAGCAACTCAAAAGGATTCCAGTCAAACAATCCAAAACTTGGTTTAATGGTGCCCTAAATGATGAGCGGCGCAATCTTAGACTCTCAGAGAAGCTCTGGAGACACACGCCTTCCACCACAAATCTCACTCAACTAAGGAAAGTGAGAAGTACTTACAACAAACACATCCGCATGGCTAAAACAGACCACTTCAGGGCTCAGCTGGATGGAGCCAAAAATAGACCCAAGAAGCTCTTTGAAATCATCAAGCAACAAGCTAACCATTCTTCCAACCCAATCTCTACTCCCGTGTCCTTGCTCCCTAGTGGGGACGATTTCACAGCTCACTTTTCTGAAAAAACAAGAAAAATCGAGTTGGAGCTACTACCTATCACCCCAACTCAGAGGCCTCCGAACCTCTCCGCATTATCAGCTGAGCTGACGGAAGCCTCGGCAATAGCCTCGCTCTTTGGCTGTTCTCTCAAAAATAACGCCTCTTGGAATTCCTTTCTCCTCCCAGATGTCACGGAGCTTCTACACAACATGGCGTCCCTTAAACCCTCCAACAATTTCAGTGATCCCTTACCTGCTAAGTTTTTTAAAGAGCTCAATTCAGCCATTCTCCCTCTTTGGTCCAGGATCATTCATGAATCCCTCTCACAGGGTAAGATACCTGACTGCCTCAAGGTGGGGCAAGTTACTCCATTCCTAAGAAGCCCAACACGGATCTTTCGGATCCTAACAACTTCCGACCTATCACCAGAATCATGACACTAGCTAAATTGCTCGAAAAATGCATCCACTCGCAGCTATGCAACCACATAGAGAAATATCAACTCCTTGACCCCTATCAGTCAGGTTTCAGAGCAGGGCACAGTACTGAAACGGCACTAACCCACATTGTAGATGACGCCTTGAGATCCCTTGACCAAAATGTCCCTTGTCTCCTGATCCTTCTGGACCTGTCCTCAGCCTTTGATACCCTCAAATATGAAAACCTGATTGCTCTTCTACAGCACAGGATGGGTCTCTCGGGCCCAGTCCTAAATTGGTTTGCCTCTTTCCTACATAACCGCACACAAAGGATCAAAGTTAACCACTCCCTTGCATCCAGTACCCCTGTCATGATCGGAGTGCCTCAAGGATCCACGCTCTCGCCCACTCTCTTCAACCTTTTTATGGAACCACGTACTGTCATTCTGAGCCTTGCTAATATTCAGTACCACATGTATGCGGATGACACGCAACTGTACCTGAAGATCTCCTCTCAAGAGGACATAAAAACGCTAAATGCTGCACTTGCACAAACCCAACAATGGTTAGCTCAGAACCATCTTCTGTTAAATACTCTCAAAACGGAATTTCTTGTGATTCCTCCCCGCCCCACCCCCCCAATCACTCTGCACCTACCCTGGACTGGCTTAAACAACTCACTGCTCTTAACTGCACCCCTAATGTGGTAGACTCCGCTACATCTTTAGGCATCACCTTGGACAAACACTTAAACATGCAAGCGCACATCAGTGCAGCTATTAGGGGAGCCAACTTTCAACTTAACACCCTTAAGAAAATCAAGCCTTTCCTCCCTCCCAAAGATATCAGGCCGGCGGTTCAATCCCTGGTGATCTCTAGACTGGAATATGGTCTGGTGACCCTTGCTGGACTTCCCAAAGCTAGCTTGGCCCCGTTCAGAGCCACCCTGAACGCATCGGCCAGACTCCTCACGGGCTCTAGAAAGCATGACCACATCTCCCCTGACCTTCTGCAACTAAATTGGCTATCTATCGAAGCCAGGATCCGCTTCAAGACAGCCTGCTTGACCCATAAAGCCATACATTACCACACCCGATCTACCTGGCAAATAAGCTTGAACTTTCGGGCTCAGGCCGGAACTTAAGAAGTACGTCCACCCTACTCTTGAAACCGCCCAGATTCAAAAAGAAAAGATCTTACAATCCTGCTTTCACCGGTCTTGCTCCAAGAATCTGGAATGCCTCGCGAGATCAGATCCAATCCTTCCACTGCATCTTTCAAGAAACTTGTCAAACGGCTATTCTTGAACGAACTTTAACAGAATGACTTGTTCTCATGCTCATGCTTTGTCAAAATGTTGATTCTTATTGTACTACGTTGGAGCGACTTATTGTATGCTTGTCTGTTAAATTGTTATTGTGCTCTAGGGCACTTCTGATACTGTTCTGGTCGAGCCAACCCCCCAACCCACGACCGGATCTGTTTCCCCCCTTTGTTTTTAACTTCACCCTCTGTCCCATTGTGTTTTGGTTACCCATGTTTTCGCCATATTTGTACAGCGCTCTGATACCCGTAAGAGTCTTGTTCGCGCTTTATAAAACTTTTCAAAATAAAATAAAAAAAATCAGGGTCCAGAAGTGAGGGAGAAGGCACAGAGGAGACCAGAGTCCAGAAGTAAGGGAGAAGGCACACAGGGGATCAGGGTCCAGAAGCGAGGGAGGTGGCACACATGGGCTCAGGGTCCAGAAGTAAGGAAGAAGGCACACAGGGGATCAGGATCCAGAAGTAAGGGAGAATGTATGCATGGGATCAGGGTCCAGAAGTGAGAGAGAAGGCACACATGGGATCAGGGTCCAGAAGCGAGGGAGGCGGCACACATGGGCTCAGGATCCAGAAGTAAGGGAGGCGGCACACATCGATCAGGGTCCAGAAGTAAGGGAGAAGGCACAGAGGAGATCAGGGTCCAGATGTAAGGGAGAAGGCACACATGGAATCAGGGTCCAGAAGTAAGGGAGAAGGCACACAGGATCAGGGTCCAGAAGCGAGGGAGGCGGCACACATGGGCTCAGGGTCCAGAAGTAAGGGAGGCGGCACACATGGGCTCAGGGTCCAGAAGTAAGGGAGGCGGCACACATGGGCTCAGGGTCCAGAAGTAAGGGAGAAGGTATGCATGGGCTCAGGGTCCAAAAATGAGGGAGAAGGCACACATGAGATCACGGTCCAGAAGTGAGGGAGGTGGCACACATGGGATCAGGGTCCAGAAGAAAGGGAGAAGGCACACATGGATCAGGGTCCAGAAGTGAAGGAGACGGTTCACATGTGCTCAGGGTCCAGAAGTGAAGGAGACGGCTCGCATGGGATCAGGGTCCAGAAGTAAGGGAGAAGGCACATATGGGATCAGGGTCCAGAAGCGAGGGAGGCGGCACACATGGGATCAGGGTCCAGAAGTAAGGGAGAAGGCACACAGAGGATCAGGGTCCAGAAGTAAGGGAGAAAGCACACATGGGCTCAGGGTCCAGAAGTAAGGGAGACGGCACACATTGGATCAGGGTCCAGAAGTGAGGGAGAAGGCACACATGGGCTCAGGGTCCAGAAGTAAGGGAAAAGGCAAACAGGGGATCAGCGTCCAGAAGTGAGGGAGTCGGCACACATGGGATCAGGGTCCAGAAGTAAAGGAGAAGGCACACATGGGATCAGGGTCCAGAAGTAAGGGAGAAGGCACACATTGTCTCAGGGTCCAGAAGTAAGGGAGACGGCACACATGGGATCAGGCCCAGAAGTGAGGGAGAAGGCCCGCATGGTATCATGGTCCAGAAGTGAGGGAGGTGGCTCACACGGGATCAGGGTCCAGAAGTAAGGGAGGCGGCACACATGGGTCAGGGTCCAGATGTAAAGGAGAAGGCACACATGGGATCAGGGTCCAGAAGTGAGGGAGAAGGCACACATGGGCTCAGGGTCCAGAAGTAAGGGAAAAGGCACACATGGGATCAGGGTCCAGAAGCGAGGGAGGCGGCACACATGGGCTCAGGGTCTAGAAGTGAGGAAGAAGGCACACAGGGGATCAGGGTCCAGATGTAAAGGAGAAGGCACACATGGGCTCACGGTCCAGAAGTAAGGGAGAAGGCACACATGGGCTCAGGGTCCAGAAGTAAGGGAGAAGGCACACATGGGCTCAGGGTCCAGAAGTGAGGAAGAAGACACATATGGGCTCAGGGTCCAGAAGTAAGGGAGAAGGCACACATGGGATCATGGTCCAGAAGCGAAGGAGGCGGCACACATGGGCTCAGGGTCCAGAAGTGAGGGAGAAGGCACGCATGGGATCAGGGTCCAGAAGTGAGGGAGGCGGACACATGGATCAGGGTCCAGAAGTAAGGGAGGCAGCACACATGGATCAGGGTCCAGATGTAAGGGAGACGGCACACAGGGGATCAGGGTCCAGATGTAAGGGAGAAGGCACACACGGGATCAGGGTCCAGACATAAGGGAGAAGGCACACATGGGATCAGGGTCCAGAAGCGAGGGAAGTGGCTCACATGTGCTCAGGGTCCAGAAGTAAGGGAGAAGGCACACAGGGGGTCAGGGTCCAGATGTAAGGGAGAAGGCATGCATGGGCTCAGGGTCCAGAAGTAAGGGAGAAGGCACGCATGGGCTCAGGATCCAGACGTGAGGGAGGCGGCACACATGGGCACAGGGTCCAGAAGTGAAGGAGACGGTTCACATGGGATCAGGGTCCAGAAGTGAAGGAGACGGTTAGCATGGGATCAGGGTCCAGAACTGAGGGAGACAGCACGCATGGGATCAGGGTCCAGAAGTAAGGGAGAAGGCACACAGGGGATCAGGGTCCAGAAGTGAGGGAGAAGGCACATATGGGATCAGGGTCCAGAAGTAAGGGAGAAGGCACACAGGGGATCAAGGTCCAGAAGTGAGGGAGAAGGCACACATGATGGATCAGGGTCCAGAAGTGAGAGAGAAGGCAGACAGGGGATCAGGGTCCAGATGTAAGGGAGAAGGCATGCATGGGCTCAGGGTCCAAAACTAAGGGAGAAAGCACACATGGGATTAGGGTCCAGAAGTAAGGGAGAGGGTATGCATGGGATCAGGGTCCAGAAGTGAGGGAGAAGGCACACATGGGATCAGGGTCCAGAAGTAAGGGAGAAGGCACACATGGGCTCAGGGTCCAGAAGTGTTGGAGAAGGCACACCTGGGCGCAGGGTCCAGTAGTAAGGTAGAAGGCACACAGGGGATCAGGGTCCAGAAGTGAGGGAGGGAGAAGGCACACATAGGCTCAGGATCCAGAAGCAAGGGAGGCGGCACACATGGGCTCAGGGTCCAGAAGTAAGGGAGAAGGCACACATGGGCTCAGGGTCCAGAAGTAAGGGAGAAGGCACACAGGGGATCAGGGTCCAGAAGTGAGGGAGAAGGCACACATGGGATCAGGGTCCAGAAGCGAGGGAGGCGGCATACATGGGCTCAGGGTCCAGAAGTAAGGGAGAAGGCACACAGGGGATCAGGGTCCAGATGTAAGGGAGAAGGCATGCATGGGCTCAGGGTCCAGAAGTGAAGGAGACGGTTCACATGGTCTCAGGGTCCAGAAGTGAAGGAGACGGTTCACATGGGATCAGGGTCCAGAAGTGAAGGAGACGGTTCGCATGGGTTCAGGGCCCAGAAGTGAGGGAGAAGGCACACATGGGTTCAGGGTCCAGAAGTGAAGGAGAAGGCACACAGGGGATCAGGGTCCAGAAGTGAGGGAGAAGGCACACATGGGCTCAGGGTCCAAAAGCGAGGGAGGCGGCAGACATGGGCTCAGGGTCCAGAAGAAAGGTAGAAGGCAGACAGGGGATCAGGCTCCAGATGTAAGGGAGAAGGCACACATGGGATCAGGGTCCAGAAGTAAGGGAAAAAGCACACATTGGATCAGGGTCCAGAAGTAAGGGAGAATGTATGCATGGGATCAGGGTCCAGAAGTAAGGGAGAAGGCACACATGGGATCAGGGTCCAGAAGTAAGGGAGAAGGCACACATGGGTCAGGGTCCAGATATAAGGGAGACGGCACACATGGGCTGAGGGTCCAGGAGTAAGGGAGAAGGCACACAGGGGATCAGGGTCCAGAAGTAAGGGAGAAGGCACACAGGGGATCAGGGTCCAGATGTAAGGGAGAAGGCATGCATGGGCTCAGGGTCCAGAAGTAAGGGAGAAGGCACACATGGGATCAGGGTCCAGAAGTAAGGGAGAATGTATGTATGGGATCAGGGTCCAGAAGTGAAGGAGACGGCACACAGGGGATCAGGGTCCAGAAGTAAGGGAGAAGGCACACATGGGATTGGGGTCAAGTTGTAAGGGAGAAGGCACACAGGGGATCAGGGTCCAGAAGTAAGGGAGAAGGCACACATGGGATCAGGGTCCAGAAGTAAGGGAAAAGGCACACATTGGATCAGGGTCCAGAAGTAAGTGAGAAGGCACACATGGGATTGGGGTCAAGATGTAAGGGAGAAGGCACACATGGGATTGGGGTCAAGATGTAAGGGAGAAGGCACACATGGGATCAGGGTCCAGAAGTAAGGGAGAATGTATGCATGGGATCAGGGTCCAGAAGTAAGGGAGAAGGCACACATGGGCTCAGGGTCCAGAAGTAAGGGAGAAGGCACACATGGGCTCAGGGTCCAGAAGTAAGTGAGAAGGCACACATGGGATCAGGGTCCAGAATCGAGGGAGGCGGCATACATGGGCTCAGGGTCCCGAAGTAAGGGAGAAGGCACACATGGGATCAGGGTCCAGAAGTAAGGGAGAATGTATGCATGGGATCAGGGTCCAGAAGTGAGAGAGAAGGCAGACAGGGGATCAGGCTCCAGAAGAAAGGGAGAAGGCACACATGGGATCAGGGTCCAGAAGTAAGGGAGGCGGCAGACATGGGCTCAGGGTCCAGAAGAAAGGGAGAAGGCAGACAGGGGATCAGGCTCCAGATGTAAGGGAGAATGTATGCATGGGATCAGGGTCCAGAAGTGAGGGGGCGGTGATGATTATACAGAAGTTCTCATACTCACAGAAGGGCCCGGATCCAAACAGTCAGTGTTGACGAGAATAGGAGCTGGATTTGCCTGTGAGGAAGAAGACAGGAGAGTCTGTCAGGAAAAGCAGTTTTTTAAATTCAGAATCGATTTTATTCAAAAGTTGCACAATAAACAAGCACATAAGCACAAAAGTTTGATATACACACAAGGTTTTTCGTTATTCAAATTAACATAAATTAAAAAGAAAACAATAGAATATAAATTGGGCATCCTGATTCTCTAATCTGTGACCTTTTACCGGTTCACCGAGACAGAGGCTGCCCAGGTGTGCGCGAGGACGTGTGCGCGCGCGTGCTGCTTCCGATGCCTGTATGCGCGTACTCGTGAGTGACGCCGACTTGATGGGGGTGGTGGTGTTGGTGGGGGACTGGCAGCGGGGCGCCCAGGCACATGCAATGCAAGCGAGGCCCCACAGAGTTCACCTTCTGCGTGTTACTCAGTGCTTTAAATGGGCAGGTGCTCCCCAGTACTGAGTACGTGCACTTCGTTCATTTAAAAGGGAGAGGACCTGCACTTTACAAAGGGTGTAATACTTTAATTGGGATAGTGCCTGCACTTCACAGTAACGTGGTTCGTGACGTCACGGAAGCTGCCCCTCGGCGTGCGAGCTGCCCCTCCTGCCCTCGGGGCATCTGTAGGAGGAGGAGAGGGGGAGGGGAGTAGCTGCTTCTGTTCATACAGTGAGATGGCCCCTGCACTGCTTCCTACTGCATTACTTCCTCCCACTGCCTCCTACAGCCTCCTACTGCCTTCCACTGCCTTACTGCCTCCCACTGCCCTCGCTGCCTCCTACTGCCCCCTCTTCTCCATAGACCACACACCTGCGCATTCCCACCTCCCCCCATGCACCCCAGTCCCCAGAGCTAACGCACTTCATCACTAACTGCGCCTCCCGACACACTGCTGGCCGAGTCCCCACTGTTGGCACCCCCCCTCCTCCACCCCCATCACTGAAGTGCACAGATGACCCCCCCCCCCATCACGAGTACACCAACGACGCCCCTCCCCCCCCATCACGAGTACACCAACGACCTCCCCACATCACTGGAGAGCACAGAAGACACCTCCCATCACTGGAGTGCACAGGCGACACCCCCCATCACTGGAGAGCACAGATGACACCCCCAATCAGTGCACAGACGACACCCCCAATCACTGGAGTGCACATATGACAGCCCCATCACTGGAGAGCACAGACGACTCCCCTCCCCTTTATCACTGGAGAGCACAGACGGCCCCCCCGCCCCCCCAGCCCCTCCCCACCACTGACACCCCCCATCACTGGAGTGCACAGGCGACACCCCCCATCACTGGAGAGCACAGATGACATCTCCCCATCACTGGAGTGCACAAACAACAACCCCCCCCCATCACTGGAGTGCACAGACGACACCCATACTCAGTGCACAGACGACACCCCCAATCACTGGAGTGCACAGATGACACCCCCATCACTCGAGAGCACAGACAAACCCCCCTCTCCCCCCCCACCCATCACTGGAGAACACAGACGACCCCCCCATCACTGGCGCACACAGATGACACACCCTCATCGCTGGAGTACACAGTTTACACCCCCTCACCATCACTGGAGTACACAGACAACCCCCCATCACTGGAGAGCACGGACAACACCCCCACTCAGTGCACAGACGACACCCCCAATCACTGGAGTGCACAGACGACACCCCCAATCACTGGAGTGCACAGACGACACCCCCAATCACTGGAGTGCACAGACGACACCCCCAATCACTGGAGTGCACAGACGACATCCCCACTCAGTGCACAGACGCCACCCCCAATCACTGGAGTGCACAGATGACACCCCCCATCACTCGAGAGCACAGACAACATCCCCCCATTACTGGAGAACACAGACGACCCCCATCACTGGAGTGCACAGACAACACCCCCCCCATCACTGGAGTGCACAGACGACACCCCCACTCAGTGCACAGACAACACCCCCAATCACTGGAGTGCACAGACGACACCCCCACTCAGTGCACAGACGACACCCCCAATCACTGGAGTGCACAGATGACACTCCCATCACTCGACAGCACAGACAAACCCCCCCCCCCCATCACTGGAGTGCAGAGGTGACACCCCCAATCACTGGAGTGCACAGACGACCCCCCCATCACTGGAGCGCACAGATGTCAGCCCCCCTTCACTGGAGTGCACAGATGAAACCCCCCATCACTGGAGAGCACAGATGACACCCCCCATCACTGAAGCGCACAGATGGCACCCCCTCCCATCACTGGAGTGCGTAGAAGACACCCCCCGTCACCAGAGAGCACAGATGACCCCGCCCCATCACTAGAGTGCACAGGTGACACACCCCATCACTGGAGTGCACAGATGACACCCCCCATCACTGAAGCGCACAGATGGCACCCCTCCCATCACTGGAGTGCGTAGAAGACACCCCCCGTCACCAGAGAGCGCAGATGACCCCGCCCCATCACAGAGTGCACAGATGACACCCCCCGTCACCAGAGAGCACAGGTGACACCCCTCCATCACTGGAAGGCACAGATGACACCCCCGTCACCAGAGAGCACAGATAATACCCCTCCCATCACTGGATTGCACAGATGACACCCCCCATCACTAGAGTGCACAGGTGACATCCCCCGTCAACAGAGAGCACAGATGACATCCCCCCCATCACTGGAGTGCACAGATGACACCCCCCCATCACTAGAGTGCACAGGTGACATCCCCCATCACTGGAGTGCACAGATGACACACCCTATCAATGGAGTGCACAGATGACACACCCCCTTCACTGGAGTGCACAGATGACAACCCCCCCCTCCCCCCATCACTGGAGCGCACATATGACACCCCCCACATCACTACAGTGCACAGGTGACACACCCCATCACTGGAGCGCAAGATGACACCGCCCCATCACTGGAGTGCACAGACGACACCCCCAATCAGTGCACAGACGACACCCCCAATCACTGGAGTGCACAGATGACTCCCCCATCACTGGAGCGCACAGAGGGCACCCCTCCCATCACTGGAGTGCCTAGAAGACACACCCCGTCACCAGAGAGCCCAGATGACCCCCCATCACTAGAGTGCACAGGTGACACACCCTATCACTGGAGTGCACAGATGACACACCTCCATCACTGGAGTGCACAGATGACACCCCCTCCCCCCGTCACCAGAGAGCACAAATGACACCCCCATCACTAGAGTGCACAGGTGACACCCCCCATTACTGGAAGGCACAGATGACACACCCCCGTCACCAGAGAGCACAGATGACACCCCCCATCACTGGAGTGCATAGAAGAAACACACCCATCACTGGAGTGCATAGAAGACACGCCCCCATCACTGGAGTGCATAGAAGACACCCCCCCATCACGGGGGTGCATAGATGACACCCCCAATCACTGGAGTGCACAGACGACACCCCCTTCACTGGAGTGCACAGATGACACCCCCCTTACCCCCGTCACTGGGAGCACAGATGACACACCCCCATCACTGGAGCGCACAGATGACACACTCCCATCACTAGAGTGCACAGGTGACACCCCCTCCCCGTCACTGGACAGCACAGATGACACACCCCCATCACTGGAGCGCACAGATGACACACCCCCATCACTAGAGTGCACAGGTGACACACCCCATCACTGGAGCGCACAGATGTCAGCCCCCCATCACTGGAGTGCACAAACGACACCCCCAATCAGTGCACAGACGACACCCCCTATCACTGGAGTGCACAGATGGCACCCCACCCATCACTGGAGTGCATAGAAGACACCCCCCTTAATCACTGGAGAGCACAGACGACACACCCCCATCACTGGAGTGCACAGGTGACACACCCCATCACTGCAATGCACAGATGACACCCCCCATCACTAGAGTGCACAGGTGACACACTCCATTACTGGAGTGCACAGACGGCACACCCCCATCACTGGAGAGCATAGAAGACACCCCCCATCACTGGTGTGCATAGATGACACACCCCCATCACTAGAGTGCACAGGTGACACACCCCATCAGTAGAGTGCATAGATGACACACCCCATCACTGGAGTGCACAGATGACACCCCCCCTCCCCATCACTGGAGTGCACAGATGACACACCCCCATCACCGGAGTGCACAGATGACACCCCCCCGTCACCGCAGAGCACAGATGACACCCCCCTTCACTAGAGTGCACAGGTGACACACCCCATCACCGCAGTGCACAGATGACATCCTCCCGTCACCAGAGAGCACAGATGACACCCCCATCACTAGAGTGCACAGGTGACACACCCCATCACTGGAGTGCACAGATGACACACCCCCATCACTAGAGTGCACAGGTGACACACACCCATCACTGGAGTGCACAGATGACTCCCCCATCACTGGAGCGCACAGATGGCACCCCTCCCATCACTGGAGTGCATAGAAGACACACCCCGTCACAAGAGAGCACAGATGACCCCCAACCCCATCACTAGAGTGCACAGGTGACACACCCTATCACTGGAGTGCACAGATGACACACCTCCATCACTGGAGTGCACAGATGACACCCCCGTCACCAGAGAGCACAAATGACACCCCCATCACTAGAGTGCACAGGTGACACCCCCCATCACTGGAAGGCACAGATGACACCCCCCATCACTGGAGTGCATAGAAGACACACCCCCATCACTGGAGTGCATAGACGACACACCCCCATCACTGGAGTGCATAGAAGACACCCCCCATCACGGGGGTGCATAGATGACACCCCCAATCACTGGAGTGCACAGACGACACCCCCTTCACTGGAGTGCACAGATGACACCCCCTCCCCCGTCACTGGAGAGCACAGATGACACACCCCCATCACTGGAGCGCACAGATGACACACTCCCATCACTAGAGTGCACAGGTGACACCCCCTCCCCCGTCACTGGAGAGCCCAGATGACACACCCCCATCACTGGAGCGCACAGATGACACACCCCCATCACTAGAGTGCACAGGTGACACACCCCATCACTGGAGCGCAAAGATGTCAGCCCCCCATCACTGGAGTGCACAAACGACACCCCCAATCAGTGCACAGACGACACCCCCTATCACTGGAGTGCACAGATGGCACCCCACCCATCACTGGAGTGCATAGAAGACACCCCCCCTTAATCACTGGAGAGCACAGACGAAACCCCCCCATCACTGGAGTGCACAGGTGACACACCCCATCACTGGAGGGCACAGACGACACCCCCCACCACTAGAGTGCACAGGTGACACACTCCATTACTGGAGTGCACAGACGGCACACCCCCATCACTGGAGTGCATAGAAGACACCCCCATCACTGGTGTGCATAGATGAGATCCCTAATCACTGGAGTGCACAGATGACCCCCATCACTGGAGTGCACAGATGACACCCCCCATCACTAGAGTGCACAGGTGACACACCCCATCACTGGAGCGCAAGATGACACCGCCCCATCACTGGAGTGCACAGACGACACCCCCAATCAGTGCACAGACGACACCCCCAATCACTGGAGTGCACAGATGACTCCCCCATCACTGGAGCGCACAGAGGGCACCCCTCCCATCACTGGAGTGCCTAGAAGACACACCCCGTCACCAGAGAGCCCAGATGACCCCCCATCACTAGAGTGCACAGGTGACACACCCTATCACTGGAGTGCACAGATGACACACCTCCATCACTGGAGTGCACAGATGACACCCCCTCCCCCCCGTCACCAGAGAGCACAAATGACACCCCCTATCACTAGAGTGCACAGGTGACACCCCCCATTACTGGAAGGCACAGATGACACACCCCCGTCACCAGAGAGCACAGATGACACCCCCCCCCCCCATCACTGGAGTGCATAGAAGAAACACACCCATCACTGGAGTGCATAGAAGACATGCCCCCATCACTGGAGTGCATAGAAGACACCCCCCCATCACGGGGGTGCATAGATGACACCCCCAATCACTGGAGTGCACAGACGACACCCCCTTCACTGGAGTGCACAGATGACACCCCCCTTACCCCCGTCACTGGGAGCACAGATGACACACCCCCATCAATGGAGCGCACAGATGACACACTCCCATCACTAGAGTGCACAGGTGACACCCCCTCCCCCGTCACTGGACAGCACAGATGACACACCCCCATCACTGGAGCGCACAGATGACACACCCCCATCACTAGAGTGCACAGGTGACACACCCCATCACTGGAGCGCACAGATGTCAGCCCCCCATCACTGGAGTGCACAAACGACACCCCCAATCAGTGCACAGACGACACCCCCTATCACTGGAGTGCACAGATGGCACCCCACCCATCACTGGAGTGCATAGAAGACACCCCCCCCCCCTTAATCACTGGAGAGCACAGACGACACACCCCCATCACTGGAGTGCACAGGTGACACACCCCATCACTGGAATGCACAGATGACACCCCCCCCATCACTAGAGTGCACAGGTGACACACTCCATTACTGGAGTGCACAGACGGCACACCCCCATCACTGGAGAGCATAGAAGACACCCCCATCACTGGTGTGCATAGATGAGATCCCTAATCACTGGAGTGCACAGATGACCCCCCATCACTGGAGTGCACAGATGACACACCCCATCACTAGAGTGCACAGGTGACACACCCCATCAGTAGAGTGCATAGATGACACACCCCATCACTGGAGTGCACAGATGACACCCCCCCTCCCCATCACTGGAGTGCACAGATGACACACCCCCATCACCGGAGTGCACAGATGACACCCCCCCGTCACCGCAGAGCACAGATGACACCCCCCTTCACTAGAGTGCACAGGTGACACACCCCATCACCGCAGTGCACAGATGACATCCTCCCGTCACCAGAGAGCACAGATGACACCCCCCCATCACTAGAGTGCACAGGTGACACACCCCATCACTGGAGTGCACAGATGACACACCCCCATCACTAGAGTGCACAGGTGACACACACCCATCACTGGAGTGCACAGATGACTCCCCCCATCACTGGAGCGCACAGATGGCACCCCTCCCATCACTGGAGTGCATAGAAGACACACCCCGTCACAAGAGAGCACAGATGACCCCCAACCCCATCACTAGAGTGCACAGGTGACACACCCTATCACTGGAGTGCACAGATGACACACCTCCATCACTGGAGTGCACAGATGACACCCCCGTCACCAGAGAGCACAAATGACACCCCCATCACTAGAGTGCACAGGTGACACCCCCATCACTGGAAGGCACAGATGACACCCCCCCATCACTGGAGTGCATAGAAGACACACCCCCATCACTGGAGTGCATAGACGACACACCCCCATCACTGGAGTGCATAGAAGACACCCCCCCATCACGGGGGTGCATAGATGACACCCCCAATCACTGGAGTGCACAGACGACACCCCCTTCACTGGAGTGCACAGATGACACCCCCCTCCCCCCGTCACTGGAGAGCACAGATGACACACCCCCATCACTAGAGCGCACAGATGACACACTCCCATCACTAGAGTGCACAGGTGACACCCCCTCCACCCGTCACTGGAGAGCCCAGATGACACACCCCCATCACTGGAGCGCACAGATGACACACCCCCATCACTAGAGTGCACAGGTGACACACCCCATCACTGGAGCGCAAAGATGTCAGCCCCCCATCACTGGAGTGCACAAACGACACCCCCAATCAGTGCACAGACGACACCCCCTTTAACTGGAGTGCACAGATGGCACCCCACCCATCACTGGAGTGCATAGAAGACACCCCCCCCCTTAATCACTGGAGAGCACAGATGACACACCCCCATCACTGGAGTGCACAGGTGACACACCCCATCACTGGAGGGCACAGACGACACCCCCCCCACCACTAGAGTGCACAGGTGACACACTCCATTACTGGAGTGCACAGACGGCACACCCCCATCACTGGAGTGCATAGAAGACACCCCCCCATCACTGGTGTGCATAGATGAGATCCCTAATCACTGGAGTGCACAGATGACCCCCCCCCCATCACTGGAGTGCACAGATGACACCCCCCATCACTAGAGTGCACAGGTGACACACCCCATCAGTAGATTGCATAGATGACACACCCCATCACTGGAGTGCACAGATGACACCCCCCCGTCACCAGAGAGCACAAATGACACCCCCCATCACTGGAGCGCAAAGATGTCAGCCCCCCATCACTGGAGTGCACAAACGACACCCCCAATCAGTGCACAGACGACACCCCCTTTAACTGGAGTGCACAGATGGCACCCCACCCATCACTGGAGTGCATAGAAGACACCCCCCCCCTTAATCACTGGAGTGCACAGATGACCCCCCCCATCACTGGAGTGCACAGATGACACACCCCATCACTAGAGTGCACAGGTGACACACCCCGTCAGTAGAGTGCATAGATGACACACCCCATCACTGGAGTGCACAGATGACACCCCCCGTCACTGGAGTGCACAGATGACACACCCCCATCACCGGAGAGCACAGATGACACCCCCCATCACTAGACTGCACAGGTGACACACCCCATCACCGGAGTGCACAGATGACATCCTCCCGTCACCAGAGAGCACAGATGACACACCCCCATCACTAGAGTGCACAGGTGACACACCCCATCACTGGAGTGCACAGATGACACACCCCCATCACTAGAGTGCACAGGTGACACACACCCATCACTGGAGTGCACAGATGACACACCCCCATCACTGCAGTGCACAGATGACACACCCCCATCACTGGAGTGCACAGATGACACACCCCCATCACTAGAGTGCACAGGTGACACACCCCATCACCGGGGTGCACAGATGACATCCTCCCGTCACCAGAGAGCACAGATGACACACCCCCATCACTAGAGTGCACAGGTGACACACCCCATCACTGGAGTGCACAGATGACACACCCCCATCACTAGAGTGCACAGGTGACACACACCCATCACTGGAGTGCACAGATGACACAACCCCATCACTGGAGTGCACAGATGACACACCCCCATCACTGGAGTGCACAGGTGACACACTCCATCACTAGAGTGCACAGATGACACACCCCCATCACTAGAGTGCACAGGTGACACACCCCCATCACTGGAGTGCACAGATGACACACCCCCATCACTGGAGTGCACAGGTGACACACTCCATCACTAGAGTGCATAGATGACACCCCCCATCACTGGAGTGCACAGATAACACACCCCATCACTAGAGTGTATAGATGACGCCCCCCATCACTGGAGTGCACAGATGACACACCCCATCACTAGAGTGTATAGATGACACCCCCCATCACTGGAGTGCACAGATTACACCCCCCATCACTTAAGTGCACAGATGACACACCCCCATCGCTGGAGTGCACAGATGACACCCCCCATCACTAGAGTGCACAGATTACACCCCCCATCACTTAAGTGCACAGATGACACACCCCCATCGCTGGAGGGCACAGATGACGCACATCCATCACTAGAGTGCACAGATTTCCCTCCCCCCATCACTGGAGGGCACAGATAACACACCCCATCACTAGAGTGCAAAGATGACACCCCCCATCACTGGAGTGCACAGATGACACACCAGTGACAATACACGGGAAACACCGCTGTACGTCACCTCAGAGCTCCATGCCCCTATGCCAGCACCTGGCCTGTGGCCCTGTGGCGATGCGTGCTCTTTGAATTCACCTGTGCATTGCAATGCCCTTGCAATGCATGAGTTGAGTCAGTGGTTGAAATGGAATTAAAGAAGTGTAGGTACTCATTGCCTTAGAGTACCAGCGTGCTACTGAGAAGTGCCGGTACTCTCCCATTAACAATGAAAGAAGTGTAGGTGCTCCAGAGTCTCTGTGCGCTACTGAGAAGTGCTGGTACGCTCCCATTAAAAGTACTGAATCCCCACTGAGAAGTGCCGGTACTCTCCCTTTAAATGTAAAGAAGTGTAGGTACCCCAGAGTACCTAGTGCTACTGAGAAGTGCCGGGGCTCTCCCTTTAAATGTAAAGAAGTGTAGGTACCCCAGAGTACCTAGTGCTACTGAGAAGTGCTGGTGCTCTCCCATTAAAAGTACTGAATCCCCACTGAGAAGTGCCGGTACTCTCCCTTTAAATGTAAAGAAGTGTAGGTACCCCAGAGTACCTAGTGCTACTGAGAAGTGCCGGTGCTCTCCCTTTAAATGTAAAGAAGTGTAGGTACCCCAGAGTACCTAGTGCTACTGAGAAGTGCCGGTGCTCTCCCTTTAAATGTAAAGAAGTGTAGGTACCCCAGAGTACCTAGTGCTACTGAGAAGTGCCGGGGCTCTCCCTTTAAATGTAAAGAAGTGTAGGTACCCCAGAGTACCTAGTGCTACTGAGAAGTGCTGGTGCTCTCCCATTAAAAGTACTGAATCCCCACTGAGAAGTGCCGGTACTCTCCCTTTAAATGTAAAGAAGTGTAGGTACCCCAGAGTACCTAGTGCTACTGAGAAGTGCCGGTGCTCTCCCTTTAAATGTAAAGAAGTGTAGGTACCCCAGAGTACCTAGTGCTACTGAGAAGTGCCGGTGCTCTCCCTTTAAATGTAAAGAAGTGTAGGTACCCCAGAGTACCTAGTGCTACTGAGAAGTGCCGGTGCTCTCCTTGTAAATTTAAAGAAGTGTAGGTACCCCAGAGTACCTAGTGCTACTGAGAAGTGCCGGTGCTCTCCTTGTAAATTTAAAGAAGTGTAGGTACCCCAGAGTACCTAGTGCTACTGAGAAGTGCCGGTGCTCTCCTTTTAAATTTAAAGAAGTGTAGGTACCCCAGAGTACCTAGTGCTACTGAGAAGTGCCGGTGCTCTCCTTTTAAATTTAAAGAAGTGTAGGTACCCCATAGTACCCAGCGCTACTGAGAAGTGCCGGTGCTCTCCTTGTAAATTTAAAGAAGTGTAGGTACCCCAGAGTACCTAGCGCTACTGAGAAGTGCCGGTGCTCTCCTTGTAAATTTAAAGAAGTGTAGGTACCCCAGAGTACCTAGTGCTACTGAGAAGTGCTGGTGCTCTCCTTGTAAATTTAAAGAAGTGTAGGTACCCCAGAGTACCTAGTGCTACTGAGAAGTGCCGGTGCTCTCCTTGTAAATTTAAAGAAGTGTAGGTACCCCAGAGTACCTAGTGCTACTGAGAAGTGCCGGTGCTCTCCTTGTAAATTTAAAGAAGTGTAGGTACCCCAGAGTACCTAGTGCTACTGAGAAGTGCCGGTGCTCTCCCATTAAAAGTACTGAATCACCACTGAGAAGTGCCGGTACTCTCCCTTTAAATGTAAAGAAGTGTAGGTACCCCAGAGTACCTAGTGCTAGTGAGAAGTGCCGGTACTCTTCCTTTAAATTGAAAGAAGTGTAGGTACCCCAGGGTACCTAGTGCTAGTGAGAAGTGCTGTACTCTCACTTTGAAACTATAGAAGTGCAGGTACCCCAGAGTACCTAGCGCTACTGAGAAGTGCCGGTGCTCTCCTTTTAAATTTAAAGAAGTGTAGGTACCACAGAGTACCTAGCGCTACTGAGAAGTGCTGGTGCTCTCCTTTTAAATTTAAAGAAGTGTAAGTACCACAGAGTACCTAGCGCTACTGAGAAGTGCCGGTGCTCTCCTTTTAAATTTAAAGAAGTGTAAGTACCACAGAGTACCTAGTGCTACTGAGAAGTGCCGGTGCTCTCCTTTTAAATTTAAAGAAGTGTAGGTACCCCAGAGTACCTAGCGCTACTGAGAATTGCCGGTGCTCTCCTTTTAAATTTAAAGAAGTGTAGGTACCCCAGAGTACCTGGTCCTACTGAGAAGTGCAGGGTTCTCCCTTTGAAACTATAGAAGTGCAGGTACTCTCCCTTTGAAACTATAGAAGTGTAGGTACCCCAGGGTACCTACTGCTACTGAGAAGTGCAGGTACTCTCCCTTTGAAACTATAGAAGTGTAGGTACTCACTTCCTGTGAGTATACCCAACCCTTTAAAGCAGTGGCGCGGGCACTTTATCCCGGCTACAGATTTAGGACTAAACGCACCAGACTGCAAACCAACACCCTTGAGAGGCTGATCCACTCATGGCTGGACCTGGGAGACCTGAGCTTTGCCTCGGATCATCACTTCTGTGAATCCGGTGGAGACCAGTGCAGGCCATTCACATCGCGACGAAACCAGGGGCCAGAGCAGCTCAGTGGGACTGCAGGAGTAGGCACACATCTATGCAGAGGTCCCCCATGTGCCGGGGCCACAGCAGCTCAGTGGGACTGCAGGAGTAGGCACACATCTATGCAGAGGTCCCCCATGTGCCGGGGCCACAGCAGCTCATTGGGACTGCAGGAGAGGTAAAACATCTATGCAAAGGACCCCCATGATGCTGGGGTCACAACAGCTCAGTAAAACTCCAGGAGTGGGCACACATCTATGCAGAAACCTCCCATGTGTCGTGGCCAATGCAGCTCAGTGGGACTGCAGGAGTGGCCAGACATCTATGCAGAGACCTCCCTTGTGCCAGGGGCCACAGCAGCTCAGTGGGACTGCAGGAGTGGGCACACATCTATGCAGAGGCCACTATATGCCTGGGCCACAGCAGCTCAGTGGGACTGCAGGAGAGGGCACACATCTATGCAGAGGCCACTATGTGCCGGGGCCACAGCAGCTCAGTGGGACTGCAGGAGTGGGCACACATCTATGCAGAGACCCCTAGTGTGCCGGGGCCACAGCCGCTCAGTGGGACTTTAGGAGTGGGCACACATCTATGCAGAGGCCCACCATGTGCCGGGGCCACAGCAGCTCAGTGGGACTTCAGGAGTGAGCACACATCTATGCAGAGGACCCCCATGTGCCGGGGCCACAGCATCTCAGTGTGACTGCAGGAGTGGTGGGTACACATCTATGCAGAGGCCCCCGTGGGCCGGGGGCCACAGCCGCTCAGTGGGTACATTCAGGACTGGACATACATCTATGCAGAGACCTCCCATGATGCCAGGGGCCACAGCAGATCATTGGGACTGCAGGAGTGAGCACACATCTATGCAGAGACCCCGTGTGCTGGGGCCCCAGCCGCTCAGTGGGACTTCAGGTGTGGGCACACATCTATGCAGAGGCCCCCCGTGTGCCGGGACCACAGCCGCTCAGTGGGACTTCAGGAGTGGGCACACATCTATGCAGAGGCCCCCCGTGGGCCAGGGCCACAGCCGCTCAGTGGGATCTTCAGGACTGGACACACATCCATGCAGAGAACTCCCATGATGCCAGGGGCCACAGCAGCTCAGTGGGACTGCAAGAGTTTGCAGACATCTATGCAGAGACCTTCGGTGATGCCGGGGCCACAGCAGCCTAGTGGGACTGTAGGAGTGAGCACACATCTATGCAGAGGCCTCCCGTATGCCGGGGCCACAGCAGCTCAGTGGGACTGCAGGAGTGAACAAACATCCATGCAGAGGCCCCCCATGTGCCGGGGCCACAGCATCTCAGTGTGACTGCAGGAGTGGGCACACATCTATGCAGAGGCCACTATGTGCCGGGGCCACAGCAGCTCAGCGGGACTGCAGGAGTGGGGGCATACATCTATGCGGAGGCCACCGCGATGCTTGAGAAGAACAGCCAACGCTGTGCTTTTTAGGTCGAGCTTGGGCAGCGCATGCGCTGGTCTGCGAGGCATGCTGTATTGAGGTAGGGACTTGAAGCTCCACCCACTCTCCGCCCACATTTTTCATTGGCTTGTGTCATTGTCTACTGTAAACTGTGGCTGTTCATTGGTCAAAAGGCTTAGTAGTCCCTCCTTAGTACCACCTCCGAGCACTATTTTATCAAATAGCGTTGTCCTGCCTGGTGTTGCAGGCAAGACACGCTCCCCCCTAATGCTTATTAAAAATGTTATAGCACGCATTTGCAATGCAATAGGTCTCGCATTTGTGAGAGTTTAAGCTATTGGCATTGTAAATGACAAAACACACAAGATGTTGGACGGAATGCTGCACATTGGCAAACATTCACCCCCAGTCACAGATCTGGGTTTAATCCATCGTTATTTTGCTTCACCACGCCACCCCAGTTCAGACATGGCCATATGCAAATCAGTCTTGACCCTGTGCCTCATGGGAACAGTCCAGACCGAACTGCCAAGCCATGTCTTCACTGGACCGGAATCAAGCATCCTAGGACCGGTTTCAGGCTATCAGCCTTCATCAGCCAGGATAGCTTGACTCCAGTGGCGTAGTGAGCACAGGACCCACGTCTGGGCATACCCTTCCCACTTAGGGCGAAATGCAAAACACACAAGATGATGGACGGAATGCTGCACATTGGAAACCTTCACCCCCAGTCACAGATCTGGGTTTAATCCATCGTTATTTTGCTTCACCACGCCACCCCAGTTCAGACATGGCCATATGCAAATCAGTCTTGACCCTGTGCCTCATGGGAACAGTCCAGACCGAACTGCCAAGCCATGTCTTCCCTGGACCGGAATCAAGCATCCTAGGACCGGTTTCAGGCTATCAGCCTTCATCAGCCAGGATAGCTTGACTCCAGTGGCGTAGTGAGCACAGGACCCACGTCTGGGCATACCCTTCCCACTTAGGGCGAAATGCAAAACACTGGGGGTGAATGTTTGCCAATGTGCAGCATTCCGTCCATCATCTTGTGTGTTTTGCATTTCGCCCTAAGTGGGAAGGGTATGCCCAGACGTGGGTCCCGTGCTCACTACGCCACTGGAGTCAAGCTATCCTGGCTGATGAAGGCTGATAGCCTGAAACCGGTCCTAGGATGCTTGATTCCGGTCCAGGGAAGACATGGCTTGGCAGTTCGGTCTGGACTGTTCCCATGAGGCACAGGGTCAAGACTGATTTGCATATGGCTATGTCTGAACTGGGGTGGCATGGTGAAGCAAAATAACGATGGATTAAACCCAGATCTGTGACTGGGGGTGAATGTTTGCCAATGTGCAGCATTCCGTCCATCATCTTGTGTGTTTTGCATTTCGCCCTAAGTGGGAAGGGTATGCCCAGACGTGGGTCCCGTGCTCACTACGCCACTGGAGTCAAGCTATCCTGGCTGATGAAGGCTGATAGCCTGAAACCGGTCCTAGGATGCTTGATTCCGGTCCAGGGAAGACATGGCTTGGCAGTTCGGTCTGGACTGTTCCCATGAGGCACAGGGTCAAGACTGATTTGCATATGGCTATGTCTGAACTGGGGTGGCGTGGTGAAGCAAAATAACGATGCATTAAACCCAGATCTGTGACTGGGGGTGAATGTTTGCCAATGTGCAGCATTCCGTCCATCATCTTGTGTGTTTTGCATTTCGCCCTAAGTGGGAAGGGTATGCCCAGACGTGGGTCCCGTGCTCACTACACCACTGGAGTCAAGCTATCCTGGCTGATGAAGGCTGATAGCCTGAAACCGGTCCTAGGATGCTTGATTCCGGTCCAGGGAAGACATGGCTTGGCAGTTCGGTCTGGACTGTTCCCATGAGGCACAGGGTCAAGACTTATTTGCATATGGCTATGTCTGAACTGGGGTGGCGTGGTGAAGCAAAATAACGATGGATTAAACCCAGATCTGTGACTGGGGGTGAATGTTTGCCAATGTGCGGCATTCCGTCCATCACCTTGTGTGTTTTGCATTGTAAATGACAAAGCCTTTTATTTATCTGTTTTAAAAACAACACATAAATAAAAGGCATTGTCATTTACAATGCGATACAAAAGGGGATGATGGACGGAACGTTTGAGCCAATCAAACACTCACCCCCAGTCAACTGATCTGGGTTTAATCCATCATCATTCTTTAGCTCACTCCACCACCCCAGTTCAGACATGGCCATATGCAAATCAGTCTGACCCTGTGCCTCATGGGAACAGTCCAGCCCGAACTGCCAAGCCATGTCTTCTCTGGACCGGAAACAAGCATCCTAGGACCGGTTTCTGGCATTTCAGCCGTCATCAGCCAGGCTTGCTTGAATCCAGTGGCAAAGTGAGCAAGGGACCCACGTCTGGGCATACCCCTGCCAACTTAGGGCGACCAAAGCGATACAAAAGGGGATGATGGACGGAACGTTTGAGCCAATCAAATACTCACCCCCAGTCAACTGATCTGGGTTTAATCCATCATCATTCTTTAGCTCACTCCACCACCCCAGTTCAGACATGGCCATATGCAAATCAGTCTGACCCTGTGCCTCATGGGAACAGTCCAGCCCGAACTGCCAAGCCATGTCTTCCCTGGACCGGAAACAAGCATCCTAGGACCGGTTTCTGGCATTTCAGCCGTCATCAGCCAGGCTTGCTTGAATCCAGTGGCAAAGTGAGCAAGGGACCCACGTCTGGGCATACCCCCACCAACTTAGGGCGACCAAAGCGATACAAAAGGGGATGATGGACGGAACGTTTGAGCCAATCAAACACTCACCCCCAGTCAACTGATCTGGGTTTAATCCATCATCATTCTTTAGCTCACTCCACCACCCCAGTTCAGACATGGCCATATGCAAATCAGTCTGACCCTGTGCCTCATGGGAACAGTCCAGCCCGAACTGCCAAGCCATGTCTTCCCTGGACCGGAAACAAGCATCCTAGGACCGGTTTCTGGCATTTCAGCCGTCATCAGCCAGGCTTGCTTGAATCCAGTGGCAAAGTGAGCAAGGGACCCACGTCTGGGCATACCCCCGCCAACTTAGGGCGACCAAAGCGATACAAAAGGGGATGATGGACGGAACGTTTGAGCCAATCAAACACTCACCCCCAGTCAACTGATCTGGGTTTAATCCATCATCATTCTTTAGCTCACTCCACCACCCCAGTTCAGACATGGCCATATGCAAATCAGTCTGACCCTGTGCCTCATGGGAACAGTCCAGCCCGAACTGCCAAGCCATGTCTTCCCTGGACCGGAAACAAGCATCCTAGGACCGGTTTCTGGCATTTCAGCCGTCATCAGCCAGGCTTGCTTGAATCCAGTGGCAAAGTGAGCAAGGGACCCACGTCTGGGCATACCCCCGCCAACTTAGGGCGACCAAAGCGATACAAAAGGGGATGATGGACGGAACGTTTGAGCCAATCAAACACTCACCCCCAGTCAACTGATCTGGGTTTAATCCATCATCATACTTTAGCTCACTCCACCACCCCAGTTCAGACATGGCCATATGCAAATCAGTCTGACCCTGTGCCTCATGGGAACAGTCCAGCCCGAACTGCAAAGCCATGTCTTCCCTGGACCGGAAACAAGCATCCTAGGACCGGTTTCTGGCATTTCAGCCGTCATCAGCCAGGCTTGCTTGAATCCAGTGGCAAAGTGAGCAAGGGACCCACGTCTGGGCATACCCCCGCCAACTTAGGGCGACCAAAGCGATACAAAAGGGGATGATGGACGGAACGTTTGAGCCAATCAAACACTCACCCCCAGTCAACTGATCTGGGTTTAATCCATCATCATTCTTTAGCTCACTCCACCACCCCAGTTCAGACATGGCCATATGCAAATCAGTCTGACCCTGTGCCTCATGGGAACAGTCCAGCCCGAACTGCCAAGCCATGTCTTCCCTGGACCGGAAACAAGCATCCTAGGACCGGTTTCTGGCATTTCAGCCATCATCAGCCAGGCTTGCTTGAATCCAGTGGCAAAGTGAGCAAGGGACCCACGTCTGGGCATACCCCCGCCAACTTAGGGCGAACAAAGCGATACAAAGGGGATGATGGACCCCCTTTTGTATCGCTTTGGTCGCCCTAAGTTGGCGGGGTATGCCCAGACGTGGGTCCCTTGCTCACTTTGCCACTGGATTCAAGCAAGCCTGGCTGATGACGGCTGAAATGCCAGAAACCGGTCCTAGGATGCTTGTTTCCGGTCCAGGGAAGACATGGCTTGGCAGTTCGGGCTGGACTGTTCCCATGAGGCACAGGGTCAGACTGATTTGCATATGGCCATGTCTGAACTGGGTGGTGGAGTGAGCTAAAGAATGATGATGGATTAAACCCAGATCAGTTGACTGGGGGTGAGTGTTTGATTGGCTCAAGCATTCCGTCCATCATACCCTTTTGTATCGCATTGTCATTTACAATGCCAATAGCTCAAACTCTCATAAATGTGAGACCTATTGCATTGCAAATGCTTGTTATTAGCATTATCAGGTGCATTACTTGGTTTATCGTGGGGATAGCACCAACTACAAGTCCCAGAAGAGACTGAAGCCTCGTCTCGCCTCTCCTGGGCCGGAAGTATACTCCCATTGTGTGGCTAGAAACCGGAAGCATGGCATCTCCAAACTGCATTATTACCCCTAAGGCACAAAGAGGCTGTAATCTGTGACCTGTTGGAACAGAAATGTCAGCTCAGCTGTGGCGTCACCACACAGCCATGTGGCCTGAACCGTCTTGGCTTGTACCCTAAACTCCGAGACACACATGAGCAATTCTTCCTTCTTATGACCCACATCACAGCGCGACCTTTGCTGCACCCTTTACCCCTCTGCTGCTTCCTACTTACTGTTAATGATCTAGGGGAATGAGAAGGAAGGAAATATAGGGAAAGTAAACCGGGCTCTTACATAAAGTTTGTTTATTTGCTGCTGCCTTCAACAGCTGTGAGACCAGGAACAGCAAGGGTAGTTCCAGCGGTACTTCCTTGTACCTCTAATTACCATCCAGGCTCCGCTGCTTCAGTGAGACCTGCTCACAGCTGTAGAGAAGGCTCCCAGGAGCAGCCCTTCCAACATGGCTGCCGCCGCGTGAAAGCGGCTTATAAACCAATGGACGCACAAAACCCATTCATTTCCTTCTCACACCTGGCAGCCAAGGCTTGGAACGGTCCTCCCCTGCACCTCAGGACAAATTCATCACTCCGGCAATTCAGGAAAGGACTCAAGACCTGGCTGTTCGAATGAACAGATCACCACAATCAGCTAGCAACTCCAGCGCCTTGAGACCCTCACGGTGATTTGCTGTGCTTTATAAATCCTGATTGATTGATTTTGGGATCCATGCTCTCCTATTTGTCCGGGAGGTTGTATACTGGAATTATTTTATTTCAGTTAATGAAAACCATGCATAAAACAAATGTAGCAAAGAAAAATTCAAATACATTTCAAGATAAAAGAGAAAGTGCGTTGTGCAGGACTTCTTAATGGTTTGCCCAAATAAAGTGCAGAAGAAGATGACAGGCCTGATCATTAACATAAGGTCTCCTTCGAAAGCCCGGAAGATTTGCTGATCCCTGGGGAGGATAGCGTAAATGTACATGCACAGGGTAACTGTGGCGCGATGGAATATGGTCACCTTTGCACCGGCTTCTAGCTAGCAGCCACCCCCTGGGGCTTTTCAAGTGATATCAAATGACTATAGCCTGGAGAAAAGACATTTGTCCGGTCTATTCCAAGGCTTGTTAAATCTCACCAGGACAGCTATGAGGTTTCCTTTCAAGCGAAAGTGCGTTGTGCAAAAGCGCCTGATGGTTTGACCAGTAAAATACATCACGAGATCTCAGGGAAAAGAATTGATGTAAGTTCACCTTCATGGGCCCGGAGGCTGTGCTGGCCCTTGGGGGGGATAGCGTTGGTGTTTGCGCACATGGAATATGGCCACCTCTACCATGGCTTCTAGCTGGCAATTAAACCCTGAAGCTTTTCAACGGATTCAGTTGAAAATGGTCCGGAGGAGAGGAATTTGTCCGCTCTATTCATGAACTTAAGATCTCTCTCCGTCACGACTTGGAGGTTTCCTTTCAAACAGAAAATGACCACAAGTCGCCATGATGGTTAAAAACTTTACGAAGCTTATAGTGACGATTGTTTGATAAAGAAGTGCAGGTGCATAGAATACGAGGCAACGATTCCTCCTGATTGCTGCAGAGGTGGCACGACCTCGACAGAGGTTTCGGAAGCCATTTTGGGTGATGGTCTAGGGTTAGGGCATTGCCAAAGCAGAGTTGCCGCAACGTTATTCTATACCAGCGTTTGTAGTTCTCTGCCACGTATGCCTGCGGGGTCAAATGCTTATACAAACTGATGGTCATCCAAGAGTGGCTTCTGCTTGTAAAAGGTTGCTTTTCGGTAGCTAACAAGAGTAGTTTGACCTGTTTGTTGAGCTGTTGTTTGAAGTGCTTGTTTGCTATGGGCAGGTCCCAGAAAGATTCCACTTTAAGTGCTGATAGAGCCTCTCCCATTGCTGTTGCCAGGCATTCTTGTTTGAATTTGTTTGAATTTCTTTCCAGATTAATGCCTTGAGGGGTTCAGTACTTGCACAATGCAAGGAAAAGAGGTGTTTAAGGATCCCTCACCGGTGGGCGAGCTCCTGTTCAATTATCCCAAACCCAGGCCTTATTTGGGATTGTGAGGCGTCCCACGGCAGCTCATTTGAATCCCAAGAAACATTTTGAGATCCGCTTGGATACTTTCTCAGGCTTGGGTAGGGTTTTCTACTGCCCAAATGATTACATATGAGGCTGATTGTCATTCCTTACAGCATGCTGGCGATGTGTTATCCCTCTTAGATATATGTCGGCTTGCGAACCAATATTCTGAATTGGAAGATGGGGAGTGTTGTAGTTTTGAATTACTAGTTTTTGCGGATGGTGATCACTTGCAACCCTGGGGTTTACTTCAAAAGGTGATGACATTCCAGTAGAGTTACAGAGGCACAAAGTTGTCATCGATACTGAGTAACTTTTGCATGCCTTATGAGTATAGGCCATCGGTACTGTCAGCAGCTTTGAGGCCACTGAGTGCACCAAGGCCAATGGACAAGTATCAGTTGGCCAAACTGCAGTCAGTTCAAAACGCCGCAGGGCGACTATTACTCAATATCCCTAAGTATCATTCTATCTCTGCTGGCATCTGGCTACTCCATTCGCTCCCGACACAGCAACGTGTACAATTCAAGGCTCTTTGCCTGGTACACAAGGCATTTTATGGCGGGGGAGCCTTGGCTATGCAGAACCTATTTTTAAGGTACTCCCCGAAACGGAATCTCAGATCAGCCAACACGGGATTGGTCCAGGTTCCTAAAATTCGGAAAGCTAGATGGGGAGGCAGGAGCCTATCCCATCTAGCCGCTAACTATGGAATGGGCTGCTGACCTCCATCAGGCTGCAACCTAATAGGCTCCTGTTTAGGAAAATGATAAAGACGTGGCTATTTCCTCCCAATTAAGCCCTTGGTTTGCCTAACAGCACTTGTCACACTCCTCAGCGCCAAGACGCCTAGGCATTCGCGTGCTTTATAAATGTTCTACTTACTTACTTACTAATGGCCTCTAGAAAAGTAAGGAATTCCCCATCTGGCGTCTATTCTGTTCAGGTGTCCAGGACTGCCGCCATCGTTGGCCAAATTTAGATTAAAGTCCTCAGTTACTAACCATGGGATGGGTGCGTAGTCTGATAACAACAGGTCCAGACGTTATCATAACCTTTCTTCAAGGATGAACTTGGATTTATGTATATGTTTAATATTAGAAGGGGGCCTGAAGATACTGCAAACTTCCAATTATCGATTTTGATGGCCACCATGCTGGAGGTGTTCAGGTTCACTATAACCAGGGCCTTGGTGATGGAGGCATAAATTGACAGCCTGCCCTTCAGGTGGCCTCCTTTTTGTAAAATACAATAAATGGTATCAGTTCCTTGAAAAGAAAGAAATGGCGCTCAGCAGCCTAGGTCGGTTGCAAGTGGGAATATTTGTCTCAAAAACTAGGAATGAGTATGCAAGAGTGGGGAGTGGTACTCCTGTGTATCTTGTGCCCTCACACACCCTTGGGAGTGTAAAGCATCATCATTGGGCACTGCTCCTCGTGGGGGTGGCGCTGCAGTCCCTCACGGGCCCTACTAGAGGGCTCTTTGGTGGAGATCTTTTAGGAGTTGCCGCACTTGTGCATGTGGGTGTGTGGGCCAAGTGATGGGTGTGAGTGAAAATAAAATAACCCGTTGGTGCCCTAATAGATTTATTGGGGGGGTCCTCTGGGTTAAGCTAAAATCTGGACGGGGATGGAGATGCACTTTAAGCAAATAAAAGAGGGGGAAAAAAACAGATGTATTCCCGCTACTCTCAACCCGTAAATCAGTGTTTTGTGTGTTTAGAAGTGAGGGGTGGTCGACATGTTTCGCACTTTCAACGGGTCCCTATTGGATCCCTACGCGCTTCATCAGGACCGTGAATCTGGGTGGAAGGTGTGGGAATCAGGGAAAGACGCCCTATACTCCCACCATACCTACAATGAGGTCAAATAAACGTTTTTCGTTTGAGACATGTCTTATTCGTGTACTCTGGACCAAACCCTCCCCGTAGTGGAGTAGGGCCGCATCGGCGTTTGTGGTCGGGTAGGGAGTGGACATTTTTCACCCTCCTTCCTGGACCTGAAGACCTGTCAGCCCAACTAGTAGGCCTCCTTTTTGTCCCTGTTCAGCAGAGGGCAGTGGAATCCTGCAAATCCCTTTAACAGAAGGTCAGTGTCCAATTTACTTGTAGACATAGGATGTCATTAGATGTTAGAAAATCTCCCAGTTCGGTGTCAAGCAAGACCTTGTTTATCCCTGCTATATTCCATGCAATTATTGAAATTTTGTTAGACTTCTTTGTAGCTCGGACTAATCCTTGGCCATTCTTCCAAATAATTCATGCTCTTTCCTTGTGGTTCAGTGAGGACGGGATCCAGCTCCAATCCTCTTGTAACGCACTATGATTGTGAGAAAGTTTGCAAATCCGCTCTTGGGATTGAGACCAGGTAACCGTCAGCGGTGCCCTGGGAGACACATTTTTAGATAAGTAGGACCCCACTGCACCTTTTAGCATTGATGACTGCGACATTGGGGGCCCCTTCACAGGTAATTGGAAGCCAGTGAGGGTGTCTTTGCTAAGGGAGGAAGGAAGGAAGACTGCTGGATATTTGGGATCCAGAAATTTGCTTACTTGAATCCCCCACTCTTCCAAAATCTGATGATTTGCCAATATATAGCTGGCGAAGAGATTGCAGATCCATGTCACGATAGTGGTTTCATTTCTGAATCTATCAGGGGGGGCTGGGTCTGAAATTTATAGCGTCTATATTTGAGGATTTTAGATGAGCTAGACCTTTGTGTGCTCCTAATAGTTTTAACACACTGATTATCTGACATAAATATCATCAATTATTCTTTAAAAGGTGCCGACTTCAAACTCATCTCACTACCCACCAAGCACCCGCAGTCTAATAAATGCACACTCCAGTTCATGCTCAATTCATGCTCGCAAGTACTTCTCGCAATGCTCCTTTTCAGAATTTGATTATTTGGAGAGAAAGTTTTTTTCTCTTATATCTGTGACTGCTTAGTGGTGGGGTCACGGAAAGTTGAGCATCCTCACTATATACTTAGGAGAATTTAATATACTGGTGCAGCCCCTATTGCCCACACTGCTGTTCGTATAAATCTATGTAGCATCGCAGATGTCATGGAATCTCCGTGGCTCAGTCACACTAGAGGCAAAGACCTATGATGATCACGTTCAGCTTCTGCAGTGGACACTGAGGAGATCAAGATGCCACCTGGATTGACCTGTTGTTCCTCAGTGCAGTGTTCTGGGTCATCGTGCTTGCGACGGCCTTGCACTGGCAAATTCAAATGGCCAATGAAGCTGAGGCAGGGTTACGGAAACTTTGCAGCAGTGGTAGACCCAATCAGGCCATGCAAACCTCACAGACGTTCCTGGCTGGAACTGTGGAGAGACCAGGAGACCCTCTTCAGCATGGGTGACTCATTGCTTCGCTCTCCAATCATACGCTTATGTAGGTGTCCCTTTGACTAGGAAGACACTGAGCTTCTCCACATGGGCAGCCTCCCCTCCTGCATGGCCTGCCAAGCTCTCTCTCTCTCTCTCTGTCTCTATCTCTCAGCAGGCAGGTAGGCTTCTAGGCACTAGGCAGACATTCAGCTGCTCCAGTAGAAAGTGCAGGATTCAGGTGATGCACCTTTCACCCCTGGGAGAGAGGGTGGCAGACAGAAACCTGCCCTGGGCACACACTCCTTTGAGTACTCTTCAGAACACTCCCTTCCTTGGTCGTAAAGATCCTGCCACTAATATGAAGTCAGTAGTTTAGATCCCACCTCTGTACACCTTTACTAGACCAGCTTGGGGTGGTTCCTATTTCAAGTAGCCTTCTCAGGCTGCTCACCAGACGAAGCCTTTGTTTAAAGTGATGCCTCTCAGTGCCGTAGCAATGGGACTGTCTCTGGACTGGGTCTCTCACAACATGAGCACAATGGGGTGTGAAGGTTCTGCACCCAAGTGTCATCAGCCTCCCTGAAGCAGGAATCACCAAAAGACCAAACCGCAGGTCTGACCCCAAAACTTCCTCACATTGAACAACAGAAACTGAAGTCCAACTCTTCAGCCCTACCATCCACCAAATGGCAGTGCTCTGTCAGACGTAATCAGCCGTCGCTTTCTAACAGAAGTCTTCATGGATTTCTAAAAGCAGCCCTCTCTCCATCCTCCTCACTTCAGCACCTGGATCGCCTCCCTGAAGGCACACGGGTACAGATGATACACCTGCACTGTCTTGGGAAGCTGTCCTCACCCTCCGTCTTGTGTCATGGCAAACCAGGGGAATTCAAAATGAATCCCACTGGTTTCAGTCCTCGGACTTATGCACACAGAGAGTCCTCCTACTATAGCCATAGTACACACACATGACACACGCACATGACATACATGCATGCAGAATGCCAACCCAGGGTTCCTGGTATTCACATAAGAGCAGAACTTTACACAAGAGGGTAGGTTGGCCACACTCTCACTGACTCATATAAGATGGTCTGGTCACACTATCAATCTCAAAATGCAGGATGCTGCCACTACCGCCTCGTGTGCTGTACCCAGGGCAGGGACTGTCGTCCACTGTGAGGGCACTCTTGGTGTGCCCCCCAGGTCACAGGTCAGGTCCTGAGCCTCGCACGGTCAATGATGGGCCTAGGCCTCTGCACACACGCTAGGCAAGCGTGACGCTAGGGGCGAGAGAAGAAGTCATACAGATATAGATGCAGTCGCCACACAGCATAGAGGAACATGTCTGTATTCCATGCAGGGGACATTCCCACATTCCCATCCAACATGGGTCGAATAGTGTCATCAAGGGGTTCTGGTGACATTTACAAACCATGAGGCCGAAGGCAGAGTGGTTTATACATGTCACCTGAGCCCCGAGATGGCAATATAGGACCATATTACACATTACTCATTATGAATTTTATTATTTTACATGATTTTTTAATTGATTGTAGCACTTTGAAGCAAGATTTAGAGCATTTAGAACATTTGAACATCATCTGTGTACTATTCATTGTTGAGACTGCAGTTATGTCTGTCAACGTTTTGAGATATGTGTGTTTTTGTTGGGGATAATGTACTAACATGTTTAAAATCTGGTTTATTTACCAATGTGTATTACTATAAATCAAATTTTAAATTCCAAGCACACTGTAAGAAAATTAAAAACATGCATTCTAAGGTGTGTTTTTCTTTTGTAATACCTTCACACTATAGAGCTGGTTTAACTAGACATATGAGAGAGAGGGAAAATAAAGTGCGGTGTCGGACAGTGTAACATTTTGCTGACAGGGTCCTGTTTTTATAAAGTTTATTTTCACACACTGGGTAGGATCCTCTGGTAGATTCTAGCAACAAGGATGGTCCTTCAAGGATGAGGTTGTCAGGTGTGCTGAATCATGTTGTAAGAACAGGACCGTTATTGTTAAATGTTTTTTACCAGCACCAAAAGAAAGATGAAATTACTTGTTTAACTTTTTCATTTATCTGGGGAAGCTAAATAGGCAAATGAATTTAGCATTCTGTATAGGAAATAATTCATAGTTAGACCTCTTTTATGTGAAATACTAGCTTTGAAACCCCTGACAAACATTCAATAGGAAGGCTTAACCATATATATATCATACATATATATATATATATATATATATATATATATATATATATATATATATATATATATATATATATATATTTCTTTGAAGTTGCCACAACAATGGATCGCACTCACGGTCCATGTTGTAGGACCGAAACGCGTTGGGCATGGCAAAACCCTTGAATTAATAAATACGCATTTTTTAAAATTCTATCTCGAGTAAGTGCGATCCATTGTTGTGGCAACTTCAAAGAAATAGTTACCGGCGTGGCTCTGCCGGAGGAAATACGCACCGCCCCTCATTGAGAGCGCCGGCGTCCAAACTTGGGCCGAGTGGAAGCAATATATATATATATATATATATATATTTCACCAGACGCTGCGTTTCGCGGTTCCCTGCCTCCGGCGTCGGTGCCAGCCAGCGGCAGCAGCAGCCGCTTAAAATTTAAAGGATTTCCTGAGAATCGCCCCAATCGACGATAAAGCAAGAAGCGCAACACCAGAAGACAGCACAATGATTTATTGTGCACCAAGTTAATGACGACGCGTTTCGGCGTTAGCCTTTGTCAAGTGTTTTTCTTTACATCAATCTCCTTTAGAAATAGGTTCAATTGTGCATAGGCAGAGAAAAGTTTCCGCAATCTCTGTTTGTACATGTATTCCGAAGAAGATTAGCGTGGTCCTTCATACAATTAAGACTATGATTACACATCAATATTTACATACTTTGATTTCTTAAATTTTTAAATCATGTCCATATGATTTTAGAAGGATCCCAACTTTCATCCATAAAGTTTTAAGTTGAACTTCTCATTTCGGAGACAAGCATAACAGCTAGATACTGATCGCTGCATTTGGCCGGTTTCGTGTTTAGCCTGTCAGTACGGCTGCAAACAGAGAAGCATGATAACATTTGTTGCTCACGTGAATTGTCGTATGTAGCATAAATTATCATAAATGAATTTAATCAATTTAAGAAAGCACAACCACATAATTACCGATGCGCCCTTATCCATTATTTACGCATGATAATCAGACAAAAATTATTACCTTAATACCTTGCAATAATTCATTGGCAAATCACATCACCTATTCCTGACATTTCAACATATAAAGTACCTTTTGTCTATGCAAGTTGTCGTTAGCAACTAGATCATTACTCCATGCAATTTCTGGGAACATTAATAAAAATGGCAAACAAGCACATTGCTATCAATTAATACAATATTCCACTCTTCTTTCGATAATCATATGTGGAACTCCTCTGATTGCCAAAGGTACAGTGAGTGATGTCAAATATTACCAACACTATACCGACCAAAACCAGCTTTTTACACGTGGCAAATGCCCCTATGTCTATTTGTATTATAATCAATTCCATCTTATCAACAGGGCTCATTGTATCATTCCAATCGATGTAAGAAAGGGCCTTTGTGTGGTGCAAAAGAACAAATGGGACTGTGGTAAGTGAACGCTCCTACCAGTGATTAATACAAGTGGAAATTTGTTTGGAATGTTTGTGCTGGTAATGTGATACCAACATTTGTTATATGGTATCTATGTAGTTTGCTCGCAATTGCGGCTCTTTACTACTTAGGATGCCCAAATAGGAATCTATAACTAAACCAGTACTATCCCAAACTTCATATCCACATTAAAACTGTGCAGTGACACTGAATAAGGACAAAAATTATAATTTAAACAAAGTAAAAAGATAAAACAGTTTGAGTTTTCCAGTTGTGGGAAAGCAGTGGACAAATAGATTTCAACGACCTATATGCGTGGCAAGTTCCTCGCCCCCATTCAGACCTTTCGGTGTTTTACAGTCCAACTCGATGATATATTTGGATTCGAGGATCCTGAGATTCTTCTCTCTGTCTCCTCCTCTTATGTGTCTCGGAATCAGATCAATTCCATGAAATTGGAGACAACTATTGTTGCTCCTGTGCTTATCCGCGAAATGTCGGGCCACCGGATAGTTGTAGTCACGGTTAGTTATGGCCCGGAGATGCTGCAATATTCTCATTTTAAGTGGGAGTTTAGTGCTGCCTACGTATCGGAGGCCACAAGGGCACTCCAGTACGTAGACAGCAAAATCACTATTACAGTTAATGGGATGTTTTATCCTTCTTAGTTCTCCCGCACCTGCAACATATCGGAATCTTCGGAATACATGTACAAACAGAGATTGCGGAAACTTTTCTATGTCTATGCACAATTGAACCTATTTCTAAAGGAGATTGATGTAAAGAAAAACACATGACAAAGGCTAACGCCGAAACGCGTCGTCCTTAACTTGGTGCACAATAAATCATTGTGCTGTCTTCTGGTGTGCCGCTTCTTGCTTTATCGTCAATTGGGGCGATTCTCAGGAAATCCTTTAAAAAAAAAAAATAATCTATATATATCTATATGTATATATATATATCTATATATATATATGTATGTATATATATAAGGCTTACCCATACGTACGTATATATAAATATAAACATTGATTAAAGAGAGTATGCCAGTATTCTAGTAGGTCACGTAGAGTTGCCTTGGGATAGTCTCTGTGCTGACCGCCCCCTAATTCCTTCCCCCAAACATGTGACACAGTTGTGAGTTATTCCAATTCTGACAAGATTGTCACACGTATGCGGAGTATCCTACATGCTACTCACCTGGTATGTGGTTACAGCACACCTCATCATATATCACAACACTGACACACTTCATCACAGACACACAGCTCACTCCTCTCCCATGCCCTTCTTCCTACAGAATAGAGCGCCCGGCATGCAGACCACGCTGGTCACAAGGGAGGAGGTCTTGCTGTCATTCAAAAGTCCTCCTAGTTCTTACACCATAGGAAAAAAAGCAACACTCAACTCCATGGAGCTTCTCACATACTACTTCCCACTCCCTGCAACTCAGTCTGCCTTTTTCCACCTCACCTACAGACTTCTTGGACAGAACAAGTACTTCGTAGACAAATTCTCAGACTCCTCACCACCTTATCCATCCAACTTGCCCATATCTCCTCTCCAGGTGACTTAAATCTCCCAGACAACTCAAGCATAGGGGAGAGGAGTTGGCCTAACGGCTAGGGCGTCCGACCTCGAATCTGGGGAACTGGGTTCGAGTCTCGGCAATGACGCTGAACATCCTGTGATTCTGGGCAAATCACTTAATCTCCCGGTGCCTAACAAAAATGAATGTGTGTCCTAATGTAATGTAACTGGTGCTATGTAAAGCGCTCTGATACCCGATCCGGGTCAAGTTTGCGCTATATAAAACTCTGCAAAAAAATAAAAGCATGAAAAAACACAAGAGACACTCTCCTCTATCTCACTGACACGGTACAACAAGTCACCCAAACCACACTCCAATGGCTACAACCTCGTTTTCTCACCATCACCAACCATTCAATGTAAACCTCCCATACCCATGAAATGGACCAACCGCTCCGCCTATCCCTTCACCCTTCTCAACGTCCAACCAACACATCAAGGTCAACCCAAAAGAGAACAAGAAACTGTTAGATCCTTTAAAGTCTTCTCCGTAGATGACCTAAAGGTTCCACCTCTACATCCAATGTCAACCCGCTTCCAAACAACTTCAACAATGTGTGGCTCCAGAAACAACATGGCGACCGCTAACCACCGGAGCCCGCCCCGAGCGGCTGAGACCGAGACTGACCGTGGGGCTCCTGCAATGAATTCCACACAGCGGAGCGCTCCCCCCGGAGTGACGGTGTAACAGTTGGCACCCCGCAAGGGACAGTGAGATTTGGCACGGTGCCCGCGGGAGCGCTCATGGCCGGACTGATGATCGGGGGCCCTTCCTCCCTCCACGCCACCGAGACAACCGATGGCCCGGTCCCTCGTCACCCGGGGATCCAGACACGAGGAGCGACCCTACACCGCGTCGCAGAGGTTAGTGAGCAGGGGGCCATTCTCCATACGTTCACTGTAAACACCACGGCGGAGCTGCTCTATTGGGGGTGCCTGACCTTAACATGGCGCCCGCCGGACTCTGCAGATGGCTCTAGAGCGGGAACATACTGAGGCACAGCGCCAGAGTGCATTACATCTTGGGTGGAAAGGGCGGCCACACAACGAGACAACCGCTAGCGACCAAACATAGAAGCGGAACGCTGGGCTAGCACGAATTGCAGTAGACCGGTTGTTCTCCCCACCCCCTCTCCATCCGCATATCAACACTGCCGCTGAAGAAGCTGCCACAAAAGGGGGGGGCCAATGACAGAGCACCGACCCCTCCCTTTCCCCCCCCCCCGAGGAGCCATCCCAGTGCGCACAAACATCTACTGAGGCATACAATGCAATGCATAACTGACTATATCTTACTGAGTGGGGCCTGACCCCAAGATGGCGCCCGTGTTCGATCGTGAGGAAACAATCCTAAGATCTAGAGACAACACCACCTACAGAGTCTTGGAGATCAACAGACTCGATTTGCCTGACCTTAAGATGGCTGCCAAGCTAAACTCCCCTTCCTATCCTACCACCCTCGCCAGCTCCACCAGCCCGTCTCTGGACTCTAGACTTTTGGTCCCTTCCTGATTCTCATCTTTATCCGGCGGAGTCCGAAATGTATGACCGATTCCCGGTGGAGCTGCCCCGACAGCTATAGGGGAGACGGGCTCTGGCACACCGCTATGACCGTCACCTACCCAGCCGGACCTCGGACTTATGTCTCGTCTCTTTCTCCGCTGCTGACTCTTGGGCTCTTCCTGATTCTCATTTTTATCCGGCTGAGTACGAAATGTATGACCGATTCCCGGTGGAGCTGCCCCAACAGCTATAGGGGAGACAGGCTCTGGCACACCGCTATGGCCGTCACCTACCCAGCCGGACCTCTGACTTATGTCTCGTATCTTTCTCCGCTGCTGACTCCCTCCCGTGGACTCCCTGCTCTCCCTGGCCTTTTTCTTTTTTCCCCTCTCTTATCTGTGGATCTTGTTTTTCATGGTCGCTAATAACTCCTGTATTGAATTTGTAACCTCTCTGTAATTAATGTGATCATTTTTGTAATTTGTAACACAATGTTTCCTTGTGTTAAGCGCTAGACCTAGTTTTTTGGCCGATGCCCGGTGGAGCTACCTGATAGCTATAGAGGAAATGGCCCCCTTGGCCGTCACCTACCCAGCCGGACTTTGGGCAGACCTTCCTTCGTCTCGCCTTCGCATTCTCCCTCCCACCCCTTTACCCTACCCCCTTTCCTCCTCTGTGCTCCATTTTTTCGTCCCCTATGCTTTTTAAATGTTTTTCTGTTGAGACCTAGATATTTGGCCGATGCCCGGTGGAGCTACCTGATAGCTATAGAGGAGATGGGCTGTGGACTTCCCCCTCGGCCGTCATCTACCCAGCCGGACTTTGGACAGACTCTCCCTCGTCTCTCCACCCTATTTCCCTCCTACCCCTTTACCCTACCCCCTCTTCCTTCTAAGCTCCATTTATCTCGTCCTTACGCTCTTGAAATGTTTTTCTAGTAACTGATGTAACTGATAACTGATGTAATTTTGTAACTTTGTGGAACCCTATGTAAAGCGCTCTGATACCTCCGGGTCTAGCCAGCGCTATATAAAACTCAATTAAATAAAATAAAAAAATTCTGGAAAATCATGTGAACACCAGGAATTCAAGTAAACACAGGATTCCAAGCTGAACCCTTCAGCACCATGGTATGCCGAAAAGTTAACCGTCAACAAACGGTTTAGTTACAGATAGAAAAGAAAATGGGGTGGAGGGTCTAAGCCACAAAGCTCCATCCGCTCTAAGGCCCCACCCGTCCTCACGTAGATATTTCTGAGAAGTTAGCAGGTCTGGATTTTGCTGGAGTATGTCCAGTGAAGAATATTCTTTACCCAACTGAAACTAAACCCTTGTGCGCCATGAGGGAGTGCGAGGAGGACATTCCACACTGACATAGCAACACTTGTGGGTTGGCAGGCGCGATGCCGGGCTGGGTCCTTCATGGCAAAGCAGGGTACCACCGCCTGTGAAAGACGCAGGGTGTTCCCGCTGAAAAGCAAATCTTGGGGTGGGGGTTGCTGTATCGCAGGAAACACGGCAGGGTTGGGAGGGGGCAGGCTATTTCTGTTCGCAAAATGAATAGTTGCGAGCGACACTGTAATTAAAAGCGATGAGATTCCAGCTCAAGAGGCGCGTTTAGCTCCATCCTCCAGTTGGCGCCCGCTGTTCATTGGACGAAGCCCGCCTCTTCTGCATGGTCGGCCTGGGATAGAAAATAGGCCCAGGCACCAAAATAAAAATGGCCCTGTTAGCGAATCTAAAAAAAGTGGCCAAACATTTGCAAACCATGGCAGTTTTGTATTTGTAGAGCCACGCTCTATAGATGTTTTATATGGTATGGGAGACTGCATGCATTTCAGCTTGCGGCAGGCAATGTTTGTTTTATTATCAGGAAAATCAACAGTAGAAGCTGGCCCATCAGACCATAAAACTGGCCCGCAAACAGCCAAAAACACATCCCACACTCGGACCTGTCAGAGCAGCCGCTCTGGCACTGCCAGGTTGGCCTATATTCCAGATCCGCCATGTTCTACTGTAATCACGCGAGAATCCCGCTGGCAAGGTGGGAGGAGACAGCCATGGCCTGGGCCTTGTCAGGGGTGCACATGACAGACCCACAGGGAACTAGAGGGGAAGAGAAAGGAGGCGCAGCCTGGGTTTTGACAGAGGTTGACAGGCCCGACCTACAGGTACGTTGAAGGATGGGGAAGGGGAGACATGACCCGGGACAGACCTACAGGCACGTTAAAGGATGGGGGGAGGGAAGACATGACCCGGGCCTTATCAGGGATGCACAGGACAGACCTACAGGTACGCTGAAGGATGGGGGAGGGAAGACATGACCCGGGTCTTATCAGGGATGCACAGGACAGACCTACAGGTACGTTGAAGGATGGGGAAGGGAAGACATGACCCGGGCCTTATCAGGGATGCACAGGACAGACCTACAGGTACGTTGAAGGATGGGGGAGGAGACATGACCCGGGACAGACCTACAGGCACGTTGAAGGATGGGGGATGGGAGACATGGCCCGGGCCTTATCAGGGAAGCACAGGACAGACCTACAGGTACGTTGAAGGATGGGGAAGGGAAGACATGACCCGGGCCTTATCAGGGATGCACAGGACAGACCTACAGGTACGTTGAAGGATGGGGAAAGGGAGACATGGCCCGGGACAGACCTACAGGTACGTTGAAGGATGGGGAACAGGGAGACATGGCCCGGGCCTTATCAGGGATGCACAGGACAGACCTACAGGTAGGCTGAAGGATGGGGGAGGAGAGACATGGCCCGGACCTTCACAGGAATGCATAGGACAGTCCGACCAGACCTACAGGTACGTTGAAGGATGGGGAGGGGAGACATGGCCCGGGCCTTATCAGGGATGCACAGGACAGACCTACAGGTAGGCTGAAGGATGGGGGAGGGGAGACATGGCCCGGACCTTCACAGGGATGCATAGGACAGTCCGACCAGACCTACAGGTACGTTGAAGGATAGGGAGGGGAGACATGGCCCGGGCCTTATCAGGGATGCACAGGACAGACCTACGGGTACGTTGAAGGATGGGGAAGGGGAGACATGGCCCGGGACAGACCTACAGGCACGTTGAAGGATGGGGGAGGGGAGGCATGCCCTCGGCCTTACCAGGGATGCACAGGACAGACTTACAGGTACGTTGAAGGATGTGGAACGGGGAGACATGGCCCGGGCCTTATCAGGGATGCACAGGACAGACCTACAGGTACGCTGAAGGATGGGGGAAGGGAGATATGGCCCGGGACAGACCTACAGGCACGTTGAAGGATGGGGGAGGGGAGACATGACCTGTGCCTTATCAGGGATGCACAGGACAGACCTACAGGTACGTTGAAGGATGGGGAAGGGGAGACATGGCCTGGGACAGACCTACAGGCACGTTGAAGGATGGGGAACGGGAGACATGGCCCGGGACAGACCTACAGGCACTTTGAAGGATGGGGGAGGGGAGACATGGCCCGGGCCTTACCTGGGATGCAGAGGACAGACCTACAGGTACGTTGAAGGATGGGGGGAGGGGAGACATGGCCCAGGCCTTATCAGGGGTGCACCTGACAGACCTACAGGTACTTCGATGGGCGGAAGGACAGGAGCCATGGCTAACAAAGTGGACAGGCCAGCAGTGAACTGGAAGGGCGGGAGACGGTGAAGCAGAACTTCCAACGAGAAACGTCCAGGGAAGTTACAGGCGGGTAAGGGAGTGTGGCTCCCTGTGTACAGTAAGGCAGACAGGCCAGCACTGTGATCGGGAAGGGGGGGGCTATCAGACAGGTGGGGTCAGTGAAATGTGGCCCGCCCATCAGGTGTGGAAATCTCACATGTTTACCGACAGACCTAACAGCCTCTATCTAGCCCTCCACTCGGGCATGAGGGTAAACAATGTTGACGTCCGCAAAGAGACAATCACCCAACATTGGTTCCAGCAAAGTTCACAGCACGCCCCACACAGGACAGTACCACCTCCCGCTCGGCCAGGATGGCTCACTGATCTACAGTGATGACAAAATATGATTATTTGAAGGTCGAAGTTCGAATCTGGACCCATAACATGCCTTCCATCTAACCGAGAGTAGTAAATTGAGTACCATAAATTGGGCATAATATATGAAATTTATAGTGCTTAGAAATGACACAAGGGCATTATGAAGAGCTACATAAAAAGGTTTACAATTATTACCTCATGCCTTATCTCTTGACCCATCACCACAACGTGTCACAATGGATCATACCATAAGTATCACTGCATCACACCATAGCATACCCTGCCACCAGGGCTTTAAGTGGGATGAAAAAACTGGGGGGTCTCTCAAAGGGGCATGGCCAATGTAATTAAGGGCGTGGCTTAAAAACACACTAAGCTAAAAATCTGTGCTTAGCATAGTGTGCCGCCCGACTTGTATTTTGCTGTTTCTGTCATTGCATTCAGATATATGATACAACAAGTAACATCATACCTACAACAAGTCACAACTATTGGCTTTGTCAATGGTTGTTAGTTGCATAAGATAAATAAGCAGCAACTATGGCTTGTATATAATATTGAAAAAGCTTCCACTTAAAGCCCTGGTGACACCATGACAATGTTGCTGCTCCTGAGTTTCAAAAAGAGAAGGGAAATCCAGAGAGAAAATGACTCTCTTTAAAGGATTTCCCTTCCCCTACAACGCTCACCTGGCATGACGTCATGCCGTAACTTCTCCACTAGTGAGAAGTGAGCAGTGTGAGCACGCGCACATCGATGTGCCTGCTGTCACTGCAGTCCGGGAAAAAACGGACCGCCAGGGCACAAAACAGAGCCCGATAGAAACCCGTTTCGACTCGAGCCCCCCTTTAAACAAGCATTGGCATAGCCAATAGGTCTCGCCTTTGGGACCTTATAAGTGTTTAGCCATGGAACAGTTGATGTTGTTGCACCAAGGATATTGTGCTACATAACTAAATACTTATAAGGTCCCAAAAGCGAGACCTATTGGCTATGCCAATGCTTGTTTTTATTTCCCAGTGCCTCCACCTGCGTCTCCCATGTGTATCCACCACAAGCTGCCTTTCGGCTGCCCCCACTCACCGAGCAGTAGGATCCGCAGCACTTTGAGCTCCTCCTTGGCATGCTCGTATATCTCCCGGTCGATACGCTCGCTGTGGCTCTGGGCCTCCTGCAGCTTGCCGGGCACCGGTGTGCTACAGCACAGCCCCATGTGGCTGGTACCCATGGGCGAGAGGAGAGGGGTAATGGGACGTCCGGGCCGTGAGGCCACGGTTGCAGAGGTGAGCGATACGGGGTTGTGGTGGGTGACTGAAATAAGGTGCGAGACGAGTACAGGAAGAAGTACGTTTTCAGATGTCAGGCAGGTTTTTTTTTCCTGTAGAGAAGGGCGAGATTATTAATTGTGGAGGGCTCCAAACGCAGTTAAATTGTTTTATGACGGAGCGGGAGGAGGGATTAAGTTTGAAAACAACGTGCTCTACGTTCCCAGTGTTAAAGGAGGAGTGGGGCGTCAAATACAAGAGTGGTAATAGGAAGGTTTTGTTTTTCTGGAATATGCCTGGGTGCGTTTGTCGAGGTTTAAGTTTCAGTCGGTATAACGGGTCGATGAGGTGCAGGCGGGCGCGTCCCTACTCTGCGGATGTAAAACTCGGCTCCACTCCTTATCGAGAGGAAAAGCAAACAGAAAACTGGGAACGTTTGGAATTGGCGCGGGAGCTGCGCCCGCCCTGGAAATGACGCCACGTCGGAGGTGTCTTGTTCCAGGTGCCGTTGGGGTGCAGCTCCCTTCTACTCAGTCCTCCCGCCCCAGCCACGGTTTCCCTTGCAGGCGCCCCGTCGTTCTTCGAATCCCCGCTTCCTTGCACAACCACTCCTCCCCGCCCCTTAATCTGAGCGCCGCGCCTGTTTATTGTGATCACTACAGCAACCTTTTCAGTACCCACTAACGAGCCGCCCGTTCCCCGTCGCAAAGGTGATCCCCATTTCACCCCCTCACGCACGCCAGCTCCCGCACCACCTGATAAGAGCCAAACCCCAGCTGCAATATAATAATAACAAGCACGGAATCGAAACGGAGGAGCGGGGGCGAGCGAGCGCGGCAGCCTGCTCAGCTGACCAGACGCTCGTGCGTCATGACCTTTTCCCCGCACGGCCGGCATATGTTTCCAATTATCGTGCACGCGTCTGGGCACGATAATGGGAAACAGATGTCGGCCCTGCGCGCGTAACCGCCCGAAAAAGGCCACGACGCACGAGCGTGTGGTCAGCTTTCGAAACCCCTTACTTAAAGTCTCGCCAGTGCAGCGCTTGCGCGCTACTCGAGGCTCGACCTAAAAACTGCTGGTGCTCCACACCGGTGAGACCCGGCCCACTTAAAGCCATGCCTGCCACAGTGCACCACACAGTACAAATCTCTCCAGTTTCAACACATCGCACCATATGATGTCATACTTTACCACACCGCATCATCTTGCAACACTATATTCTCAGGGCACAAGTCCTATAAAAAGAAGTGGGGGGACTGACCAAGTTAGACACTATGCAAGTAACATCATGACGCGTGCCATCACAGCACATGACATCACGACGTAGCGCTATAAAAGAAATAAAATAGTGCTATTTAAATTATTTGTGTAAATACTGGGACAGACCACCCCATCTGAGTCTTACAGTGTCTGCACTTATTAAACAGGGACAGAACAAAGGCAAAAGCATGCCTCTCTTAAGTACCTGTGAAGAGATAGCAAGCTGTGTGCCTTTGTTTCCCTTCTGTGGCATTTACATTTGTGTGAGGTTCCAGGCCGCCTCCAGTCAAGATATTCAAACAAAAGGAGGCCTGCGGGCCCCTTAACTTTGGCCTGGCTGGAAATAAAAAAAACATCCCTCGCTGCCTGCACGTTGCTGCTGGAAATGGAAAGCAGACAACGTACAGGCGCAGATGAACGTGTCCCTGTGTCTTACACCAGGACAAGTTCAGCATATTTCTGTGGGGCCCAACTTCTTGGCAGGGGGGACGGCGTCCACCCTGTGAAAATAGTGGGTGGACGCCGTGTACCCCCGACTCATGCCCTGTATATTCTATACCAAATCACAGCATGTGACTTCGTACCACAACTTACAATCCTGCAGCGCACCATGCCAGACTACGACCTACAAGGTCTCATAACCCCATTTCACACTACACAATCAACGCAATATCCCACCTTGCATCAGAACAACATCCAACAGCACCTCACTCTTTATCAGACCACAGCAGTTCATACCAACCAGCCCATACAACACCACCACACCATCCACTTCATCACACAACATAATTCCACTACAACGTTACAGCACACTATACCACACCATGAAACACTACACCCCACCATCCAAGCCTCACTGTAGGGCACAAATCATACCACACCATAACATATCACCATCAGCACGCCAGACCACCCCTCATCACACAAAGCAACCTTATGTTGAACAACAGCACACTAAGCTAAACCGCATCACACCGCTCCATTTCACATTGGAGGACACTGATAATACGCAGCTTGTGAGAAACGGACACAGAATAAACATGTCGAGCCATGGACATTGGGAAACATGAACACAAGAAGAAAGAAGAAAGACAGGGAGATTATGGGAAAGTCTAGGGCCTCTGCCGTACAGCAGTGCTCAGCTAACACAACCTCATATAGCCAGGCAGCAAACCTGCCGCATCTCAAGAACACCACAACCACAGAATGGAAGCAACTTTACAAAGACATTTCAAGTATTAGGACACCATGCAGTGCAGATTCAGGTCCACCCACCGTACAGAAACAACACTCATCAAAGACACAGACGATATTCGCATGAACCTTGACAGAAGAGACATGGCAGCCTTCACCCTCCTGGACCTATCGGCAACATCTGACATAGTATCACACCCAATCCTCGTCAGGCGCCTGCACGAGATTGGCATCCGAGGACCCGCTCTCTGCTGAATCTGCTCCTTAACAGATAGAACAGAAGCTGCCAGCCTGGCACCCTACTCTTCGGACACCTGCAAACTCATCTGTGGAGTGCCTCAAGGTTCAGCGCTCAGCTCCACCCTCTTCAACGCATACATAATCCCTCTGGCCAACATCACCTGCACACACAACATCAACATCCTCTCCTATGCCGATAACATGCAACTCTTACTCTCCTTTTCAGACAAGACCCCCAACACAAAAACAAGTTCACAGCATGCATGACCGAAGATGCTAACTGGATGAAAGCCAACTGTCTCAAGCTCAACACCGACATGACAGAAGTAGCGGTCTTCGGCAAGAACACATGAACATGGGACTCCAAATGGTGGTCGGCCAAACTTGGACCCATACCCAGAACCGACACTAGGATCCTTGGTATAATCATCAACATCAAACTGGACATGACCAAACGAGTCAACGCCGTCACTGCACCCTGCTTCCACACCCTGAAGATGCTAAGGAAGATCTTTAAATGGCATCCAAGCAACACTAGAAGAACAGTCACTCACACCCAAGTCACCACAGGCTCACAATACACACACATGCTCAATTCATCTCCTCACATACATGTTCAAGGCACTACATAACTCAGGCCCCACCTATCTCAGCAGCTGCATCTCCTTCCACCAACTACCAGGGGCGCAGCTGCCATTGGTGAAGCCAGTGTAATGCATCGGAGCCCAGGGGTGGGAGGGGGCGAGTCTGCTCTGCACCAGATTATGCTATTTCAAAGGCTGCCTGTTGTGGATTTTTTACACCACAGTGTGGCTGTGTTTACTTTCCACGGGGAGGGGTGCAGAGAGAGTAGAGATAAGGGAACAATAAAGAACAGAGGAAAGGGATGAACGAAAAGGAGAGGGTGGAAGAAAAGGAGAGAGTGAAAGAATGGGAAGTAGATAAGAAAAAGAGGACAGAATGGGAAAAGGAATAAGGTTCAGCGAGAAAGAAAAAGAAGATAAGGATGAGCAAAGTCAACAAGGGAAAAAGAAGAGAAAAGAACAAAAAAAAAGGTAATAAGAGAGGAAAAGGATGAGGATGCAGGAGAAACAAAAGAGGGGAAGAGAGTGAGAGGGGGGACGGGATAGAACGGAGAGTATTAAATGGGTGAAGGAGATGAGAGGAGAGTGGGGTACAGCTAGGGAGGAAAGATGGAAAGATGAGTAGAACGAGGAACTTGGAGACACATAAATTACATTAGTGTAGCAGGTGCAGTGACACGGGGCTCCAGGGGTGTGATGGGCGGCTGCACCTCATTTATTGCAGTATTTTAATACCAGCAGGGGGCCTAGTTTCATTGCTTGTATTACGGCCCATGACCCCCAAGCTATGCCACTGCCAACTACCCAGACACCTCAGCCCTGCAGGACTCCTACTCGGACACATCCCACGCATGCATGGGAAACCAGATCAGGAGGACGGGCGTTGTCTTACATCGCTCCTAAAGCATGGAGCCTCCTCCGCAATTCTTGAATTCCGCAAGAAGCTGAAGACCTGGCTTTTCAATTCACCAACCTACTACAGGCAGGGTTAGGCACACACACCTATTCAGCGCCAGGATACCCCTGCGGGTGATAGTGGGCTTTGCAAATAAACATAACATAACAAGTACATGGTCTGTCCACCTTTTTAATTTGACGTCTACGAATAGGGCACGGCTCACTTCTAGAAGTTCTCTAAAGCCAGGCTTATGTGGACCAGCTGTCCTAATGACCACAACAACCGCTTATCGCAACAGATTGAAGCGTGGCACTCCCTATCAGGCCTTCGTGTACCAGTCATCCTCATAGCCACAAAAAACACTTATCGTAAGAAATCAAAGAACAGCATGCCCCACCAGGACTGCGTGGACCAGGCATCCTCATGACCACAACAACCGCTTATCGTAAGAGATCGAAGAGTAGCATGCCCCACCAGGCCTAAGTGGACCAGCCATCCTACCGACCACAACAACCGCTTATTGTAAGACATCGAAGAGTAGCATGCTCCACCAGTCCCACGTGGACCAGCGATCCTACTGACCACAACAACCGCTTATCGTAAGAGATTGAAGAGTAGCATGCCCCACCAGGCGTGCGTGGACCAGCTATCCTAATGACCACAACAACCGCTTATCGTAAGAGATCAATGAGTAGCATGCCCTACCAGTCCTACGTGGACCAGCCATCCTAATGACCACAACACCTGCTTATCTTAAGAGATCGAAGAGTAGCATGCCCCACTGTGCAAGCGTGGACCAGCCATCCTAATGACCACAATAACCGCTTATCATAAGAGATCGAAGAGTAGCATGCCCCACCAATCCTACCTGGACCAGCCATCCTAATGACCACAACAACTGCTTATCGTAAGAGATCGAAGAGTAGCATGCCCCACCAGTCCTACTTGGACCAGCCGTCCTACTGACCTCAACTGCTTATCCTAAGAGATCGAAGAGTATCATGCTCCACCAGGCCTGTGTGGACCATCCATCCTAATGACCAGAACAACCGCTTATCGTAAGAGATCAAAGAGTAGCATGCTCCACCAGGCCTGCGTGGACCAGCCATCCTAATGACCACAACAACCGCTTATCGTAAGAGATCGAAGAGTAGCATGCCCCACCAGTTCTACCTGGACCAGCCATCCTACCGACCATAACTGCTTATCCTAAGAGATCAAAGAGTAGCATGCTCCACCAGGCCCGCGTGAACCATTCATCCTAATGACCACAACAACCGCTTATCATAAGAGATTGAAGAGTAGCGTGCTCCACCAGGCCTAAGTGCACCAGCCATCCTACCGACCACAACGACCGCTTATCGTAAGAGATCGAAGAGTAGCGTGCCCCACCAGGCCTACTTGGACCAGCCATCCAACCGACCACAACCGCTTATCGTAACAGATCGAAGAGTAGCGTGCTCCACCAGGCCTACTTGGACCAGCCATCCTACCGACCACAACCGCTTATCGTAAGAGATCGAAGAGTAGCGTGCCCCACCAGGCCTACTTGAACCAGCCATCCTACCGACCACAACCGCTTATCGTAAGAGATCGAAGAGTAGCGTGCCCCACCAGCCCTACAGCTCACATGCCACTGGTGAGCCTATTAGAGCCGGGCGGGCGTCCCTGTCCTCTTATCTCTCCCTTCCCTACTGCATCCTGAGAGGTGCAGCTGGATAGTGTACTTAACTCTAGTCCGAAAGCCTGAGTTTATTTATGAATTTCCTCCACTGAGAAGGCACTTTAAATGAGACAAGTGCACGTTTATCTGCGAGCTTAGCCTGTAACGTGGAAGCACGCCCTGTGCGGCCTCCGGGGCCTCTTTGTTTTGCCAGATTGTTTTATTGCTTTCATTTTGCTACTGGACATTTGAAGCCAGTGTGTCTATTATTCTCTGTGCTTGGATGCCTGTGTGTTAGTCTGTGTGCACTGGTGTCTGTGTGTCTATCGTTCTCTGTGCTTGGATGCCTGTGTGTTAATCTGTGTGCACTGGTGTCTGTGTGTCTATCGTTCTCTGTGCTTGGATGCCTGTGTTAGTCTGTGTGTATTGGTGTCTGTATATCTATTGTTCTCTGTGCTTGGATGCCTGTGTGTTAGTTTGTGTGCATCGGTGTATGTGTGTCTATTGTTCTCTGTACTTGGATGCCTGTGTGTTAATCTGTGTGCACTGGTGTCTGTGTGTCTATCATTCTCTATACTTGGATGCTTGTGTTAGTCTGTGTGTATTGGTGTCTGTATATCTATTGTTCTCTGTGCTTGGATGCCTGTGTGTTAGTTTGTGTGCATCGGTGTATGTGTGTCTATAGTTCTCTGTGCTTGGATGCCTGTGTGGTAATCTGTGTGCACTGGTGTCTGTGTGTCTATCGTTCTCTGTGCTTGGATGCCTGTGTTAGTCTGTGTGTATTGGTGTCTGTATGTCTATTGTTCTCTGTGCTTGGATGCCTGTGTGTTAATTTGTGTGCACTGGTGTCTGTGAGTCTATCGTTCTCTGTGCTTGGATGCGTGTGTGTTAATCTGTGTGCACTGGTGTCTGTGTGTCTATGGTTCTCTGTGCTTGGATGCCTGCGTTAGTCTGTGTGTATTGGTGTCTGTATATCTATTGTTCTCTGTGCTTGGATGCCTGTGTGTTAGTTTGCGTGCATCGGTGTATGTGTGTCTATTGTTCTCTGTACTTGGATGCCTGTGTGTTAATCTGTGTGCACTGGTGTCTGTGTACTATTGTTCTTTGTGCTTGGATGCCTGTGTGTCTATTGTTCTCTGTGCTTGGATGCCTATGTTAATCTGTGCACTGGTGTCTGTGTGTCTATTGTTCTTTGTGCTTGGATGCCTGTGTTGGTCTATGTGCACTGAAGCCTGTGTGTCTATTGTTCTCTGTGCTTGGTGCCTGTGTGCTAGTCTGTGTGCCTCGGTGTCTGTATGTCTAGTGTTCTCTGCGCTTGGATGCCTGTGGGCAATGAAGCCTGTGTGTCTATTGTTCTCTGTACTTGGATGCCTGTGTGTTAATCTGTGTGCACTGGTGTCTGTGTACTATTGTTCTTTGTGCTTGGATGCCTGTGTGCCTTTTGTTCTCTGTGCTTGGATGCCTGTGTGTCTATTGTTCTCTGTGCTTGGATGCCTATGTTAATCTGTGCACTGGTGTCTGTGTGTCTATTGTTCTTTGTGCTTGGATGCCTGTGTTGGTCTATGTGCACTGAAGCCTGTGTGTCTATTGTTCTCTGTACTTGGATGCCTGTGTGTTAATCTGTGTGCACTGGTGTCTGTGTACTATTGTTCTTTGTGCTTGGATGCCTGTGTGTCTATTGTTCTCTGTGCTTGGATGCCTATGTTAATCTGTGCACTGGTGTCTGTGTGTCTATTGTTCTTTGTGCTTGGATGCCTGTGTTGGTCTATGTGCACTGAAGCCTGTGTGTCTATTGTTCTCTGTGCTTGGTGCCTGTGTGCTAGTCTGTGTGCCTCGGTATCTGTATGTCTAGTGTTCTCTGCGCTTGGATGCCTGTGTGTTAGTCTGTGGGCAATGAAGCCTGTGTGTCTATTGTTCTCTGTGCTTGGATGCCTGTGTGTTAGTCTGTTTGCATCGGTCTCTGTATGTCTATTGTTCTCTGTGCTTGGATGCCTGTGTGTTAGTCTGTGTGCACTGGTGTCTGTGTGTCTATTGTTCTCTGTGCTTGGATGCCTGTGTGTTAGTCTGTGTGCACTGGTGTCTGTGTGTCTATTGTTCTCTGTGCTTGGATGCCTGTGTTTTAATCTGTGTGCACTGGTGTCTGTGTGTCTATCGTTCTCTGTGCTTGGATGCCCGTGTGTTAGTCTGTGTGCATCGGTGTCTGTATGTCTATTGTTCTCTGTGCTTGGATGCCTGTGTGTTGGTCTGTGTGCATTGAAGCCTGTGTGTATATTGTTCTCTGTGCTTGGATGCCTGTGTTTTAATCTGTGTGCACTGGTGTCTGTGTGTCTATCGTTCTCTGTGCTTGGATGCCTGTGTGTTAGTCTGTGTGCATCGGTGTCTGTATGTCTATTGTTCTCTGTGCTTGGATGCCTGTGTTTTAATCTGTGTGCACTGGTGTCTGTATGTCTATTGTTCTCTGTGCTTGGATGCCTGTGTGTTAGTCTGTGTGCACTGGTGTCTGTGTGTCTATCGTTCTCTGTGCTTGGATGCCTGTGTGTTAGTCTGTGTGCATCGGTGTCTGTATGTCTATTGTTCTCTGTGCTTGGATGCCTGTGTGTTAGTCTGTGTGCAATGAAGCCTGTGTGTCTATTGTTCTCTGTGCTTGGATGCCTGTGTGTTAGTCTGTGTGCATCGGTGTCTGTATGTCTATTGTTCTCTGTGCTTGGATGCCTGTGTGTTAGTCTGTGTGCACTGGTGTCCGTGTGCCTATCGTTCTCTGTGCTTGGATGCCTGTGTGTTAGTCTGTGTGCATCGGTGTCTGTATGTCTATTGTTCTCTGCGCTTGGATGCCTGTGTGTTAGTCTGTGTGCACTGGTGTCTGTGTGTCTATCGTTCTCTGTGCTTGGATGCCTGTGTGTTAGTCTGTGTGCACTGGTGTCTGTGTGTCTATCGTTCTCTGTGCTTGGATGCCTGTGTGTTGGTCTGTGTGCATTGAAGCCTGTGTGTATATTGTTCTCTGTGCTTGGATGCCTGTGTGTTAGTCTGTGTGCATCGGTGTCTGTATGTCTATTGTTCTCTGTGCTTGGATGCCTGTGTGTTAGTCTGTGTGCACTGGTGTCTGTGTGTCTATCGTTCTCTGTGCTTGGATGCCTGTGTGTTAGTCTGTGTGCAATGAAGCCTGTGTGTCTATTGTTCTCTGTGCTTGGATGCCTGTGTGTTAGTCTGTGTGCACTGGTGTCTGTGTGTCTATTGTTCTCTGTGCTTGGATGCCTGTGTGTTAGTCTGTGTGCACTGGTGTCTGTGTGTCTATTGTTCTCTGTGCTTGGATGCCTGTGTGTTAGTCTGTGTGCACTGGTGTCTGTATGTCTATTGTTCTCTGTGCTTGGATGCCTGTGTGTTAGTCTGTGTGCACTGGTGTCTGTGTGTCTATCGTTCTCTGTGCTTGGATGCCTGTGTGTTAATCTGTGTGCACTGGTGTCTGTGTGTCTATTGTTCTCTGTGCTTGGATGCCTGTGTGTTAGTCTGTGTGCACTGGTGTCTGTGTGTCTAACGTTCTCTGTGCTTGGATGCCTGAGTGTTAGTCTGTGTGCATCGGCGTCTGTGTGTCTATTGTTCTCTGCGCTTGGATGCCTGTGTGTTAATCTGTGTGCACTGGTGTCTGTGTGTCTATTGTTCTCTGTGCTTGGATGCCTGTGTGTTAGTCTGTGTGCACTGGTGTCTGTGTGTCTATTGTTCTCTGTGCTTGGATGCCTGTGTTTTAGTCTGTGTGCACTGGTGTCTGTGTGTCTATCGTTCTCTGTGCTTGGATGCCTGTGTGTTAGTCTGTGTGCATCGGTGTCTGTATGTCTATTGTTCTCTGCGCTTGGATGCCTGTGTGTTAGTCTGTGTGCACTGGTGTCTGTGTGTCTATCGTTCTCTGTGCTTGGATGCCTGTGTGTTAGTCTGTGTGCATCGGTGTCTGTATGTCTATTGTTCTCTGTGCTTGGATGCCTGTGTTTTAATCTGTGTGCACTGGTGTCTGTGTGTCTATCGTTCTCTGTGCTTGGATGCCTGTGTGTTAGTCTGTGTGCATCGGTGTCTGTATGTCTATTGTTCTCTGTGCTTGGATGACTGTGTGTTGGTCTGTGTGCATTGAAGCCTGTGTGTATATTGTTCTCTGTGCTTGGATGCCTGTGTGTTAGTCTGTGTGCACTGGTGTCTGTGTGTCTATCGTTCTCTGTGCTTGGATGCCTGTGTGTTAGTCTGTGTGCATCGGTGTCTGTATGTCTATTGTTCTCTGTGCTTGGATGCCTGTGTTTTAATCTGTGTGCACTGGTGTCTGTGTGTCTATCGTTCTCTGTGCTTGGATGCCTGTGTGTTAGTCTGTGTGCATCGGTGTCTGTATGTCTATTGTTCTCTGTGCTTGGATGACTGTGTGTTGGTCTGTGTGCATTGAAGCCTGTGTGTATATTGTTCTCTGTGCTTGGATGCCTGTGCGGTGGTCTGTGTGAATTGCAGTTTTTAGGTCGAGCCTCGAGTAGCGCGCAAGCGCTGCTTAGAGGCGAAGACTTATTGTAAGTGAGTTTTCAAAGCAGTCCAAGAAACGCTCGTGCGTCGTGGCTGGCCTTTTTGAGATGGGTACGCGCGGCAAACATGTGTTTCCAATTATCGTGCCCAGACGCGGGCGCGATAAGTGGAAACACATGTCTGCCGCGCGTACTCATCCAAAGGCCAGCCACGACGCACGAGCGCTTGGGACTGCTTTGCAGGCTGCCGCGCTCGCTCGCCCCCGCTCCTCCGTGCTTGTTACACCAGACCTTCGCTGGCTTGTTTTTTATCGTATGCATCTAACAGCCATTGACAAAGACAATATTCCTGGCTTGTTGTAACATAATCAGCACAGCGCCCTTTTACGAGCGCCGCGCTGTTAATGGTTTCTCTCTGCTCTCACACACCCCTCCCTTCTCCCACTCCCTCCCCCATGCCCAGTGTACGTAGTTTAATCCTACTCAGGAGGTGGCCCCTCCTTCAGTGACACGCGGCAGCCCCCTCTCTTTGCTGTCACGTTAGTGTTAGAAGGGGCCTCCGCTCTCTCTTCCACGAGTCTACGTCACGCTTTCTCCGCCTCTCTGCTCCGTTACTGAAGTTACTTTCCAGGCCTCAGTGCCATGCCGGTCACTGTCTCAGAACCGTCTAGCTCGGGGGCACACTCTGCTCTGCTTGTGTTCTTCAGCACACACCGCTCTGCTCTCCGTCTCCTCGGCGCTGCTCTCACATTCCATTCCATGGGCCTCCCTTTCTTGAACCTTAGCTGTCTGATCAGCCCCTCTCTGTGACTGGGACCCCGCGGGGAGCTTTGCTGCTGATACCGCCGTCTCCAGGGCCTGTAATCTCGCCAGTCAGCTCCGAGTTCACCTCCTTATCACTACTTTTGTACGGCGGACTTAAGTCGAGCCGTGTGATCCTTGACACAATGGCCGGCCCAGGATCCAATCCCGCTAAGACTCTTAAAAGATGTACCTCGGGCCTGAGCCGCCCCCCGCTGAAGTTTAAATTACTGCAAAAAGACTCTGTTAGGCAAAATAAAAAACGAACATACACATAAACATGACCAGCACAAATATTCTCTCAAACAATTAAAACAAGCATTGGCATAGCCAATAGGTCTCGCCTTTGGAACCTTATAAGTTTTTAGCCATGCAACAGTTGATGTTATTGCACCAAGGATATTGTGCTGCATAACTAAATACTTATAAGGTCCCAAAAGCGAGACCTATTGGCTATGCCAATGCTTGTTAGGTATGTTGTTCTCTCTGCTTGGTGACTGCATGGGTAACAGGTGAACTGTTGATATTATAGATTGTTCTAGCGCTGGGAGGCCTTTGGTTAACCACGCACTTTACAAGTCCCACAGACTAGAACAGAAAAATCCGTGTGCATCGGTGTCTATCTGTTAGTGTGTGTGCGTTGGAACGTGTGTGTCTCTAGGCCTATGTTCAAGGGTGTGTGTGTGTATGGTAGTGTGTGTGCAAGGGTGTCTGTATGCCTACTGATCTGTGTGCATGGAGTCTGTGTATGTCCTGGTCTGTCATGGGTGCCTGTATGTGGACTGTGTACATGAGTCTTTCTGTGTTTATTTCTCTGTGCGACTAGGTGCCTGCATTCATTTTGGTCGCTTATTTACCCGTGTGTGCCTAAATGCCCATTGTCCTGTGTGCACGGGTGTCTGTATGTATGCTGGTTAATGTGCAAGGGTACTAGTATGTTTGGCTGCCTCTATGCATGTGTGTGTTGGTCTCCGTGCATGGGTGCCCTTTTGTTTATGCATGCACATGTGTGTGTGATCTATGTGGGTATGTGCAAAGGTACAGCGTGTGCTTCTGTGAACCACTTGATCAGCAGACCACACGTGGGCACGCGCCACGTACAGCTAGTGGGTCAGTGGGAGGCCTCTGTGCATGCTGGGAGAACTGTACAGATGGGCAGATCGGAGATTTATCAATGAACGAATTAACGAGCTTTAATCGGCTATAAAAACCGCGAGCCAATGTATTTATTTGAGCATGTATGCAAATTTGCAAATACAACGTGAATGCATGAACGAATGGATCAACGAAAATCTAAGGAGAATGCCAGTGATTACATTATTGAATGTGTGGATGCATACATTAAAAAATGAATGACCATCAAAAAATGGCTAACTTGTTACATGAATTGATAAATTAATGGGAGAATGACTGGATTACAGAACCCGTGAATTAACTGTTACATGAGGGAATGAATGAGTGAATGACTGTTCTTCTATAGTACACTCCACAGATCTACCCGCTTCTAGGCGCAGGCTTTACATTTCGAGACGTTCCAGCACGGCAGGATGTCCATAGACGAGGGCAGGATCGGTCCACCTCAGCTCCAGGCCTCTATTGCTCAGTAAAAGCCCGCTCTGATGTCAGGGGCGCCTGATCCACGTTAACCCTGTGGCAGGAGTCACAGCACGTTCACTGACACCTCCCAAGTAACCAGGCAACAGAGTCATTTATTTAATTAACCTATTAAGTTGCTAGGCAACGAGCAATTTACCTGTCTGCTTAAAATCAGGGCTAATCAGTCAGAAATGTTAACAAAGTCATCAGAGGCAGGAAGGCTTTGAGCCGCACCCCACCAGAGGAGGGCGAACCCCATGTTTATAGAGCGCCAACCTCACAGGGCTTCTCCAGACTCGACTCAAGCCGCTTTAAAGCAGTCCTAGTGCGCTCCGCTAACACGGCTGACCTCGGTTGCCAGGAGACGTGACCTCTCTTACCTTACCCCCCCCCGCCCCTCCTGAACTGGAAGCACGCACATAGCTGCATGCAGTGCCTCTGGGCGCTACACCTCTCGCACGAGCTGAATGTCTCAGGTGAAGACGAAGCTTCTAGAAGGAACTCTCTCCCCTCTCTGGAGAGTCCCGAGTCTAAGAAACATCTCACTCTGTCAGACTCAGGCCCGGAGTCCCGAGGCAGTTCAAGCTGGCTTCAAAGGGGCCCTATTGTGAACGGGGTCACCATAGGTCTCAGAATCAAAGCGGGCATCATTAATAAACCAGGAAGATTCTGGAACCCACCTGGGCCCCAGTAGAACCCGAGTTCTGCCAGGGACTCTCTGTAAACTCACAGATTCCTTTACCCCGACGTACCTCAACCAAGGCCTCTATCCACGGGCCACTTTAAATCAAGAGCGGGGGGGGGGAGGGGGCTTCAGAAGGCGGGAAGGGGACATACGCACCAGCCACATCTCTTATCATCCTCGCTCCCTCTTTATGAGGGAGTTCTGCTAAGGGGCACGCTGCCCTGCACCCCTAGGGGGCTTACTACCAGGATATCAGCATCGAAATACCGACCCGCCAAAATATCGACTTTCAGAGATCCGTGAAGGTAAGAAGTACATGTAATTAATACAGGTTCTCTATACATAACTCCACATATGTGTACTTGAACAATGTATGTATTTTTAAGGTACGTCGAAGTAAAGATAAGAATAATCTATACCTCCATGCACTAGATTGTGGGAGTCGATATTTTAGCCCCCCTATTTTGGGATTTGGATATTTGTGGCCTTGATAATCTGATTTACAACACACTTGAGAGGGGAAACATCCTTTACATCGCGGTGATTACACCGCGATGCATTTAGAACGCTGCCATTACAACGCAAGCGTTACATCGACTTGCACTGGAGGGCGCTATAACCTAAGGAATAGTAAGATTTACTATTCCAACACCTTCCCTACTGTATGTAGACTGGTGTTGGAATAGTAAATCTTACTACTCCTAAGTCCAGCGCCCTCCAGCGCAAGTCGTTGTAACGACTTGCGTTGTAAAAACTGCGATGTTACATACCGCGATCATTTTGATCGCGTTGTAACATCACATATTCACTTGAGAGTCACTGTTGCACGGTTTGGCACAGCACAGGTCATTAGTTGTGGCTTCTCAGTGGCGGCCCTCGCGGGGCCGCGCCTGCAGCACGTGCTGCGCTTGTTTAACCCAGGACGTTTCACAGTGGTTTCATAAACTCTCTAGCTAGACTTCACCAACTTCTGGGCCCAGGATGTGCTTGGAAACCCGGAAACTGCTCAGCGGGTCAGGGTAGTAACTCCGCCGGGTCGCTAGTCAGCATCGTTTATGGTCGGAACTATGACGGTATCTTATTGTCTTTGAAGCTCCGAATTTCGATTCTTGATTAAGAGAGGGGGTGATTGGTCATTATTCTTCCTTTCTCTGTGCTTTCAGGCACGTCTAACTGCTGCTTCTCACATTGTTCTGGTAAATACCGTCTTTTGTTTTCCATTAGCAGTGAGATGATGACATTTGCAGCTTTTTGGCTACCTCTGCCTTCTCTCCCACTAGGCTGTTAACCCGTTTTGGTTTTAACAGTTTCATCATTTCTAAAACTGCTTGTTTCATGCGTAAAACCTAAGTGTCCACTCTCTCACTCACAAGATGCATTACACAAGCATTGGCAATGTGAACTGTTTATTCTATGTGAAGTGGAAAGTTTTATTCCTAGCTTCACAACACAATAAAGGTATAAATAACATGGACAGCAGCAGTGCAAACTTCCTTAACACAAATTAGTTAAGGACAGGTGGCAGTAGCAGAAGGAATATGACACAACTCTCTCACATACAGGATCGGTGCAACACACCCCTCTTCATAGTTTTACCATTCCAATATGGCCAACATGTTTGTCCTAAATGGGGTGGCCATGCTCGAGCGTTAAAATAATGACAGCCTATGTACAATACCTCTGAAAGACAGACACCCGCTGCTATGTTTAGTTTCGTTATTGCAAGCATATGTCCATTGTGGTTAGATGGCAGTGTGTTTTCTTTTTTCTACTTGCATTCTTTTAATCTTGCATATGTTAAGCTTGTGTGTATTTGATTGTGTCAAAGGGTTAATGCATGAATGAGTCAGTTGATAAATGAATGATGCATTTGTGCGAAGATGAAGGACAGAGTGCATGCATAATAACATATTAAGTGCCTAAACCCATCAGTGACACAAAATGAGCTTTCATTCATAAGCCAGACTGATTGGTATTGCCAATGCTTGTTTAACGAGCCTGAATGATCAAAGGGGCACAACTAGATCATAGGTACCTGATGTGGTGCTGTGACCTCTGATGGCATCAAAATCACTGGCAGTACAACGACGGTACCTTTTAATCCAACGATACACCAGCCTTACTTTAAAAAAAAAAACTTTATTAAAACTTGGGGCTGCAACAAATGTATTTATTTCTAAACATGCAAGCACCAACCAAGGTTCCGTGACGGTGACTGGCGTAACCAAGACTAAATAGCGATGGTGTTTACATTGGGCGTTGGTGTTTCCCAAGGGGTCGGAGGAGCAGGTACAGGGCTTGAAATGCAAGGGGTGGGGCATACATGCCAACCCTTCCGATTCAGGTGGGAGACTACTGATTTCAAGGCTAGTCTTCCGCCTCCCGATTTCTACATCCAAAAACCCGCTTCTTCGGCAGGCTTCTGGCAACAGGGACTCGTTTTGTGTGACTCGGAGTGGGCACTGCCAGTAACCTGCTCCTTTGTCTCACTCTCTCTGCCTGCCATAGCGCTTTCTCCGTGCTCCTGACAGGTAAGGGAAAAAAATGTGCATTTGCATTTCTAAAATCCGATCCTGCAGCAGCACAGTTGCAAGTCTCATACGCAGCAGTGGCCCATGCAGGTAAGAGTGGTGGGGCCAGGTGGGGATTTCGACAGACCACGATGAGGGAAAATTCATTATTTATGTAATTTTTCCTCGTGACCGTCTGTCGAATTCTACCCCAACCCGGCCCCACCGACTGCTCTTACCTGCACGGGCCGCTCCTGCCCATACGTGACAATAGACCCGATTCCGGCTTCAACATAAGTCGATGGAAGAAATACAATCTCCCGATTATTTTTTGTAAATCTCCCACTGTCCTCTTCTAACATGTTGGCATGCATGGTGGGGGGCGAACACTGCAGTACAGGAGCTGCAGCAGTTTATTTGTTGTCTGCAGTATTTGACACAGTTGAGGCGGTAGTTGTTTCCGTTCACCTACAGCCCTACCAAGTGTCACTCATCGGGAATTTCCTTGCATTACTGCAAGGTCTCAGAATGCTCGCACATACCAGCTTTGAGTCGACAGTAGGGCCAGCAGGGCCTGTTTTCCCATCACAACCTCTCAGACCTTATTCTTGTCCCTGCCCCTTTCTGTAGAAGGCCACCCGGCCAGTACCCTACAGTGTTGCATTTGCACCACCCCTTGTGACCGGGCTCGGTCCAAGGAGATAAATAAACGGGCCCCAGGTCGCACGTGACGTTCGGCCGAGACTGCACCTTGTGCCTGGTGTGTGTCCCTGCTGCGCGCTAATCAGGCCATACCGCTCACCTGAAGCAGGGCGCCACATTGGCGACGAGGGGTGAAAGGACCCTCGCGTCTTCTCCTGCACTGGGTACGCGGAATCGGCATGTTGCCGTTTCTACCCAGGAGGTTCCGTGCAGCCCGCGCCCTCTCCCGAGGAGCCTGTCGCCGTCACGGCAGTGCATCGGGGTGCGAGAGAACGCCACGTGTGTCCGCCAGCTGAGGCGCCGGTAGCGGTGGTGTTAAGCCGCATCCAAGCGGCAGAGCTCGTCGCCAGCACCTCTCTCCCCAAGGGCCCGCCCGCGTGTGACACGCTACGCGAGGGTGGGGCTCTGAGGCCTGCAACACAGGGATTTCCCTACCCGCCTGTTCAGAGGCCCAGCAAAGCCCAGGACACGCTCTCCAGAGCCAACAATCGGCACGCCAGAGTGCAGGTGCTGCCCAAAGAGAAAAAAAAAGAAAATAATAATGAAGAGAAAAGACAAGACAAAGCCAAACAGCACACTTGGACACAGAAAAAAACAAAAAAAACAAAGAAAGATCACTGAAGGGAAACACAGAAAAGGACCAATGCCTCACGGAAGCAAAGCAAGGTCAGTCTCAGAGCTCACAAGTGACTCGCTCAAGATACAAGAAGGGAGAGGGCGTCCCTCCCCAAAAGGGTTGCAAGGCCACCTCACGCTTGGTGCAGAGTAGTGCAGCCACATCCGGAGAAGCTCACCCCCAGTGCGCCATGGGAGACCCTCCACCACTGCAGGCCCAAGCACCAACTGCGCCACACTCACATGCGTCAGTGACGCCCATACCCCCGTTCAGCCAGCTCGCTGACCCTGCCACAGCGGCGCCCAGATGGTGGCTCTGGGTAGGTCGCCTCAATCACTATTTTACAGGGACCCGAGAAAGATGGGATGGTAAAACGCTCCCTGTTGATGCACTTCGGAGGAGACGAGCTCTACGAGCTGTTTGAGTCACTGCCCAACACCGGAGCAGCCCACGAGTATGACGCTGCCATTGCGGCCCTCGACAGATACTGTGACCCACAAATGAACCCGGATTACAAGCGCTTCAAGCTGCGCCAAGCCAGGCAAACCGAGGCGGAGACAGTCGACATGCTCTACGCCCGGCTCCAGAAGTTGGCACGCACATGCACAGGCATCGACCAAAACGAGGAGATCAGGGCGCAAATAATTCAGGGATGCAAGTCTGTCGCGCTGCGGCGCCAGATGCTCCGACAACCAGGGATAACCCTGGATGAAATCCTGGTCCTAGCCCGCTCTCACGAACTGTCAGAAAAGTGGGCTGACGAAATGGAGGCCGTCCGAGTTCGGAACACCCCGACCGCGTCGATGCAAAAAGAAGTCCAGGTCAAAGAAGAGACAGTAGAGGTCGTGCAGAGGCGACCCGGCCCCGGTCAGAGGAGAAGCACTGGAAGCCGGCCGAGTAGCAAGTGTGGGCATTGCGGTTTCGACCACAAAGAGCAAGATAGATGTCCGGCGAGGGGGCAAACCTGCAGAGGGCGGTCGACGACCCTGCGACACTTCACGCTTGAAGAACACGACAACCCCAGAGCACCCCCAGAACAAGGCGCTGCAGCCTTCTATGAAGACGACGACACGTTTGTCATATCGTTTGCAGGAAGGCCGGAAAAGAAAAGACGCCCACCCCGATGTGCAACATCAAGGTAAACGGAACCTCGGTCCAAGCCCTAATAGACACAGGTGCATCGGTAAACGTGATGGACTCCGACCAGTAGAAACGACTATCACCCAAACCACGACTAGCACCCAGTACAGCCAAGATCTACACGTATGGGAGCACGGAACCCCTGCCACTCCGCGGGAGGATGGAGGTCGAAGTCTTGAGCTCTGAATATTCGGTGACTACGAGGTTCCACGTGACAGAAGGGAAGAAAGGGACGCTGCTGGGGTGTCACACGGCAGAAGATCTGGAGCTGGTATTCTTTGCCAAGCAAGTTCACGAAACCCATGCTGAGGACATGCTGAGTGAATTCCCCCAGCTCTTCTGAGGGTTAGGCAAGCTCCGAGGACGCCAAGTAAAGCTACACATCGACAAGGCGGTCCAGCCGAAAGCACTCCGGCACCGGCGCATCCCCTTCCATCTTCGCCCAGTGGTGGAAAAGGAGCTACAAGGTCTCGAGGACCTGGGAGTCATAGAGAAGGTGTCGGAACCCACCCCAAGGGTCTCTCAGTTGGCAGTGGCACCAAAGCCGAAGCAACCTGGCGCCATTCGACTGTGTGTCGACATGAGACTTCCCAATCAGGCCATCCTGAGAGAGAGACACGTGACCCCGACGATGGATGCTGTTGTGGCAGACTTGAATGGGGCACAGAGGTTCTCTAAACTCGACCTGAACTCCGGATACCACCAGTTGAAGCTGGTGCCAGAAAGCCGGTATATCACCATGTTCTCCACACATGTAGGCCTCCGGAGGTATACAAGGCTCAGCTTTGGCGTGTCATCCGCCGCAGAGGTGTTTCAGAACCCCATCAGAGAAGACCTCTCCGGCCTAGTGGGAGTCATCAACCTAAGTGATTACATCCTTATATACTCACAAAGCCTCGAAGAACATCATGTCCGGCTGAGGGTAACCCTACAGAGGCTGGCTGACTGTGGACTCACGCTCCATAAGAGGAAGTGCGCCTTCTATCAGGTCTTTTCGCGAGACGGACTCCGCGTCGACCCGCGCAAAGCTGAGGCCATCAGGAGTGCCCCCGTCCCGCAGAATCCCACAGAAATAAGGAGCTTCCTCTGGATGACGACATACTGCGGGAGGTTCATCCCGAATCTCGCCACCATAGCTGAGTCCCTCAGGCAACTGACGAAGACCGCCACGCCTTGGGAGTGGACACCCGGAGAGGAAGCAGCATTTCAACGCCAGCTCGGTCGGGCTCGAGGCGGTTCTCCTGCAAGAAGACACCAAGGGAGTCTGCGCCCCTGTGGCGTACGCCAGTCGCGCGCTATCCCCGACGGAAACCAAGTGCGCTCAAATAGAGCGGGAGGCCTTGGCCATAAAGTGAGCGTGCCAACATTTCCATCTGCACCTGTGTGGCCATCCCTTCCGGGTGACAACTGACCACAAACCCTTTCTGCCGCTGTTCAGCGGATCCACACGCCTTGCGCCCCCAAGAATCGAGAGACGGGCAGTTCAGTTGCAGACATACTCCTTTCAACTGCTGTACAGACCCGGGGCGGATAACCCCACTGACTTTCTGTCTCGGCACCCAACGGTCAGTTACAGCAGGACGATGCCGCCTGCACAGAGGCCTTCGTCAGCATGGTGGAAGACAGTGCCTGCCCTGTGGCCGTAACCAAAGAAGATCTTTGCAGCCCCACGAACGAGGATGACACCTTGAAGAGGGTGAAGGAGGCCCTGGAAAAGGGGCAGTGGCATCAGTTCCTGGACGGAATCTCTCTGCTGACTGCTAAGGAGCAGAATTCCAGACGCCAACTCTGGAGAGTGCGACACGAACTCAGCATCAGCAGATCCAGACTCATCTTAAGGGGACAGCAAATTGTCGTGCCAAAGAACCTCTGCCAACGGATGGTCGAGCTTGCCCATCAAGGCCCTCAAGGCACCGCCAAGACAAAGGCCAGACTGAGGGCGAAGGTGTGGCTCCCCAGCATGGACGACATGGTGGACGCGGAAGTCCGACACTGCCACCCGTGCACCTACACTGGAGGCGACCCCGCTCCAGCGCCGGCAATCACTGAAGACCCGTGCCACACGCCCTGGACGAAGAGAAGTGTCGACTTCGGGAGCTTCCTAGACAGGCGGCACACCATGGTCGTTATGGACTCTTTCTCCAAATTCCTGGTGGTAGAGCTGGTGCCCTCTATGGCGTTCACCCATGTGCACCCGGCACTGGAAAGAATCTTTGCCATGTTCGGGCTGCCGGACGAAATAAAATCAGACAACGTGCCACCATTCCAAGGGCAGGAGTTCCACGATTTCCTGGAGAGGAGATCCATTCGACACCGCCGCATCACCCCGCAGTGGCCTCAAGCCAATGGCGAGGTAGAGCGGTTCATGAGAACCCTCAACTGGGCCCTCAGAATTGGCGTGGACCAGCACCAAGATCCCGAGGCATGTTTGCATCAATTTCTGCTCGCATACCGGCAAACACCACACTCAACAACCGGATGTGCGCCAGCCTCGATCCTGCTAAAGCGCTCGCCGCGAGATCTAATCCCCGAAGACCCCGAGTGGGTGCCGCCCTGCCTGGATACTGAAAGAGTGCAGCAGAAGCGGAAAACGACCAACGAGAAGGCGAACGCAAGCCGAGGGGCCAAAGCTTCCCCCTTGCGTGTAGGATCCAAGGTGGTCCTTAAAGATCGTCACCCAGGCTGGAAATTCTGCACGCCCTATGAACCTGAGGTGTGGGCAGTCACTCATGTGGATGGCACCATGATCATGGTGCAAAGAGGGTTACACACTGTGGTGAGAAACGTGTCCTGGTTCAAAGCGGCCCAAGGTACCCCGACTGTCGATCACTCATCACAAGAGGAAGGTGACGACACGGTAGGCATGCCCCCGGGCCACTGAAGACATCCACGCAGGCCAAGTGCCCGTCTCTGGGCTGGACGGAGCCATTGCAAGCAGAGAGTGCCCAGAGAGTCCGTTGATGCCAAGGGAGTCAGCGAGGTCTCCGGAGAACACAACAGGGGAACTGCAGAGAGAGCTCTCCCGAAGTCAATGGTACCTGCTCCGACCTAACCCAGCGCCCAGCGAAAGGCTGAAAGACTTTGTGTGCGGAGTGAGCTGTGCACCTGCCGGCTCCTTGCCAAAGACTGCACCACTAAAATAGTATAAATGTGTGATTTACTTTTGTTCTTATGTTCCTATCCTCTCGTTTTCATTTTCCTCTCCTGATAACTTTGCAGCTAAAAGAAAGGAGGGATGTAGAGGGCCACCCGGCCAGTACCCTACAGTATTGCATTTGCACCACCCCTTGTGACCGGGCTCGGTCCGAGGGGATAAATAAATGGGCCCCAGGTCGCACATGACCTTTGGCCGAGACTGCACCTTGTGCCTGGTGTGTAGGCAGTGGCACCGCTCACCGCGCCACACTTTCTGCCTCATTCAGCCATTGGGAAGATGTTCAGGTTTTGTGCTCCTGTCCCCGCCCCCGCGTGGGCCTGAGTCAGTGATTGGCTCTCAGCTAGCGCCGCTGCGTGGGCGCGCTCAGCAGCTTCCTTGCTCGTGCCGCTTCCGGCTGGTCGGGCTCGCGCTGTCCTCTTGTCCGCCGCCCCTTTGGCCCTCCCCAGTCACTGCCCCTCACAGAAGCAGCAAGAGGCTTCCTGCTCCGTCCCCTGCGACCCAGGTCGTAACAACCCCGGCTGCCGGAGACCGGAGCCGCCTCACACTGTGCAAGTGATGACGTCACCCAGAGCTGCATCCGAGAAACCTTTGAATATCGCACGTGAGGTGGGAGATGTCTGCGTAAAGCGGGAGCAGCATTGGCGGGTCACGGAGGCACACTTCTGTGGAGACAACATGTGTACATGATATGCTTTATTCATCTAAAAGGGGAGGGATCAGTCATATTGGTCACACTGACCTGGCCTTAAAGACCGCTACCAAGGGTGGTGTAAGCCTAAAGGCAGCCTTCAGGGCCACTGTTTGTCATTATTGTGAAAAGAATTTGGTTTAATGCAAAGATGCTATTACTGGGGTGTGGGTTTCTCTTTCAAGAAGCTTTCTCTCTGTAAATGTGCATCTTATAGCACCCTGGGCAGGACGTGGTGCAGTTCAAAAATGACTTTCCAGAATGGGAGACAGCTCGGATTACTGTCCCAAAGATAGCTGGAGTCCGGTGTTTTCCATCTCTTACAGTGATTGACTGCTCGTGCTTCTGTGTCTGAGCACTATGGGGGGGGGTCAAAGGTTGAAGTTATGTCAAGCCCGCTTGAGACTTGCACCATTCAACACACCCCTGCTCCTCACATCAGGACCATCCAACCGTGGCCACAGCAACCAGCAGGAACCGTGCCCAGAAAGAAAGCTGCGGGTGAGTACCTATCTGCGTAGTGCCAATTTATAGGCAGGGCCACAGGAATTATGGGGCCAGGGAGGGCTAAATTATGCAGCAGGGTTGACTCAATTATTCAGCAAGAAATGGCAAATTATGCAGCATAATGTGCCACAGTTTGCGATAGTATTCATATTTTTGGTGCTTTCAAACTTGTTAACACTGTCTGGGCTGTTTGTACCTCATTAGTACCAGTTTAATACCCAAATATAGCAATAAGCAACAAAACTCCTTTGCAAAGGTGTGGTGTGTCTCTTTAGATGACATCTGCATAGTCTGGAACCAGCTGATGTCATGGTTTGTTACATGTCATATTGGAATACTATGTATGTCATGCAGACTTGTTATCCCTTGAGCTGAGCTTCAGTTGAAACTGTAACCTGATCTTGATGGATGGGATCTTCTATGGATTAAACCTACTTTACAAGTTTTCCTCTTGTTCAGTCTCACTGTGTACAGAATGCTTCAGTGGCGTAGTCGGCAGGATGACAACAAGAAGATCTCAACATAAAGGATTTGGTGAGGGACATTTGTAACCCTTTATTTGAACATTTTTCATCTTGAAAATCTGGGATTGCTTTAATATGAAGGCTTGAGGTTAAACCAAATTCTAGTGGACAATAAATTGTGTCACTTATTATGAGGTGATTAAACCTTATGTAAATTTGGTTGGGATTGGGAGCTTCGCCGCATGCTCGCCCTAACTATAACTATTGGGGTTGGGAGGTAATTATATCGATGCGGGCTCATCCCTAATCAACCTATTGCCTATTCAAGATTTCAGCATATGTATTGCATGGAATTGAGACTTTTACTGTCTTATATTTGAGGCGATCATACTTTTGAGAGACTTGATGCGAAAGTACCGATTCGACTTTAATGGCTTATGGTGTTACATGGAAGTATATTTTGGCTTGTGTGGCGTGTTGCGCTGATTCAACTTTGTTTGGTGCCTCTGCTACTTAAAAATTCGTCTCCAGCGCTACTTGCTTGTTTTAAACTTTGAGCCCGTAACGAACCAAACATTGCCATTTAAAAATAAACTCACCAGTCAATAGTCGAACGGAGACCTGCATCAGTGAAACGTTCTTCGCGTGTGGCCATTCATGCGTCATTCCCTCCGTATGCGTTTCACCGCTTGCCTCGTTACCTGTGACGTCCCCAGTTCAACCTCTACGTTGCCACACAGCGTGAAAATACGTAAGCGCCATTTTGAAGAATTCGTGGCGTTGGTAATCGTTGCTTAGCAGCATAAATAGACGCTCTTTGGAAGTTTGCTATTTAATCGCTAGTGGATTAAAGACTGCGCTGAGGATATTTTTCAAGCGTGTTCTTCCAGTGACACGCACACTATCTACTGAATTTATGCGTGTTCTTCCAGTCACACGCACACTATCAACTGAACCTAAGGTTTATTTCCTACAACTTTAACCTTTGTTGTTTGATTATTAATAGGCTTTGTATTTTCAGGATTTAAAACTTTGAGCAGTTTGTGGGTTTCATTGACTGTGATACACACACACATATAATTTTCTCTCTTGAGAAAAAAAAAAAAAAAGAAAAATTGTTCATTGCTGAAATATTTATTTATATTGTGCTATGTTCTTTATTGGACTCAATTTATGGTTATCAAATACAATTGCAACACTGTTATAGATATTTAATATTGCTTAGCATATGGCGCGTATTTAATATTTCACAGAATCGTAGTTTGGTAATAATTGTTAATTTTACATTTCATAATGCAAAACGTCACGGCAGCACCTTTCTTTCTTTCTTTCTAGTCCTGGGGTTCCACCTATACAATGGAAAAAATGGAAAGTAGTGTTTGAGAGATATTCTAGAGTTTGTGGTCCATCACTTAGTGCGGAGAGAAAGTCGTCGTTACTTCTCCATTGCTTGGGCTCAGAAGGTCAAGACGTGTTTGACCATCTACCTGATCTCTTACCCTCTGAAGCAAGAGATTTGAATGAGTATGAGATATGTATTAAAAAGTTAGATAAACACTATGTACCCAAGATAAGTGCAATTTTAGAGAGGTATCATTTCGCTAAGAGAACACAAAGAGAAGATGAAACTATTGAAGGGTATGTTACAGATCTAAGAAAACTTGCCTCTTCATGTAAATTTGAAAATGTATCTGATGAACGCATTCGGGACCACTTCATGTTTGGATGCAAAATGGAAAGGGTTAGGGAAGAACTTTGGTTACGCGATGAGCCTACACTAGATGAGGTTCTCACTATAGCTAAGGGAATAGAACATTCGTTGAAATGCGTTGAAGTCATAAGGAAAAACATTGAGAAAGATGCAAAAGTACAAGAGGTTAAAGACAAAAGTCAAAATAGAGTTGAAAGAAGTAAGTATATGGTTCCAATGGCTAAGGAGGATGGTAAAGGTAAATTTCTTGAACAGCGGAGATGTTACAGATGTGGCAGAGTAGGTCATCTCGCAAATGATAAGAAGTGTCCTGCTTTGGGTCAAACTTGCACAAAGTGTAAAAGAAAAGGTCATTCTGTTTCAATGTGCAAAAGTAGATCTGTACCAAAAGTTAAAACTGTGGAAGCTTATGAAGCTGAAGACAGTGTGGTGGGGTCTGATGATTTTGAATGTGGACAAATTGTTGTTCAAGTTCAGAGTGAAACCAATAAGAAATCATGCCCTTTTGACAACATTACTGTTGAAGGGGAAACCACTCGTGTTTTATTCGATTCTGGTGCAAAAATTACAATTGTATCTAATGATTTTTATCAATCTAAATTGAAAGACAAAGTTTCACTTATAAAGCCTGACATCACTCCTTTGGCCTATGGTGGTGAGCCTATAAAACTACATGGATATTTTAGTGGGTTGATCGAATATAAAAACAGATTTACATCTGGAAAGATTTACGTATCAAAAAAAGGTGATAGTATTATTAGCTGGTTACATCAAGGTGACTTAGGTGTATTTCTTGATCCAAATGCAGATCCTCCTATTCAAATTAAAGATAAAGTATGTTCTGTGGTGAAATCTGATGAAAATGATTTTTTACTTAATATAAAAAAAGAATTTCCAGGTGTTTTCAAACATGAGTTGGGTTGCTTAAAGGGCTATCAACACAAAATCAAATTGAAGGAAGGTTCTGTACCAGTGTGTTGCAAAGTACGAAATGTACCTCTATCTGTAAGGGATGACATGCAAAAAGAGATTGTTAAACTCAAGAGTTCTGGAATTATTGAAGAGGTTGAGGGTACAGAATGGTTGGCCCCAGTGGTTGCAGCCCGAAACCCAATGGGGATTTGCGTCTCTGCATTGATTTGAGACAACTAAATAAATGTGTGATTGTTGATCGTTATCCCTTGCCAAATATCACTGAATTGTTAGTTTTACTAGGTGGAGCAAAAGTATTTAGCACAATAGATCTAACTTCGGCTTATCATCAGGTTGAGTCAGAAGAATCATGCAGAGATTTTACATCGTTTATAACACCTTTTGGCACATTTAGATTCATTAGAATGCCGTTTGGATTAGTATCCGCTTCATCTGTTTTTCAAAGAGCCATGGAAAATGTACTTAAAGATACTCAAGGGGTATGTATATACCAAGACAACATCCTCATTTTTGGTGATGATGTGGAGCAACATGATGCTCGATTAAGAATGGTGTTGGAAAGGTTGTGTGAGTGCAATCTTACTATTAAAATGGAGAAATGTAAATTCAGAGCTGATTCGATAAACTATTTAGGTCACAATATATCTGGTGATGGAGTTAAACCAAAAAGTGATTTGATTAATACTATTCGCAACATGAGCTTTCCTACTAATAAGAGTGAGTTGATGAAGTGGTGGAGTACTACGCAAAATTTGTGAAGAATTTTGCAGATTCGACTGTGAATATGAGGTCTCTATTACGTAAAGGTAGTGACTTTGAATGGTCGGAGTTATGCGAGAGTGAATTAAAAAATGTTAAGGAAAAACTGAATTCTGCTCCTTCACTCAAGAGCTTTGATCCCACTATTAAACCTATTCTTGTTACGGACGCTAGTGAGAAAGGATTAGGGGCTGTTCTACAACAGCATGGTCCATTTGGTGTACAAACTGTCATGTTTCTTTCAAGAAGTTTGAGAGATCCTGAAACTAGATATTCGGTGGTGGAAAGGGAATCTCTTGCGGTTTTCTGGGCAATCAAGAAATTGAAGAAATTCTTGTGGGGTATTAATTTCGAGGTTCGCACTGACCACAAGCCATTAGTGGAAATTTTCAATAAGAAAGGTCTTGATCTAATTTCAAGTAGGATCACTAGATGGGTCATTAGTTTGCAAGAATATAGTTTCTCACTTAATTATATTCCTGGAATTGACAATGGTGTTGCTGATGTTTTATCGCGCCTCATCCCTAGTGAATCCACCGTGGGTGAAGAATATGATGATTCCAGTGAATGGGTGTGTGTGGTGGATCATGAAATGATTTCAGAGAAAAGGTGGATGGAAGAGTTGGCCAATGATTCGATTTTGACAGAAGTGATGTTGTTTGTTGAAAAGGGCTGAACTAACAGAAAGGCTAGTTCTGACTCTATGAGACCATTTTGGATTGTACGAAATGAGTTGTCTGTTGAGAACGGGTTGTTGTTTCGTGGCACTAGGTTAATTCCTCCATGTAGTCTCAGGAATGAATTAGTGGATCTGGTTCATGCAACTCATGCTGGTCTTACAAAAAGCAAAGAAAGGTTGCGCATGTCGTATTGGTGGCCTGGCATGGACAAGCTAGTAGAGCGTGTGGTGCGAGATTGTGTGCCTTGCACATTAAGTGATAAATCCAAATGTCCACGTGTTCAGCCCATGATCATAAGAAGGCGTCCCTCTCGCCCTTGGCAGGACATTGCTTTGGACATATTAGGTCCTGTTCATCATGGTGGTATGCAAACATTTCTTTTGGTGATAATTGATATGTATTCCCGTTGGCCTGAAGTTTTCTTTTGTCTACAATAGATTCAGCTCATGTAATTAAGTGTTTGAAAGAATTGTTTTCAAAGGAGGGTATGCCTGAGTCTATTTTAACGGACAATGGTGTACAGCTTACTTCTAGAGAAATGGAAGAATTTTTAAGCTTGAGAGGTATTATTCACAAAACTTGTGCTCTATATCACCCAGAATCCAACGGAATGGTTGAGAGATTTAATAGAGTACTTAAGGAAACCATTACCATGGCAAAGTCGTTGTCCTTAGATTGGAAAGGTGAAGTTCTAAAAAAAAGTGGAGGAGTACAGAATGTCTCCTAATGGTACCACGGGAAAAACTCCTTTTATATTATTCCGTGGTAGAATACCCAACACATTTGTAGAACCTTCTTGGGTTAATAAGAAAGAGTTAGCTAAAGGAAAATAAGGGGTGTGTGATGGTACCGACATACAAAAGAGAGAAGACATGAAAGCCAATAAAAGAAAGTGTTATTTTGATATAAAGAATGCTGTTAAAAGAACTGTGGTGAAAGTCGGAGATTGGGTCATGATTAAGCGGCCTGGTCTGGGGAGTAATTCTATTTCTAAATTCATGAAACCTCTTAGGGTCATCAAAGTTTTCAAGAATGCTATCAAAACCCAGGACCATCGCATTTGGAATTTAAACAGAGTTGTGGTGGTCAAAGGAAGATTGGATGCAAATGCAGACAATGCAATTTCTACTCCTGTTAGTTCATTAAAAAAAAATGATAATAACAGCAATGTAAAAACACTCGTTACTCTTCAAGGACAATCAAACGTCCTGGTTATCTTACAGATTATGTTTAATTTTTATTTATGTATTTTGTTGTGGTTAAGGAAGGGAGGTGTGTGGTGTGTCTCTTTAGATGACATCTGCATAGTCTGGAACCAGCTGATGTCATGGTTTGTTACACACTAGGTGGGCTCCCCCTCTGAGGTTTGGTTAACGGCGGTCTCCCGGTACTCCTGCTCAACCACCCCTTCAGTGTTTATGGAACCGTGAAGACCAGTTGATTATTACCTTCCCTTTGACCACGCCTGATGTTACTATTTACAATAATACTTCAATTTTTCCTGATAGGACCCAATCGGTGTCCTTTCATTACCGCCGGCTACTGTAGCAAGCAATTACTTGCGGACAGTTTAGGTGAGTTGCATTTTGTCCTGACTGCATATATATTAATGTATTAGCCTTCCCACTGACCTAATTACTCCACTGTTATAAGCTTGCAAGACCTATGAGCACTTTGTATATGGAGTATAGCACACTGGCAACTAAGGCCTAGTTCACTGTGATATTAGCGTGACACAGTGTCCCGTTCTTTGGTTCTAATCACGAGCACGTCTGCCATGTCAGACATTGAGTGTTTGGGCTGTAGAGACACCATATGGTTATTATATCATGTATTGTCCACATGTATTTTTATAATTTATCTCCATCTGCTTTTATTCAATCCACAGGTCAACAAACCTGAGATCGGGGTATGTAGAATTCACTTACCTATTTTTAGTGTAGATAGCGTCCCTTTGATCCTGAGGAAGTGCCCAGATCTTTATGACACGATAGGCACGAAACATGTCGATCACCTGAGAGCAGGGCATACACCACTAGAAACATTACGTCTAGTCTTTTGCCCCTCTCGCTCTTTTATTTTAGGCAGTTTACCTTCTGAATAAAACATTGGCTAGGACTAACTGACCTATTTTAGTTCACACGTCTTTCCACATCTACACATACTAGGGCCCTCACCCCCACTGCACCCACCGGCAGGAACAAAAGATCCCCGACAATGAGCCCCGGTTTCGGGTGCCCGTCAGGAATTGCAGCGCCGACCTGACGAGGGGCAGGCTCAAATGATGAAGCATGACACCTAGCTTGCTGGGTGTGTGAGAGCCCTAGTTCCAACAAGGAGAACTCCCTCTCCTTTATACACCCATCAGTGGTCTGTTTTGACCCACTTGTCTCTACCAGCTCCACTCTCCTCCACTACCCGTCCTAGAGGAACTCCGTACTCGTCTTGTACACATGGTTTGTTACATGTCATATTGGAATACTATGTATGTCATGCAGACTTGTTATCCCTTGAGCTGAGCTTCAGTTGAAACTGTAACCTGATCTTGATGGATGGGATCTTCTATGGATTAAACCTACTTTACAAGTTTTCCTCTTGTTCAGTCTCACTGTGTACAGAATGCTTCAGCAAAGGGCCTTCCACTACGCTGCATCACGTGTCGCTGCATTTTTAGTAACTTTTGAACCACTTTAGCTGGAAACAAATTTTTTTTTGTTAAAATCTGCAGATTATGCGGCAGATGATGGATTGTGTGTCAAATGCGGCAAATCTAGAATTATACGTCGCTGTGGCCCCACAACCACATAATTCCAGTGGCCCTGCCTATAGCCACCTTGAACCTGACTGTACAAGCGCTGGGTCGGGAGCGCAATAAGCAGCCCTCCCTGGAGAATTAATGAGGGAAGCATGACATAGACAAGAAGAGAGGAAAATGTGGAGGAAAGAAACGGGAGAGTGGAAAGAAAAAAGGGGATGAAGCTTGTAAAGAGGAGTGAAGAAGATGGCAAAAGCTAAAGGATTGTGAAAAATAAATGAGGAAGGAAATAGGAGAAGAAATAGACGGAAAATGGAGGGAGTTAGATATACACAACTGGAAGGGAGTGGAGGAGGAATGAGATGGTGAAAGTGAATTTGAGTTTGATAGCCCATTACAATTTCATTTAGAGAGCGCCTCAAACCCATTTCTAGGCACTTAAGCGCTGCAGTGGTCCTTAACGTCTCTCTCACTGAAAAAATAATTATGAGACATGGCACAGTTCCTGGGACATTAATGATAAAATGTGCACTAATACTTCAAACCAAGGGTCATTAATTTGAGCAGACATTTGGTGCCACCTGAAACTTATTCGCTGAAGAGAACTTGGCATTGCCCATCGCTTCACTGGAAAATTAACATTTTGCTTAGGTAGGTATGATACTGTACGAATGCTGGCCAAGCGCTATTCTGTAATTTATTGTGGTTCCAGTAAGTACACGTCATGCCAGATAAAATTATGTTTTGACTATTAGTTCTTCTTAAGTCATGTCATTTCTGATCATTTCTGATAAGAATTACCATCTTCCTAAATAAGACAACTTATCTAGTTGTTTTATTTAGGAAGATGCTAATTCTTATTGTCTGGCTCGCCACTTTGCTTTTATTTCACAGGAGTGTAACCGTAAGGTTATCGATCCTCTGTACTTCTGGACAAATGTTTGGAACCATAGATGCATGTAATATCAGCTGTAGACCACAGTGTTCTTCGCCTGTTATAGATCTACTGTTTGAGATCCCATCTAATATCAAACAGATTGAGAATGAACAAGGAGATGCAGAGAGAGACTCAGTGATCCAGAGAACTGAAGTATCCGGAAAGAGAATAGGCTGTTCGTGATAAAGATGAGTGTAAGGACACAGAGTATGAAGGAAACAGATACACCCTTCGAGCTCTTCTGTGTGTGCTGGAAGTGCTGGGATAACCAGAAAAAATGTGGTCTGTCTGCCCTTTGCTCAGAGAGTCAGAACAAGAAACCAGCAGGTACCATTCATCAAATACAAAACAAAAATGGCGAGCTGAAAATAAACAGCCAAAGTTTTAAAAAAAGTTTCAAACTGTTTACAAGCATCTGTAACAATAGAAAGGCACATGGAATGTTGGGGCTGAAATGTTTTCGGAGTCAGTGGATGAAAAGGATGCAGGGATGATGGCTCAGAAGCAAGTCGAAGTGAAAAAAAAACAACCAAAACATTACAGAATAGGAAATCTCTTGATGGGTTTCTGGGTAGACTTTCTAACACTTTCAAGAAAACCATTGTATAGTTCATTGATTCACACAGAAAGGATGCTCAGCTCCATAGTAAGACAAGGTGTGTCCAGCGTGGGCCACGGATGGCCAAAGATTACTGATCAAGTCTCATTTCCAGGACGTCTACAATAGACACATGTACATGCAATGAATATAGATTGAACCCAGATTCACAGCTAGTGGTGATCATAAACATCGGTTACGGTTCCAGCCCTTCTGGACCTGCACTGGACACCCACCAGTTCTATAGACCAATATTCCTGGGAGACAGCTTTTACAACGCAGTCATCACATCGCAGTTCCTTTACAACGTGGTTGTTACAACGACCGCGTTGTTAGAACGCGATACCTTTACAAGGCAAGTCATTAGATTGATTAGCTGTAGAGGGCGCTCCAACATAAGGAATAGTATAATTTACTATTCCAACATCTTCCCTACTGTTGCGCAGGCTGGAGTTGGAATAGTAAATTATACTATTCCTAAATCCAGCGCGCCCCCTACAGCAAGTCGTTGAAACGACTTGCGATGTAAAGGTATCGCGTTCTAACAACGCGGTCGTTGTAACGACCGCGTTGTAAAGGAACGCGATGTGATAGCATGCGTAGTAACATGCTATATTCAATATTCCTGAATAACACAAGATGACGCTAGATCTGCTATGTTTTCTTTTTGTCTTTATAGGACATTTAATTGAACGTTGAAAAGCATGCTCTGCCTAGGAAGGGTCCTACAGTCCTATTTCAGTGTATTGACCCTGGCACCACAAAAACGTCTGATATACCTGGAAAAAGTCTTTCTAGTTAGCAACCACCAGCTTATAAAAAGCTCTGAAAAACAGAAACACCCAACCATAGTGGCAGCCACTAAAGAACTATGGATGGGAGATTTGAAACAAGTGTCATGGTTGGTCTGAAAATGTCTAAAGTTCAATGAAACGGCACTTAATCCCAACTGCCTCCTTACATGCTTTACCAGAGGAACCCTACTGCAAGGACACACCACACCACATACGAGAGCCACACTTGCAAAACAACAACTCCCCCCCCCGGCCTACCTGGAACCACCACAGGGACACAGCACACCACATACAAGAACCACACCTGCGAAACCAAAGCTCACCGCTAGCCTGCCTTGAACCACATCAAAGACACCGCACACCACATACGAGAAACACACCAGCCACACCACAGCCCATGCCGGCCTGCCTGGAACCAACACACTGACACAACACACCACATACGATAGCCACATCTGCGAAACCCCAGCTCCCCACTTGCCTACCTGGAACCACCATATGGACACACCACATACAAGAGCCACACCTGCAAAGCCACAGCTCACCCCCGGCCTACCCGGAACCACATCACGGACACAGCACACCACATATGAGAACGACACCTGCGAAAGCACAGCTCACCCCCAGCCTGATGGAACCACATCACAGGCACATCACGCCACATTTGAGAGCCACACCTGCGAAACCACAGCTCACCCAGGGGCGGCTCCTCCATGTGGGCGGAGGAGCGACGCCCCACAGCTTTCTCGCAGTGCGAGAAGCAGAAACATAAAATGGTATTATAAATACCATTTTATGTTTCTGCTTCTCACACTGCGAGAAAGCAGAAGGGTTTTGTTGGGGGCGGGCGGGTTGGCGGCCTTGCTCCAGGGCAGGGGAGGAGTGGCTTGCCCATTGTTGGGAGCGCTGACTGTTTGGTCGGCCCCAGGGCCGACCAAACCAGTCATACGCATTCTCCCTCTTTTCCATGTAGGCTGTAAGCAGCCTACATGGAGAAAATGGCCTCCCCATAGGCGCTTATGCGGTCGGTGTCCCAGCCAATCACAACGCTGCCATTGCAGCATTGTGATTGGCTTTGTGGAGGGAGGCTGCCTGCTTGCTTCCTGTATGGAGCAGAGAGAGAAGTAAGGAGACATGACGTGGGACCGGGCCGACGAAGGTAAGTGAACTTTATTTTTTTTATTTAAAATTACACCCCCCGTGTGAGAAGTTGGCCTGGTATATGCTGTCCACTAATTATAGTGGGCACCTTGCACCAGTCCAAACAACCCCTTATTGGAGATAGGTTAAAGACAACCTTTATTGAAAGCTATCCTAGTGGTAGCTATGGAGAGCAGCCTTCAGGCTAAGTCTTGAAGGAATGTAAAGCAGCTTGTTTTACCAGTCTATAATCTCCTGAGTGACCAAATGAAAGAGGACCACACCAGGTATATATATAAAATATATGTATTTAGTCTTAAACACACCCCTCTAGTCTCTTTATGAGGCTAGAGTTCGAAGTACATACTTTACAAGTCAAATATCAACAGTAATAGCACAAATACACGTTTGAGCCATAGGGGCGTACCAAACCATATACTAAAATAGTGGTATAAGAACCACGACTGAGCTAGACACAAGGCCTAGAGCCTGTAGAAGTGCTTGGAGCCCAAGGAACCACCCAAGGTAGTGACACAGGGGACCCACGGGAGACGCGTGCAGTGTGAGAACACAGCCGCGAATCGCCGTTATCTTCTATGGGGAAAGTCGCGGTTGGAATTTTAAAAGGAAAGGACACTTAGAGGAGGACTTGGAGCAAATCCCTTTAGAACTAGGCAGTTCTAGAGTCAATACACACGGGAGCACCGGAGTACTCGAGTTACCTCACCCAGGGAAGCCGGGTGCATAGGTGTCTTTTGTCGTCGGGTTTCGTCGTCGTTTTCAATGGCGATCTGCTGCAGCAGGCTGCTGGCGGCCAAGTCGAAAGTGTCCGTGTGGATCCAAGGGTGGATCAAAGATCTGAAGAACCTGAAAGCAGAGGGGACAGAGTCTGGGTCACTAGCCAGTGACCAGGAAGGCGATGAGGAGATGCCCACCGATGTCGGGTGCTTCAGGTAGGTTGATGGTCGTCTTGACTCTTCAGCCACGAGGTCCAGGAGGCGTCGACGATGACCAGGAGCTGGATTCGAGCTGTCCCACGATGTCTGTCGATTGCTGCGGTGTCGGCGACCGGATTGGACCCAACAAGCCTTGGCAACGGCAAGTCACGGGGAAACAAAGAAAGGACGTTGATACAGACCAGAAAGGTCTGAGGGACTCACCCAGCGAGGGTAAGTCAGGGCACATTTGGAGCAACCAGGAAAGCCCAAGCAGAAGAAGAGTTGCCTTCGGGAGGGCCCACTAGCCAACGGACTAGCGACCGCAAAGGAGCCTCGAGTAGATGCACTTGGAGCTGGCTCACAGGACACTCGTGGAGTGGAGGCCAGTGATCTTCGGTGCAGTCGGTGCTGGAGGCGGGAGCTACTCAGAGCCCAAAGCACAACTTCGTGGGAGACCAGGAAGAGGATGCACTTGCAAAAGGTCTCGGTGTCCAGGGGTCACGGTTCCACGTTACCCACGACAGCTACGGGCCTCAGCTTCGCTGGGGACTCAGGGCAGCCTCGGGGAAGTCTGGAAATCCACCTCTGGTGTTGCAAAGACTTCGGCTTCAGCGATGCAGACCGGACAATTGCTTCTTAGGTGCCTGCCAAGCAGGGGAGTCACTCCTTGACCCCAACGGAGATTCTTCAGTCCTCTAATCTTGAAGTAGAGCGTCGAAGGTCCAGGATTCGGCTTCAGAGTTTCATCCAGGGTAATCTAAAGTCCTAAGGACTGGGGTCCCATACTTATACCAAGTTAGGGGGTTGGACATAGCCCCTGAACTGGTTTGAACTGGGGTATGCACAGGGACACCAAATGTGCCCCCAGTGCAGGTCTTCAAAACACCAGAGAGGGCTCCCGCCCAGCCCCAATACACATTATCCTGTCTGGGGAGGTGGTTACACCTCCCTTGGACAGGAAACCTATTGTCCAGGCCTCCCCTGCCGGAGTTTCAGTCAGCAGCAGGAGGCCAGACCCGTGTCTGTGGCAGTGGCATCCATTTTGTGATGCCAGTGCTCTGTAAAGAAGTTACCGGGTAGGCCGGTGTGAACATGTCTCTCCCTCCAGAAGGGTGGAATGCTACCCCCGCCGCCAGAACTGGCGGGGGGGGGGGGGAGTAGTATTCCAAGATGTTTGACACCAAACACAACATGTTTCTGTGCAGCCATCCCAAAGTTAGCATTCTACCGCGAGGATATAATGCACTTAAGAGTATATGGTCAGGCTGCACTACAAACAGCATCAGAGAAGGGTCTCCGAACGCTGCAGAGGGGCTCTGCTCATGCAGGGGCATCCTCTCACATAAGAACCAAGCACTCTGCCTCCAGGATTGATAAGGCCTGCCATAGGAGTGACTTATAGGTTTATTTGTGTGTATATATGTAGTGATATAGGTAACCTATATCACAGTAAGGGGTGCATGCACCACCTTACCCAGGCTGCAGTAGCAGACCTGTGGTGTCATTTTGGCTGGCCTTCCAGGGGTGGCATAATACATGCTTCAGCTCCTGGCAGGCCTCTGGGGTACCTATGCCCTGGGTACATAGTATACCATATACTAGGGACTTATAAGGGCACTCCAGATTCCAATCAGAGATGTACCTAAGGTACATGGAAACCATTTTAGAGAGGAAGCAGCTAGGCTGGGGTTCTGATTAGCAGGGCCCCAGCCAGACTAAAGTCGAAAAACAGTGAAGCATCAGCAAAAAGTGGGGGTACCCATGTGAAGCAGATCCTACTCTCCTACACCCCCTACCCGCCTGACTCCCAACCCCCCACCCGCGAGTCATGCCGGCCGCGACTGAGTTCACCCCGGCCTACCCGGAACCGCCACACAGACACAGCACACCACATACGAGAACCACACCAGTGAAACCACAGCTCACCACCGGCCTACCTGGAACAACCACATGGACACAGCACACCTAGAGTGACCAGGCGTCCCGGATTTGCCCGGACGGTCCCAGTTTTTGACCAGCTGTCCCGGCAGGTTCCAGGCAATTTAGCTCATGATCCGGTTTTTAGAGAGGGTCGACTGAAAACGGCGGGAGGTGCTTTTTATGTTTTACAAAGCAGGGATAGTTAGCAGTTGTTTCAAGAAAGCAATTTAATTAACATGCAAGCTACTGGGTTTATGTATGTTCTTACTGCCTGTTCTGTAATTTTCTGCTGAGGAGCGCTGTCATTCTTTCGCTCGCTTGAAGTAAAGCTGTAGTCCTTCTATTTTTGTGAAATGTCTCGTTTTTAGGCTTTAAAATTCTGGTCACCCTAAGCACACCACATACGAGAGACACACCTGCGAAACCACAGCTCACCACCGGCCTACCTGGAACAATAAGACGGACACAGCACACCACATACGAGAGAGACACCTGCGAAACCACAGCTCACCACCGGCCTACCTGGAACAATCACACGGACACAGCACACCACATACGAGAGCCACTCCTGCGCAACCACAGTTCACCACTGGCCTACCTGGAACAATTCCACGGACACAGCACACCACATACGAGAGAGACCCCTGCGAAACCACAGCTCACCACCGGCCTACCTGGAACAATCACACGGACACAGCACACCACATACGAGAGACACACCTGCGAAACCACAGCTCCCCACCGGCCTACCTGGAACAATCACATGGACACAGCACACCACATACGAGAGACACACCTGCGAAACCACAGCTCACCACCGGCCTACCTGGAACAATTCCACGGACACAGCACACCACATACGAGAGAGACACCTGCGAAACCACAGCTCACCACCGGCCTACCTGGAACAATCACACGGACACAGCACACCACATACGAGAGACACACCTGCGAAACCACAGCTCCCCACCGGCCTACCTGGAACAATCACATGGACACAGCACACCACATACGAGAGACACACCTGCGAAACCACAGTTCACCACCGGCCTACCCGGAACAACCACCCAGCTGGTACCACCCAGCAAGGTGCACACAAGCACAGATAAGCTGCACTGACTTTCCTATATGGCCACTTACAGCGAATGGCATTTGGAAGCAGGGACAGTCACACAAGGGAGCTGGAGAGCACATAATGTCAAACACAGAAGAAACTAATGCACCAGCGGCTCATCTCCAGTAATAGGTGTAGGGGACCCCCAAGAATGCCACAATGGGAAACAGCCCTTGGGCACAAACCTGGGAGAAGTCTAACAGAAAGTGTAATAAAAGAGCAGATTCATAAAGACCAGACATGCTTTATTACAGCAAAGTACAGACATTATAAAACCAGGCAACTCTCTAATCATATGCAGATTAGTGAGAAAAAGGAAGTCGAGCGTAGGCTTTTCAATAGACGCTGGAAACCAGAACTAGAATTATCTGACATTAAAAGTCTTGGATTTCGACAACGGTTTACCAAAGGATTGAGTCACTTAACATGACTTTAGAGCACAGGTAGCAAGAGCGCAAGGTGTACCAGGGACGTGAGATTGAGGGATCAGGGGCGGCTCCTCCATTTGAGCGGAGGAGCGTCACCCCGCCAACCAAAATGTACCCAAAAGCCCCATAGATGAAAAATAAATGGTAATAAAGTTAATTTATTACCCTTTTATTTTTCAGTCACTCATCCCGAACTGAGCGTCAGGACAGGGCAAGGCCTGCTGAGTTACAGCAGCAGGGAAATGGGTGGGCTGCCTGGGCACGTTAGTTCAAAGTGTGCGTGTCTCTTTGGCCAGCCGTCTTGTGACGGCCAGCCAGACATGCGCACATTGAAAGCTCTAACCCAGCTGTCTTAACACAGCTGGGTTAGACCAAGCCCAGGGCTCCAGTGCCCTCAGGAGCCCCGAGAGAGGCCACGCCCTCCAATTCTGACGCTGCTCTTATGCTGGTTAACAGCATGAGAGCAGCACCAGGATTGGCTAGGGGAGTTGTTGAGGGCCCCGCGCTGGAGGCAAAGGCGAGAAGAAGAAAACCGCTGAACTGGGGCGAGGAGGACGTTTGTGCAGGTAAATGCCTATTTTATTTATTTAATGTGTATAAAGGTTTAACATTAAAGTACTGTATAAGAACAAGTATTGTATGGATGCGTGCCCAAGCTGCCAAAGGTGGTGCAGCACCCTACTTCCAGAGCCTATGCTATCTCTCTGCACAATGCACGTTTCCTAGTCCGGGAGGAGGGGTGACTTGCAACGGGGGCACTTGACTTTTCTGAATAGAGTAAGAGCTCTCCTTTCCTGGCACCGTGCTGCCAGCGACTGAGGTCACATCCTGCCCTGCCCACTGCTTCGGGTGTTCCCCAGATAACAGCCTGACAGAGTTGTACTGTGAGAAGACAGCGTTGAGCTGCACTGGGTGGGCTGAGAACAGTGGGAAACCCTAATACTGCAACTAGCAACAGGCAGAGGCACAAGAGCACACAGCGAGACGCAGCAGCATCCGGGACCGAGGGCACGGGCAGGTTCTAGGACTGCCTGCCAACTGCAAGAGGAGCAAGATCACACAGAGAGACATAGCAGCATTCAGGACCGAGGGCACAGGGATCCCATGGGACCATCTGAGCTCCTTGGTTCACAGACTCACAAGCAGATGAAAGATCTACAATGGCGCCAACGCTTAAGTCCAGCTGACAAACTGACCTATCTGAAAGTCCTCAAAGAATTCAAAAGAGACATTAAGTCTTCTAAACAAAACTACTGCGCTGAACCCATAACCCAAGCTAAAACTCAATCAAGGGAACTCTTTAGACTGGTTAGTTCTGTTACGTGTTTAGGACACTGCTTTCCAGGGTTTACACCATCCTTGAAAGTTTGCAAAGATCGTAACTCCTTTTTCATTGATAAAATTGATAGCATTGGGCTGGGTTTGGTGACAGCTGCTAAACTACCGACCCCAGCTCAGCCCACACTACCCTTCAGCCTCTCTTGTATTCTGAGGTTGAGCTTCGGTTTCCTCAGAGCTGTTCCTCTCTGTCCTTGTTCCTCTTAAACCATCTGATGCTGCCTGTGAGAAGTTGGCCTGGCATATGCTGTCCACTAATTATAGTGGGCACCTTGCACCAGTCCAAACAACCCCTTATTGGAGATAGGTTAAAGACAACCTTATTGAAAGCTATCCTAGTGGTAGCTATGGAGAGTAGCCTTCAGGCTAAGTCTTGAAAGAATGTAAAGCAGCTTGTTTTACCAGTCTATAATCTCTTGAGTGATCAAATGAAAGAGCACCACACCAGGTATATATTCAAAATATATGTATTTATTGCTAAACACACCCCTCTAGTCTCTTTATGAGGCTAGAGTTCGAAGTACATAAGTTAGAAGTTATTTAAATCACAGTAATAGCACAAATACACGTTTGGGCCCTAGGGGCGTACTCAAACCATATACCAATAAATTGGTATGCGAACCACGACTGAACTAGACACTAGGCCTAGAGCCTCTAGAAGTGCTTGGACCACAAGGAACCACCCACGGTAGTGACACAGGGGACCCACGGGAGACGCGTGCAGTGTAAATACACAACCGCGATACGCCGTTGACTTCTATGGAGAAAGTCGGGATCGGGAAATTAGAGAAAAGGGACACTTAAAAGAGGACTAGGACAAAACCCTTTGAGATCTAGGACTTTGAAGAGTCTCTACCCACGGGAGCACCGGAGTACTCGTGTTACCTCACCCAGGGAAGCCGGGTGCATAGGTGCCTTTCGGGGTCGGGTTTCGTCGTCGATTCGAATGGCGATCTGCTGCAAAGTGCTGCTGGCGGCCAAGAGAAAAGTGTCCGGGTGGATCCAAGAGTGGATCGGAGTTCTGAAGAACCTGAAAGCAGAGGGGACAGAGTCTGGGTCACTAGCCAGTGACCAGGAAGGCGATGGACAGATGCCCACCGATGTCGAGTGCTTCAGGTGCGTTGATGGTCGTCTTGACTCTTCAGCCACGAGGTCCAGGAGGCGTTGTCGGTGACCAGGAGCAGGATTCGGGCTGGTACACGATGTCTGTCGAGTGCTGAGGTGTCGGCGACCGGATTGGACCCAACAAGCCTTGGCAACGGCAAGTCTCCGTGAAGATGTAGATCGTCGATGGTGCAGACCAGCAAGGTCTGTGGAACTCACCCAGCGAAGGTAAGTGAGGGCAGGCCTGGAGCAACCAGGATGCCAAGTTAGAAAAGGATTGGCCTTCGTTAAGGGCTACTAGCCAAAGGGCTAGCGACCGCGAAGGAGCCTCGTGACGCCGCACGTGGAGCTGGCTTACAGGACACTCGTGGAGTGGGGGCCAGTGATCTTCGGTGCAGGTGGTGCTGGAGGCTAGGGCTACTGGGAGCCCAAAGCATGACTTCTTGGGAGACCCAGAAGATGATGCACTTGCAAATGTGCTCGGTGTCCAGGGGTCACGGTCTCAAGTCACCCACGATAGCCACGGGCCTCAGCTTTGCTGGGGACTCAGGGTAGCCTCGGGGAAGTCTGAGAATCCACCTCTGGTGATGCGATGACTTCGGCGTCCGACGGGAGCTTCAGAAATGCGAACCGGACAGATGCTTCTTTGGTGCCTGCCAAGCAGGGGAGTCACTTCTTGACCCCAAGGGAGATTCTTCTGTCCTCTAATCATGAGTAGAGCGTCGAAGGTCCAGGATTCTGTTTCAGAGTTTCGTCCAGGGATAATCTAAAGTCCTAAGGACTGGGTTCCTACCTTTATTCTAAAAATAGGGGTTGGACTACTCTGTGGCCCCACCTATGGGTGGGTCAGGGCAGAGGGGTGGCTACACCCTTTCCCTTTGTCCAGTTCGCGCCAAGGCAGGGGCTGCAAGCCCCTGATCCGGTTTGAACTGGGGTATGCCCAGGGACACCAAATGTGCCCCCAGTGCAGGACTTCAAAGCACCCGAAAGTGCTCCCGCCCAGCCCCAATACACATTATCCTGTCTGGGGAGGTGGTCACACCTCCCTGGGACAGGAAACCTATTGTCCAGGCCTCCCCTGCCGGAGTTTCGTCCAGCAGCAGGAGGCCAGACTCGTGTCTGTGGCAGCAGCATCCATTTTGTGATGCCAGGGCTCTGGAAAGAAGTTACCGGACTAGTCAGAGTTAACATGTCTTTCCCTCTAGAAGGGTGGAATGCTACCCCCGCCGCCAGGATTGGCGGGGGGTAGTATTCCAAGATGTTTGACACCAAACACGACATGTTTAGGTGCAGCCATTCCAAAGTTAGCATTTTACCGCGAGGATATAATGCGCTTAAGAGTATATGGTCAGGCTGCACTACAAACAGCATCAGAGATGGTCTGCGAACGCTGCAGAGGGGCCCTGCTCATGCAGGGGCACCCTCTCACATAGGAACCACGCACTCTGCCTTTAGGATTGATAAGGCCTGCCTTAGGAGTGACTTATAGGTTTATATGTGTGTATGTATTTCGTGATATAGGTAACCTATATCACAGTAAGGGGTGCATGCACCACCTTACCCAGGCTGCAGTAGCAGACCTGTGGTGTCAGTTTGGGTGGCCTTCCAGGGGTGGCATAATACATGCTGCAGCCCCTGGCAGGCCTCTGAGGTACCTATGCCCTTGGTACATAGTATACCATATACTAGGGACTTATAAGGGCACTCCAGATCCCAATCAGTGATGTGCCTAAGGCAAATGGAAACCTTTTTACAGAGAAAGCAGATAGGCTGGGGCCCTGAATAGCAGGATCCCAGTCCAACTAAGTCATAAACCAGCAAAACACCATAAAAAAAAGTGGGGGCAACCATATAGTCAGATTCCACCTTCCTACATAACCCCCCCCCCCCAAACGAAAGGAGATAAGGCTAACCTTGGCCAGTTGAGCCTTCATTGACTAAGTGGTCATATAAGGAAGCACCTGCACTAGCATGGTTGCCCCCTGTCTTATGGTCCACTAAGCAATCCCTCACCCTAAGGGTATGAGAGGGTCTCCACCATGGGGAATCACTACCTGTGGTGTGCTTAGGTAAAGTACAAGGCTGGTGAGGTGTCTGAGTAGGGAAGTGAGGCCCTAGGAATGTTGGCCTCAGCTTCCTCAGATCACTGGTCACCATGTATGCCTGTCTTTCCATGACTGAGTTGCACTTTGCTCTAAGGGTCAACCTTTGGCTGCCTACAGCTGGGGGTTGGGTCCCTTTGGATGGACTACTGGAGGGACATGGCAGGTTTGGAACCTTCTGGTCCCAGGTTTGCCCTTGCCTACCAGAGTCCTTCTGGGGGAGGTCCCTACATAAAGGTATGGGGGATCCCTGTGTGTGTAGAGGAATTTTCACCTGGCTAGGGCTACTAGACTGGGTGCCCCTAATCTGCTGATGGGGGTTTCCTCTGGACAGGGGGCCCTGGGGGTCCACTGACCTCCCTGACCTCTGCAGCCCTGGGCTGACTGAGGCAGGGTAGAGAGGGGCAGGTTACCTGCTCCAGACGGGGTACCACCTTGGAAGGGTCCTCTGCCATCAGGGGCGTGGCCAGGCCAGGCCTGACTACCTCTGTGGCAGTTCCTTCACTAGGGGTAGGGTCAGTTCCCTGAGGAGGCTGACCCTTACCTACTGTCTGGGGGAAGAAGACTTTTCTTCAACCCTTGTGCTCTCTTTGGGGGAGAGTGGGCCATTCTTTCAGGCTCCATCTCTCCAAATTCTTGGGCTGGGGCTGTGGCCATCACAGCCCCACTAACCTTTACAGGGACGCCCAACATCCTAAGATGGGTTTGGTGTTCAACTTCAGCCCAGGCTGACATTTCCAGATCATTGCCCATCAGGCAATCTACAGGTAGGGTTGGGGACACTGCCACTCTTTTTGGGCCTGTGACCCCCTCCCAGCTGAGATTGACTATGGCCATGGGGTGATCTGTTCTGACACCATCAATGTTGGTCACCTGGTATTTAAACTCAGGTAAAAGCTGGTGAGGGGGACTAGTTTCCCTGCCACCATGGTGACACTAGCCCCTGTGTCCCTAAATGCCACAGCTTTCTGACCATTAATTATTGGCTCCACTCTGTACCTGCCCAATGCTATGGGACCCATGGTAAAGGTGGCAAATCCTATACCACCATCAGAGTCAGAGGAGTCTGTTGAGGGGTCCCTGTCTAAACTAGGACCCACCTCTGTTCCTCTTGCAAAAGCACCTAACTTTTTGGGTGCACTACTCCCAACTGGAGGATTACTACTGGTAGTACCAGGAGGGGTGGTAGTAGTTGTGGGAGGAACATTTTCTTTATTGCCAATCCTGGGGCAACTGGGATCAGTTTTCCAGTGCCAAGGCTTTTACAGACATGGCAATATGGTTTCTTTTCAGGAGAGGAAGGAGTTTGGGACCCACCCCCAGAAGAGGAATTTTGGGGCCCTGTAGGGGACTTATCCTTAGATTTATCCCCACCTTTCTCTTGGGACTTAGTAGAATCTTTCTTCTGGTCACCACCCTGATTTCTAGTTTTTACTCTGGTTCTGACCCATTTGTCTGCCTTCTTTCCCAATTCTTGGGGAGAGGTCAGATCAGAGTCCACCAGATACTGGTGCAAAAGCTGGTTTTGACAATTATTAAGGATCTGCTCCCTCATAATCAAATTGTACAGTCCTAAAAAGTCATGCACTTTGTTGCCATGTATCCAACCTTCCAGAGCCTTTGTAGCACAATCTACAAAATCAACCCAGTCTTGAGTCTGAGCTTTTGGGTGTCTCTGAACTTCAACCTATACTGTTCAGTGGTTAGGCCAAACCCATCTATCAGAGCACTCTTCAAGACTGTGTAATTGTCAGCATCCTCTTCTCTTACAGTGAGGAGCTTGTCTCTACCTTTGTCTGCAAAGGAGAGCCACAAGATTGCTGCCCACTGCCTCTGGGGGACCTTCTGAACTTTACAGGCCCTCTCCAGTGCAGTTGTCCATTTGTGGATGTCATCCCCACTCTGGTAGGGAGGGACAATCTTGTTTAGGTTTCTATGGTCATAAGACCTGTCCCTATCTCTAGGGATATTGTTGCCACCATGGGACTCTAGTCCCAACTTTCTTCTCTCTCTAAGGAGATCTAGGGATTCCCTATCTAAAGCCAATTGCTTTTTTCTGATTTCCAGCTGAGTTTCCTCATACCGGACCAGCCTGGCTCTCCTCTCATGAGAGGATTCCCTCCTGTGAGAGGAGACAGAGCTCCCTATAGAGGTGCCAGAGTGGTTAGACTCCTGAGAAGGAGATCTAGACTTCCTGGGCACACTCTTAATCCTTCCTGGGGGGACAAAGAGGGCATCATTTTGATCATCCTCATCATCATCCACAGGAGGGATTGGGTTTTCCAGGTCAGGGTCATTGTCACCCTCCTGGCCAGTTTCAGAGGGGGGGCTGGGGGTATTGGTACCCCTGGCCTCCTCCTCTTCTTCTGCCCCACCCTCAGCTCCTACCCCTTCAGTCCCTACAGGCTTACTAAGGTCATAAGCCACCAACAACTCCTTGAGGTGTTGGGTGGTGGGGCTTTGGCCTGTCCTTATTTTTCTCAAGTTGCATAAAGCTCTCAATTCCAAGAATGGGAGTGTATCATACTTGGAGGGTGGAAGCTCAATGGCTTCCTGCAAGGATTCTTTAGATCCTACCCTTAAAGACATTACTAGTGTGGTGTGGTGTGGTGTATGCACTACCTACTCTAGTGTGGCCTACTAAACTCTCTTGAGTTGTAGAAAGGGTTGTGCTATCCCTTAACACACAACTCTAAGTTCAGTAGAACTTACTGTATTCTAAGCTTAAATTATATGTACCTTAGGTACCTTTAGTGGTTTTCAGTTGATCAATTCAATTGAGATTATCTGGTAAAACAATAGCAAGCTGGAATCCCACACGCTGCACACCAATGTGAGAAGTTGGCCTGGCATATGCTGTCCACTAATTATAGTGGGCACCTTGCACCAGTCCAAACAACCCCTTATTGGAGATAGGTTAAAGACAACCTTATTGAAAGCTATCCTAGTGGTAGCTATGGAGAGCAGCCTTCAGGCTAAGTCTTGAAGGAATGTAAAGCAGCTTGTTTTACCAGTCTATAATCTCTTGAGTGATCAAATGAAAGAGCACCACACCAGGTATATATTCAAAATATATGTATTTATTGCTAAACACACCCCTCTAGTCTCTTTATGAGGCTAGAGTTCGAAGTACATAAGTTAGAAGTTATTTAAATCACAGTAATAGCACAAATACACGTTTGGGCCCTAGGGGCGTACCAAACCATATACCAATAAATTGGTATGCGAACCACGACTGAACTAGACACTAGGCCTAGAGCCTCTAGAAGTGCTTGGACCACAAGGAACCACCCACGGTAGTGACACAGGGGACCCACGGGAGACGCGTGCAGTGTAAATACACAACCGCGATACGCCGTTGACTTCTATGGAGAAAGTCGGGATCGGGAAATTAGAGAAAAGGGACACTTAAAAGAGGACTAGGACAAAACCCTTTGAGATCTAGGACTTTGAAGAGTCTCTACCCACGGGAGCACCGGAGTACTCGTGTTACCTCACCCAGGGAAGCCGGGTGCATAGGTGCCTTTCGGGGTCGGGTTTCGTCGTCGATTCGAATGGCGATCTGCTGCAAAGTGCTGCTGGCGGCCAAGAGAAAAGTGTCCGGGTGGATCCAAGAGTGGATCGGAGTTCTGAAGAACCTGAAAGCAGAGGGGACAGAGTCTGGGTCACTAGCCAGTGACCAGGAAGGCGATGGACAGATGCCCACCGATGTCGAGTGCTTCAGGTGCGTTGACGGTTGTCTTGACTCTTCAGCCACGAGGTCCAGGAGGTGTTGTCGGCGACCAGGAGCAGGATTCGGGCTGGTACACGATGTCTGTCGAGTGCTGAGGTGTCGGCGACCGGATTGGACCCAACAAGCCTTGGCAACGGCAAGTCTCCGTGAAGATGTAGATCGTCGATGGTGCAGACCAGCAAGGTCTGTGGAACTCACCCAGCGAAGGTAAGTGAGGGCAGGCCTGGAGCAACCAGGATGCCAAGTTAGAAAAGGATTGGCCTTCGTTAGGGCTACTAGCCAACGGGCTAGCGACCGCGAAGGAGCCTCGTGACGCCGCACGTGGAGCTGGCTTACAGGACACTCGTGGAGTGGGGGCCAGTGATCTTCGGTGCAGGTAGTGCTGGAGGCTAGGGCTACTGGGAGCCCAAAGCATGACTTCTTGGGAGACCCAGAAGATGATGCACTTGCAAATGTGCTCGGTGTCCAGGGGTCACGGTCTCAAGTCACCCACGATAGCCACGGGCCTCAGCTTTGCTGGGGACTCAGGGTAGCCTCGGGAAGTCTGAGAATCCACCTCTGGTGATGCGATGACTTCGGCGTCCGACGGGAGCTTCAGAAATGCGAACCGGACAGATGCTTCTTTGGTGCCTGCCAAGCAGGGGAGTCACTCCTTGACCCCAAGGGAGATTCTTCTGTCCTCTAATCGTGAGTAGAGCGTCGAAGGTCCAGGATTCTGTTTCAGAGTTTCGTCCAGGGATAATCTAAAGTCCTAAGGACTGGGTTCCTACCTTTATTCTAAAAATAGGGGTTGGACTACTCTGTGGCCCCACCTATGGGTGGGTCAGGGCAGAGGGGTGGCTACACCCCTTTCCCTTTGTCCAGTTCGCCCCAAGGCAGGGGCTGCAAGCCCCTGATCCGGTTTGAACTGGGGTATGCACAGGGACACCAAATGTGCCCCCAGTGCAGGACTTCAAAGCACCCGAAAGTGCTCCCGCCCAGCCCCAATACACATTATCCTGTCTGGGGAGGTGGTCACACCTCCCTGGGACAGGAAACCTATTGTCCAGGCCTCCCCTGCCGGAGTTTCGTCCAGCAGCAGGAGGCCAGACTCGTGTCTGTGGCAGCAGCATCCATTTTGTGATGCCAGGGCTCTGGAAAGAAGTTACCGGACTAGTCAGAGTTAACATGTCTTTCCTCTAGAAGGGTGGAATGCTACCCCCGCCGCCAGGATTGGCGGGGGTAGTATTCCAAGATGTTTGACACCAAACACGACATGTTTAGGTGCAGCCATTCCAAAGTTAGCATTTTACCGCGAGGATATAATGCGCTTAAGAGTATATGGTCAGGCTGCACTACAAACAGCATCAGAGATGGTCTCCGAACGCTGAAGAGGGGCCCTGCTCATGCAGGGGCACCCTCTCACATAGGAACCACGCACTCTGCCTTTAGGATTGATAAGGCCTGCCTTAGGAGTGACTTATAGGTTTATATGTGTGTATGTATTTCGTGATATAGGTAACCTATATCACAGTAAGGGGTGCATGCAACACCTTACCCAGGCTGCAGTAGCAGACCTGTGGTGTCAGTTTGGGTGGCCTTCCAGGGGTGGCATAATACATGCTGCAGCCCCTGGCAGGCCTCTGAGGTACCTATGCCCTTGGTACATAGTATACCATATACTAGGGACTTATAAGGGCACTCCAGATCCCAATCAGTGATGTGCCTAAGGCAAATGGAAACCTTTTTACAGAGAAAGCAGATAGACTGGGGCCCTGAATAGCAGGATCCCAGTCCAACTAAGTCATAAACCAGCAAAACACCATAAAAAAAGTGGGGGCAACCATATAGTCAGATTCCACCTTCCTACACTGCCGCAGATTCTGGCCCAACTTAGAGGCCACGTCGCATTGCTCGCGCTCTTGATCTCCCATCTGATCAACGTCCTCATTTCAGCAGGATTTGTTCCCTCTAAAAAATGATTCACCCCCACCTCATAAAAAGCCAATATGGACCCCACAATACCAGCTTACTTTAGGGCCATCTCCATCTTACCAGTTCTGGACGACATCCTTGAAACTGTCATTACCAATCAATTACAATCCACCCTGAGTACCGACAGCTGCCTCTCTCCCCCACAGTCCAGCTTTCCAACATCTCACGGTAAGAAGGCACCTGGGCTGCAAACGCCCTTAGGTTAGTGGACGAAGGGGCAGGAAGCGTACTGGTGATGCTGGATCTTTCGGCAGCTTTTGTCGATCATTTTACCTTTGTTGATCAATATACCTTCTGTACACACATCAGTAGCACTTGCTGATAAACGTACAGGGCATTGATTTGCCTCTTCCTTTCAGACCACTCATGAAAGGATTTGATGGACCTTTGTTCTTGAAGGGTCTCGATGGACCTTTGTTCTTGAAGGGTCTCGATGGACCTTTGTTCTTGAAGGGTCTCAATGGACCTTTGTTCTTGAAGGGTCTCGATGGACCTTTGTTCTTGAAGGGTCTCGATGGACCTTTGTTCTTGAAGGGTCTCGATGGACCTTTGTTCTTGAAGGGTCTCGATGGACCTTTGTTCTTGAAGGGTCTCGATGGACCTTTTGCTCTTGGGTCTCGATGGACCTTTGTTCTTGAAGGGTCTCGATGGACCTTTGTTCTTGAAGGGTCTCGATGGACCTTTTGCTCTTGGGTCTCGATGGACCTTTGTTCTTGAAGGGTCTCGATGGACCTTTGTTCTTGAAGGGTCTCGATGGACCTTTGTTCTTGAAGGGTCTCGATGGACCTTTGTTCTCTCACTGGATGTTTTTCCATATTGTTTGGTCCCACAGGGCTCCCCTCTGTCACCGATCCTCTTTAACATATATACCTTGCTTTTTTACTTTCCATTTTCAAAACTCTCAAATAGATGTTCAATCGCAGCGGATGGCACTCAAGTTTGCATCAAGTTTTCTAACAACATCACTCGGATCAACATTCTTCGCATAGCTGAAGCGTAACTGGGTGAAAATGTAATCAAACTTAAAAATAACAAAGCAGGCATCATGCTGGTTGGGACCAAAGGTAAAACCAGATGACCCTCCCTCCATGTCGCTGACATTTTCAGGCCAAAACCTAAAGCTTGCGTCAAAGGTGAGAAACATGGGGGTCACCTTGGATGTTGACACAACTCTCAATATTCAGATCAGCAATGTAGTTAGCAACTCCTTTCACCAACTTCCCAAATTAAGACCACAAAGGATAACAGTGAGTGCTTTCGTTAACGCCAGACTGGATTACTGCAGCTGTCTCTACGTAGGTTTCTTGGTAGCCCAGGTCAGTCGGCTGCAACAGCTGGGATTAGACTGCTTATGGGTGATACAGAGAAAGAACACATTACACCTCCCAAATGATCCCACCATTGGCTACCTGTAACATGATGCATGTACAAATGCAGGCATGAACTGGCCACAAAAATTGTTTCCAGCCCTATCTTCCATTCCGTTCCTACCCAGGTACTGCATGTTTTAGATGAAAATGGCCTTCGCAGTCTCAGTGCCAAACCTAATTCCCAAAAAGGATGACTCTTTTCAGTTTTAGATCCAACAATGTTGAACTGTCTGTCAGAGCACATTAGCCTTTCTAAAAACAACTCTATTGTCCAGAAAGCTCTAATGGAGGATGCACTGAATCCACTGGGAGCAGTGAATCAGCTGATGTAGAATAGGGAAGATTGATGAACTTCTCCTGCGGTCAGTCCGCTGAGTCCGCCATCGATTCTGCGATGAAGTGGAGGTAGATCTGTCCAAAGGGTGGAGGTGCGTTTGGAGGCCCCAGATGGGAATCTATCCTACAATATTGGTGGACATGGCCTCAATATCTCTGCCATGCGAGGACGGCACTTGCATGCCAGTGGTAATATGTGCACCACCTCAGTGGTGGTACATTTGAAGTGCCTGAATATGTGGGCAGAGGCTGTGACGTCAGAAGCGGATCTTGCTAAAAATCTGCCAGCAGACTGACCTTTATAGAACCCGAATATCAAAAACCAAACATCGTCTCACAATTTTGTTTACTAAATATCATTTACAAAAATATTGTCCCATTGAGTTAATAGTAGAAAATCTACATCCAATGCCACCATATTTTTGTTTTGTTAACAATATTTAGTACACAATATTTCTGTCAGTCGGTATTTTTGCTAACAATATTCAATAATCTGAGATGCAACCGATTAACAGCCAATGGACAAATTTGCCAGAAATATCAGCCACTTTGGGCATTGATCAGCTGCTAGATTTGTAGCTGCTATGCTGTATTGAAACACCCTAGATCGGTGGACTGTAAACCTTCATTGTGGTGGAGGTGGTGAATCCACTGGCAGCAGAAACACTGTTTCCTCCACTATTCTCCAGATCAAGCTTTGAAGGTGTTGGGTGTTTGATCACAGTTAGCGCTAAGAGTTAAATATAAATTAGAATAGTTCTTACAATCCATGTTATAAGACGATAAGCCCTTTGTTCGAAGCCCTTTTGCGGCTGCAAAAACTGTGATTCACAAAATCAAAAGATTTATGATCGCAAAGATCTTTTTTTCTACGCACTAAACCCGTTTGCAAGTGAGAAAACTTTCTGACTTGCAAATATGTGTTGCGATCCATTCCAAATTGTAACGGGGGGTGTAAAAGGGGTGTCCCCTCCTAATTAGGAGTCATAAAGGTATGTATCAATGGTTTGATGCTGTAATTGTGGTCACACACCATGGATCTGCTACTGACCTCTTGGAGGAGACGACTGGGGACACCTTCTGATGCAGTAATTGTGGTCACACACCATGGATCTGCTACTGACCTCTTGAAGGAGACGCCTGGGGACACCTTCCTCTTTCTGAAGTTTGTTGTCAGTCTCGGGGGTCTGTGGGGGTAGAAGAACACTGCCTGCTCCCCACAAAGTTTTCCTAAATTGGTATTTTTGTTTGTTTTAAAGCAGCATCAGATCTTTTAAGGAGAACAGAGGACCATCCCTTGTTTGTAGCCAATCACTGAGGGTCGCGAATAGTGACCTGTCTAATTAATATTCCTTAGTCAGGTCATTCTGTGATGCCCTCCGACTGGAGATTTTGCGATGTGATGTATTACTACACATTATGGGCCTGGAAAAAGAACACAAGTTCATCCCTTACAATCTCCCCTTACTGGAGAAAAATGCCCTATTGAATTTAAAACTAAATGAAACTGTGGTTATTAAACCTGCGGATAAGGGGGGTGGTATCGTACTCCAAGATGTAGATACATACAAACACGAAATTCAGAATCAACTGTCCAGAACTGACCACTACATACGCCTTACATCTGATCCAACGAGAGAGATACAGACCCTCATTCATGACATCACAGAAGAGGGAAAATCAAAGGGTTTTCTCAGCAAAAATTAATTCTCATACCTAAACACCAAATCACCCAGAACCCCTGTGATCTACACCCTTCCTAAAGTACACAAAAACGCTGAGACCCCACCGGGCAGACCGATTGTATCGGGTTGTGGCTCTATTTTAGAGCCCCTCGGGAGATACGTTGACCACTTTATAAAAGAATTTGTCCCCAAAACACAATGCTATATAAAAGACAATATGGCCATGGTCAATTTGATTGAAGAACTCTCATTTGACCCCGAACATTGTATACTTTGTACCCTGGATGTGGAGTCATTGTAACCCTATTTATCAAAAGAGGGGGACTCTAGGAGCTATTCTAAAAGGTCCGGTGACCCGTGCTCCCGAAATTAAACTTATACCAAAGGGAGTCACTGTTCCTGAGTGGAGATGGAGAGAAGGGAAGTAGGGGGTACTCTTGTCGTGTGCTACTCTGCTTGTGGGAGGCAGGATGTCCTCATCTTGATGCCCTCACACACCCCGAAGGATGTCATGCTTCATCATTGGGCTTTTGCTCCTCGTCGGGCCGGCGCTGCAATGCCCTACGGGTCCCCCGAAGGGTCTCTTTTTCAGAGATCTTTTGATGAAGCCTTATGGGTGCGTGGGTGTAAGTGGCAGTGAAGTCCTAGAAAGTGTATTAAAAAATGGCTGGAGGGAGAGTGATTAATTTTTAATAAAGTGATCCCTCTGTCATTATTAAAACAAAGTGTATGGAGCTGCTTTAAGGGGTATTATGTCCCTTGGTAGCTGGGTGATTATATGTCCCTAGTGGGCATATGTTATGGTCAACATGTTTCGCGCTTCAGTGGTCTCAGGGGGAGATCCAGGGCGCTTCGTCAGGACCGAATAAGAAAGTTATATCTACAGTGGCCCGAAAATGTCGGTGCCCCGGATAAATGAAAGAAGTAGAGATTCCCTTAGTAGGTAGGGTAAGATCCCATGAGGTCAGTGAGGGTCACTTGAGAGGGTTCTCTCGGTGCATCTGGGCTGTGTCACCTGTGTGCCTCTCGCTGTCTCCGCCTGAGGCACACAGGTGACACAGCCCAGATGCACCAAGAGAACCCTCTCAAGTGACCCTCACTGATCTCAGGATCAGAATATGTCAGCCTCGGAGCCGTCTGAGATGCCACACGCCCAATGCACCACTTGTGGAACATTTCACCATCCAAGGACATACAGAAGATGACCAGCGTTGGCAGGTAATTAATGTGATCCAATCGCCGCCCCGCAACTCTGATATCAGTGGTATCCTAAACAAGGAGGAACTTAAATGGATCTGGCGCACGAACAGTCTCCACACTGGATTAAATCGCATGGAGGACTGGACGAACTTGCTTTAAAAAGGACTTATACTCTGATCCAGACAGGATGACTCCCCTCCTGTTAACTTGACTATTGTACTACGAAGACATACGGTGGGCTTTGCCACTGTTTGTAACTGTGATTTAACACCAATGTCTCCCTTTTTTTACCTGGTACAACATGACTACTCTATGCAGGCATATAAGTCTACTTTTGTTTAATCAGACTTCTTCTCACTCTGGTTTAATCTGTATTGCTTCCATGTTTTACCTTCATCTCATCCCGCTGACCATTCTGTCTCACCTCCATACCCACCTGCCAACACTCCCACTTTTCCTCATTCACGAGCTGTGCACAGCACCCACCATGTCGCTCACCGGTTGCCTGGTGCAATTCGGGCCATTGCCGCTCTAGTCTTTCAGTTGTACGCGCATGCGCTTTGTCACGCATTACCGCCTAGTTCTTAGCTGAACGCGCATGCCCATTTTCACGCACTGTTATTAGTACCCGGCACGAACACTTGGCGTTCTACCTCTTCCGGACCGCTCACCTCGCTGCCATTGTGCAGGTAAGCTCCGAGCTCTTGACTCTCTGTACCCTGGTGCTTTTGCCTCACGCCCTACTGACCCCTGACTGTTCTTTCTCTCCCCCTTCCTATCCCATAGGCCCCAGACCGGGTGTATTTCATTCTGGTACTCCGGCCCTTCCATACAGTGTACGTGCCCACCCGCACGGCCTAACTTAATTCTCCCGCATTGGACAACTCGGAGACCCAGATCTCCTTTAAGCCGCCGGACCCCTTCGGATCCTAATGTGACCGAGACCCTGCTCGCCTCATTGAACATCACACCGGTAAGCGCCCTTGTACCACCACGGAATTCATGCCCTCTCGCCAACTGGTTGAGGCTGCCATTCGCTTAATACATTCCTTTACTGTCATTACCAGCACATCCAATTACCTGCCGCGCACGCACCAGCGGCCCCTGATGAGACCTTGGTCCTCTCTACGTGACTTCATTTTGGCAGCTAGCTTACCCGGAATCAGACAGCCCTTGCTCTACAACTAACCTTGGTTGGGACCCTGCTCCCCCCATGTGATATCTTCAATTTCAGTAAGAACCCTTCCCTCCTTACTTTCCTGCATAATATAGGCGTCAACCATAGGACACTTTACTCGTAACTTTCACCTCCTACTGCATAAATTTAGACTTAGTTGCCTCATACCTACCACAGTGGTACCACAGCATGACGCTTGTCACTTCTAATTATTTTAAGTATTTCTGCGAACACTGATGTAGCGCGCATTCCTACCTAGCTGCATTCTCCCTGACTAACTGCCTCCCTTTTACTTTTTATTTCTTCTTCTTACTACCTTTACCCTTATCCCCTTCCTCCTCTCTCCCTTAACCCTACCACCTTATAAGGCAACTTCTCAGGCATCCTTGATTCATTAGACCTAATGATGATCCCATAACCGTTGTTGGGGATCGAAAGGTCGTCGACACCACATCTTAACTCTAACCGTCATTTGTGATTCTTGCGGAGTACAAGATGTTTTTTATTGTTAATTCCTAAATTCATTAAAAAGTCACTTTAAGTTACATGCCTGAGGTAAAGAAATCTTATGATTTCCAAAACCCCGTCACGTCCTGCTCACTTTATGTTACTGTATTGTTTTCATGTGTCATTTTTTGGTAATAAATCCTTAACATCGTCCATCGGGACAAGCATAAGACCCAATCCTGATTATAGTTATGCGGCTATGAATATGTACGCGTTTTGAAAGGGACCGCTGTCTCTTATAATGTATTACTACACATGTCACGCCACAAAATCAAAGACAGGTCACAAAAAGCTGCTGTGCAGTTCATGAAATGTTGCTGCCTATCTCTGACTACATTGGGCACCAAGTAAGATTTATTTTTACAATTTAATTTAGAGGAATGAATCACCAATCCCTCCTAGTTCTGGAAAGCGCTCAACATACACATATTAAATTACTTCCTTGTTGTAAGAAAGTGCCTCTTTTTGTATGATCATCCTCAGTCCGTTTTTGGACTGATGGTGCTGTTTTTTTATTTTTATTCTGAAGTGCAATGGGCCCTGCTGAGAGCCCTGGTACATGTGCTCTGACCCCTCAAAGTGTATGTGCAATTGTATATATAATCCCTGATTAGCATATTTAACTTACCCAGAAGTCCCTAGTACATGGTACAAAGTGTACACAGTGCTAGTAAGTTAAATGTCACCAATGGACTGCAGCACTTATTGTGCCACCACTGCTGTGACAAGGCTTTTAAACTGCCAGCTCTACATGGCAAAAAACCCAAGTCCAAACTTTCCTTTTTAATATTTATAAGTCACCCTTAAGGCAGGCCTTAGTAGTCCATAAGGCAGGGTGCTAGATATTAAATCAAAAAGGACATGTTGAATTTAAAATTTGCATGTCCTGACAGTGAAAACTTGAAATTGTAATTTCCACTGTAGTAAGGCCGGTAGTCCCATTCAATCAATTAATCAAACAGCATGTGTAACGCGCAACGCTGCCCCCAGCAGAGGAATCTGGGTGCTGTGTCTCCGTCGAAGAGCCAAAGCTTGAGTCTCTTTCTGAAATCTGCCAGTAAAGGAACTGTACAGAGCTGGGGAGGGGGGGGGGGCAGGTTGTTCCAGGTCTTGGCAGCGATGTAGGAGAAGGAGCAGCCACCGCTGCAGCTGCGACGGATGCCAGATGTGTGTGTGAGGGCGAGTGAAGAGGAGTGCAGGTGCCTGGCGGGTTGGTGGAAGTTCAGTCGATGGTTGAGGACTGGCTAACAATGGGTTACATTAGCCCGTGCGCTAAGTGCTAACCTCCATATGGGCCCGCCGAATTTAGTACTTCAAGGTATCAAATTAATTGTTAGGTTAAACCTCACTTATTGCAGGAGTCGGACGTAAGGTATCTTTTAATGCAAATTTGACTTTAGAAGTCTCCACTTTTTGGCCCCAATAGTTTAGTAGCTGTTTCTGATTAACTACACCTGATGCAGTCTACTGCTCTACTACCAAGAGGTGTGAAGCGCTCGCATGAATGGGGGAAAAAGAACTATTGGTAGGAGGAGGTGTGACCTCCTCCTGCACGATGGAAAAGGGCTGTAGCCACAGATGGCCCATCTTCAAAGCGGCAACCACCTCTGGGAGGCAAATGTGAGTCACACCTTAGCTTGCCCACTCCTTTGTGTAGGTAGACAGGCTGGCATCTCTTCCAGAGGGGAAAAACCTGTTGCAGAACCAGTTTTCCTCGAGAGAGGTGGCTAATTATACTGGACACACCTCAGGGGTGTGCCCATGGCTGTGTCCCAGGGAAGAAGGGCCTAGACATCTTGGATTTGGGCAGAGAGATGAACTGTGAGATTGTTTAATGACAACCCCACAGGAAGTGATGTAAAATTGGGTAGGCTGGCCACGTGGGAATTATAGCCCCATTGCTAGTGAGTCCTCCCCACCCACCAACTCAAAATTGGCACAAAAGTGGACCTCCTGGCTTCCAGTCTCAGAACACTACTGGACTCAGAAAGAACAGAAGAAGGACTGCATCTGCTGAACCTTTCGACCTCAGAAAGAAAAGCTAAAACCAAGGAAGACGACAACTGTTGAAGATAGGATTTCAGAACAAGAAGGGCTGCTCCTGCTATTGAACCCTTGAAAAGACATCCCAAGGGCCGTACCTGCTCCCACTCGTGCCAAGGACCAGTGAGTGTACCCCAAGTGCTAGTTGGCTAGCCTCCTGGTAAGGTTCAAGTCCACAAACGCTAAAGAAGCCCTGCACCTGCAAAGTGCCCATCTGACCAGTTCGCCCTGGACTCCGCTGGTGTTGTCAAAAGATCGAGTCCTGCCCTCAAAGAAGCCCCTCTCAGGTCCTGGACCATTGTCTAGTGCTAGCATCACAGGACTGCAACTTTTAATCAAAGCCAAAGATAACAGTTTCTGAGCCCAGAGTCCAAGGCTAATAGACTACCGCTACTTGACAGTTTGTAGGTAGCCTTGAACGCTTCAGTGCTTGGTCCCTGCTCCCAGCGGACATCACCAATTGATTCTTTTGGTTGGCCAGCTCTGGCCATCTTTTCACTCCTTGCGCGCACACCCTCCCCCTTCCTGTCATGCGCAAATGCAGCATCCATCCATGTTGTTAGCTGGAAGGGAAACATTTAGGCCATTTTCTACAGCCCACTGGGCTGCTAATGAAGAATGTCCTGGGATCCTGGAGGTAAGATCAAGATTAAAAAAGCATTTGCAATGCAATAGGCCTTGCATTACTGAAAGTTTGACCTATTGGCTTTGCAAATAATAATACAACGCCAATAGCTCAAACGTTCAGTAATGCGAGACCTATTGCATTGCAAATGCTTGTTCAGTCCAGGGTCCAGTGTTGATGGCCCTCTGAGATCCTTGCTGGAGTGTACAGGTTTTGTTTTTTAATATGACATGCTTAGGAAGAAATGAAAAATGCAAATAATGTTTTATTACATCTGCTCTCAAATGCTATGTTACTGTAACAGAAAGCAGCATCACTTATAACTAAGGCTCCCTGTTTTCCGTATTTTCTGATTTTTACACATAAATACAAACAGAAACCACTTGTTTCCTTGTCTGTATTTATTTTTAAATGTGAATAAAACCAGAAATTGGGTTGCTTTTTGATTGATTCTAAATACTCTCTACCATGACAGCCCGGCCAATAGCTGTGTGGATTGATGGGTAAGAGGGTTAAAAAAGAAAGGAATTTTGGTAGAAGCTGAAACAGCAGTAAATACGCACAATGTGGTTGATACTGAAATTTGCTTATTTTCACATAAGTGCATTGATTTATCATCGTATGTTGTTCAAATCACTGAAACCTGACCGGCATTCAAGCATGAGGGAATATTTATTGGTTAAATAAATGTGGAAATAAACAATTTTCAGCTTTTCTTTTCACAAATCCCAAAATGAAGATGGATAAATACAAATAAAATTAGCAAAACACAAATACGGATAAATAGAGATGGAAATGTCATTAAACATAAATACCATAAAACCGGGAGCCCTACTTATGGCATCCTTGTTTCTATATAGAGAGCCTTCTTACGCTGCAGTATAAGTTATGTATGGAATGTTCTACAGCTTTAGGTCCACAAGGGGGGTGGAGACTCCAGCGCCCTCTACAGGCGCCTCCAGCTGATCAGACCTGAAGGGCACCAGCCAGAGAGAGCTGAGACCCCACAGGACAGATAAGTGGGTGCAAACTCTAGCGCCCTCTTCAGGCGCTTCCAGCCGATCAGACCTGAAGGGCACCAGCCAGAGAGAGCCCAGACCCCACTGCACAGATATGTGGGTAGAGTGTGCAGCGCCCTCTACAGGCGCCTCCAGCCAATCAGACCTGAAGGGTACCAGCCAAGAGAGAGCTGAGACCCCACAGGACAGATAGGTGGGTAGAGAGTGCCGCGCCCTCTACATGCACTCCCAGTCAGTCAGTCGGTCGGTCTAAGCCAACATCAAACAGATCCGGAGTTTGCCTTACTCCCTGCATTTCACCCTCTCCGAGATCTCTTGATTCATTTTATCTGCTGTTTGATGTATAGTGCGTTGTCGTCATGTAGCCAGAATGCAATTAGCAGATGCATTGATGAATAAATTAAAACATGCTCTAAATAGAAAATGGCCAAGTTCGACGCAGATGGTTGCTGTGCTGCAGAATGTTCACCTGTAGCTACACATGCCTCACCCACACCTATGCACCGGATGCTCAGAGCACTTTAGAGGCACCACTGATGGTCTCAGACCACACCCAGGGGGTGTCCAGCATAGGGCTGGGCACTCGGGTTCACTCCAGTTCCTGGCACAGACCTGTCATATTTAGAAAATGATTTTTCTTCTGTAGCAATGGGGACAGCGAGGATTACAGTGGCTGGAGCAACTATGCCACGCCTCTGTCTTCCTCCCAAGGGAGTTCCTCTGTGTTGGAGGTCTGCAAATGAAGGGGTGGGGATCACAATGGGTCAGACTTTACTCTAGAAATACCGACGGGGAGAGGAGTGATGACATGGGCGTCGATTCACCAAAATACATGGGGTAGCAGAAGGGACATCATACACTCTTTGGCCTTAATGACGTCACAGGAAGTGATAGCCCATGACCTTAACCCTTATGAGCTCACAATAATTGCACTCAGTCTCACCCTGACTCACTCATTCACACTCTCATGCTCCCTCTTACTCTGACTCAGCTATACTTTCTCATTCACTTACACTCACACCCACACACACTGTCCCACATACTAACATACATGCTCACACATAGACACACTTTCTCACACATACTCTTTTACAGATATGTACACACATAACATACATTGAAAAGCATTTTATTTTACTTACCTACGATGCCAAGGAAAGTCGGGTTCCAGATCCTGCTGCTCCCCGTTTTATTACATTAATAGTGAATTATAGATTATTTTGCACTATTAATGTAATAAACCAATGAGCAGAAAAGGAGTTTGGCGCTTGACACTGGTAACGCGAGCCACCCCTGTGTGCTCGACACTGGTAACGCGAGCCACCCCTGTGTGCTCGACACTGGTAACGCGAGCCACCCCTGTGTGCTCGACACTGGTAACGCGAGCCACCCCTGTGTGCTCGACACTGGTAACGCGAGCCACCCCTGTGTGCTTGGCACTGGTAACGCGAGCCACCCCTGTGTGCTCGACACTGGTAACGCGAGCCACCCCTGTGTGCTCGGCACTGGTAACGTGAGCCACCCCTGTGTGCTTGACACTGGTAACGCGAGCCACCCCTGTGTGCTTGGCACTGGTAACGCGAGCCACCCCTGTGTGCTTGGCACTGGTAACGCGAGCCACCCCTGTGTGCTTGGCACTTGTAACGCGAGCCACCCCTGTGTGCTTGACACTGGTAACGCGAGCCACCCCTGTGTGCTTGGCACTGGTAACGCGAGCCACCCCTGTGTGCTTGGCACTGGTAACGCGAGCCACCCCTGTGTGCTTGACACTGGTAACGCGAGCCACCCCTGTGTGCTCGGCACTGGTAACGCGAGCCACCCCTGTGTGCTTGACACTGGTAACGCGAGCCACCCCTGTGTGCTTGGCACTGGTAACGCGAGCCACCCCTGTGTGCTTGGCACTGGTAACGCGAGCCACCCCTGTGTGCTTGACACTGGTAACGCGAGCCACCCCTGTGTGCTTGGCACTGGTAACGCGAGCCACCCCTGTGTGCTTGACACTGGTAACGCGAGCCACCCCTGTGTGCTCGACACTGGTAACGCGAGCCACCCCTGTGTGCTCGACACTGGTAACGCGAGCCACCCCTGTGTGCTTGGCACTGATTTTGCACCTCTGAGGCCAGGGGTCTTCAAGGCAGTGCCAGGGGTCGCAAAGGGCAAGCCAGGGGTCGCAGCTGCAATCCTTGGTAACCCCTAAATAACGTCCATGAATGAGGATCAGAAAAAGGGTTGGACTTTACTCTAGAAATTGCGACTTCAGTCACCTGCGAGGAAAGCATCCTGCATTCAGTGCTGTACAGCTTGTGTAGGAGTAAAGCCAGCTATCTATGCAGGTGTGAGTGTGGGTTCAGCTGTCGGGCGTCTGTTAACCCATTTTAGATTTGGGCATGAAGGGACTCTGGGAAACGAGGAAAGGACTGGGATGAACAATTGGGCTTTGAAAGCAGAGCTGGATTTTATTCCTTCGTACTGCACTTTTTAATGCAAGGTGAATAACCATCACTTTGGTTTGGATACGTCTGCAGGGTCTTTGTGAGGATAACATATTTTAATAAATGCAAGTGATATACCAACTACTGGTGCCTCGGTTACATTTTATGGTCTGGCTTGATAGCGCAGTTGTCACCAGACAATTATGTGAGCATCACCAGGAGAGGGGCTTTGGCTCCGCCCACGTGTTGGGAGCCAGAAGTACATGTTTTGATTGGGCAGAAGAGTGCTTGCCGTCCACGCAGCTGTGATCATTTTGTGTATTTATCCTGCTGCCTGAGGTTGACATTTTAGGGGCATTTAATTGCCATTGCAATGCTATTAAAATGTCATAGATAGCAAGATAATGTATGGCATTTCTCTCTGGCAGCAGCACAGATGGCAGTTATTAACATATATGGATTTTTGAGGTCTGGCTTGACCATGCATTTATAAGCCAGGCCTATTGGCATTGCCAATGCTTGTTAAACACGTTTACTGTTCGTTTATCTTAAAGTGGACAAACTGTTGTAGGAATCTTGTGACATCCATTGTTGTACTTCAGACTGGAATGGGTTTAAATAGTTTGTACAAATTTTAAATAAACAATAAAAACCATAAGGGGAAGATGCGCTAAAGCTACTGATAATGTAGAAAAGTGTGTTGATGCCGGTGCGGGAGGTGAAATGACTGCGAACCCTTACAATCAGCCTCCTATCTAGTGGGCACAGATTTCATATTCGGGGCACCAACCTTGAAATGTAAAATATGCTGGACCTGGAAGACAAAACACCACTCTTTGTGGACCAGATACAGCCCTGCATGTATACGTATAGACACATATGCTCAGGTAATGCCATAAGCCCATATGCCTGCCAATACCTCTAAGCACAGGCAGTGGGTCACCATCAGTGGGCAACGGGTGGAGGTTCTGAGGGACACAGGAGCCAGCATGACTACTGTGAGGTGTCAGCTGGTGTCCTCAGAGCAGGTCCTCCCTAACATATTCCACCAAGTCATAGTCTCCAACAACCGCGAGTCATCTACTGGAGGCTCTTGTTCCCTTTGAGTTGGGGGGTCTCTGTTTCTCTGAAAGTAGCTGTGAGCCCTACCATCCCTGTAGATTGGCTGTCGGGCAATGACATGGAGCACACTATCTGGAGGGAGGCAGAGCTCAGGTCACACTTGGAGATGTTGGGATTGCCTGAATGGGTCTGTATGACCACAAGGTCCATGGATGCCCTGGAAGGAAGTCACAGGAGTCTGGAACCTGGAACAATGGCCAAGACTTCTGGCAAGGAGCATGGGAAACCAGCCCCTTAAGTTCCCACAGTCGAGGTGGACGGGCCACCTGAGGAGGATGCCTGAGAGCCAACCAGTGATGACACTGCTGCCCTGGGTGACCTGCCTGAGCTTGCTGGTTGGCAAGTTGAGGATGGGTCCACCAGGGAGGAATTCTGCAAGGCGCAGAAGGAGTGCCCCACTCTAGAGGGCTTGAGGTGGCAAGCTGAGGCCCAGGCAGCAGGTGACACCTCTGGAGATCACCTGATCTATTGGGAGAATGGCCTCCTATATAGCGAGTCTAAGGCTCCGGAATCTGGGGTAGCCCATGTGGTAAGCAGTGGGCTGTCCCAAAGCCCACTGTAAGTATGGCTATTGTCCACAATAGGTTTTCGACAAAAGACAGCTATAGCTGTTTGTAGGCCAGATATAAAACCGGATACAGTCCCATACACCACACTGCATAGGCTGTAAGAGAACGTCTTAGTAGATTGCAGAATAAAGGGCTTGTAACTGAACTAGTCTGGGGAGGGAAGGTTCTTTTTGACAGCTCAGACTCGAGGTATAGTGTAAAGTGGATGACGCGCCAGCAGCCTTTAAAAACAAACCCTTTCTTGACACTTCAGCACAGCACCTGATTCTTGGAATACACCACGTGACTCAGGTGTGAAATGCCATGTCTATGCAGAGAACACACAGATTTATCTGTGCAGCAAAGGATTTTAAGATGGCCTAAATCTGACTGAAGGTCTAGAAGAGGTGGCCAAATGAAGAACCCCCAGTGGAACTGAACCCAATGAGCACGTGCACCCCTTGAACAATGCCCCAACCCCAGAACTGTTGTGGCTGATGTCCACACACTTTAACGCACACATTGGACTGGTGTTTTGGAAAGCGTGAGACAACTGAAGTAATCCCTAAAGTGATAGTTGGGACAAAGAAGAATTCAGAATTAGATTACATGAAAATGCTGCTGGGGGATCTCTCTAATTGGCTGCAGCATGCCCATATTGCTGCAGTGTGATTGCTCCTGAAGAGCAAGAGTTCAGACCGGCAGGGCGGCTCCTCCACTAGGGCGGAGGAGCGTCGCCCCACTGCTTTCACAGTGCGAGAAGCAGAAACATAAAATGGTAATAACTACTATTTTATGTTTCTGCTTCTCGCACTGCGAGAAAGCAGAAGGGTTTGGTTGCGGGTGGGCGGGGCTGCTCTGCAAGTAGGGCTGGGCAGGGGAGGAGTGGTGTGCCCACTCCTGAGTGCGCATTACTGGTTTGGTGGGCCCTCTGGGGCCGACCAAACCAGTCATGCGTAATCTGCCCTTCTCCATGTAGGCGGCAAAGCAGCCTACATGGAGAACGAGGCCAGGCCAATAGCCCCTGGCTGGGTGGGGTCCCGAAAAATAACAACGCTGCTTGCAGCATTGTGATTGGCTTAGGGGTGGGAGCCTGGCTTCCTGTTGAGGCAGGAGAGCAGGTCAGGAGCAGAGACGACGCGGGACCCGGCTGGCAGGAAGGTAAGTTTAATTTTTTTATTATTATTAAATTAAACTCCCTCTACCCCCAACCTGCCTGCCCGCGAGTCATGCCGGCCGCGACTGCAGACAGGAACTGTCCTATTGGCTATAAGTGGCCAAGCACATCGCCTTCAGAGTCCTATGTGTGGTGTACAAACAAAAAAACATTGCCCCAAACTGCCCCCAACAAAATCTGAATAGGTCCAGCCATAAAATCCGTGGCCAACACTGGAAAAAAAGAACGGAGGTTCTCTTCTGTTGGCGCTGCTAGTAGGAAGAAATGTTCAGGGGCCTGCTGCTGGCAGTGTGTGTACAGAGCTGTGCTGCTGGCAGTGTGTGCAGAGGCCTGCAGGTGGCAGTGTGTACAGAGGCCTGCAGGTGGCAGTGTTTACAGAGGCCGAGGCCTGCTGCTGGCAGTGTGTGCAGAGGCCTGCTGCTGGCAGTGTGTGCAGAGGCCTGCTGCTGGCAGTGTGTGCAGAGGCCTGCAGGTGGCAGTATGTACAGAGGCCTGCAGGTGGCAGTGTATACAGAAGCCTGCAGGTGGCAGTGTATACAGAGGCCTGCAGGTGGCAGTGTGTACAGAGGCCTGCTGCTGGCAGTGTGTACACAGAGCTGTGCTGAAGGCAGTGTGCACACAGAGCTGTGCTGAAGGCAGTGTGTACAGAGACCTGCTGCTGGCAGTGTGTACAGAGGCTTGCTGCTGGCAGTGTGTGCCGAGGCCTGCTGCTGGCAGTGTGTGCAGAGGCCTGCAGGTGGCAGTGTGTACAGAGGCCTGCAGGTGGCAGTGTATACAGAGGCCTGCAGGTGGCAGTGTGTACAGAGGCCTGCTGCTGGCAGTGTGTACACAGAGCTGTGCTGAAGGCAGTGTGTACAGAGGCCTGCAGCTGGCAGTGTGTACAGAGGCTTGCTGCTGGCAGTGTGTGCAGAGGCCTGCTGCTGGCAGTGTGTGCAGAGGCCTGCAGGTGGCAGTGTGTACAGAGGCCTGCAGGTGGCAGTGTATACAGAGGCCTGCAGGTGGCAGTGTATACAGAGGCCTGCAGGTGGCAGTGTATACAGAGGCCTGCAGGTGGCAGTGTGTACAGATGCCTGCTGATGGCAGTGTGTACACAGAGCTGTGCTGAAGGCAGTGTGTACAAATGCCTGCTGCTGGCGGTATGTACAGATGCCTGCTGCTGTCAGTGTGTACAGAGGCCTGCTGCTGGCAGTGTGTGCAGAGGCCTTCTGGTGGCAGTGTGTACAGAGGCCTGCTGCTGGCTGTGTGTACAGAGGCCAGCTGGTGGCAGTGTGTGCAGAGGCCGGCTGGTGGCAGTGTGTACAGATGCCTGCTGCTGGCAGTGTGTACAGAGGCCTGCTGCTGGCAGTGTGTACAGAGGCCTGCTGCTGGCAGTGTGTACAGAGGCCTGCTGCTGGCAGTGTGCACTGAGGCCTGCTGGTGGCAGTGTGTGCAGTGGCCAGCAGGTGGCAGTGTGAACAGATGCCTGCTGCTGGCAGTTTGTGCAGAGGCCTGCTGATAGTAATTTGTACACAGGCCTGCCTGTGATAGGGTGTGGAGAGGCCTGCAGCTGACAATGTGCGCCATGCCTGGAGGTTGGGAGCGTGTATAGAGGCCTGGTGGCGGTAATGCCCACAAAGGCCCCCTGGAGGAAAAGTGTAGAAAACCTGCTGGTAGCAGTGTGTAGAGAGGTCTGCTGGTAGCAGTGTGTATGTAGACCTATTTTGCCAATGTGTACACAGAACTGCTCGCGCCAATGTGTAATAAGGTCTGTTGGTATCAGTATGTACATAAACCAGCTGGTGGTAATGCATAGAGTAAGCTGCTGATGTCAGTGTGTACTTAGGCCGGCCGTCGGTTGTGTGTACAGAGGCCTGCTGCTGGTAGTGTGTAAAGAGGCCTGCTGCTGGCAGTGTGTACAGATGCCTGCTGCTGGCAGTGTGTGCAGAGGCCTGCTGGTGGCAGTGTGTACAGAGGCCTGCTGGTGGCAGTGTGTACAGAGGCCTGCTGTGGCAGTGTGTATAGAGGCCTGCAGGTGGCAGTGTGTACAGAGGCCTGCTGCTTGTAGTATGTACAGACGCCTGCTGCTGGCAGTGTGTCAGAGGCCTGCAGGTGGCAGTGTGTGCAGAGGCCTGCTGGTGGCAGTGTGTACAGCGGCCTGCAGGTGGCTCTGTGTACAGGGGCCTGCAGGTGGCAGTGTGTGCAGAGGCCTGCTGTTGGCAGTGCGTACAGATGCCTGCTGTTGGCAGTGCGTTCAGATGCCTGCTGCTGGCTGTGTGTACAGAGGCCTGCTGGTGACTGTGTGTACAGAGGCCTGCAGGGGGCAGTGTGTACAGAGGCCTGCTGCTGGCAGTGTGTCAGAGGCCTGCTGCTGGCAGTGTGTCAGAGGCCTGCAGGTGGCAGTGTGTGCAGAGGCCTGCTGGTGGCAGTGTGTGCAGAGGCCTGCTGCTGGCAGTGTGTGCAGAGGCCTTCAGGTGGCTCTGTGTACAGGGGCCTGCAGGTGGCTGTGTGTACAGAGGCCTGCTGGTGACTGTGTGTACAGAGGCCTGCAGGGGGCAGTGTGTACAGAGGCCTGCTGCTGGCAGTGTGTACAGAGGCCTGCAGGGGGCAGTGTGTACAGATGCCTGCTGCTGGCAGTGTGTACAGCGGCCTGCAGGTGGCTCTGTGTACAGGGGCCTGCAGGTGGCAGTGCGTGCAGATGCCTGCTGTTGGCAGTGCGTTCAGATGCCTGCTGTTGGCAGTGCGTTCAGATGCCTGCTGCTGGCAGTGTGTACAGAGGCCTGCAGGGGGCAGTGTGTACAGAGGCCTGTTGCTGGCATTGTGTACAGAGGCCTGCTGCTGGCAGTGTGTACAGAGGCCTGCAGGGGGCAGTGTGTACAGAGGCCTGTTGCTGGCATTGTGTACAGAGGCCTGCTGGTGGCAGTGTATACAGAGGCCTGCTGGTGGCAGTGTGTACAGAGACCTGTTGCTGGCAGTATGTACACACAGAGGCCTGCTGGTCCGTTCTTTTTTTTTTTTTTTTATATAGCGCAGCTACTCACCCTTACGGGTCTCAAGGCGCTGGGGGCCGGAGTGGAAATTAAGTGAGCTATTGCCCAGAGTCACATGGTGCTGAGCTGAGCTGCCGCCGGAGCCGGGGATCGAACCGTGAACCCTGAGCTCCAAAGTCAGCTGCCCTGGCCGCTGCACCACACCTCTCCACTGCTGGTGACAGCCTGTACAGGGGCCTGCAGGGGGCAGTGTGTCCAGAGCGCTCCCAGACGTCCTGCTGCCAGCACCAATGTACCAGGCACACTGAACGACGACAAATCCGACCCGATGCTGCAAGGGGCGGATTTATGGGCCTCAGCAGAGTTAGAAAGCAGAGGGAAATGTTAATACAACAGGGTTTATAGTTTATGGGCATATGAAATGGAGTGCAGCCTGTTTTACACACTGGATCTTTAGTAAAGAGCTTTTATAGGCCCCGATGAACATATAATCTTACATGTGTATCGTGTGTGGGGGGAGGGGGTGCCAGAGCTTTTAAAATCAACGAAATCAAATGAAACGGATAATAAACATTCCAATCAAATTAATACAAGTGTTAAAAACATTTAACACACATCGACCCAGCACCTGTTACGCTCAACAAACCTGTTTTCAGTAAAATTATGGTGCATAATTAGAGACTGCAATTGGGAGGGGGAACTCTACGAGGCGAAGCCTGCACTTGGTGGAAGTCAGGCAGAGATCGGGTGATGGTGATAACTTCTCAATGAAATATTGTCACTTACTAAGTTTAGCTCGTGTCATCCTCTCCGCGTGGTCATCCTGGCAGGCGGGCGATATCTACCCCCACGAGGGGGGAATGGCATGTTCCCAAAGTGAAGGGGGGAAAGCCGAGTCTGGGGCAGCTCCAGCCTGCACACACAGGTGTGGCGTACAGAACTAGGCACAACACTCCAGGTGAGGCCTTCAGAACCACACACAGGTGTGGCGTACAGACTAGACTAAATACTCCAGGTGAGGGCTTCAGAACCACACACAGGTGTGGTGTACAGAACTAGACACAACACTCTAGGTGAGGCCTTCAGAACCATAAACAGGTGAGGCGTACAGAACTAGACACGATATTCCAGGTGAGGCCTTCAGAACCACACACAGGTGTAGTGTACAGAACTAGACACAACACTCCAGGTGAGGCCTACAGAACTAGACACAATACCCAGGTGAGGGCTTCAGAACCACACACAGGTGTGGCATACAGAACTAGACAGAACACTCCAGGTGAGGCCTTCAGAACCATAAACAGGTGAGGCATACAGAACTAGACACAACACTCCAGGTGAGGCCTTTAGAACCACAAACTTGTGTGGTGTACAGAACTAGACGCAATACTCCAGGTGAGGCCTTCAGAACCGCACACAGATGAACATACAGAACTAGACATAATAATCCAGGTGAGGCTTACGAACCATAAACAGGTGAGGCATACAGAACTAGACACAATACTCCAGGTGAGGCCTCAGAACCACACACAGGTGTGCCGTTCAGAACTAGACACAATACTCCAGGTGAAGCCTTCAGAATCACAAACTTGTGTGGTGTACAGAACTAGACGCAATACTCCAGGTGAGGCCTTCAGAACCGCACACAGATGAACATACAGAACTAGACATAATACTCCAGGTGAGACTTACAAACCATAAACAGGTGAGGCGTACAGAACTAGACACAATACTCCAGGTGAGGCCTTCAGAACTACACACAGATGTGGTGTACAGAACTAGACACAATACTACAGGTGAGGGCTTCAGAAACACACAGAACTAGACACAATACTCCAGGTGAGGCCTTCAGAACTACACACAGATGTGGTGTACAGAACCAGACACAATACTCCAGGTGAGGCCTTCAGAACCACACACAGGTGTGGTGTACAGAACTAGACACAATACTCCAGGAGAGGGCTTCAGAACCACACACAGGTGTGGTGTACAGAACTAGACACAATACATTTGGTGTTTTGTCCTTCAGAACAACACACAGGTGTGACGTACAGAACAAGACACAATACTCCAGGTGAGGCCTTCAGAACCACACACGTGTGGCATACAGAACTTAACACAATACTTCAGGTGAGGCCTTCAGAACCACACACAGGTGTGGCGCACAGAACTAAATGCAATCCTCCAGATGAGGCCTTCAGAACCACACACAGGTGTGGCGTACAGAGCTAGACACAATACTCCAGGTGAGGCCTTCAGAACCACACACAGGTGTGGCATACAGAAGTAGACACAATTCTCCCGGTGAGGCCTTCAGAACCACACACAGGTGTGGCGCACAGAACTAAACGCAATCCTCCAGATGAGGCCTTCAGAACTACACACGTGTGGTGTACAGAACTAGATACAATACTCCAGTTGAGGCCTTCAGAACCACACACAGGTGTGGTGTACAGCACTAGATACAATACTCCTGGTGAGACCTTCAGAACTACACACGTGTGGTGTACAGACAACACTCCAGGTGAGGCCTTCAGAACCATAAACAGGTGAGGCGTACAGAACTAGATACAATACTCCAGGTGAGGCCTTCAGAACAACACACGTGTGTGGTGTACAGAATTAGATACAATACTCCAGGTGAGGCCTTCAGAACCACACACATGTGTTGTACAGAACTAGATACAATACTCCAGGTGAGGGCTTAACCACACACAGGTGTGGCATACAGAACTAGACACAATATTCCAGGTGAGGGCTTAAGAATCACACTCAGGTGTGGTGTACAGAACTAGATACAATACATTCGGTGTGTGTCCTTCAGAAAAGCACACAGGTGTGGCGTACAGAACTAGACACAATACTCCAGGTGAGGCCTTCAGAACCACACACATGTGGCATACAGAACTAAACACAATACTCCAGGTGAGGCCTTCAGAACTACACACAGATGTGGTGTACAGAACAAGACACAATACTACAGGTGAGGGCTTCAGAACCACACAGAACTAGACAATATTCAAGGTGAGGCTGTCAGAACCACACACAGGTGTGGCGTACAGAACCAGACACAATACTCCAGGTGAGGCCTTCAGAACCACACACAGGTGTGGTGTACAGAACTAGACACAATACTCCAGGAGAGGGCTTCAGAACCACACACAGGTGTGGTGTACAGAACTAGACACAATATTCTAGGTGAGGCCTTCAGAACCACACACAGGTGTGGCGTACAGAACTAGACACAATACATTCGGTGTGTGTCCTTCAGAACAACACACAGGTGTGACGTACAGAACAAGACACAATACTCCAGGTGACGCCTTCAGAACCACACACGTGTGTTGTACAGGACTAGACACAATACTCCAGGTGAGGGCTTAACCACACACAGGTGTGGCATACAGAACTAGACACAATATTCCAGGTGAGGGCTAAAGAACCACACTCAGGTGTGGTGTACAGAACTAGATACAATAGATTCAGTGTGTGTCCTTCAGAAAAGCACACAGGTGTGGCATACAGAACTAGACACAATACTCCAGGTGAGGCCTTCAGAACCACACACAGGTGTGGCAACAAAACTAGACACAATACTCCAGATGAGGCCTTCAGAACTACACACGTGTGGTGTACAGAACTAGACACAATACTCCAGATGAGGCCTTCAGAACCACACACAGGTGTAGTGTACAGCACTAGATACAATACTCCTGGTGAGGCCTTCAGAACTACACACGTGTGGTGTACAGACAACACTCCAGGTGAGGCCTTCAGAACCATAAACAGGTGAGGCGTACAGAACTAGACACAATACTCCAGGTGAGGCCTTCAGAACTACACACAGATGTGGTGTACAGAACTAGACACAATACTACAGGTGAGGGCTTCAGAAACACACAGAACTAGACACAATATTCAAGGTGAGGCCGTCAGAACCACACACAGGTGTGGCGTACAGAACCAGACACAATACTCCAGGTGAGGCCTTCAGAACCATAAACAGGTGAGTCGTACAGAACTAGATACAATACTCCAGGTGAGGCCTTCAGAACCACACACGTGTGTGGTGTACAGAACTAGATACAATACTCCAGGTGAGGCCTTCAGAACCACACACGTGTGTTGTACAGAACTAGATACAATACTCCAGGTGAGGGCTTAACCACACACAGGTGTGGCATACAGAACTAGACACAATATTCCAGGTGCGGGCTTAAGAATCACACTCAGGTGTGGTGTACAGAACTAGATACAATACATTCGGTGTGTGTCCTTCAGAAAAGCACACAGGTGTGGCGTACAGAACTAGACACAATACTCCAGGTGAGGCCTTTAGAACCACACACATGTGGCATACAGAACTAAACACAATACTCCAGGTGAGGCCTTCAGAACTACACACAGATGTGGTGTACAGAACAAGACACAATACTACAGGTGAGGGCTTCAGAACCACACAGAACTAGACACAATATTCAAGGTGAGGCCGTCAGAACCACACACAGGTGTGGCGTACAGAACCAGACACAATACTCCAGGTGAGGCCTTCAGAACCACACACAGGTGTAGTGTACAGAACTAGACACAATACTCCAGGAGAGGGCTTCAGAACCACACACAGGTGTGGTGTACAGAACTAGACACAATATTCTAGGTGAGTCGTACAGAACTAGATACAATACTCCAGGTGAGGCCTTCAGAACCACACACGTGTGTTGTACAGAACTAGATACAATACTCCAGGTGAGGGCTTAACCACACACAGGTGTGGCATACAGAACTAGACACAATATTCTAGGTGAGGCCTTCAGAACCACACACAGGTGTGGCGTACAGAACTAGACACAATACATTCGGTGTGTGTCCTTCAGAACAACACACAGGTGTGACGTACAGAACAAGACACAATACTCCAGGTGACGCCTTCAGAACCACACACGTGTGTTGTACTAGTCCTAGGTGAGGGCTTAACCACACACAGGTGTGGCATACAGAACTAGACACAATATTCTAGGTGAGGGCTTAAGAACCACACTCAGGTGTGGTGTACAGAACTAGATACAATACATTCAGTGGGTGTCCTTCAGAAAAGCACACAGGTGTGGCATACAGAACTAGACACAATACTCCCGGTGAGGCCTTCAGAACCACACACAGGTGTGGCAACAAAACTAGATACAATACTCCAGATGAGGCCTTCAGAACTACACACGTGTGGTGTACAGAACTAGACACAATACACAAGAACCAAGGCGAGGACAAAGGAGAGAAGGAAATGAATGATCTTAGGATAGTATCCTGGAACGTCAATGGGCTGAGAGTGCAGAAAAGAAGGAGGAAGATCTTAGAACTAATTAAATTGTCTGACAACAACATAATTATTTTGCAGGAGACACACCTACGAGAAGACGAATGGGGAAACATACTTAAACAGAACAAATGGACAACACATATGGTATGCTCTAGGCAATCATGTAACGTTAAGGGGATAGCTATATTATTTAAAAAGCTGGCTAATGTCAAAATAGAGGATTCCAAAGTAGATAAAGGGGGTAGATGGGTAATTGTGGACATCAAAATAGAAAAGTTAGGCCTTACGTTGGTAGGATATTATGGACCTAACATAGATGACCCCGCTCCTCTTAATGAACTATATAGACATTTATTAGAATCTAAATATAATATTATTATGGCAGGAGATTTCAATATTCTGATGAATCCTTTACTAGACAGATCATCACCACAACATATTATAAGTGCACCTAAAATGAGAAAGAGCTTACAACAATTGATAAAGAATTTAGGGCTAATAGATATATGGAGATCAAATGCTGGCAATAAAAAAGAGTATACATATCAAAATAAAAAATATTCTCATGCCTCAAGAATTGATTTATTTCTGGTGAGTGAAAGATTAAGAGAGAATAACATCAAGGTCACACATTTACCAGAGCACTTGTCGGACCACGCAGCAGTGAGGCTAGAAATGACTATTAGAGGAAATGCAACAGAAAATAGATGGACACTAGACAGAACATTACTAGTGAAACATGAAGTGGGGGATAAATTAAAAGAAGAAGTAGTCGAATTTTTTGAAATAAATTCAAACTCAGCAGCACCACATATAGTTTGGGACACTTTCAAGGCTTATCTCCGGGGAGACTGATTAGTCAGGCTGCTTTTTATAAAAAAAAGGAGAGAAAAAAAATTAAAGCATATGAAGACAAAATTAAAATAGCACAGGAAACCTTTATAGGTTGCCAAAACAATCTTTCTAGGCCTGAACTACAGAATAAGTTAAATGAAGCTAAAGGGCAGTTGTCAGAGTTTTTGGAAGGGAAAATTAAAGAACGATGGGATGCCAGCAGAATGGCCCACTATGAATATGGGGAAGGGTGCGGGAAATTTCTCGCGTGGAAGGTAAAACAAGATCAATTGAGAAACATGATTAAAAAATACAGGAGAATGGTTCCCAAATTACATGCGAGGATAACGCAAGCAGAGGTAAAGCATTTGGAGATTTCTTTCAAGAATTATATACTGAAGAGAAGAGAGACTCCTAACTTGAGATAGATAGGTGGTTGGATCAGGACCCCCTACCTGAGATAGACACAGACTTGAAAGAAATGGTAAATCAGGAAATTACCTCCCTTGAGATAGAAAAAGCAATTTCCAGTTTAAAGAGGGGGAAGGCGTCGGGTCCGGATGGCATCCCTAATGAGCTTTAAAAAGTTTTAAAGGAGGTTTTAATCCCATACCTACACAAATTATTCAATAGTATACATAGTCACCAGGCCGCTATTCCAACCTCATGGAATGAAGCCGTAATTACTTTAATATTAAAGCCTGGGAAGGATGTGTCAAGATGTGATTCATACAGGCCAATCTCGCTACTAAATAGTGACTATAAAATCTTTACTTAAATTTTAGCTGCAAGATTAGGTAGGACATTGGGGAGCATTATCCATCCTAACCAAAAGGGTTTTATGAAAAATAGACAGTTGAAGGATCTTACACACGAATTAATTACAGCCATAGATGTAGCTACAACTACAAAAACACCACTAACTGTAATAATGATAGATGCTGCTAAAGCCTTCGACAGAGTAAGTTGGCCGTTCTTGTATAGAGTCATGAAACAAAATAATTTGGGGGAAAATTTCTTAAATACCATAAAAGCAATTTATGAAACCCCAACAGCTAGGATAGTGGTAAATGGTTCACTTTCACCGTCGATTAAGATAGGGCGCGGGACTCGGCAAGGTTGTCCCTTGTCCCCTTTATTATTCAACATGTATATAGAACCTTTGGCCAGGAGAATTAGATTAGAAACTGAGATTACTCCTTTTAGATATCTAGATTGGGAAATAAAAACAGCTTTATATGCGGATGATCTGATGATATATACACCGAATTTTAGGACGGCACTACCACGAATAATGGAAATAATGGAAAAATTTGGAACAATATCTGGCTACTTAGTGAATAAAGAAAAACGGAAACCATGACGTGGAATGGACCTACAAACTCTCAATTAGAAAAGCCAGAGATTAGATACTTGGGAGTTAGAATAACCAAAGATTTGAATAGCATAGCCTTCATAAATTTTAAGAGAATACAGCTGGAAACAAAGGCTATATTGGAATCATGGTCGCATTTGCCGTTATCTCTTTTGGGTAGAGCGAATTTGATTAAAATGATGATTCTCCCGAAGTTCACTTTCATTTTGAATGCTTTACCATTACATTTTAAATCAGAATGGTTGCAGAAACTGCAAAGTGACTTGAACAGCTTCGTGTGGAAACATAAAGCAGTAAGAATAGGATGGAAGAAACTACGCAAAAAGAAAGTGGATGGGGGAATTGCCCTGCCAGATTTTAAATTATATCATTGGGCCTTTTTCTTTAAAAACACTAGGCATCTTCTCATGGATAATCTACAAAGCTCGCCACCCTACTCACGGGCATTAAAAATGGATCTCCCGACAGAAGGCAAATTTTTCTTATTTAAATATGGACATCCTAAATTTTTTAAAAGATCAGGTTTAAGGTTTTGCTAGCGGCTTGTGAAGTTTGGGTACAAATTAAACGACTCATGGGTATTCGATATTACAGCAGCAAAGCACCAATTTGGAACTCTCCAGGTACCCCAGAATGTCTTTTGGACATCCTAGCCCTCCCATTATTGAGGGCGGGCTTGACAACTTGGGGAGACTTAATTGAAGGAGACTCTCTCATTGCTTGGGATACACTTGCCTCAAAAACAAAATACACTTTAGCAAGACTTAAATACTTTCAATTGTCAAGCTGGGTTCGGAACGAAAAGCAGTTCAGCTCAGACTTAGAATGGGAGGGAGAATTCATGAAAGATCAAGTATTCAAAAAGGAAGTATCCAAGTGGTACTGGATGCTAGTGGAAGCGGAGGACAGCAAGCTACCTGCACCAGAGGAGATTTGGAGAACGGACATACCAGACGCAGATATTCACACCTTATGGCAAGTATCATATGCAGCACTTTGGTCAAATATCAGACCTGCTCCTTTAAGAAGAAATCATCTTTTACTCTATATAGAGCTTACTGGTCCCCAAAAAAGTTGGCCAAAATGGGAGGAGGCACGAGAAGATATTGTCCTAAGTGTGGACTGGAAAATGCGGACGACGTGCACATGTTATGGAGATGTCCGGTAATCCAGACCTTCTGGTGTGAGGTGGGTGAGTTTGTCTCCAAAACACTAGGAATCAAAGTCCAGGTAAGCCTTGAACTTGTTATTTTCGGGATAATGTACAGAGGTAATGAAAATTATTTAGCGAACATACCTCAAGCACACTTATTATTTGCTTTGATAATTATGGCACGTAGAGAAATTTGCACGAAATGGGCAACACAGTCAGCACCGTCATTAAGAGAATGGATTTTATATGTTAAAAATATTTGTAGGTTAGATTGTGCCAAAGGTTTACCTAGACGGATTAAAATGTGGAGACCAATTAGGGAGATGCTTTCAGAAGAAGCCATGCAAGGGGGACTCATTAGTTGGAAAATGTATAAAGAGGAGATGATATAGTGAAGTCCAATGATTAAGGCATACTAAACCTGGCTGGACGGGAGTCAGATCGAATATAGCTCCAGACGCATAGTTTAACAAGGCCTTGGCTTCCCGGGCAGAGGCGAAGTGCGGGTCTCTCCAATCAATATGCACATAGCCCTAGCCATACGCCGAATGCCATGTATGAGGACAAAAAAAAGAGAAAAAAATAAAATAAAATAAAAATATTCTAGGTGAGGGCTTAAGAACCACACTCAGGTGTGGTGTACAGAACTAGATACAATACATTCAGTGTGTGTCCTTCAGAAAAGCACACAGGTGTGGCATACAGAACTAGACACAATACTGCCGGTGAGGCCTTCAGAACCACACACAGGTGTGGCAACAAAACTAGACACAATACTCCAGATGAGGCCTTCAGAACTACACAGGTGTAGTGTACAGAACTAGACACAATACTCCAGGAGAGGGCTTCAGAACCACACACAGGTGTGGTGTACAGAACTAGACACAATATTCTAGGTGAGGCCTTCAGAACCACACACAGGTGTGGTGTACAGAACTAGATACAATACATTCAGTGTGTGTCCTTCAGAAAAGCACACAGGTGTGGCATACAGAACTAGACACAATACTGCCGGTGAGGCCTTCAGAACCACACACAGGTGTGGCAACAAAACTAGACACAATACTCCCGGTGAGGCCTTCAGAACCACACACAGGTGTGGCAACAAAACTAGATACAATACTCCAGATGAGGCCTTCAGAACCACACACAGGTGTGGCAACAAAACTAGACACAATACTCCAGATGAGGCCTTCAGAACTACACAGGTGTAGTGTACAGAACTAGACACAATACTCCAGGAGAGGGCTTCAGAACCACACACAGGTGTGGTGTACAGAACTAGACACAATATTCTAGGTGAGGCCTTCAGAACCACACACAGGTGTGGCGTACAGAACTAGACACAATACATTCGGTGTGTGTCCTTCAGAACAACACACAGGTGTGACGTACAGAACAAGACACAATACTCCAGGTGACGCCTTCAGAACCACACACGTGTGTTGTACAGAACTAGATACAATACTCCAGGTGAGGGCTTAACCACACACAGGTGTGGCATACAGAACTAGACACAATATTCCAGGTGAGGGCTTAAGAACCACACTCAGGTGTGGTGTACAGAACTAGATACAATACATTCAGTGTGTGTCCTTCAGAAAAGCACACAGGTGTGGCATACAGAACTAGACACAATACTCCCGGTGAGGCCTTCAGAACCACACACAGGTGTGGCAACAAAACTAGACACAATACTCCCGGTGAGGCTCTTCAGAACCACACACAGGTGTGGCAACAAAACTAGATACAATACTCCAGATGAGGCCTTCAGAACCACACACAGGTGTGGCAACAAAACTAGACACAATACTCCAGATGAGGCCTTCAGAACTACACAGGTGTAGTGTACAGAACTAGACACAATACTCCAGGAGAGGGCTTTCAGAACCACACACAGGTGTGGTGTACAGAACTAGACACAATATTCTAGGTGAGGCCTTCAGAACCACACACAGGTGTGGCGTACAGAACTAGACACAATACATTCGGTGTGTGTCCTTCAGAACAACACACAGGTGTGACGTACAGAACAAGACACAATACTCCAGGTGACGCCTTCAGAACCACACACGTGTGTTGTACAGGACTAGACACAATACTCCAGGTGAGGGCTTAACCACACACAGGTGTGGCATACAGAACTAGACACAATATTCCAGGTGAGGGCTTAAGAACCACACTCAGGTGTGGTGTACAGAACTAGATACAATACATTCAGTGTGTGTCCTTCAGAAAAGCACACAGGTGTGGCATACAGAACTAGACACAATACTCCAGGTGAGGCCTTCAGAACCACACACAGGTGTGGCAACAAAACTAGACACAATACTCCAGATGAGGCCTTCAGAACTACACACGTGTGGTGTACAGAACTAGACACAATACTCCAGATGAGGCCTTCAGAACCACACACAGGTGTGGTGTACATCACTAGATACAATACTCCTGGTGAGGCCTTCAGAACTACACACGTGTGGTGTACAGACAACACTCCAGGTGAGGCCTTCAGAACCATAAACAGGTGAGGCGTACAGAACTAGACACAATACTCCAGGTGAGGCCTTCAGAACTACACACAGATGTGGTGTACAGAACTAGACACAATACTACAGGTGAGGGCTTCAGAAACACACAGAACTAGACACAATATTCAAGGTGAGGCCGTCAGAAACACACACAGGTGTGGCGTACAGAACCAGACACAATACTCCAGGTGAGGCCTTCAGAACCATAAACAGGTGAGTCGTACAGAACTAGATACGATACTCCAGGTGAGGCCTTCAGAACCACACACGTGTGTTGTACAGAACTAGATACAATACTCCAGGTGAGAGCTTAACCACACACAGGTGTGGCATACAGAACTAGACTCAATATTCCAGGTGCGGGCTTAAGAATCACACTCAGGTGTGGTGTACAGAACTAGATACAATACATTCAGTGTGTGTCCTTCAGAAAAGCACACAGGTGTGGCATACAGAACTAGACACAATACTGCCGGTGAGGCCTTCAGAACCACACACAGGTGTGGCAACAAAACTAGATACAATACTCCAGATGAGGCCTTCAGAACCACACACAGGTGTGGCAACAAAACTAGACACAATACTCCAGATGAGGCCTTCAGAACTACACAGGTGTAGTGTACAGAACTAGACACAATACTCCAGGAGAGGGCTTCAGAACCACACACAGGTGTGGTGTACAGAACTAGACACAATATTCTAGGTGAGGCCTTCAGAACCACACACAGGTGTGGTGTACAGAACTAGATACAATACATTCAGTGTGTGTCCTGCAGAAAAGCACACAGGTGTGGCATACAGAACTAGACACAATACTGCCGGTGAGGCCTTCAGAACCACACTGTGTGTGGCAACAAAACTAGACACAATACTCCTGGTGAGTCCTTCAGAACCACACACAGGTGTGGCAACAAAACTAGATACAATACTCCAGATGAGGCCTTCAGAACCACACACAGGTGTGGCAACAAAACTAGACACAATACTCCAGATGAGGCCTTCAGAACTACACAGGTGTAGTGTACAGAACTAGACACAATACTCCAGGAGAGGGCTTCAGAACCACACACAGGTGTGGTGTACAGAACTAGACACAATATTCTAGGTGAGGCCTTCAGAACCACACACAGGTGTGGCGTACAGAACTAGACACAATACATTCGGTGTGTGTCCTTCAGAACAACACACAGGTGTGACGTACAGAACAAGACACAATACTCCAGGTGACGCTTCAGAACCACACACGTGTGTTGTACAGAACTAGATACAATACTCCAGGTGAGGGCTTAACCACACACAGGTGTGGCATACAGAACTAGACACAATATTCCAGGTGAGGGCTTAAGAACCACACTCAGGTGTGGTGTACAGAACTAGATACAATACATTCAGTGTGTGTCCTTCAGAAAAGCACACAGGTGTGGCATACAGAACTAGACACAATACTCCCGGTGAGGCCTTCAGAACCACACACAGGTGTGGCAACAAAACTAGACACAATACTCCCGGTGAGGCCTTCAGAACCACACACAGGTGTGGCAACAAAACTAGATACAATACTCCAGATGAGGCCTTCAGAACCACACACAGGTGTGGCAACAAAACTAGACACAATACTCCAGATGAGGCCTTCAGAACTACACAGGTGTAGTGTACAGAACTAGACACAATACTCCAGGAGAGGGCTTCAGAACCACACACAGGTGTGGTGTACAGAACTAGACACAATATTCTAGGTGAGGCCTTCAGAACCACACACAGGTGTGGCGTACAGAACTAGACACAATACATTCGGTGTGTGTCCTTCAGAACAACACACAGGTGTGACGTACAGAACAAGACACAATACTCCAGGTGACGCCTTCAGAACCACACACGTGTGTTGTACAGGACTAGACACAATACTCCAGGTGAGGGCTTAACCACACACAGGTGTGGCATACAGAACTAGACACAATATTCCAGGTGAGGGCTTAAGAACCACACTCAGGTGTGGTGTACAGAACTAGATACAATACATTCAGTGTGTGTCCTTCAGAAAAGCACACAGGTGTGGCATACATAACTAGACACAATACTCCAGGTGAGGCCTTCAGAACCACACACAGGTGTGGCAACAAAACTAGACACAATACTCCAGATGAGGCCTTCAGAACTACACACGTGTGGTGTACAGAACTAGACACAATACTCCAGATGAGGCCTTCAGAACCACATACAGGTGTGGTGTACAGCACTAGATACAATACTCCTGGTGAGGCCTTCAGAACTACACACATGTGGTGTACAGACAACACTCCAGGTGAGGCCTTCAGAACCATTAACAGGTGAGGCGTACAGAACTAGATACAATACTCCAGGTGAGGCCTTCAGAACCACACACGTGTGTGGTGTACAGAACTAAATACAATACTCCAGGTGAGGCCTTCAGAACCACACACGTGTGTTGTACAGAACTAGACACAATACTCCAGGTGAGGGCTTAACCACACACAGGTGTGGCATAGAGAACTAGACACAATATTCCAGGTGGGGGCTTAAGAACCACACTCAGGTGTGGTGTACAGAACTAGATACAATACATTCGGTGTGTGTCCTTCAGAAAAGCACACAGGTGTGGCGTACAGAACTAGACACAATACTCCAGGTGAGGCCTTCAGAACCATAAACAGGTGAGGCATACAGAACTTATACACAATACTCCAGATGAAGCCTTCAGAACCTGACACATTCCTTCAGGTGTGGCGTGCAGACCTAGACACAATATTCGAGGTGAGACCTCTAGAACCAAACACAACACTTCAGGTGTGGCATACAGAACCAGACACAATACTCCAAGTGAGGCCTCTAGAGTCAGACACCGTACTCCGATGGCGTACAAAACTAGTCACAGCACTCCAGATGACACCTCCAGAACTAGACAGGATACTACAGGTGAGCGCCTAGAACTACGCACTATACTTTAGGTATGGCATAGAGAACCACACACAATACTCCAATTGGGACCTCCAGAATCACACACTATACTTCAAGCTTCAATCAATCAACGTTTGATAAAGCACACAGCTGCTTCAAGCAGAAGCGTCCCGGCGCTTAGAGCAGACAAAGGAAAACTAGCCATGATATCGTAAGAAAGTGGCCAGTGACTCAGACCATCGCAAATTAGATGGCAAGCTGTTCCGTAATTTAGCTTTAAGGACAGTGAAGGCGCTTCCTCCACGGTGTGTCTGCCAAGTATTTTGGAATCCGTAGCAGGCGGCTGTTGTTAGATCTAAGCACTCTCTCTTGACTATACAGGGTCAGTCTGTTCACCAGGTAGCGAGGGGCATACACGCAGAAAGATCCAAAAGCCAGCGTCAAAGCTTTAAATGTAATGGGTTGTGCCACCTGATGCCAATGCAGTTGTCTCAGATCGGGAGAGATATGTTGGCGACGAGGGACTCTCCTGATAAGTCTGGCCGATGCACTCTGGATTATCTACAGGTTACGGATCAGATTTGAATTGAGGCCATGATACAGGCTGTCCAAGTAGTCCAGACGAGAGGTTCCAATGAATGGACTACCATTTTTCAGGTCTTCTTAGGAACCATATGGAGGAACTTCTTTAAGATTTTCGTTTTCATGAAGCAGACTGATGACATTTGTTTGATTTGAGTGGCGAAGGAGAGAGTAGAGTAAAAAAGTATGCAGAGGTTTATAGCAGAATGAGTTGGTATTGTGGGAGGATTAAGTTCAACAGGCCACCAGAGGGTGGACGGCGGAGGTCCCTTTTGACTGAAAACCAAAACTTCTGTTTTATCGGAGTTTAGTTTCAGGCAGTTAGCCTCCATCCAGGCCGATACTCCTTAGAGGCACTCTTTTTAAAGTTGTAAAAGGCTGCTTCTTAATTGTCTTGGAAAACAAATAGTTGAGTGTCGTCGGCATACAACACTACCTTTACACCCCGGGTTTCGATCAAATTCGCTAAGGGGAAAGGTAGAGGTTTAACAAGAGCGGACTCGGGGCTGATCCCTGCAGGACTCCACACAGCAGTGGTTTGGGTGATGAAGAAAAAGGGTGTAGATACACCCGTTGGGATCTGCCCTTCAAGAAAGATTTGACCCACGAAAGAGCCTTGCCCTGAATGTTGAGGTGACTAAGTCTGTTCAACAAGATGAAAGGGGACACTGTGTCGAAGGCCGCCTGACAGATCACAAAGCAACACCATGACAAGCGTGCTCTTATCAAGATTCTCTCTAACAAACTCCACCACCTCCAGGAGAGCTGTTTTCATGCTATATCCTGCACGGAAGCCCGACTGAGAGTCAAGAAGGATGGAATTGGCTTCCACAGAAGTGGACAACTGTTGATTAACCAAACTGGTGATTAACCAATTTTTCCAGAATCTTGGCAAACAAAACTAGTCACAATGATCCAGGTGAGCCTGTCAGAACTAGACATAATAATTCAGGTGAGCCTCTGGAACCACAAATAATACTTTAGGTATGGCATAGTGAACCAGACACACTTACTCAACGCAAGCCTCCCAGAATCACACACTGTTAGACTTAGCTTTTTAAGCGGGTTTACCCTCAGACTTTTTGCTTTTTGACCTCCTGTTTTTGACCTTGTTTTTGCTGGTTTAGTGTCTCTGTGCACTTTCCCACAGCTGTTCAGTGTTAAAGTGCAAGTGCTCCTCCTATAAAGTGTGTTATGATCGGTTTTCCATGATGGGCTTATTTGATTTACTGCTAAGTCCCTAGTACAGTGCACTGTGTGTGCCCATGGCCTGTAAATCAAATGCTGCTAGTGGGCCTGCAGCACTGATTTTGCCACCCCCACAAGCAGCCTTTCAAAGGGTTCTCAGACCTGCCACTGCAGTGTCTGCGTGCAGTTTTTACTGCCATGTCGACCTGGCAAGTGCACCCACTTGCCAGGACCTAACCTTCCCTTTTCTTACATGTAAGACATCCCCTCAGGTAGGCCCAAGGTACCCCTGTGGGCAGGGTGCAGTGTATGTGAAAGGTGGGACATGTACTGGTGTGTTGTACATGCCCTGATAGTGAACTACTGTGCATTTAGTTTTCACTGTTGAAAGGCTATTTTTCCCATAGGTTAACAGGGGGGCTGCTCTGTAACACCTTTACAAATGTAGCTGGCCAAGGGGAGCGGATAGAAAAGTGGAGTTTAGTATGCCTGAACTCAGGATTTAAAAATGCATCTTTTAGTAAAGATCATTTTTATATTGTGTGTTTGGAAATACCCCTTTTAGAAAGTGGATATTTCCTTGTCTAACCATCTACGTGCCTCTGCCTGTTTTGTGTATTAGCTGTCTGGGCTTTAGACTGACAGGGGTTAGTTTGTGCATTCACTCTAGACGGTCACAAGGGGAGGGGGGGGGGGTGAGGTATGCCCTGCCTTTCCTGCGTGACCCGTAGCCAGGCTGAATAGACCTGGCTGCATTTAGAGTAGTGGGAGGAGTTGTCAACTGCACTTGAATGGACTGTGGATGCCTTCCACAAAGCGGTCTCCCCCTCCTGGAGTGAACCTGGCCCGAGCCAGGCAGAACTGGTTTATGTATGCCAGTGGAACTTTGTTTGTGCCCACCTCAAAGGGAATTGTGGTATAAATATTGGGGCCCCGACTCCAGAACTTTAGAACTCTTTTGGATCAAGAAACCTGCCAAGAAGTAGAGCTGGAGAAGCTGTGAGGAGAGACTACCACTTTGCTGCATGCTTTGCTGTGTTGGCCTGATGTGGGTACTTCTGTCTTGGGCAGTGAAAGTACTGGACTTTCTGCGTCCTATTTGCCTGAGTTTCTCCAAGGGCTTGAGGTAGAGCTTGCCCCCTGTTCAAGAAGTCTCAGGAACAGCAAAGACTTCAAGTTCATCTGCTACCAGCACTGGGAACTGTGTGTTTTGTGCTGATGCCAGCTCCGTGACCTGAAGACACCGCAGAGGGCACTGGTACACTTCGCACCGCAACACTGGTCTCACCGACACCGCCATTCGATGCCGCCACCAAGCTGCTGCTTGCACCCTGACCTGTGGGCACCGCACTCAGCACCACCTCGCTTCACACAGTCACCTGTGGACACTGCTTGTGGAGAACATGGAGCAGCGTTCCACTTTACACCCCAGCTCTGGTCCCACTGACGCCGCCACTCCACGCTGATGTAGACGCAGTTGCCTGCACTATGGTTTGGGGGCACCGCTTGTAAGTTACACAAAGCACTGTCCCGTCCCACACCGCAACCTCGGCCCACCGACATCAGCGCCATCGACTCCAGTTCGTCAGCCGACGACAGCGCTTCAGCAACGACGACGACGCTGCCTGCACCGTGACCTGCTAGCACCGCCCCACTTCGTACCGCAGCCCTGGTCACACCGACGCTGCTGGATGCCATCACTGAGCCTCTGCTTACGCCGTGACCTGAGGGCACCGCACGCCGCACCACTGCACTTCGCACCGCAACCCCAACGCCTGCCGGCGCCCCCAACTTCAACCGCACAGAGTTCGACCTGCAACGCATTTGACTTTAAGGGCCCAACAACTCCTGCACCGACCTCCGGAACTGACTCCTGCCGACGCCGGCTCTTCGGAGCTCACCATGAGGTCGCAGATGCCCTGCATTTGTAAAGGTACTGTTTTGCTTGTCTTCCCGACACCGTAGCTGGCCCGCGACTCCTTGGTCAGCCAGAACTGTTGGATTTGTTGGTTCACGACGCCGTGATAGCCGCGGACGGAGCTATTGACTTCAAGGAACTGTTTTTAAAGTTTATTTTTGCCTTTAGAGTATTTTAAATATCTGTATGTTGGATTTTTATCGTTTTGGTCTTGTTTTACACAGATAAATATTGGCTATTTTTCCAGAACTGCTGCCTTTTGTAGTGTTTTCACTGTATTACTGCTGGTTATGTGCAAATGCTTTACAAACTGCCTCTGAGATAAGCCGTACTGCTCGTGCCAAGCTACCAAGGTGGTGAGCAGGGGTTATTTTAGAAGTGTAACTCACTTATCCTGACTAGGAAGAAGGGTCCCTACTTGGACAGGGTAACAACCTGCCAACTAGAGTTCCCCATTTCTAACACACACTATACGTTAAGTGTGGCTTACAACACCAGTCCCAATACTCCAGGTGAGGCCTCCAGAACTAGTCCCAGTACTCCAGGTGAGGCCTCCAGAGATAAGAACAATACTGCAGGTGAGGCCTCTAGAACTAGGCACAATATTCCAGGTGTGGCTCCCAGGACTAGATAGATTACTGCAGCTGTGGACACAATACTCTAGGTGAGGCTTGTAGAACTAGGTACAATGCTTAATGTGAGGCCCCCAGATCTGGATATAATATTTCAGATGAGGCTTCCAGGATCGTACACATTACTAGAGGTGTGGCCACCAGGGCGAGGCAGAATATTTGAGACGTGGCCTCCAGAAATCAAGCCAATTTAGAACTGCATACAATAGTTCATGTGACGCTACCATAACTTGTCACAAAACTCCAGAGTTGTACACAATACCCTGAAGCATCAAGAAATGGTCTCAGTATTACTGATGTGGTTTCCAGACCAGGACACCATTCCTCAGGCAAGGGCTTCAAATATTGCCCGTACAGCTGACCGGATACTCCTAGTGAAGCCTCCAGAAGTAGAAACAATGCTCCTAGTTTTGCCTTTAGAAGTGCATACCCTCCAGATGTGCCCTCTAGAGAAGTACACAATACTCTAGATGGGGCCTCCAGTATAAGACATAGTACTGGGACATGTGACTGCACAACTGTGGGCAGACATCAGGCCCCCTTGCTACGTCAGTTGCTTTGTACCCCTAAATCTGTTCTTAAACCCGTGACCTGGTGATAGCCCTGCTCACGTACCAACCCTATGATCCATATTTGTATGATGTAGAAAACACACAGTCCTACCTATTTCACTATCAGTTTGTTAAATTCAGAGCTCACAAGCAGCCGGGTACCTGAAGCCGGACCTAGTCTTGAAGTTTACATGAACATCATATCTTCTTCTGTAAGACCCCACTTACACACACCACCAGAAGTAGTGTTGCTCCTCTGTGTGGCTCTCCTAGCTAACCTGCACACCCCCCAGACTGCACAGTAGCGCTACACTCAGGTACACAAGCTGTGGAACAGCTGTAGATGACGCACATGCCACAGCACCGCTGAATCATCATCTACGAAGGCACTGATCCCTGTGCCATCCATCAATATACCATCAACTGTATTTTATTTAGCTCTCATACACAGAAAAGCAGTTTCTTGGCACCAACAACAGACATTTATTCTTACCCAGTGCAATGTAAATCAACCTCTGAAGCATGAAAGGCTGAGTGGACTTACCAAGTTTGAGACAAAACTGTAGGTTGTACACAGGTCTCTTCAGCAAGCGTTCAACTTGCTGAGCTTTCTAACCAGCACTCATCACGTCCAGTCACTCTGAATGGGCCCTGTTTAGCACCACACTCTGCCAGGACCAGACTGCAAACCAAAGTAAGCCCTGGCAGTAAAGTTTAAGCCAGCCCCACACTCAAGTGTTCATTTCTCCAGTTCTTGGAAAGGTTTCCTGTATTTAGCGAGTCAATAAAACAGATGTTAGCCCTCTGCCACCAGCTGTAAGATATTATCTTGTTGCACCACTTGCGACTAGAGTTCAGGACATCCCCCCCCCCCCCGGTGCCAGGACTTTCACAGGGGGGGTGGCAGCCGGGGATATCTGTACCAGGCCCTGCTCTTTTCAGGGCGCTGCACTGTCGCTGCTCAATCTGTTTATATACTACTTTTATATTGATATATTCTCAATAAAAGAGGTAACCTTAACTACCCCTATGTGTTGCCATAAAACCAGAGAAGGGCCTGCATCACAATCTGGCATCTGGGCACCTCGCTTGCCACTTAACAGTGGCCTCCAGTTCCGACTTGTTCCAGCCTGATCCAGTTGCCGACTGTTGACCAAGTGACACCGCCGCTGCCCGGATTTTCCTGCCTGGGTTTTCCCGCTCACTGTTCTTCCCGTTAACAGAAGCTCCACCCACCTCAGGACCTACTTAATGTAGACTGCAGCACGAGCACATTAGTAGGCACCTAGCTTGACACTTGCCAGTGGCCTCAAGTTCCTGCTTGTTCCAGCCTAATCTACTTGCGGCCTTTTGACCAAATACCACCGCAGCTGCCCGAGTTTTCCCGCCCGGATTATCCTGCTCACCGTTCTTCCCCCCAACAGAATCCCTGCCCATCCCTGGAGCTACTTAATGCAAGCCACAGCGCGATAGCACCACTGGTCCACCAAAGGCAAGCCCTTCTGTGCCCATCTGTGCCAGGAACCCTAGCCCCACAACTATCCAACACAACACCTCAGCCACAACCGACACCGGAGCCAACAAATCTCACCACTACTCCCCCGCTATCCTCTGTGACCTCAACAACTCACACTGGCATACCTGCTGCTGCTGCGCATGCCCCAGCACTATGATAGGACCTTTCTCCTGCACCCATTGAGATTTCACCTGCGACACCTCAGATGCCGACACCACCACCTCCAAACAACCGACGCATGTCACCACCACCCTGCACCAACTGTCCGCCATGCTCCTCAATGTCTGATCCTTTGGGAAACACTCTGCCGAAATCTGGGACCTCCTCAACAGCAACACACCCGACCTTCTCTTCCTGACCGAAACATGGCTCCATCCAGCCTCCAACCCGGACATCACAGCAGCCATCCGGCCAACCTACAAAATCATACACCAGGACCAAACCCACAAACCAGGTGGAGGACTCGTGATCATCTACAAAAACACAATTTAATGCACCACTTCCACAGACTCGGACACCAACCTCATGGAACACCTCCACTTTAAAATACGAACAGACTACAACGCCACCCCTAAGGGAACCCTTGACTACCATCCACCCGGCCCCTGAGCGGAATTCTGCATCCACATTGCAGACTTCATTGCTCCCCTCTCCATCGGATAAACTAACTACATCCTCCTCGGGGACCTCAATTTCCACCTGGAAGACACCACAGACCCTAACTCTGCGGTTCTCCTCAACAGCCTCCGCAACCTCGGACTCACCCACCTCGTCCAATTAACCAACCCACACAGCAGGTCACTCCTTCGACTGTATTTTCTCCTCCAACAATAGGATGACCACCACCCACACGATCCCGCGCTACATCATACATTTGAAGCTCACCATACATACATAGACCAAGCCACCCCACCAGAAAAACCCAAAGCATGATCAAGCCACTGGGGAAAAATATCCGAAGAACAGTGGACCAAGACCCTACAGGAACAACGCCCACCCAACCACACCTGGAACCTCGATGTCGACACCAAGCTTTTCAATAAATGTCTCACTGACTGCTCCAACCGCACTGCTTCCACCAGAAACAAGACCTACAAAAACAACAAATGACTCAGCTAGTCCACGCCACTGCAAAGAACTTGAGAGAAAATGGAGACTCGACAAAAACACCACTGCAAGATCCACATACAAACGCGGCCTCAACCTCTACCACCAACAACTACAAGATGCAAAGAAAAAGGCCCTAACTCTCAGACTCGAAGCCAGCTCCAACAACGGCAAAAAACTCTTCACCATCGTCAAGGAGTTATCCAATCACGCAGCTGCCAACAACTACATCATCCCATCCCAAGCAGTCTACAACGACCTCTCAAACGTCTTCGAACAGAAGATTGCGAAGATCTACAACACATTTGACCCACAGCATACTGATACATACTCCCCCAACTAGTCCGACACCTCCTTCATCGCCAAACAGGTAAGCAACTGGAAGCACCACTTGAACGAAGAAATTACCGCCCTGATGAATACCATCCACTCAGGAGACCTATCAAACCCATGCCCCAACTTCATATACACCATTGTCCTCAACATCTCCATAACCACTGCAACCTTCCCGTCTTGCTGGAAAAATGCAGAAGTCAACGTCCTACTGAAGAAAGCAACAGCGGATCCCAACACCCTCAGGAACTACAAACCCATCTCACTCCTGCCTTTTCCAGCTAAAGTCATGGAGAAAGCCATCAATACCCAACTCACAGACCTCCTAGAAGTCCATCAACTCCTAGACAGCTTTCAATCAGGCTGTCACACCAACCACAGACCAGAGACAGCCCTCATTGTGGCCATCCTCGACCAAGGAAGAACGGCCGCACTCATCCTCCTCGACCACTCAGCAGCTTTCGATATGGTCTCCCACAAGTCACTCATTAGAAAGCTTCAGCACTTGGGTATCTGTGGATCAGCTCTTAAGTGGATATCCTTCTTCCTCACGGACAGAACTCAACGAGTTAGACCCGCCCTTACACCTCAGAACCCAAGAAACTCATCTATGGAGTCCCTCACGGATCGTCGCTCAGCTCAACACTCTTCAGTGTCTACATGACGCCCCTCGCGGACATCGTCAGAGCCCACAGCATCAACATAGTATCCTAAGCCAATGACGCACAGCTCATCCTCTACCTTACCGACTCAACAAGCACTGCCAAAACAAACTTCGCCAACTGCATGAGCAACATCGCTGCTTGGATGAAAAACACCTGCCTCCAACTCAACACAGGCAAAACTGAAGTCGGAATCTTCAGCAATAACCACTCCGACTGGGATGCCTCTAGGTGGCCCTCCAAACTTGGCCTGCACCTACTCCTGCGGACCATGCCAAGAACCTTGGAATCATCCTGGACACCAACCTCTACATGAACAACAAACAGATCAACACCATCTCCTCATCATGCTTCCACATCCTGTGAATGCAACTTAAGATTTTCGAGTGGATCCCACTGAACAGCAGACGAACGGTCACCCAGGCTCTTATCACAAGTACACTTGATTACGGATCACCCTCTACATCAGAATCCTGGCCCATGTCGATTCCAAATCACCCAGAACGCCGCCGCCAGAGTCATCCTGAACATCCAGCGAGATAACCACATCTCTCTACTGGCTCGCAGTCCAGGAAAGATGTAAATTCAAGCTACTCACCCATGCTTACAAAGCTCTCCACAACACTGGTCCAGCTTACCTCAACCATTGCCTCAACTTCTACCAACCCACCTGAAACCTTCAATCTGCGTTCCAGAGAAGAGCACACCTCCCTTGCATCAAGGAGACCAGAAGCGGAGGACGCTCCTGCTCATACCTCGCAGCCAAGACCTACAACGACCTCCCGAAACACCTCAGGACCTCCCCCTCCCTCATGGACTTCCAAAGGAACCACAAGACATGCCTCTTCCAGATGTCCTGTCCTACTCAGCGCCTGGATACCCTCACAGGTGATCAGCCGCGCTCTATAAATGCACATAACATAATTTGTTCTTGAGTCCCACAAAGCCTTCTACCAATCTGCCTCCGGGTCCCACACCAAGCAGCAGATAAACATCCAATCTGGCAACATTGACTGATACATACCAAGGTGATCTCTCCGACTTCTCCCTTCCATTCGTTCTTGTGGCTTCTGCATAGTTATTTGGCTGGTGTAAGCAATGTATGTGTGGGGCATTTGTATAGATAGTCAAACTAGCTAAGAGCAAGAGAGCCCTGGGGTTTTCTCTTCCACCTGCAGTACAAATTAAACAATTCTGCTTTTTCCCCTTTTGTTTCCTTGGTTGAACCATCCACTCCTGAAATTCTTTCTTTCACTGACATACCTAGAAAAAAGGTCCTGACTCCTTGTTTCAAAGATTTTGAACAGTGTTCTCTGTGTTTTTCACTACTTGTTTCTCAGCCACCTGCTACTGTAATTCCTTTTTCTTTCAAAGTGACCCTATCATGTCTATGTATTTTATTGTGTATGGCACACAGGCTGGAGGCAATATTTGTGTCTTTATTGTGCATTGTGATGGCCTTCAGTGTCTTGGTTGAACTGCTCCTTGTGGGAGTAGAATGAGGGGACACACGAGGGAGTAGAATGAGGGGAACACAGGCGGGAGTAGAATGAGAGGACACAGGAGGGGAGTAGAATGAGGGGAACACAAGGAGAAGAATTAGGGGACACAGGAGGGAGTAGAATGAGGGAACACAGGAGGGTGTAGAATGAGGGAGCACAGGAGGGAGTAGAATAAGGGGACACAGGAGGGAGTAGAATGAGGGAACACAGGAGGGAGTAGAATGAGGGGAACACAGGAGGGAGTAGAATGAGGAAACACAAGAGAGAGTAGAATGAGGGGAACACAGGAGGGAGTAGAATGAGGGGACACAGGAGGGAGTAGAATGAGGGGAACACAGGAGGGAGTAGAATGACGGGGACACAGGAGGGAGTAGAATGACGGGAACACAGGAGGGAGTAGAATGAGGGGAACACAGGAGGGAGTAGAATGAGAGGACACAGGAGGGGAGTAGAATGAGGGGAACACAGGGAGAAGAATGAGGGGAACACAGGAGGGAGTAGAATGAGGGACACAGGAGGGTGTACAATGAGGGAGCACAGGAGGGAGTAGAATGAGGGGACACAGGAGGGAGTAGAGTGAGGGGACACAGGGGGGAGTAGAATGAGGGGAACACAGGAGGGAGTAGAATGAGGGAACACAGGAGGGAGTAGAATGAGGGGAACACAGGAGGGAGTAGAATGAGGGGACACAGGAGAGAGTAGATTGGTGGGACACAGGAGGGAGTAGAATGAGGGGAACACAGGAGGGAGTAGAATGACGGGAACACAGGAGGGAGTAGAATGAGGGGAACACAGGAGGGAGTAGAATTAGGGGAACGCAAGAGGGAGTAGAATGAATGGAACGCAAGAGGGAGTAGAATGAGGGGAACGTAAGAGGGAGTAGAATGAGGGGAACGCAAGAGGGCGTAGAATGAGGGGAACGCAGGAGGGCGTAGAATGAGGGGAACACAGGGAGAAGAATGAGGGGAACACAGGAGGGCGTAAAATGAGGGGAACACAGGGAGTAGAATGAGGGGACACAGGAGGGAGTAGAGTGAGGGGACACAGGAGGGAGTAGAGTGAGGGAACACAGGGGGGAGTAGAATGAGGGGAACACAGGAGAGAGTAGAATGAGGGAACACAGGAGGGAGTAGAATGAGGGGAACACAGGAGGGAGTAGAATGAGGGGACACAGGAGAGAGTAGATTGGTGGGACACAGGAGGGAGTAGAATGAGGGGAACACAGGAGGGAGTAGAATGACGGGAACACAGGAGGGAGTAGAATGACGGGAACACAGGAGGGAGTAGAATGAGGGGAACACAGGAGGGAGTAGAATTAGGGGAACGCAAGAGGGAGTAGAATGAATGGAACGCAAGAGGGAGTAGAATGAGGGGAACGTAAGAGGGAGTAGAATGAGGGGAACGCAAGAGGGCGTAGAATGAGGGGAACGCAGGAGGGCGTAGAATGAGGGGAACACAGGGAGAAGAATGAGGGGAACACAGGAGGGCGTAGAATGAGGGGGACACAGGAGGGAGTAGAATGAGGGGAACGCAGGAGGGAGTAGAATGAGGGGAACACAGGAGGGAGCAGAAGGAGGGAACACAGGGGAGAGCAGAATGAGGGGAACACAGGAGGGAGCAGAATGAGTGAACACAGGAGGGAGCAGAATGAGGGGACACAGGGAGAAGAATGAGGGAGTAGAATGAGAGAACACAGGGGGAGCAGAATGAGGGGACACAGGAGGGACCAGAATGAGGGGACACAGGGGGGAGCAGAATGAGGGGAACACAGGAGGGAGCAGAATGAGGGAACACAGGAGGGAGTAGAATGAGGGGACACAGAAGGGAGTAGAGTGAGGGGACACAGGAGGGAGTAGAGTGAGGGAACACGGGGGAGTAGAATGAGGGGAACACAGGAGGGAGTAGAATGAGGGACCACAGGAGGGAGTAGAATGAGGGGAACACAGGAGGGAGTAGAATGAGGGGACACAGGAGAGAGTAGATTGGTGGGACACAGGAGGGAGTAGAATGAGGGGAACACAGGAGGGAGTAGAATGACGGGAACACAGGAGGGAGTAGAATGAGGGGAACACAGGAGGGAGTAGAATGAGGGAACACAGGAGGGAGTAGAATGAGGGAACACAGGAGGGAGTAGAATTAGGGGAACGCAAGAGGGAGTAGAATGAGGGGAACGCAAGAGGGTGTAGAATGAGGCGAACGTAAGAGGGAGTAGAATGAGGGGAACGCAAGAGGGCGAAGAATGAGGGGAATGCAGGAGGGCGTATAATGAGGGGAACACAGGGAGAAGAATGAGGGGAACACAGTAGGGCGTAGAATGAGGGGACACAGGAGGGAGTAGAATGAGGGGAACACAGGAGGGAGTAGAATGAGGGGAACACAGGAGGGAGCAGAAGGAGGGAACACAGGGGAGAACAGAATGAGGGGGAACACAGGAGGGAGCAGAATGAGGGGACACAGGAGGGAGTAGAATGAGGGGACACAGGAGGGAGCAGAATGAGGGAAACACAGGAGGGAGCAGAATGAGGGGAACACAGGAGTGAGTAGAATGAGGGGAACACAGGAGGGAGTAGAATGAGGAGAACACAGGAGAGAGTAGAATGAGGGGAACACAGGAGGGTGCAGAATGAGGGGAACACAGGAGGGAGTAAAATGAAGGGAACACAGGAGGGAGTAGAATGAGGGGGAGTAGAATAAGGGGAACATGGGAGGGAGTAGAATGAGGGGACACAGGAGGGAGTAGAGTGAGGGGAACACAGGGTGTAGAATGAGGGGACAAAGGAGGGAGTAGAATGAGGGGAACACAGGAGGGAGTGGAATGAGGGGAACACAGGAGGGAGTAGAATGAGGGGAACACAGGAGGGAGTAGAATGAGGGAAACACAGGAGAGAGTAGAATGAGGGGAACACAGGAGGGAGCAGAATGAGGGGAACACAGGAGGGAGCAGAGTGAGGGAACACAGGAGGGAGCAGAATGAGGGGAACACAGGAGGGAGTAAAATGAAGGGAACACAGGAGGGAGTAGAATGAGGGGAACACAGGAGGGAGTAGAGTAAAGAGAAATATAGGAGGCGTTTATTGGGAGAAGACGACTGGCAGTTGTAGTGTGTAGGAAGTAGGTGAGGCAGCCTACGTAGAGGATGCTTGCTCCTGTAGGGTAGATGAGAAAGTGCAAGGGGACAAGAGCACTGACAAGAAACTCATGACCCCCAACACAAGATGGAAGCCACAGTGTGAAGGAATGAGGCGATCGGTCTATACAAAGGGTGCAACGTGGCAAGGGACAGATGTCGAGAACTGGGGGCCATGGGCACAGAAGAAAACTACACATAGGAGCCGTGGTGTGAATGAATAAGAAAGTAAGCTACATGTTTAAGGTACGGAGATCTGAAGTTAATACATCGATACATACATATTCGCACATTCGCAGTTGATACTTTGGTCCTGTATATTTATCTATAATATTCGGGTGTCTTGGTAGTTCCTACTCAATATTCCAGCCCTACAACCTTAAACAAGCATTTGCAATGCAATAGGTCTCGCATTTACGCGAGTTGAAGCTATTGGCATTGTAAATGACAATGCCTATTATTTTTGTTTTTTAAAACATAAATAAAAGGCATTGTAATTTACAATGCCAATAGCTTAAACTCGCGTAAATGCAAGACCTATTGCATTGCAAATGCTTGTTGCACTATGTGGTGATGTCACGTGTGTTTCCAGCACACGATCACACTGAAGTCTTTAGTGACATTAATAAGTGTACTACCCAATGCAAACCATTGTATCAAATTTATAATAAAGTTGAGTTCATTCCTACAGGTATTCAGACGTTTTCTTTACAGGTTATTGTATGGAACTCGCTTCCGGTGGAAGTGAGTTCGGCAACTCTTTATGCACAGTTCAGGAAAATGCTCAAGACCCATCTGTTTTCCTAGGCATATCAGTAAGCCAATTGTCTCGTCAATGCAGCATCCTCCTTGTTCTTAGCGCCATGAAACCGCTTGGTGTACGTGCACTCAATAAGTACTTTTAACATAACATAACATTGTAGCTGCTGCATAAGACAAGGCTCCAATATATCACGACAACCACACGCCCACCATGAGAGCTACAAAGATCTCTAACAAACTCACGAGTGCACTGAATGGAAATCTGAGGGTTCACCTTATGGGCAATGCTCTGCAGCAGGCACATTCACCCCCTAAGCTGCTTTACGCTGATTGAAGATAGTGACCTGAGTTTACACAGAGTGCGCTGCTGCACGTGCACTGATTAACTGGTGACCAGGAGACTTCCTGGATGCGCGTAGATCCCGACAGCAGGGGCTTTTAAGGGATCTGAAAATGAATGCTGTTTACAAGGACAACTTCACTATACATCCTCTTCTATGGGGGTAGAGTTTCTAAAATCAACGCCTTTCTTATGGCAGACCGTGTGGGGGGTGGGGGGAATGGATAGAGAGAGAGACTCTCTCCACGGAATTTTCCATTCACTGGGAGTGAAGAGTTTCTCCCAGGCCTTGAGGCGAGCGGGGAAGCCCCGGTCATGAGACCGGTTCAGCCTTGCTCTGTCGCAAGCAGCGTGGTTGTAAACCGAGCGCCATTCCTCACGCGCCAGTTATGTTCATAGAACACTTTCCAAAGTTTCAGGGCAACTTAGAGGTGGGTCAGAAAACAAATGAACAGGGAGAGCCGAGCTGGGGGGCCTGGCTCTGACAGCCGTGAATGTTAATGTTAATGTTACTTGCATTTGTAAAGCGCAGCTGCTACCCGAAGGTGTCCTGGCGCTAAACATGTTCGGCATGTACATTATGCGACAAGCATCACGCAAAGCATCACGCAAAATGTCATAAAGTCTCAAAACGGTGTATTTATTTAACACGTGAGCGCGTTTTACCTTAGTACATCAGATTACATTGCAGCATTGAGAAGTATGAATTAAAAGTGATCGTTCCACGAGGAATGCAGCTGCCACCCTGCGTGCCGCTGCTCGCTCCCGCAGGCAAAACGCTGTGGGAGTGAACATTACAAAAGAGGTGGGACATGCACCCGCCTTTAGCCATTTGCGTGCTTTCATTATTGAAAGACACACACAAAAGCCAACCCAATGCGTGGGGGGAGTCAGACCCACACAGAGCAGTTACAAGAAGCCTTGCAGGGCAGCGCATGCGCGCTGCGCTAGGCTCGACCTAAAAAGGGGTTGTGACGAGTAAGGGGTGGACAGGGAAACAAACTATGAGAGGGCAGAAGGAAGCGGTCGGTGGCCTTAACCAAGGAACAGTAGTTAAGAACCACACTAGGGCCACATCACCGGTTCCATTTCCGGGTCTGGAACCACACGAGAGCCACAGCACCGCCTCCATTTCCGGGTCTGGAACCACACCAGGTCCACAGCATCCCATCCATAACAGGGTCTGGAACCACACCAGGGCCACAGCACCGCCTCCATTTCCGGGTCTGGAACCACACCAGGGCCACAGCACCCCCTCCATACCAGGGTCTGGAACCACACCAGGTCCACAGCATCCCATCCATACCAGGGTCTGGAACCACACCAGGGCCACAGCACCGCCTCCATACCAGGGTCTGGAACCACACCTGCACTTTCTCTATACCAGGGTCTGGAACCACACCAGGGCCACAGACCTTCCTGCTTAACAGGGTCTGCAACCACACCAGGGCCACAGCACCCCTCCATACCAGGGTCTGGAACCACACCAGGTCCACAGCATCCCCTCCATACTAGGGTCTGGAACCCCACCAGGTCCACAGCAACCCCTCCATACCAGGGTCTGGAACCACACCAGGTCCACAGCATCCCCTCCATACTAGGGTCTGGAACCACACCAGGGCCACAGCACCCCCTCCATACCAGGGTCTGGAACCACACCAGGTCCACAGCATCCCCTCCATACTAGGGTCTCGAACCACACCAGGGCCACAGCACCCCCTCCATACCAGGGTCTGGAACCACACCAGGGCCACAGCACCGCCTCCATTTCCGGGACTGGAACCACACCAGGTCCACAGCACCCCCTCCATACCAGGGTCTGGAACCACACCAGGTCCACAGCATCCCCTCCATACCAGGGTCTGGAACCACACCAGGGCCACAGCACCGCCTCCATACCAGGGTCTGGAACCACACCAGGGCCACAGCATCCCCTCCATACCAGGGTCTGGAACCACACCAGGTCCACAGCACCCCCTCCATTCCAGGGTCTGGAACCACACCAGGGCCACAGCACCCCTCCATACCAGGGTCTAGCTTCTGGAGAGCACAGGAGGCAGGCCACAGAGGAGCAACAGAAGTGAGATAAGTGGGTGATCCCAGGGCGTGCGTTAGTTTTCACTACATAAGTCAATGTGCCTTCGGGTTCTAGTCTCTCTCTTAACACTGATTCGGGCCACACCCTCCACATCCTGCACCCTCACCTAGGCTTCCCATTCCTGTGCTCCCTGATGCCACATTCCTGGTTCTCGAGAGCTCTGAGTGCAGATAGTCCTATATTTTTTCACTTTGTGCTTTTTCTACCTGCAGTGAGAGGGGTCAGCAACGTCCCAAGTTCTTCAATGTTTCTCACTATGCAGTTACCCTATGCCACCCCCACAGCTAAGCACAAGAAATGAGTTCACAAAAGAAAAGGACACCCCTTCACATCACATCAAAGAGTCATATCTCCTCCTTATGTAAACTTCAGATACACCCTTTTGAAGGGTTTCCATGCACAAGCATATGTGCCCCTTTCCATGCCAGAGTGCTGCTACCGAAGGTGTGTCCTGCGTACCAGTGTATAGAGTACCAGTGTATAGAGTACCAGTGTATAGAGTACCAGTGCATTGAGTACTAGTGCACAGAGTACCAGAGTATTGAGTACCAGTGTATAAAGTAGAGTGCCAGAGTATAGAGTGCCAGTGTATAGAGTACCAGAGTATACAATACCAGTGTATAGAGTACCAGAGTATGGAGTACCAGACTATACAATACCAGTGTATAGAGTACCAGAGTATACAATACCAGTGTATAGAGTACCAGAGCATACAATACCGGTGTATAGAGTACCAGTGTATAGAGTACCAGTGTATAGAGTACCAGAGTATAGAGTACCAGTGCCAGTGTATAGAGTACCAGTGTATAGAGTACCAGTGTATAGAGTACCAGTGTATAGAGTGCCAGTGTATAGAGTACCAGAGTATAGAGTACCAGAGTATAGAGTACCAGAGTATAGAGTACCGGTGTATAGAGTACCGGTGTATAGAGTACCAGTGTATAGAGTGCCAGAGTATAGAGTGCCGGAGTATAGAGTGCCGGAGTATAGAGTGCCGGAGTATAGAGTACCGGAGTATAGAGTACCAGTGTATAGAGTGCCAGTGTATAGAGTGCCAGTGTATAGGGTGCCAGTGTATAGAGTGCCAGAGTATACAATACCAGTGTATAGAGTACCAGTGTATAGAGTACCAGAGTATACAATACCAGTGTATAGAGTACCAGAGTATACAATACCAGTGTATAGAGTACCAGTGTATAGAGTACCAGAATATAGAGTACCAGTGTATAGAGTACCAGAGTATACAATACCAGTGTATAGAGTGCCAGAGCATACAATACCGGTGTATAGAGTGCCAGTGTATAGAGTGCCAGTGCATAGAGTACCAGTGTATAGAGTGCCAGTGTATAGAGTGCCAGTGTATAGAGTGCCAGAGTATAGAGTGCCAGAGTATAGAGTGCCAGTGTATAGAGTACCAGTGTATAGAGTACCAGTGTATAGAGTACCAGTGTATAGAGTACCAGAGTATAGAGTACCAGTGTATAGAGTAGAGTACCAGAGTATAGAGTACCAGTGTATAGAGTAGAGTATCAGAGTATAGAGTACCAGTGTATAGAGTAGAGTACCAGTGTATAGAGTACCAGTGTATAGAGTACCAGTGTATAGAGTACAAGTGTATAGAGTACCAGAGTATACAGTACCAGTGTATAGAGTAGAGTACCAGAGTATAGAGTACCAGTGTATAGAGTAGAGTACCAGTGTATAGAGTACCAGTGTATAGAGTACCAGTGTATAGAGTACCAGTGTATAGAGTACCAGTGTATAGAGTACCAGTGTATAGAGTACCAGTGTATAGAGTACCGGTGTATAGAGTACCGGTGTATAGAGTACCGGTGTATAGAGTGCCAGAGTATAGAGTGCCGGAGTATAGAGTGCCGGAGTATAGAGTGCCGGAGTATAGAGTGCCGGAGTATAGAGTACCGGAGTATAGAGTACCAGTGTATAGAGTGCCAGTGTATAGAGTGCCAGTGTATAGGGTGCCAGTGTATAGAGTGCCAGAGTATACAATACCAGTGTATAGAGTACCAGTGTATAGAGTACCAGAGTATACAATACCAGTGTATAGAGTACCAGAGTATACAATACCAGTGTATAGAGTACCAGTGTATAGAGTACCAGAATATAGAGTACCAGTGTATAGAGTACCAGAGTATACAATACCAGTGTATAGAGTGCCAGAGCATACAATACCGGTGTATAGAGTGCCAGTGTATAGAGTGCCAGTGCATAGAGTGCCAGTGTATAGAGTGCCAGTGTATAGAGTGCCAGTGTATAGAGTGCCAGAGTATAGAGTGCCAGAGTATAGAGTGCCAGAGTATAGAGTGCCAGTGTATAGAGTGCCAGTGTATAGAGTACCAGTGTATAGAGTACCAGTGTATAGAGTACCAGTGTATAGAGTACCAGAGTATAGAGTACCAGTGTATAGAGTAGAGTACCAGAGTATAGAGTACCAGTGTATAGAGTAGAGTATCAGAGTATAGAGTACCAGTGTATAGAGTAGAGTACCAGTGTATAGAGTACCAGTGTATAGAGTACCAGTGTATAGAGTACAAGTGTATAGAGTACCAGAGTATACAGTACCAGTGTATATAGTAGAGTACCAGAGTATAGAGTACCAGTGTATAGAGTAGAGTACCAGTGTATAGAGTACCAGTGTATAGAGTACCAGTGTATAGAGTACCAGTGTATAGAGTACCAGTGTATAGAGTACCAGTGTATAGAGTACCAGTGTATAGAGTATCTGTGCATATAGTACCAGAGTATACAGTACCAGTGTATAGAGTACCAGTGTATAGAGTCCCAGAGTATAGCGTACCAGTGTATAGAGTAGAGTACCAGTGTATAGAGTACCAGTGTATAAAGTAGAGTACCAGAGCATACAGTACCAGTGTATAGAGTACCCGTGTATACAGTACCAGAGTATACAGTACCAGTGTATACAGTACCAGTGTATAGAGTACCAGTGTATAGAGTCCCAGAGTATAGCGTACCAGTGTATAGAGTAGAGTACCAGAGTATAGAGTACCAGTGTATAGAGTAGAGTACCAGAGTATAGAGTACCAGAGTATAGAGTACCAGAGTATAGAGTACCAGAGTATAGAGTACCAGTGTATAGAGTACCAGTGTATAGAGTACCAGTGTATAGAGTACCAGTGTATAGAGTATCTGTGCATATAGTACCAGAGTATACAGTACCAGTGTATAGAGTACCAGTGTATAGAGTCCCAGAGTATAGCGTACCAGTGTATAGAGTAGAGTACCAGTGTATAGAGTACCAGTGTATAAAGTAGAGTACCAGAGCATACAGTACCAGTGTATAGAGTACCCGTGTATACAGTACCAGAGTATACAGTACCAGTGTATACAGTACCAGTGTATAGAGTACCAGTGTATAGAGTCCCAGAGTATAGCGTACCAGTGTATAGAGTAGAGTACCAGAGTATAGAGTACCAGTGTATAGAGTAGAGTACCAGAGTATAGAGTACCAGAGTATAGAGTACCAGAGTATAGAGTACCAGTGTATAGAGTACCAGTGTATAGAGTACCAGTGTATAGAGTACCAGTGTATAGAGTACCAGAGTATAGAGTACCAGAGTATAGAGTAGAGTACCAGTGTATAGAGTACCAGTGTATAGAGTACCAGTGTATAGAGTAGAGTACCAGATTATACAGTACCAGTGTATAGAGTACCAGAGCATAGAGTACCAGAGCATAGAGTACCAGAGTATAGAGTACCAGAGTATAGAGTACCAGAGTATAGAGTACCAGAGTATAGAGTACCAGTGTATAGAGTACCAGAGTATAGAGTACCAGAGTATACAGTACCAGTGTATAGAGTAGAGTACCAGAGTATAGAGTACCAGTGTATAGAGTAGAGTACCAGTGTATAGAGTACCAGTGTATAGAGTACCAGTGTATAGAGTACCAGTGTATAGAGTACCAGTGTATAGAGTACCAGAGTATAGAGTACCCAAGTATAGAGTAGAGTACCAGAGTATAGAGTACCAGTGTATAGAGTAGAGTACCGGATTATACAGTACCAGAGTATAGAGTACCAGAGTATAGAGTACCAGAGTATAGAGTACCAGAGTATAGAGTACAAGTGTATAGAGTACCAGAGTATACAGTACCAGTGTATAGAGTACCAGTGTATAGAGTAGAGTACCAGAGTATAGAGTACCAGTGTATAGAGTAGAGTACCAGTGTATAGAGTACCAGTGTATAGAGTACCAGTGTATAGAGTACCAGTGTATAGAGTACCAGAGTATACAGTACCAGTGTATACAGTACCAGTGTATAGAGTCCCAGAGTATAGCGTACCAGTGTATAGCGTACCAGTGTATAGAGTAGAGTACCAGAGTATAGAGTACCAGAGTATAGAGTACCAGAGTATAGAGTACCAGAGTATAGAGTACCAGAGTATAGAGTACCAGAGTATAGAGTAGAGTACCAGAGTATAGAGTACCAGTGTATAGAGTAGAGTACCAGAGTATAGAGTACCAGAGTATAGAGTAGAGTACCAGAGTATAGAGTACCAGTGTATAGAGTAGAGTACCAGATTATACAGTACCAGAGTATAGAGTACCAGAGTACAGAGTACCAGTGTACAGAGTACCAGTGTACAGGGTACCAGAGTATAGAGTACCAGTGTACAGAGTATAGAGTACCAGTGTATAGAGTAGAGTACCAGAGTATAGAGTACCAGTGTATAGAGTAGAGTACCAGAGTATACAGTACCAGTGTACACAGTACCAGTGTACAGAGTACCAGTGTACAGAGTACCAGTGTACAGAGTACCAGTGTACAGAGTACCAGTGTATAGAGTACCAGTGTATAAAGTAGAGTACCAGAGCATACAGTACCAGAGCATACAGTACCAGAGCATACAGTACCAGTGTATAGAGTACCAGTGTATACAGTACCAGTGTATAGCATACCAGTGTATAGAGTACCAGAGTATAGAGTATCTGTGTATATAGTACCAGAGTATACAGTACCAGTGTATAGAGTACCAGTGTATAGAGTACCAGAGTATATAGTATCTGTGTATATAGTACCAGAGTATACAGTACCAGTGTACAGAGTACCAGTGTACAGAGTACCGGTGTATAGAGTACCAGTGTATAAAGTAGAGTACCAGAGCATACAGTACCAGTGTATAGAGTGCCAGAGCATACAATACCGGTGTATAGAGTGCCAGTGTATAGAGTGCCAGTGTATAGAGTGCCAGAGTATAGAGTGCCAGAGTATAGAGTGCCAGAGTATAGAGTGCCAGAGTATAGAGTGCCAGAGTATAGAGTGCCAGAGTATAGAGTGCCAGAGTATAGAGTGCCAGTGTATAGAGTGCCAGTGTATAGAGTACCAGTGTATAGAGTACCAGTGTATAGAGTACCAGTGTATAGAGTACCAGTGTATAGAGTACCAGAGTATAGAGTAGAGTACCAGAGTATAGAGTACCAGTGTATAGAGTAGAGTATCAGAGTATACAGTACCAGTGTATAGAGTACCAGTGTATAGAGTACCAGTGTATAGAGTACCAGTGTATAGAGTACCAGTGTATAGAGTACAAGTGTATAGAGTACCAGAGTATACAGTACCAGAGTATAGAGTACCAGTGTATAGAGTAGAGTACCAGAGTATAGAGTACCAGTGTATAGAGTAGAGTACCAGTGTATAGAGTAGAGTACCAGTGTATAGAGTACCAGTGTATACAGTACCAGTGTATACAGTACCAGTGTATACAGTACCAGTGTATAGAGTACCAGTGTATAGAGTACCAGAGTATAGAGTATCTGTGCATATAGTACCAGAGTATACAGTACCAGTGTATAGAGTACCAGTGTATAGAGTCCCAGAGTATAGCGTACCAGTGTATAGAGTAGAGTACCAGTGTATAGAGTACCAGTGTATAAAGTAGAGTTCCAGAGCATACAGTACCAGTGTATAGAGTACCCGTGTATACAGTACCCGTGTATACAGTACCAGTGTATAGAGTACCAGTGTATAGAGTACCAGTGTATAGAGTACCAGTGTATAGAGTACCAGAGTATAGAGTATCTGTGTATATAGTACCAGAGTATACAGTACCAGTGTATAGAGTACCAGTGTATAGAGTACCAGAGTATATAGTATCTGTGTATATAGTACCAGAGTATACAGTACCAGTGTACAGAGTACCAGTGTACAGAGTACCGGTGTATAGAGTACCAGTGTATAAAGTAGAGTACCAGAGCATACAGTACCAGTGCATAGAGTACCCGTGTATAGAGTACCAGAGTATAGAGTACCAGAGTATACAGTACCAGTGTATAGGGTACCAGTGTATAGATCAAAGCTGGACCTGATTGGAAAGAAAAACTAGCCCTGGCAGCCATGCTCAAACCAGGACCACACTGCAGGAGGAAGGGACCAGAATAGAGCAATGGGAGGAGGTCCCCATGGTTGAGTCATGGCAGCCCATCCTGCTCTGAAAGTGTCCCCTAGCCCCCAGCCCACTGGGAAAGGGGTGGACGTCTGCCCGCAGAAGAAGTCACATGTGTCATAGCACCGCTTGGCAGCTTGGAACCTGCCCTATGAAACACAGAGGCACTGGTGCTGTCGAGACACCGAGCAGAGGCAATGATGCTTCAGGGAATGAACCAGTTTGCTGCAGCCAAGCTAGACTTGTTTTTCCTAAATGTCTGTTACGCTGGCAGCACTAGGAGAGTGGGCAGGACAACCTCTCAGGACGTGTGGTGCAGCAGGCTGAAGGTCACGAGCAGTCGCAGGGCCCCCTTCTAGTCCTTGCCAGTAGCCAGGAAAGGCAGTGCCAAGTGTCACAGCCACCAAGGCGACAATTTCAGTCAGAGCAGTGAAGAGAAAAGTGTGTGAGGTTGCTGCCTTGGCAGGTAAATTGCAGGGTGTGCACACAAAGGCCTCTGCCTCACGCTCTGCGTGCTGGCTTTGTGGAGGATGGTAATGGCCAAGTAAAAGCTCCATGCTGAGGCTCATGTTCCATGTTTGTCTCAGCTGCCATGGCTGGAGGCCACTGGTGACCTGCCAGTACCATGAAGTAGTCTGCAACTGGTGGAGGCCGCTTTGGAGTTGTTGACTACAAGCGGCTAAGCGCTTCGGTGCTTGGATTTGGGAAGGTGGCTGAGTTGAGCTGCAGAGGGGACATTTTTTAGACAGTTTGAGCTGCACATAGGACATATTGTTTGGGGTCAAGGACAACAAGTTTTTATGTTTATTGTGTCCTTGGGCCTTCATCATTATAACAAACATTGGCAAAAGCAAAAATAGTTTTGGTCTCAAAAACCACACATTGCCACAGTAGTGCCTGGCACTGAACAAAACTATTTTGCATGCCAATATGCTCCTTGTGAAAGAGCAGAATGTTGTCACTCACAGTGAAGACAGCCAGTAGATGGAGAGAGAGTGACAGATGCATCCATGGTATATGTCCTTGCATTTCTGCAGATTATGGCTTTCATGAATTTACAAGAATTTACAGGAGTAGGTCAGGAAATCGTACTCCTAGAAAGTTTTTGTGACCTGCATTTTAGCACGAGCAAACATGCATGTGTAGATTTGCTCTTGCGAAAATCTGTTAAGCGGTAACAAGTTCACTTTTTCACCAACCACTTTTTTCCCCAACCCTGGAAGAAGTTTTGCTTCTGCCCTTGTCAGGAGTAAATTTCCAGCCTTTCTCTGTAGGGTAAAATATTAGAGACGAGCTGATGAAAACCCATAAAACATGCTAGTAGGTTTGCACTGACTCAAAAGGGCATTCCAACCATGAGAAACTATTGCTTCCCACTGCCTCCAGCCCCAGTATGTAGTTCTTCGGAAAGGTGGCAAATTAAGCAAATTGCTAGTATTCAAACACGACAATAATATGAGCTCTGACATAATCAGAGAGGCAATATCAGAGCTCTTATATAATGAGATTGCTGCCATAATTTGCCGCTGCACTACATGGCACTAAAGGGACAAGTGGATTTCTTTACAGGACAAGAAGATTTATGAAGCAACCTGTCCCGTGGGCAAGTAGATATTTTATTAAATTCCACACCCCTGAGGTAGGCATAACTATAGTTTCTAATATACTCAGCGAGTCCTTTGTGCTGCCCTTTGATCATGATTTGACAGCTTTGTTGTCTTTCTCAATTATGTTCTCCTGATTCGATGGCTTTCTTCCCTATTCTTCAGTTTGTCCCACCCATGAGCATTTCAGCCTCACCGTGCCCTGGCTGGATGGCTTGTATCCTTCCATTACTTCCTTGAGGGGACTTTTAAAAACTTTTTTTCACTTTCACTTTCAGCACTTCATCGAAGTGCATGTTTTCTTGCTCTCGCCACTTATTTCCTGTCATCCCCAACCCCCACTGTCTTCATTCCCCTTACCCCCCTCAGCCAAGCAGAGAACTATTGGCTTTGACAAAGCTTGTCTCCTTTTGGTACTAAAACCACTGTGTTCTAGCCTGAGTGATGTGGGCAGTATTAGGGTGGAGCCTTCACATATGGCCACCTGTCAAATGTCCATAATTTAGGTGACTACGTCTGTGAGGTGCTCACACTATTATTTCAGCCTTTCATAAGTGGCTGAGAAGGCACAGAGTGGGCAGCACAGGAGTGAAGTGTGCTCTTTTGCAATTTTGAGGGGTGGGCTGTTGGCACTATTTCTTTGCCCACCAGCTGCTTGAGGCGCAGGCAGGAGTAGCTATGTAAGGGGCATGCATGAGGAGAAGGGATGCCTCTGGGTGGACTGCAGCAATGGTTTTGGTTTACTCTCCTCTGCATGCTGGGAAGATAGCTCCACGCATGGAAGGCGCTGAGCGTCAGTCATGGGCAAGTCATCCAGGAGAAGGAAAGACACCTTACACTTAGGAAAAGTGACACGAGCTGATGTTCAAGATGAAGATGAAACCGGTGCTCAGGAAGTCCTACACTACATGCCCCTCATGCCAGTCTTACCTGTGAACGACAAGGTAGCAGTGAATGAGGATGACCTTCAAGGGGCTTACTTCACATTGCGAGGGAAAAAGGGGCAAGCGATAATGTAGACGAGGGGACTACAAAGGGGTCGCTCATGAATGGAAGAGGAGGTAGGGAAAGGCAGGCGTGTGAGAGCAGAATGAATATGCACAGAGATGGATTGTTGTGTTAGTTCATAAGTGGCACAGGAAAGGTCAGAACATGGAGCACATGGACCACAACATCAGGGTGCTGTACAAACGCATGAAATAAGTGGGCGCATCAGGATGGGGGAAGAGTGTCCTAACCTGGCTCTCATCCAACCTGCATGTCAGTTCCAGCATCCTTTCAGCAGCAACACTTTCGTACCTCAATTCTTGATCATCTCACCTCTTCGCTGTCAGAAGTGATCTTCTACTTCAATCAAAGTTCCGCTAAGAACAACAACACACAGACCATCATAAAACAGGGAACCTCAAAGGATCCAGGCACCTAGGACTTGACCAATGCCTGTGAGAAGCTGGGCTGGTATATGATGTCCACTTATTTAAGTGAAGCACCTTGCATTAATCCAGACAACCCTTATGGTGATTTAAGAGGTCTTAGACAACCTTAGAAAGCACTCTAAGTGGTAGCTGTGGAAAGCAGCCTTCAGGCTTAGTCCAGAAGGAGTGTAAAGCAGCTTGTTTTACCAGAATGCAATCTTATAGTATAGATTAAGTGAAAAAGAACCACACAAAGTATTTATAAAAATATGTATTTATTATATAATACTCTCTAACACATACAAATATCTCCTACACGGAGATATGCACAATGCACACAATACTTTGCAAAGAAACACAGTAAATCGCACGTAATACACAGTGGACCCAAGGGGGGGACCAAACCATATACTAAGAAAGTGGTATACGAACCACGACTCGGGTCAAGACAGTGTCGAGAGGACGTAGAAGTGCTGGGGACCCAAGGAACCACCCAAGGTGAGTGACTAAGAACCCCACGGAGAGCGTGTGCAGTGTGGGAACACGACCGCGTGCTCCGTACAACTCTACGTGTAAGTTGCGGTTGGATTTTTAAAGATTAAGGACCCTTACCAGTGGAACCTGAAGAAACCCTGTGGAAGACAGAAGGTTGGAGAGCCACCCCACCCGTGGATACCCTAGTACCCACGTTACCTACACCAGGGAAGCCGGGTGCATAGGCGTGAAGTGGTGTCGGAAACCGCCGTCGAACCCAATGGAGGACTTCAGGAAAGTGCCGCTGCTGAAGGAGGAGAAAGTGTCCGCTGGAATCTGAAGGTGGATTCTTATTGAGAGGTACCTGCAAGCAGAGGGGACAGACTCTATGTTACTCAGGAGTGACCAGAAGATCTGGAAGACGAATGCCCACCGATGTCGGGAGTTGGAGGAGAGTCGATTGCTGATGGGTCGGTGTCCGGCGGGGGCACCAACAAGCCTTGGTAAATGCAACCCATGTAGAAGTCGAAGAATGTGCAATGTCGGGACCAGCAAGGTCCTGGGGACTCACCATAAGCAGGGGAGTCAGGGCAGGCCCCAAGCAATCCGGGGAGCCCAAGAGAAGTAAAGGTGTCCCTCAAATGGACCCAGAGGCCGGAGGCACTGGAGTCGCGAGAGGACCTCTAGCAGCTCCCCAAAAGAAGCAGGCCACGATGCACACGATGCGGTGTGGCCGAAGATTCTGGTCACAGGAGATGCTCGAGGTTGGGGCTACTTGGAGCCCGAACATCTTCTTGGAAGGAAGCCAACAAGCCTTTGCAACTGCAAGTTGACGCGGTGCACAGGGGTTCGGTTATTGCAGCCCCCACGAGGGATTCTGGCCTCAAACTTGGTGAGAGGGCAGGGCAGGCCTCTGGGGCTGTGGAAAACCACCACCTGTGTTGCAGAACCTTTCAGAGTTTGGAGGAGCTCAGGACCAGCAGACCCGTCGACTTAGTTGCGGTGCCTGCGAATGCAGGGGAGTGACTCCTTCACTCCAAGGGAGATTCCTTCAGGTGTCTTTGATGCCCACATGCCTTTGAAGGTTCCTGTATGGTGCACAGGCACAGACGATGCAGCAGACTGGAAGGGAGATGAAGTCGAGCCCAAACGAAGTCCAGAGTGCCCAGACGGTAGAAGATGAAGTGGTGTCTGATCTGAATCTTATCCCACGACGAATCTAGGGACCCACTCACAGGTAAGCCCTTAAGTACCCTAAGGAAAGGGTTGGGATGATTCAGGGGTCCCTCCCAGGGGAGGGTCTGGACAGGGGGGAGGTTACTCCCATGTCCTTTGTCCAGTTTCGCACCAGAGCGGGAGCCAACGGCTCCCAGGACTGGTTTGAACTGGACTATGCACTGGGACACCAAATGTGCCCCTCATGCAGACTTAGTGGCGCTGGCAAGCGCACCCACCCTGTCCCAATGCACTAAATCCTGTCTGGGAGGTGGTCACACCTCCCTGTGACAGGATGCCTATTGTTCTGCCTTTCCCTGCTCGAACTTGGCTCAGCAGCAGGAGGGCAGAATCGTGTCTCTGGTCGGCAGCAACCATTTTTTGCTGTCCGGGTCTGGAAGACTGGTACCGGGGACATGGAGAGCCTATGCCTAACGGAGGGCTCTTACAGTGCTTGGAATCATACTTCCCACACCATTTATGAAGTGGGGGCATGATTCCAACATGTTTGATACCACACATGATAGGATTCGTTGCAGCCAGTTTCGAGATGGTCATCACGTGATTACGCGGTGCCCCTCTATATGGTATATGACTGCTTCACTGACAACCCGGGAGAATGGACTCCGTAGGCTGTAGGGGTGTCCTGCTCATGCATGGGCACCCTCTCACTTAGAACCAAGCACCCTGCCTTCAGGATTGTTAAGGCCTGCTATAGGGGTGACTTATAGGTTTTAAGTGCAGTGACCCTAGATATAGAAAGCCTATATCTTTAGTAAGTGGTGCTAGCACCAGCTTACACAGGCTGCAATGGCAGGCCTGTAGTTCCATTTTGAATGGTCTCCCATGGGTGGCATAAAGCATGCTTCAGCCCATGGGGGACCACTGGGGTACCCATGCCCTGGGTACCTTAGTACCATATGCTAGGGACTTATAAGGGTACACCAGTATCCAATCTGGGATGTACCTATTTACTAAGCACAACAATTTAAGGGAGAAAGTAGAGAGCGTGGGGTCCTGATTAGCAGGATCCCAGTCAGACTAGTCAAAAACAGCTCAGCATCAGGCAAAAAGTGGGGGTAACCATGCAGAAGTATCCTATCTTCCTACAATGCCTATGAGACATCAAACAATGGATGCTAAGCAACTTCCTCATTGATAACTCAACAAGTATTGGCAAAGCCAAACGGTCTGGCTTATGAACTAAAGTGCCTTTTGTGTCCTTGATGGGGTTAAACACTCAAGTCATTATACATGCAATCATTCACTCATCTTTGCACTCACACATCCGTTTATCCATCCACTGACTCATTCCTGCATTCACCCTCTGACACAACTGCAACAGAATATACACAAACTCAACAACATATGCATGATACAATAAAAGAATACAAGTAGAAAAAAGAAAACATGTTGCAGCCTACACTTGGTGGCCAATTGTTTGCAATAACAAAACTAGACATAGCAGCAGTTGTCCGTCTTGCTGAGGTATTGTAACTAGTCTATTGTTTTAAAGTTCCAGAATGGCCCACGCATTTAAAACCAAAGTATAGGCCATCTTGGAATGGTAAAACAATGCTGCACTATGGACAAGGGCATTCCATAATGGTGTCCTGGTTTAGAGGAAATGACCACGCGGGATGCGGTACACAGCAGATGAAAAGCCCAGCAAGCTAGCTACCTATTAGTAATTCCACAAAAGCAGGTTTATCTCCTTAAGAAACATTAAAATAAAAAGAGGAGAAGCAAAGACAGGAAAGGAGAACTATAAAAGGAGAAAACTGAAAACTAAAGATCTGACCAACTAGCACACTTATTTTCAAGCGGATGTACAGATGCGATCAGAAAATGCTGTCATTCACAGAGCAAAAGGGACAATGACTGATGTGGACTAAATCATTCTCCCATGCAGTAGGCTGTGATGGATGGAAGCAGAGTGTAACTGACACACAGACAGACCAATGGCAGAAGAGGGCTGACCCAAAAGCCCTCTTTGTATCTCCATGGATATTTATTTATATGTATGGATGTATGCATTCTTTTTTTTTTCCTATTACAAGATCCTGGCTGACAGCTAGGAAGAGATTCTAGGAAGAATTTATACAGTTCAAATCTTCTCCCCTTAGTTTGTCAGAGGTGGTAACCAACATCAAAATCCTTCCCTACGAAGGTAATCTTTGAAAATACCCATATGTAGGGTTTGATACAGAACAATAACACTCCACCATTAAATGCCTAGTATTGACTCTCACATATTCTCTTCACACACAGGAAGCCAGGCCTACAATGGTTATCATATCTCTTCATAATAAACCGATCAGACCTATGCCATCAGAAATATTTTTTCATGGTGAGCCAGCCAGATCTCTAGCAGTTTTCATTGACTCGTCACCATAATAACTGAGGCCTTCTGTACTAAACTTAAGCTTTCCCACATGGCAACCATCAGGCATATAGTCATAAAATTACACAGTGTACAAACTAACATTACAGTTGGCAAACTACTGTCTCTTCTAATGGGGCCTATTACGGATTCTGACGGTGCAAATCTTCATACCCACGGGTTGTCAGAGGGGGTAACCAGCACCGACACCCTTGCCTACTACTGTAATCTGTGAGGTTCCATGTAACAAAATACCTATCTGTAGGCTTTAAAGTCAGAGTAATAGCAGTCCATCTTTAAGTGCCCGCTGTCTTCAACCTATAATTTTCACAACCAGTATGCCAGGCTCACTGCTTTTATCATAGCATTTCGTAATAATTGATCAGACCTACAGCTCTTATCATTGACTTGTCACCATAAGCAACTCGAGCCTACTGTACTGAGCATAACCGTGCCACAAGGCAACAACCCAGCATACAGTCATAAAAGCACAAGTGTATACCAAATTACAGTTGGCGAAGCAAAGTACAATCTCTCCGAAGAGAGCCTAACAAGGATTATTGCAGCGTGTACTTTCTACCCCCACGGTTTGTTCAGGTGGATCACCAACACCAAAACTCCGAGCCTATGATAGTCCGTGAGATTCGATGTACCAAAATACCTGGCTACAGCCTTCAGCACAGTGCAATAACAATCTATCCTTAAAAGCCTATTGCCTTTAACACATGCTTTTCACAATAAGTAAACTAGGCCTACTGCCTCTTTGATAGCGTTTCACAATAAACGGATCAAACCTATGTACGCCGAACACCAGCCCATTCAAGAGCACATAAACTAGCAACCATCATGTATACAGTTACAAAACTACAAATGTGTAGAAAAAATACAACCTGTAAAAAAAATACACTCCTTCCCAACAGGGCCTAACGAGAATTATCACAGCGAAAACCCCCACGGTTTGTCAGACAGTAATCTGTGAGTTTACGTGTACCCAAACACCTGTCTAGAGCCTGTAACACAATGTGATAACAACCAATTGCTAAAGGCTTACTGGCTTCAGCAGATGCTTTTCACAATAAATAAGCTAGACCAACTGCCTTTGTCATAACGTTTCATAATAAGCAAACCCGATTGATGGCATCGGGCATAACGTTTCCCGGTGCACCAATCAGGCTTATAGTTTGTCACCATAATTAATTCAAGCCTACACTTTTGAGCAAAGCTTCTACACAAGGCAACCATCAGGCACACAGTCAAAGTTAGGAAGTTATACACAATTCCAGTTGGCTAAGCACAATACCATCACTCCGAAGAGGGCCTAACAAGGAGATTCTCAAAGACGAAACCATCTATATCCGCGGTTTGTCAGATGGGGTAACCGGCACCAAAACCTGCCCCTACTACGGTAATCTGTGAGATACCTGTCTGTAGGCTTTAATATAGAGTAATAACACTCCACGTGTTTGTCTATTGACTTTAACACATGCTTTCTAGTGCCTTTATCATAACATTTCATAATAAACAGATGAGACCTATACCCATGATGATTGGCTTGCCACCTTAATCCAACTCCGTCCTGTCGTATCAAGTATACGCTTGGCCACAAGCCAAAAAGTGCAAAACAAGCAGTCCTTTTAGTGGAAGCACACAAATTCAGCCCGTGCAAATCCTGTACTCGGGGGAACCAACGTGTGGGTGGAGCCTAAGCCTCTCTAAGTAGTGTCCAGAAAGCTCTTTTTTGTTGATCATGTAAGGTCATAAGACTGTTGCACTGTCAACCCAGAACTAAAAATTCATGTAGATTAGTGTAGCCCTGGGTATCCCATACGGCTCTACAAACACACACTGCACTCTAAAGTCTAAAGTTAATGATAGGAGGAGGAGAGTGCTGAGATTGTAATACATTCCTCATGACTGCCCTACTCCCATCTGTGCTGCTACTAAAGAAAAACTGACACCTTAAATGATCTTGTTATCTAAGACACTTTAACAGCATTACAATGTCATGTGTGTGCACCTGAAAGTTTAAGTCCAGGCAGCCATACTGCTGCATGGATGAGACGCTCTTTTTCTGTACAAGCACACAACCTCTGTGCGATCAAAAGATGTACTCCTGTCTACCAACATGTGGGTGGAGTGAAATCCGCTCTCTGTATTCATCTTGAGAGCTCTTTTTTAGGTTTATAAAATTATGTCTCAGGACAGAGCTAAAAATGAGATTACAACTGGTAGAGAATGGAGGAATTGCCAGCCTTCTGGACCCAGCAACTCAACCTCACACCTACAACATCAACAGAGAAAGAGATCCTGATGTCATTTTGTTACGTGAGCAGGTTGGGTGCAAAAAAAGTGCAAAATTCCTAAAGCACTGCTGTGAAGGGACATAATAGTGCCTCGAAGGTATAGTAGGTTACAAGAGGTTTTACTGCTTCACTTTATTTAATATCCAAGATAGTCCCGTCCTCCGTATGTTGGTCCAGACTGTCAGACTCTCCAAGTGGCCTCTCTTCCCTTGTCTCACATGATCACTTCATGGTGAATTCATATGGTTTCTTTGCACAATACAGTGACTAATATTTTTAAACAATGTTTATTACATCCAAAGTTTTTGCAATCTTAGATCATTTTGTTAAACATATATAACGACATGCACACAAACAAGCATTTGCAATGCAACAAGGTCTCACATTACTGAAAGTTTGAGCTATTTGCATTGCAAATGATAATGCAACGCCAGCCAATAGCTCAAACTTTCAGTAATGTGAGACCTTTTGCATTGCAATTTGCAAATGCTTGTTAGACTTTCCAAGCGCCTCCCTCAGGCAGTGCACCTACTCTTAGTGGTACAGGAATTTTTCATCAGAGCTCAGCTTCTGGTCGCTCCCGTGAGGCAGTTATAGAGCCAAGTAGGGTAAGTTCGACACATTTTAAAGGGCCTGCTTTAAATGCACTGCTGAGCCTGACGTCAGCAATGATCTCACACGTGACGTGGCAGCTTCGGCCAGCAGGGGCTCTCACCTAGAGCAAAACTTCTAGTTTTTGCCAATTTCAGAGCAGCATAAGTTCACCAGGGTATAGGGGTATCACTTTACCTTTGTCTCCTCGTTGATAATATTATAATAAATGACACAAAACAGTTGTGTAGCTTGATAGAAAAACTCTGCTCCAACGTTGTTAGTATTAATGAACAGCGACTGAAAGTCGCCAAAACTATATTTTCTGCACCACTATTTATATATCGATTACGACCAGTGGCGTAGCAAGGTGCCAAGGGCCTTGCTGCAATCAAGGAATAGACTTCTGGCAGGAGTGAAACGCAGCAATAATCCGGATTCAGTAGGCCCTCGGTGTTAGTGGGCCCCTCATTACAGTGGTTTGTTACCGCATATTTTGTATTTCCTTTTATTGTTCCACCATGCCTCTTTCTCCTGGTCTCTCTTCCCTGAGTTCTCGCTCTTGGTTATGCAAGTTATTCAAATAATATTCCACCATTTAATTAATTTCTGTACATCACGTTTGCGAATTCGCTTTAGAAATCATATAAACAAAACTACATGTCAAACGTCCAACTAATTGACTCACAGGAGGTCACAAACAGTTTAGAATGGTTGCAGTGCTTTGCTTAGAGGTAACAGTAGTTAACCATAAGTGATGCCTCGCGAAGGTCTGACCCTAGAGAGACCCCTCTTGTATAGTGCCTGCACTTGTTTAGTTAGCGCCTAGATCTGTATCCGTGTACCTTTACTATACACCTCCCTTGCTGTGCCAGGAGCTTTTCTTGACAGAGTAGCCTCGATCTCCGCGGGACTCTCGATAACGGTCAGAAGGGAACTATTCGATGAGGAAATGTAGATGGGCTATAATGCCGAGCCCTTTGGTGACACAAGATATATCCATATGTATACTAATTCACCACTAATCCTTTATGGGTTCCAGAGTAGCGTGCTACTCGCCAATAAAGCGTCTCAACACCCCATCAGGGTTACAAGCGCTATATAAATGCAAACCTTTTCCCTTTTCTACCCCTCCCCAACCCTTCTCAATCCAAATAACTGACTAACATATCCACCACTAAAATTACTTTCATGTTTCACCATACTAATTCAACACTAATACTTATGGGTTCCAGAGTAGCGTGCTACTTGCGTTTCAAAACCCAATCGGGGGTAGCAAGCGCTATATAAATACAAACCTCTTTCCCTCTTCTATCCCGCCACCTACCCTTCTCTACCCAAATAACTGAATAACATATCCACTACTCAAATTACTTCATATTTTACTATACTAATTTTCAACACTAATCCTTAATGGGTTCCGGAGTGGCGTGCTACTCGCCAGAAAAGCGCTTCAACACCCATCAGGGGTAACAAGTGCTATATGAATGCAAACCTTTCTTCCCTTTTTATCCCTCCGCTATCCTTCTCACTCCAAATAACTGACTAATATCCACCACTGAAATTACTTTCATATTTCACCATATTAATTCACCACTAATCCTTTATGGGCTTCCGGAGTAGCGTGCTTCAACACCCCATCAGGGGTAACAAGCGCTATATATATACAAACCTTTTTTCCTCCTCTATCCTTCTGCTATCATTCCAAATCCAAATAACTGACTAACCTATCCACCACTTAAAATGTACTTGCATGTTTCACTATACTAATTCAACACTAATCTTCTATGGGTCCCGGAGTAGCGTGCTACTCGCCGAAAAAGCGCTTCGACGCCTCGTCAGGGGTAGTAAGCGCTATATAAATGCAATTACAATACAATACAATACAATATGTCGGCACTCCCGACAGGCAGTGTGATGGCCTGTACAACAGGACGCGTTCCCTGGTCAGGGCTGGTTGCTGGACCTACCCATGGGCTTATTTACAAGCCCCGTGCGCCACCCGTACGTCACTTTTCCCAGGTTAAAAATGACGCAAAAGTGGCGCAAGAGGCTTGTAAATAAACCCCCCAGTGTTTGTTATCAGTGCGCCGTTCGCTTGGCGGGGAAGCTAGGATAAAAAGGCTTTGTTTTATCCCATTATCTAGCACGCCGTGGCACTTTATTCTTTTGAATGGGCCTAATTAATTAAAGATGGTGACTCAGCGTGGGATGTTTGTAGCAGGAGCAGTGTTCCTGGTAATCGGTGCTCGACTAGTCGTGGCAAGACTCGTGCGCCCCACCCGGTAGTGAGCCTGCACATGCGCGCACCCCTCTACCTCCTTGTGGCTTAAGCCAGGATGGTACAACATTGCAATCACCTCTCCTCTCTCCCGTCCGCTCCATGTGAATACTGGGGGTGTCAGCAGCCCCCAAGCCCCATCTATACTCCTGGCCTAACTATGAATGCACAGCCCCATAGGCACCAGGCTTCTCGTCGCCATAGCCACGCCAGCATCCAGCCCTTTACATAGCACCTTGTGAGAACCGAAAGGCCTCTCCGAGCATTAAAGACAAAAATGAGTCCTAAGATGAAACCACTCTGAAAAAGATGGCGTGTTTATATGATGTTTTATATTTTATAAAAGTGAATATTGTAGCATCATAATATAATTAATTCATTTTATGAAGGATGAATGCAGGACACCTAGTAACAGCCTGTAGTACTGCACCCTTTCCTTAAGACCTAATATTTAAATTCCATTACCCAGTGGCTTAAGGAAAAAGCGCAAGCATTTTTATTTTTTTTTTAAATTCTTTTTATTAACATTGCTCATGTTCAAGTACAGTACACAGCGGCAGTTCATGATACAGTCACAGGGATCACAGTTCGTCATATATTTTGCATGCATGGAAATACAGATGAGTAATTGCAACAATCTTCTATCCCAACCCATCTTGTACGGCTCGAAACCTTTGCCAGGGACCCCACACCTTCCTCCATTTGTTCACACATCCCCGGGACCTATAGACCGTTTCCTCCGCCCTCTGACACCAATCCAAGTCACAGAGCCACTGATCCCACGAGGGGGGCGCCTGTGCACCCCAGCACCTGGCAATGTTGCGTTTAGCCACCCCTGCTGCCAGCCCTAACCAAATCTCGTTATGCCGTGTCCAGTCTGTGGCTCCTTTAATCATGAGCAAGAGCCACTTGGGCTCCAGTGGGACCGGGGACCTCACCACCCCCTCCATCGTTTGCGTCACCCTGGTCCAAAACGGAATTATGAGTGGGCAAACCCATAGAATGTGATAGAATGAGCCCTCCCCTTGACAGCCCCTCACACACAAGGGCGATAGAGTCCTACCCCAGGAGAACAGGTGGGTGCGGGGATAATAGACCCTGTGAAGTATTTTTAACTGCACGAGGCGGAATCGCGGCCGGATCGCAACTTCGCGAGGGCTCTGCAGGGCGTCCTGCCAGTCGTCATCGTAAGCGCAAGCATTTTTGAGCGTTTTGTTTTTAGGCTCTTGTAGCCTTTGCGGTATGCCGCACTTTAATTTAATTTTATATGTTTAAACTTAAAGTGTGCCATGCCGTCAATGCTAGAAAAGTAAATAAGTAGATGTTAAAGGTAGGCTGCCACCATGTTGAAAGGTAATGCCGACATTGATGTAAAGACGACGGAGCGCCTTTGTTGAGTAATTATTAACTTTTATAGTATTGAGGCATTGCACACTGAAAGTGCGGCATACTGAAGCTATAACGTGGCATGTGGCATGTAAATAAATAGGAAAATCGGTGGGTATAAAGTAAATAATGTTGTGTCGCATGGCAAGTAAATAAATAGATAAAATAACATGCCAGACACGTGTAACGACGTGCAATAGGAGCAAATCATTTAAGGAAATAATGCTCACAGACTGTAAATGAAATGTACTGAGTAACAGCACAAGTAAAAGGGCCAGTCCCCATGGGAGGTTACAAATGCAGACAAGGTGGTACTAAGGAGGTCTAGCCATAATTCACAAAGTAGGAATACATCTTTCCACTTTAAATAATGCACAATACTCGACTTTCGAATACTTTGGTGTTAAACTTAAAAGGAAAGGCTCCCTCCTATCAACCTTCACACCATCTACCACCCTCCTGGTGATCGTGCCCTCTTCGCAGAAGAGTTATCTGACCTAATAACTCAGTTCTCCTTAACTGACATGAAGAAAGTGTTCTTGGGTGACTTCAACATTCATTGGAACAACTCTGAAGACACCAAGGCCAGCTACTAGCAAACCTTCTTGAAATAAACAACCTTAAACAACTCTGCAATGAACCAACACACATCAAAGGCTCCACTCTAGATGCGATTATCACTAATAATGAACTGGTCTCGCTCAGTTCCATTTCACCTATGGACTGGTCTGACCACCATCTCATACTGTTCAATATCAATACCCCACCTAGACTTAACAAATAACCCTAAGCAGTGGACCAGAAACCTCAAACAAGTCCCAATAACTGAACTGGAATCCAAGATTCGTGAACAACTACAGCAACACCCCCTCACGCATACCGCTGATGATCTCACTACCCACTACAGCACAGCGATGTCGGAAGTTCTTGACCAAGTGGCACCGCCCAAACTAAAAGAACTGAGATCAATCCAATCAAAATCTTGGTTTAACTCCGATCTCAACAACGAAAGAAGGCAACTCAGACAAGCAGAAAGTACATGGAAACAAAACCCCTCAACAATCCACCTAGCACTACTAAGAACTACAAAGCTGTCATATAAGAAGCACATTTTTAGAGAAACAGCCTCTTTCTTCCGCAACCAACTGGACCGTGCAAAGAATAGACCCAGGGAGCTCTTTAACATTGTCAAATGACAAACCACGTCTTCACCCCCACATGAAATAATCGTCATTAATGAATGCTGTGAAGAAATTGCCAGCTTTTCACAGACAAAGTCGCAAAAATTGAGCAATCCTTCTTACAAGTCATTAATCTACCCTCCGTCCTAACCATCCTCACGGACCCACCTCCCTCCTTGGCAGCTCCACCTTCAGAACTCACCAATGACCAAATGGCACCAAAAGGAACTTACGGAAACCATAATCACACCCAACTGAAAAACAATGCCAACTGGTCTGACTTCAAACCCATGACAGAAATTGAAGTCTTCAATATAATTGTGAAATTAAAGCCCACTTCACACACTAAGGATCCCCTCCAATCCACGATTGTACAAAATCTCAACCACATCATTGCCCAGTACTGGACAAAAATCATCAACACATCTTTCGCCTCGAGCTGTGTCCCTGACTCCCTCCAACTAGGACAAATCACACCCATTCTCAAAACCCCCAAGCCTGACCCTAATCTCAACAACCTCAGACCTATCTCCAACCTCCCGTTCCTAGCCAAAACTATGGAAAAATGTGTCTTACAAAAACTTAACCATCATATAGGGGAATACAACCTCCATGACACCTTCCAATCAGGGTTCAGGAAAGGCTGCAGCACTGAAACTGCCATGCTCAATATCTCAGATGACATCCACAGATCCTTAGACAATGGTAACACATGTCTACTTATCCTACTTGACTTATCAGCGGCTTTTGATACCGTAAATCACCTAGCCTTACTTGAATCACGGAAGATCAGCTCTGGTATCAATGGCACAGTCTTAAAATGGTTCACATCATACCAACAACACCGATCGCAACAAACCAAAATCAACTCCTGTCTATCTAAACCCACACGTGTCACACTTGGTGTGCCCCAGGGCTATATTCTATCCCCCTCCCTTTTCAACCTCTTCATGGAACCCCTTACAATCATCCTGAAGCAAGCGGGGATCAAATATCACCTATATGCTGATGACATCCAGCTCTATTACAAAATCAAATCACCTAGTGACATCCTACATCTCGACCCCACTCTGAGCAAGATACAATCTTGGTTTAACTCTAATCACTTAAAGCTAAACCCCAACAAAACAGAATCATTCTGTTCGCCCCTAAAAGCAACCACCTACCTATCCACGAATGGCTCAGCGACCTGAATGCATAAAATTGTTCTCTCACTCTGTCCAACTCCGTAAAGTCCCTAGGCTTCATCCTGGACAATAACATGTCAATGAAGGATCACATCAAAAACTCAGCCAAAGGAGCGCTTTACACACTAAAACACCTCAAGAATATTAAACCATTCATTTCCTCTGATGATTTCAAAATGGTTGTCCAATCTCTCGTTCTCTCCAAACTGGACTATGGAAATGCCATCCTCACAGGGATGCCGAAAACTCACCTCGCCCCCTTAGATCAGTTCTAAACATGGCGGCCCGGCACATAACAGGTGTTAAACGGTTTGAACACATCACACCAGCCCTCAAGATCCTCAATTGGCTTCCGATCGAAGGAAGATGTACTTTCGAGACTGCCTGCATCACCCACAAAGCCCTTCACTCACATACCCCCAACTATTTAGACAACAAGCTCACGAAAGCTGGAAGAACTAGAACTTTGAGAAGCTCCAACTCACTTCACCTCGTACCTCCCAAACTAAAAATGAAATCAACCCAGACTAGCTCTTTTTCTGGAAATGCACCCAGCATATGGAACTCTCTACCTAGAGATCTATGATGCAACCCCTCCTTCTCTTGCATCAAAAGAGACCTGAAACTCCTCCTCCTCAATAAATACTTTAACACTTAAGCATACTGAACTTTGTTAATTATCTCTCTTTACAGGTCTAGACCCTCTGTTAAAGTCGGTTGTTTGTTTGTATCTTCTGTCTACTAGGTCTTTCTCTCACTTAACACACACTGTTCTTATTGCCCGCTCATTGCCTAACTATTTTCTTTGTATATTTTTATGTGTGTTCTAAAATCTAATATGTCTCGCATCATATTGTTAGCGACTTGATTATATTGTGTTCTTCTCGATCATGTAAAGCGCTCTGATGCCCTCGAGTCTAGCTAGCGCTATATAAAACCTATTAAAAAAAAGGAGGGACTACTAAGCCTATTCACGAATCAAAAGCAACCATTTAGAATGGACAGTAACGAGCCAATTGAAAAGATGGGCGGAAAATGGGCAGAGCTTCAAGGTCATACCTAAATACAGCATGTCTCGAAGAGACAGCGCAAGCGCTGCCTAGGCGAGACCTAACAAAACAGAATTGACACCAAGGGATGTCTTACCTCTAATTTTAAGAACATTGTTTTTGCTTTTCGAGTAACTCACTTGGGACACTACTCAGTTAGTGACTGCAGCCTTTCCATTCTTAAATGTATACAAAATAAAAAATAATCTTGAAAACAAAAGGCTTTTAATGATCTTGCCGCTCCATCAGTGCCTGCTGTGACCAGCGTCTATGAACGGCAAAGCCAGGCTTCTTCGATCCTGAGTTAGCATCTATGAAAGACGGTATCGCAAGATGTTTGGGTTGGACTAGGATGAAATATCATCTTTGAAAACAGCTGCACCCTCTACAAAGCCATCATGACTGGCACTCATACCCAGGGCCATGAGAATTATGTGATTGTGCAGCCGCAATGATTTTCTCATAATTATAGATTTGCCGCATTTGCCACATAATCCATCATCTGCTGCCTAATCTGCAGATTTTAACAAAAAAAAACTAGCTTTAATGGTTCAAAAGTTACTAAAAATGTAGCAACACTTGTTGCCACGCAGTGGAACACCCTTTGCGAAGGTTGACTAGTCAATTTTCTGTAGCTTCTTGTTGTTTTTGGGTGTTAAACTGGTACTAATGAGTTGCGACTAATGCCCAGACAGTGCTTACAAGTTTAAAAATGTCAAAATATTGAAGTAATACTATCCCAAATTGTGCAGCATAATTTGCCTTTTCTTGCCACATAATTTACCCAACCCTGCCACATAATTTGGCCCTCCCCTGCCACATAATTCTAGTGGCCCAACTCATACCTATCTGTCAGAAGCTCAATATCTCTTGTGGATCTCGACACAGCCAGAACCACATCAGACTGCAGACAAAGAAGTGTATAAAAGCAATGAACGGCATCCGGCCTCTCCCATCTATGCACCTAGGATCTGGAACAACATCCCTGCATCCATCCATCAGGGCCGCCCCAGCGCTGAAGACAACATGAAGATACAGAAACAGTCTACTCTGAACCAATCTACCCTTCGATCACTTGTATAGTGCTTTCATCCACATTTGTGCTAATCAATACCATATACATACATAAAACACTGGCAACCTCTGGAAGAAGTAGATGTTTGGAAACCACACATGTTCCTCTTATAACAATAGTAACTCCAGTGTTTTGAAAGAATTCCACTTAAGTGTCATTTATTGTTGGACATTGATGAAATCAGAGCCGAAGCCAACATGTGTTTTGCTTGGGCTGTTAATATGTGCTTGAGATGTTTCAAGGCGCTATTGAAATTTGTTCTGCAGTTTTGTAAAGGACGATGTCTTTATTTCTTGGTCTTACTTTACTGTGAAGATCAGATGCTCTTCCGGACAGCAGGATGACGTCCAGTTGCAGTTAAGATTGACCACACAGCAATAATCAAGACTTGGCTCCTGTTTCTAATATCAGGACATATGTGGGAGGGAGGGGCTTCTCCGTACTCCCCAATCTAGTAAAGATGTGCCCTCGGTGCTGAGAAGCGATTGGACGTTTCCAACAGCTGGGGGACCTGTGGAGATAGCACCCTTAGACACAGAGCCCTCCCCTGCACCGGCGAAGACCCCCCTCCCCTGCTGCTGTGTATCTGCAGGTCTCCTGTCCGCATGTTGCTTTTACCTATTGTCCATCTCCCAGCCTAAGACAAACACCTCCTGGGGCGCTACAAAATACATAGGATTCCTTAACAGTTTTTGTGCCCTGTTCTTAAAGAGGTCACAGGTGCGCTGACCATCAACCTCTGACAATCCAGTGGAGTCTATCACTTGTTGGTCTTTTATTCTTTCCAGGTCAATATAATCTATACACTTGTTACAGCGCTATGAAATACCAATTCTTCTGTAGCAAGCACTAGATGAAAAGTTATTATCTGATGTTTTCAATAATTGATGTACGGAGACTGAAATCAGAAACACGCCAGCAGTACATCTATGTCTCGCAGCCACATCTTAACCTGATGCAAGAGCTGTTATTTTTACAAGCCAGTGAGGCTGAAACTCATAAAAATAGCATCCCTCCCACAGATCTGCAGAAATATCTCAGAAGCTGGAGATATTCTGCAAATAGCTGTTCTGTGTCCTTCGTTGACAATAATGCCAACCGCACACCGCTGTGATGTCATTGTAACCTTCAGCAGGGGTTTTAAGCAGTGTTGCCCATAAGAGAGGTGGGCGTCAAAGGGAGAGGGTTTGAAACAGTGTGAGAGGTACAGAGGCTGCCAGACTCTTATAACAGCGTTGGTAGAGCTGGAGACCACGCAGGCTCTCAAAGCGCTGCACTAGAAAGGCACTGAGCAGACTAGATAGTGAGGTATGTTTTTCTGCCATGCACAGTGTAATCAATGATGGTATTTCAGATGTCATCAGCGATGCTATCTATGATGTCACAGAACATGTCATGAGCGATGTAATGTGAGGTCGTAAGCAGTGCATGACAAGGGTGCTGCGGCGATACGAGCGTGTGGGATCATGGATGGAACCCCGGGGGCACTGGCAATACACATGCTAATGTTTTGGTGGTGCGTAACCCGGATGTTCCTGCCTTCCTTTCTTCAAATTGGCTGGATTCGGGGGCGGGACCGCGGTCCGGTAATGAAGGAGGACTGGCGGCTTCATTAGAGAGAGAGAGACAGATGGAGAAAGGTTGGGCCATGCAGGAGGGCAGACGGAGCTGGAGACGGTGACGGAAGTGGTGCCCGTGGTTGGAGGAGCAGCTGGAAGAAGACAGACCAAAGGACGGAGAGATTGCGGAGTCCAGTGGTCATGGTCAAGAACACCCAAGGGAGGACGTGTTGGACGAGGCCACCGTGAGTCACGACCTCAGGCAAGTGTGGCTTGCAACCGCACGCATACTGTGGCTGTGGCTTGCGGTGTGCGGGGTTTTGGCTCTGTGGGATTTTGTTCTTTCCCTGGGGGACAGCACGGATATTAAGTTGAGGAGGTGGTTGTGTGGCAGACCGTCATGGGGTGTCTTATTGACACATGGATGCAAAAGAAGTATTTTTGACCAGGTTTGTGTTTCTTTTGCCACATGTTTCTGAGAGGTTCATTCCTTCTTTTCCCCTGCGCATACTAGGGGCCTTCTTATTGGGCACGCCTCTTCTTTTCACTTCACAGAGGTGCTTTCTTGGTGAAGGAGATAGAGAGTTAAAAGAGCTGGATTGTTAATGCCCTTGTGCTTTTGTTTCCCAAGGGCACTGGGTTGAAGGAGGAGGACTGGGAATACAGTTAGAAGGAGACGAATTACAGATCCAGAGTCTGTGAAGAATGACTTTCTGTGCTGCTTGATATTTGATTCACTTTATCTACTTCATTTTGAGAAACAAAACAAAACAATGGACCGATAAAGCAAATTGAGTGGGCCTTATATCTCTTGTCCTGTCACAGGGTCGTTATAGTTACTTCAGTTAACTATACCTGGAGAATTTCAGGGTTTTCGGAGTTTAAAATTTTATGTTTTCACCTAACTATAATGTCAATTTAACCTTTGCTTTTTTCAGTGAAATCCTGAGATATTTTTTAATGTAAAGTAAGTTATTACCACACCTAACTTTAACGTCACTTTAACCTTTGTTTTCTTCAGTACATTTCTGTTTTTTTTTTAACTCTAAAGTAACAATATAAAGGCTGTCATTTCAAGTGAGGCAGACCTACTGGCTTTGTCAAAGGGTCATAAGGCCAAAATATAAAAGGCTGCCTACTGCCTTTATCAGACAGTTCACACATCAACATATTTAAACCGACATATAGTGACTTTGTCAAGAAATCACAACTATCATTTATCAATAACGATATTTCACTGTATTTCCATGTACTTACATGGCTGTGATTAGTAATCTTTACTCTTTAAAAAAAATTAAATACAGCATTTTTATTCAAAACCACCACAAACATGTGTTGAGTCCTTTTTTTAGCACTCTTCATGCCACAAAATGCAGACAAAGGACCAACCACAAGGGGTCCTCGGACACCAGCTGAAGAGCATACTGCTCCAGCTCAGAGTACATTCCAAAATATGGCAAGATCTCCTGGGTTCAAGTATTCAATGACCCAGGAGAGTTGCTGCATTTTTTCTTAAATGTCCCCAGGGGAGCTGCTGCGCTAACTGCCGCCCCACACAACTTAAAAAAAAAAATGCTTTGTGATGCCCCAGCCTTTTCAAGGGGCAGCATGAAGATGTATTAAAATATGGAAGTAGCCCTTGCAGGCCAATGTGGGGCTCTCCCTGGCAAGAGCAGTGAATATGATATTAATTACTGTTTGATATTCATGCCCTGGGTTTTTTTGATTATTTTTTTTGTTTTGGGTGGCCCACTCTCACCGGCCCCATGCCCTCTCCCCAAATAAATAGTACATCGTGCCCAGGGGAATTAGGTCCCCGGAACAAAAACAAGAAATAATTATGGCGGCCCTGGAGGATGGGGCCCCTGGGGCCATTAAATGCCTCCTTCTCTTAAAAGAAGTAATTGTGGAGGCCCCAGGGGATGAGGTCCCTGGGCCGTTAAATTACTTGGGAAGGAGAGGCCACAAGCCCCCACCCCTTTTTGCGCCACCCATACCCTCCCCCCACCCACCCCCATGGCCTTGGCCTAACTCAGGGGGCATTCAAGATGAAAAAGGCGGAAGTCCGTCCTTTTTTCTTCAAACAAATTCTACTGTGGAACCGCTGTAAAGTTTTAAAACAAAATCCGTTTTTAGCCCTCTGGGACCCACCCACAGAAGACCTAGGCGGTCAGGGTATGCCTACCCTGCCCCCTTATATGTTTTATTTTTTAAATTTCAGGACACGGGGGATGAGTCCCAGAGTCTAAAACTGGCTGCGAAACATCTTTGTTGGTGTGAGGCAGCCAATCAGATCTAATCTTTTGATCTACCAGACCCGCATTACTACTTCACCTCTGTATACACATACATTTTAAACCTTAATTTCTTAAAAACTACTGAACAAATTTACACCAAATCACAAAAAGCACACTTTCTGGGAGAAGGTCTAGCTTTCTGTCAAATTTGGTGTAATTCCGTTTAGCCATTTTTTTCTGAATTGTTTCTTAAATTTGCCTATTGAAAATTGCATGGGGAAAATGTGATTTGTGACCCCCCCCCCCCCCTTTTTTTCTTGGCCCTCGCCTGATGGATCATCCCGAAGCTCTCCAGGAAGGAGCTTAAGTTGTTTTAACCTTTTTTGTAGAAAGTTTCATTAAGACTCAGCAAATGGCGCCAAAGTTGTTAGCGAAGCAAAAAATCAATTTCCTATGGAAACTCAGTGTTAACTATAACTGCACAGCGACCGCCACTGTGTAGTATATAAATATATGTATATATATATGTGTATATCATAGTGAATATCCTAGACTGCAGCCTTGTACAAGCACTCTAAAAGGGGAATTGAAAACAGTCAGAGTGAAACGAATGACAGCAGTTTTCCTATACTGAACTAGAGATTTAGACACTGGTGATGGTAGAAGATACCAGGTGTCAATACCTGTGGGACGTAGGTGCATGACCTAGCAAATAACTATGATGCTCCGTTTTAGGGCAAGAATCTCAAAGGTACTCACCTAAGTTGAGTTTGTGTGCATAAATCATGTATCCACATTACAGCAAGGGCTCACCAACAGGAGTCATTACTACGCAGGTACTACAGTGGAAGTCACTACAACATAGGCAAGCTTTCCAAATGTAACAACTGGAGTCACTCCAACATATGGCACTTTAGAACGGCAGAAAGTATTGGTATATATTATATATTTTATATATGTTTCAGTGTATAAATACACATATTAGAATAAATACTAATACCATTTAATAAAATTGAATTAATTGTAGTTTAGTTTAAACAGAATAATGATTAAGTTACAAGAAACAAAATAATAAAGTAACACTAATATACTTAAAAGTAAATTAAGGAATTACATTTAAAAAAATTGAATTAAACTAAGTTTAGATTAATTCAATTTTATTTAAAAAAAAGTAGAGACTATGTATATAAATCAAAAAAGAAAAAAAACACTTGCAGCAGAAAAAAATACTTATGAGGAAAGACTATGGGGCCGATTACGATGGCGGTCGGTTGCAGTAACAAGACTGACCGGCAGGTAGTAGGTGGTCCTGGCCGCCAAATTAGGATCAGGACCGCCCTGGAGGAGGTCGGAAACATGCCTCTTTGTATTGATGCTTGTACTGCGGCCCGGAAAAAGGCTGCAGCATAAGCCCCAATGCAAAGAGGCATGTTTTCAAACATCCCTGCACCATGCGGTGCCTGCCACACAATGCAGAGATGTTTACAGGGGTACCACAGGTGCCCCACAGGGCCCATAGCGGAGGGCCATGGGGGACAGGGGCCCTGCTAGGGGCCCCAAAAAAAACTTTCCGCCAGCCTTTTCACATCAAAAGAACCGACGTGAAATGGCTGGCGGCGAGGTGGATCGTAATAAACACGGCAGTGCCTGAGAAGGCACCGCCTCCATTGTGGGGATTGCATATGGACCGACCGCCCAATGGGCTCCTTGAGCCCGTCGGAAGCTGTTGGTCGGTCTCTGGGCCAATGCGGTCCGACCAACCACATCCTAATGCTGCTGTCTGACCGCGGTTAGAGATGTCGGGGGGACCAACACCGACAGCACGTTGGTGTCTGTCCCACCGACATCGTAATGGGCCCCTATATATGCACACACACACACACACACACATGTATTGCTAACTGTGGAAGTGTGTGTGTGTGTGTGTATATATATATATAAATATATATGTATAGATAGATATATCTATCTATATATATATGTGTATATATATATATATATATATATAGATAGATATATTAATATATAACAGATTAATCACACATGTTAGAAAATGGGGGTTTGGGGAGTTATCCCCCCTCATAAAAAGAAAACAAGTGTTGGAACACTTTACAAAGAACAAAAATATATAAAAATATCACAATTGTTAGACAAATTAAAAGAAAAAAATGTTGCACCTCTAAAAATGAGAAAATAAAAAAACCCTAAGAAATCAGCAAACCTGTACACCAGGAGGAATATTTGCATGATTGAGAGGAGTCAGGGGCTCAATCCTACCACATCTCACAAATTCCTCCAATAAAGAGGAAGATGTGACTGTGGCAAAAATATCCTGAAAACCAAAGCCAAACTGTTCAAATCTCATGTCAATACAGCCAAAAGCAGATTCCAAAAATTCATTGGGTTGTTATAAAATTGGGTATCCCAACCAAACACCGAATCCTGACCAAGCTGCCCAGACAATTCCCCACCCTCCCCAAAAATGAAACCTCAAATATTGAGTATGAGCGAAATTCACATACACTTGTCAATCCATGACCAGAAAATCGAAAGTCACATGTGCAGAGCTTATATATACATATATTGTAGGAGTTTTGTAATGCATTAGCATGTCAAATTCTGCTTAGATGTGTGCTGGCTACCGATGACAATGCATTGGCAGTGTTGGTATAATCCCATCAGCAATAGCAGCATCCCAAGACCTGGTATCTGTCACTTATTTGAAGCAATAGTCTATTCTGAGAACAGGGATAATGCGACTAAGAGAAGAGTTACTATCAGTTAAGACAGTGGGAGGAATGGTCAAAGTAGACCTTCTTTGGCACTTTCAATGGTGACCCAGACTGGATATCTGACCTTTGTCTCTATATGAAGTGTTGGCCTACTATAAGATCAGCACTTCTAGATGACAATTCAGGTCAAACCCCTCTTGCCCTCCACCTTATGAAGCCATTTCTAAAGGTAACCGATCGAACTACTCAAACGACCTGCTTCCGTTATATTTAGCAAAAAACTCAGACTTACTTAAACCCCTCCTCGTCTCATCATTCAAACAGAATCAGCATCAGACTAACTGAAAGTCAAAATAATCCAACCCATCACTGACCTTGCTTTTGTATAACACAAATCTTAGAAAACTGCCCAGATGAAGACCTTCCTGGAATTCAGTAACATGCTAGGCGAAACCAAACCGGTTTTCAAATTAAGATATAAGAACAAAGAATTCTATGATGCTAGCTCTATGGAGGTATTCTAGCACAAAGATTTATATAATTGTAAGTACTATGGACGTATGCCAGAACAAAGATGATTGTCTCCACTAAGGATGCTTTCTAGAACAAAGATTTATATTATCTGCACTAAGGATTTATTATGTATTCTAGAACAAACATTTATCAGATTGCACTAAGGATGTATTCTAGTACAAAGATTTATATGATTGCCTGCACTAAGAATGATTCTGGAACAAATTACTATGTGGTTGTGAGCACTAAGGATGTATGATAGTACAAATATTTGATTGTCTGCACTACGGATGTATTCTAGAACCAAGTACTATATTGTTGTGTGCACTAAGGATGTATTCTAGAACAAAGACTTATATGATTGTCTGTGCTAAGGAGGTATTCAAGAACAAAGAATTACATAATTGCCTGCACTAAGCATTTATTTTAGAACAAAGATTTATATGATTGCCTCCACTAAGGATGTGTTCTAGAACAAGATTATATTATTGCCTAAACTAAGGATATAGTCTAGAACAAAGTACTATATGGTTGTGCGTACAAAGGATGTATTCTAGAACAAATATTTATATGGTTGTCTACACTAAGAATATTTTCTACAACAAAGATTTATATTATTATCTGCACTAAGGATGTATTATGTATTCTAGAACAAACATTTATCAGATTGCACTAAGGATGTATTCTAGTACAAAGATTTATATGATTGCCTGCACTAAGAATGGTTCTGGAACAAATTACTATATGGTTGTGCGCACTAAGGATGTATGATAGTACAAATATTTATATGGTTGTCTACACTAAGAATATTTTCTACAACAAAGATTTATATAATTTTTCGCACTAAGGATGTATAATATATTGTAGAACAAATATTTGTTTGACTGTCCGCGCTAAGGATGTATTCTAGAACAAAGCAGTATATGACTGTGGGCAATAAGGATGTATTCTAGAACAAAGCAGTATATGACTGTGGGCAATAAGGATGTATTCTAGAACAAAGCAGTATATGACTGTGGGCAATAAGGATGTATTCTAGAACAAAGCAGTATATGACTGTGGGCAATAAGGATGTATTCTGGAACAAAGCAGTATATGACTGTGGGCAATAAGGATGTATTCTAGAACAAAACAGTATATGACTGTGGGCAATAAGGATGTATTCTAGAACAAAGCAGTATATGACTGTGGGCAATAAGGATGTATTCTAGAACAAAGCAGTATATGACTGTGGGCAATAAGGATGTATTCTAGAACAAAGCAGTATATGACTGTGGGCAATAAGGATGTATTCTAGAACAAAGCAGTATATGACTGTGGGCAATAAGGATGTATTCTAGAACAAAGCAGTATATGACTGTGGGCAATAAGGATGTATTCTAGAACAAAGCAGTATATGACTGTGGGCAATAAGGATGTATTCTAGAACAAAGCAGTATATGACTGTGGGCAATAAGGATGTATTCTAGAACAAAGCAGTATATGACTGTGGGCAATAAGGATGTATTCTAGAACAAAGCAGTATATGACTGTGGGCAATAAGGATGTATTGTAGAACAAAGTATTATATGTTACACAAGAAATGTATTCTAGAACAAAGTAGTATATGGTTGTGCACACCCAGGATGTATTCTGGAACAAAGAATTATACAACTGTCTGCATTAATGATAAATTAAAAATAAAGATCTATGGGCCAGATGTATCACAGGGTTTAACCCATTCTGTGTCTATGGGAAAATGCTTAGGTACATATGGCCCTTAATGACTTGTAAAGATGCTGAGAAGTTTATTACGGAGTGTGAAACGGTTATATTGTACTAATTGCCTACGTTTTCCTTCCTGCTGGATTGTTGTATCTTCAGCCTTTTTTACTCACACTTTTGCCTATCATGATGTCACATACTTTGAAGACTCTGCATCTGTTTTTAAGGTCTTTTAACCCATGTGCTGCAAAAATAAATCTAAATGCTCCTGCCTTTGTGCCTGCTGCTCTATTTTGTCTCTCACCAGGATCCATCCTGTGAGCCCTGTAGGTGCCATCATTATGCTACAGCGCCCTCTATGGCTGAGAACCTGCCTGCAGCTTTGGTTCAGATGGCCCTGAATTGAAACCATACCTTAACACTTACATACAATAACATACATGAGATTGAGGTTGGGAGCCATGTAGTAGAGACGAGTTTTGAGAGAGTGGACAAGGTACTCCAGACGTCTACATAGTGGCTTTTGCTGTAGGAAAATATGAGAGTCGCGGCAAATCACTTCTGATAAGGGGCCAATGAGAGTGGGCACTCGAGGAATAATATTAGTAATATCATGATCTGTGGAGGACCCCAGCGGCTTTTACATTACTACAAGGAAAATGTCAACATTGAAATATGACTACAAAGAAACTGCTACCGTAAAATCTATCCTAGACCTAGCATGAGCACTAACCCTAACACTCACTTAATCCCTACACCTCTAATCCTAACCAACTCACTTTATCCCTAAAACTCTAACCAACTCACTCTATCCCTAAACCCATTTCCAGCACCAATACTAACCCTCACTCAACTCACTCTGTCACTGAATCCACTCCTAGCACTAACCCTCACCCAACTCACTCTAGCCCTAAACCCAATCCAACCCTAGCACTAACCCTCACCATGAATCTAACCCTCACCTGACTCACTGTACCCCTAAACCCTATCCTCGAACCAGCACCAGTACTGATCCTCACCCAACTAAATCTAGCCCTAAACCCAATCCTAGAGCCAGCACTAACCCTCACCTGACTCACTGTAATCGTAACCCCTCACCCAACTCACTATAGCCCCACACCCAATCATAGTACTAGCACTATCCCACACCCAACTCACCCTAGTCCTAAACCCAATCCCAGCACTAACCCTCACCTGACTCACTGTAACCCTAAACCCTATCCTAGAACTAGCACCAGTACTAATCCTCACCCAACTCACTCTAGCCCTAAGCCCAATCCTAGCCCTAGCACTAACCCTCAACTAACTCACTATAACCTTAAACCCAACCCTAGCCCTACAACTAACCATCACCCAACTAACTCTAGCCCTAAACTCAATCCTAGCTCTAGCAGTAACCCTCAACCAACTCCCTCTAGCCCTAGCACTAACCCTCAACCAACTCACTCTAACCCTAAACCCAATCCTAGCCCTACAACTAACCCTCTCTGAACTAACTCAAGCCCTAATCTCAATCCTAGCTCAATCATATCTCTAGCATTAACTCTCAACTAAGTCACTCTAGTCCTAACCCCAATCTTAGGCCCAGAACTAACCCTCACCCAACTCACTCTAGCCCTAACATTAACCCTAGTGCTATCACTAACCCTCACCTGACTAACTGAAATAATAAACGCTCACCCTATAGCCCTAAACCAAATCATAGTACCAGGACTAATCCTCACCCAAGTCACTCCAGCCCTAAACCCAATCCTAGTCCTAGTACTAACCCTCACCCAGCTCACTCTAGCCCTGCCTAAACCCAATCCTAGTCCTAGCACTAACCCTCATCCAACTCACTCTAGCCCTAACCTTGTTCCTAGCCATAGCCCTAACCCTCACCTGACTCACTGTACCCCTAAACCCTATCCTAAAACTAGCACCAGTACTAATCCTCACCCAGCTCACTCTAGCCCTAAACCCAATCCCAGCACCAGCACTAACCCTCACCTGACTCACGGGAACCCCTTAACCCTATCCTAGTACTAGCACTAGTACTAATCCTCACCCAGCTCCCTCTAGCCCTAAACCCAATCCTAGAGCCAGCACTAACCCTCACCTGACTCACTGTAATCGTAACCCCTCACCCAACTCACTATAGCCCTACACCCAATCCCAGCACTAATCTGAACCTGACTCACTGTAATCCTAAACTCTATCCTAGTACTAGCACCAGTACCAATTGTCACCCAACTTACTCTAGCCCTAAACTCAACCCTAGCCTTAGCACTAACCCTCACCCAACTCACTCTAGCCCTAACCATGTTCCTAGCCATAGCACTAACCCTCACCCAACTCACTTTAGCACTAAACCCAATCGTAGCGCCAGCATTAACCCTCACCTGACTCACTGTTATCATAAACCCATACCAAACTCACTATAGCCCTAAACCCAACCATAGTACTAGCACTATTCCTCACCCAAGTCACTCCAGCCCTAAACGCAATCCTAGTCTTAGCACTAACCCTTACCCAACTCACTCTTGCCCTAAACCCAATCCCAGCACCACCAGTAACCCTCACCTGACTAACTGTAACCCTAAACCCTATCTTAGAACTAGCACCAGTACTAATCCTCACTGAACTCACTCTAGCCCTAAACCCAACCCTAGCTCTAGCACTAACCCTCAACCAACTCACTCTAGCCCTAAACCCAATTCTAGCCCTAGCTCTAACCCTCACCAAACTAACTCTAGCCCTAAACTCAATCCTAGCTCTAGCAGTAACCCTCAACCAACTCCTTCTAGCCCTAAACCCAATCTTAGCTCTAGCATTAACCCTCACCCAACTCACTTTAGCCCTAACCACAATCCTAGCCTTAGCACTAACACCCAACTCACTGTATCTCTAAGAGCAACCACAGTCCTAATACAAGAACTAATCCTCATCCAACTCACTTTGGCCTAAACCCAATCCTAGCACCAGCACTAACCATAACTACAATTCACTCTAACAATATCCCATTACTGGGACCTTTACATTAACAACCTTTCCTTAATCTTAATCCTCAATTTAAACTTACTCCAACCATAGCGTTAACTCAACCACTTATGCGTGCTCTAGACTGACTCTTAGCCTAACCCTAGATGATACCCACACTATAACCATATCCCTCTTGCTAACACTAACTAGCCATATGACCTTCACTCTAACGCTAACCTAACTCTTATCCTAACTTCTTCCTTTGTCCTCACATGTAACCTATCCTCAGTACTAACTCTAATGCAAAAGCTTGTCTGAACCTAAACCTTGCTTTACCACTAATCCTGCCCCTAACCCTAATCCTGTCCCTACCACTAACACTGGCCATTGCCCTCAGATGCCTAATTTTTTTCCTACCCATACCCTTAATTCTAATGCAGCTTCTGAAGCTAACCCTAACCCTCTTTTCAATACTAGTCATTATTCTAACTCTAAGCACATCTCCAATCCCACTGAAGCCCTCACCCTTCACTCTTTTTCTAAATGATACGTTATTTAAATAATACAAAAAAACTTAATTGAATTAACGTTTTTTTTTGTTGTAGCAACCTAAAAGGTAACATTACTGATATTATTTTTCGTTAAAAGATTTTTATCGTAAACATATTCTTTGTTACGGGGCTTCTACTGGCCAAAGGTCTGATCAGCCATAAGACCACCATGAGAGAAGGAGTGCATGGTACTCTGGTATGCATGACCCCCATAGGAGTTAAGATGGGCACTTACATGGGGTGGCTCCATTAGTTCCTTCAAGCAAGGTTATCGGGTGAAGTTATAGAGTTGTGAAGACCAGCGGGCCGAGTATAGATAGACACATAGCTTCCCTAACCCTCTTTTGTGCTCCCAGGTTATTCTCTCCTTGTTAGGGGTGGGCAAAAATTCTGCTCCACCGGCAGAGTTTGTGGAGTTTTGCCCACTCCGCGTTCCACTTGGAAGTAGAGTTTTGGCAAAACTTCGCCAACCCCCACGTGGCGGAGTTTTTTCTTGAGCGCGGCTTCTCAATGTTAAATTAGCAAGCGCAAGCGAAAATTTGCATTTCTGAGAGCAATTTATGGGAGCTAGAACACCTCCCAGAGAGATTTCTCAACGCGGGCAGTTGCAGCAGGTCGCGACCGTTCGCATTGAGAAAGCTTCTGCTCGTGTTGAAAATCTAGTCAAGTGGTAGAAAGAAGGAAGGCCCTCTGGCACGCCACATGGTGCCATTTGTGCTGATTTTACAGCGCAGAAAAAGCTCCCGGCGCTAAAAATCACCACGACGTGCCGAATTCAGCCCGCAGAATTCCACTTAATCTCGCAGAGTTTTTATGCAACTCCGCAACTTCCGCCCACCCTATCCCCCATCCATTTTCTCATCCGACCTCTGGGAAATGGATGGTTAGTCACTTGTTCCCTCCTTTAATCCCTCCTCTGCTGCCCCAGGTGTCTCTCCTGCTACCTTCAGTCCTATCCTGCCATTGGAGGTATCTGTGAGGATGGGAAACAATATGTGGGCAAGGGAGGTGAGGAAGTCTACTGAATCCATTGGGTGATGATGAATACAGTAAGTGAGTGAAGGTTCCTGGATGGTCAGTTTGTTCGACATCGGTTGCAACCTTGCCACAATCGCCAGGTCTGCAGGTGGTTATTTTCTAAATTGGGTTAACGGTGGAATGTTGACGAAGGCCAGACAACTCCTGTAGGAGGCCAGACAACTCCTGTAGGAGGCCAGGCAACTCCTGTAGGAGGCCAGGCAACTCCTGTAGGAGGCCAGGCAACTCCTGTAGGCAGGGGTGCTTTTATCATGCTTGTGATAGCCCAATCCGTGATGGATGGAATAGTTTAATGCATGCAGCCGGGCATGGTTCCATAGGCAAGGTCAATGCTTCTATTTTGGAGACAACGTTTAGTTCCTCCGCGGTTTTCGAGTGGCCTGGGAGTCACGAAAGAGGTTTGTGGGGATGTGGAATGGTGGGGGTGATGAGACTGGGCTGGATTGTGAGAGATAGAGTCAAGGAAACTAAAGGTGGGACATACGAAGATCCATTGGGGAGTTGGTGCCATCGATACGGGTGTCGCAGCTTGCGTATCTGCAGATGTATCCGCTTAAATGGCGCAGAGGCTTTCATATTTAGAAAAATCCCCTCAGCAGATGTGTTTCGACTCCAGACATTTATGTTTGATGGAAAGGAAATGTTTGCTACAAGCTCATGTTGTGTTACAAGAGAATTTGAACCAGTGACAGGTCGGTATGGGATAATGTTTGATATGTTAATGCAAAATATTATCTTGGGTACTTGCCGGTAGGCGAGGAGTCCACTGGGGAAGGATAGATGTACCACAGCCCCTCAGTCAGTCTAAGATTGCTGCCTGTTGATAGAATGATGCTTGTGTGTGTGCTTTGAAACATTACTTCAAAAAGACTACATTTCCCATTCTGCCTTGGGCAAACAGAGGAAGTGCGGTTAATCAGCCTAGTGAGAAGATACATATTTTAAGTGAGGTGCACAGGTCCAAATTAGTCACTAAGGGGGGGGTTATATGAGGCAAAGCACAGAATGTCACCCTATGAAATAAGCATTGGTAAATGCATTAGGTTTCGCCTACGTGATTAATAATAAGCTGCTTTTTGTTGTAAGTTGTAGCTTGCTGAGTAGTTGTACAATATAAGTTAAAGAAAATGTTATGACTTGTTTATGTACAAAAAGGCAATATATTATGCTGTTACTAGTGGTATAGTACGGTTAAGTAATAGCAAAATTTTGAAAAATGAAATGAAAGAGCAAAATAATAGAATGAATTGATGCAATAGCAAAATTATGTGTTTAGAGGTGTTCTGACAACTTTTGGGCCTGGTGCCACTGCACCTGCTGCACCATTCAAATCACTACCCTATTGCCTGTAAGGTAACTGCACTTGTGACTGCCTGTTTGGTGGTAAAATATTGCAATGTTTGGTGTTTAGAGGGGTTCCCAGAGCTTTGGGCTCCGGTGTCACTGCACCTACTGCACCATTGAAATCATGACCCTAGTGCCTGCAAGATAACTGCACTTGTGACTGCTTATTTAATAGTTAAATATAGCAATATTTGGTGTTTAGAGGAGTTCTGACAACTTTTGACCCCGGTGCCACTGCACCTGGAGCACCATTGAAATCATGACCCTAGCGCCTGCTAGATACCTGCACTTGTGATTGCCAGTTTAATAGTAAAAGTTAGCAATATTCTGCGTTTAGTGTGGTCCCTAGAGCTTTTGGCCCCGGTGCCATTGCACCTGCTCCACCATTCAAATCAAGCCCCTTTTAACTGTAAGATAACTGCAATTGTGTCTGCCTGTTTAGTAGTCAAATATAGCAATATTAGGTGTTTAGAGGAGTTCTGACAACATTTGGGCCCGGTGACACTCACCTGCTGCACCATTCAAATCATGACCCTGTTGTCTGTAAGGTAACTGCACTTGTGACTGACTGTTTAGTAGTAAAATATAGCAATATTAAGTGTTTAGTGGGGTGTCTAGAGCTTTTGGTTCTGGTGCTACTGCACCTGCTGCACCATTTAAATCATGACCCTATTGCTTGCTAGATAAATGCATATGTGACTATATGTTTAATAGTAAAATTTAGCAATAATCTGGGTTTAGTGGGGTCCCTAGAGCTTTTGGTTCCAGAGCTACTGCACCTGCTGCACCATTCAAATTAAGTCCCTTTTAACTGCAAGGTAACTGCAATTGTGACTGCCTGTTTAGTAGTCAAATATAGCAATATTCTGTGTTTAGAGGAGTTCTGACAACTTTTGAGCCTAGGTGCTACTGCACCTGCTGCACCATTCAAATCATGATCCTGTTGTCTGCAAGGTAACTGCACTTGCGGTTGCCTATTTAGAAATAAAATAAAGTAATATTAGGTGTTTAGTGGGGTGCCTGGAGCTTTTAGTCCCGGTGCCACTGCACCCACTGCACTATTGAAATCATGACCCTGTTGCCTGCAAAATAACTGCGCTTCTGACTGCCTGTTTAGTAGTAAAAGATAGCAATATTTGGTGTTTAGTGGAGTTATCAGAACTTTTGACCCAGGTGCCACTGCACTTGCTGCACCATTTAAATCAAGCCCCTTTTAACTGAAAGGTAACTGCAATTGTGACTGCCTATATAGTAGTAAAATATAGCAATAGTAGGTGTTTAGACAATTTTTGGGCCCGGGGCCACTGCACATGCTGCACCATTCAAACCATGACCCTGTTGGCTGCAAGGTAATTGTACTTGTGACTGCCTATTTAGTAGTAAAATATAGCAATTTTAGACGTTTAGCGAAATATAAATCCCATTACATCCTATGGGATTTATATTTCGGCAGAAGAGATATCTGTCAGCGTTGCGATGGAGTGACCCGTCCGCCAAGATCTAAGTCAGGCCCTTAGATCTTACCCCAGTCTGGAAACCAGTTGTAAAATCATAGAAATTTACCCTCATGCCTAATACTTATATTCTCCCTAAAATTTAACCCACCTGGCAGACCGGTAGTGCCTGGCTGTGACTCCATCTTAGAAGCACTTTGCAAATAGATTGATTTTTTTTTCATCAAGCCTTTTATATCCAACACCAATGCATACATCATAGACAACATGAATGTTATTAAAAGTATTGAGGGCTGCTCATTTGAACCAACTCAGCAATTATTGGTGACAATGGACATCCCGTCATCAGACACTAACATTCTGCAGCAGGAAGCCCCTAAGATCATCAGATCCACTTTAGATAACAGAGACCATCTTACACAAGTTCCGATTGACTTTATGGTCTTGCTAGAGATAGCATGTGCAAAGAATGTCTTTAAATTTCCAAGTGAGTACTATCACCAGGATCAAAGCTCTTGCAATGGGGGAGACTTTGCCCCAGATCTGAAAATCTTTCTGTAGACAATTATGTCCACTGTTACATATACCCTGAAAGCCATGCCTACAGAGCCAACCTGACGAGTTGGAAGAGGAATGCAGATGATGTCCTACTGATCTGGACAGGTGACCTCCCACTTAATTTGTTTGTAGAGTGGCTCAATGACAATTCCCAGGACATTCAGGTCACTATGTCAGAGAGTAACTCTGAACTCAGATTTCTGGATGTAATTATTAAAGTGGACAACAACAAAATGTACACTACCATTTAACGGAATCCCACTGAGCAGAATCCTCTCCTACGCTACTCAAGCCATCACCCATGCAGTCTATGAGTCAACTTACCATATGGACAGTTTTTAAGGGTCAGGAGAAATTGCTCACAAATAACGACTACTTCAATGAGTGTGAAATCTTAACTTCCAAAATGTAAGCATGGGGCCACCTATGAGCCTTAAAAGAAATCTAGGAAATGTTCTTGGTATTGCCCTAGCGACATCTTGCTATGGACCATAGGGAACGTAAGAAAAATGAGAACCGAATATTATGTGTTGCCACATTCTGTAATAAGAGCAATTTAATCAAAAAAGGTGGTCAATAGACACTGGGATCTAGTACAGGATGAGCTTGTAGATAGTGACCGGCCTCTTTTTGCTGTGGACAGATGTAGAAACATTTGGGATTACATTGTTAGATCTGTGTTACCAATACAGGAGCAACCCACGATTTATTCTCGGTGGAATCTCTTTCCTGTGCTAGGACACTGCACATATGGTAAATGCACAATATGTCATTTATGCACTGAATTTAAACACAAAGACATACACAAGAAATGTGTGTTGAATGAATTTACCAATTATAATAGTATGAATGTAGTGTATGCAACTTTCTTGCCCCTGTAAATTGTTGTAGATAGATCAAACCAAGCAAAAAGTGAATCTAACAGTATTGCAGCACTGCAGCAGAATTAAATATGAGAGGGCTGGAGCCCTACTTGTGGAACACCCCTAACATAGCGAAATCATGCACGTGAGGCAAGCGGTCAAGAGGGTGCAGCATAAGCCACGAGGTGGGGCTATCTCCACAGTCCTGAACATTCGAGGATGCAAGTGGATGCATCTGATGGATTGCATTAGTAATGGACTGAATGAGTAAGAAGAGTGGGGCGATTAGTTGGCCACCACAAATGCTAAATGTACATATGTGCCTTTCTGTACCAGTGAGCATGGCACAGAGCAGAGCTTCTCAAGATATGTCTATTGAACTCTTTCTAATTTTGGTATAAAATGTTGTCTATTTTATCTTATTCTTGATAAATTATACTAGGTACATTTATATTTTGGAGTCACTCCAATCTTGTGATGTGGGTGGTCTCTTTTTCCTCCCTTCTAATCTTTTTAGGCTATCTCTTTAGTGCGGGTATAGTCGCAGGCAGCGGTCATGTTGACGCTCCAACCCATTTTAGCCTATCTGAATGAGCCACGCATGCATGCATATCATTGGCCAAGTTTGGGCGCTCAATAAGTTCACTGTCCTGCCTAAGGAGGGAATGTTTAGGCAATATTTCTGTCCTTTTTGTAATTTTTAGATTTTCCTATGACTTTTTTTTAAATGTCTTGGAGGTGAATTGACTCCGGGATGTAATTGATTGTATGGTAAGTGTATGAGCACACATGCATGCCTCCAACCATGCTTGCACTTCAGTTACTTTTCCTAAAACTGGCTTCTTCTTTTCATTTTTTCTGTTTCAGAAGTAGAACTATTACGCTTCTAGGATTGTAGTATGGAGTATCAAGGATGGATATCGAGGTCACACACTATCACGACCAGAATATCTAGTGTCAAAATATCACGAAGGCAAGTGCAAAGAGGGAAGTCTAGATTCAATATTTTTAGCTCCACATCTACATGCCTTGAAGATGTACATATATATTGTCAAGGTATCGATATGTGGAGTTACACATGGAACATATATACATATTTACATGTTGATATTTTGGTCTCCATATTCTGGTCATGATATTGTGTGACTTCGATACTCTGAAACAACACCCGCTTCTAGCAATCCTCTGGTAAGCAGCCTGTCATAGCTGGGGTTGTCTTCTGTGACTGGCAATCCCGCAGCCCTTTGATAGGTTTTTTCTCATCCTTGTTTTACTGACAGTGGCATATATTTCCACCTGGTGGAGGTCAGTCAAATGCATCATAATCATCAGCTTTGTCACCTCCTCATTTTTCTAATTTTATTTTAACTATTTAAATATTAAAATGGGGGGCCTTTTGGCTCCTTCTTTTAGGGTTCATCCTTTTATTGTGTCCTTTTTGAAGAATACCTGGCCTTTTAAATGATTTGCCTGTGAGTCACCGGTGAAAGATATGTACCTGGACAGTAGAAATTGAATTTCCACTGTGCACTGGGGGCAAATGATGAAACATGCCAATGTGTTTCACTACATTCCTATAATAGCCAAGTTGTTCCTAATTTCGAGTTGTCATGTTACTGTCCAATCTCACCTTTGCCACAGCTTGCGTGCACTGTGTTTACCACTTCCTCTTCCCTTCTAACGGAGCACTTTACCTGTTTGCCATTTGCTGTTCTACACATGCATGTAGTTTTGACTGATTCGGCTTCCCTTTGGTCTGCAAGCTCTTAGTTTGGAATTATTTATCACCAGACAAGGACATGGATGCAGATCATAAGTGTTATGATAAGTAGATTTGTAAAAACCCTTGTTGTATGGACTGCAAGGCGTGCATGGTGGGACCATGTTCCTAAAGTAATTAGCTTTCAGATTACAATGGATTACAAACTCTGTCATGAGTCCCAAATCAGAGAAGGGAGCAAGTCCAACAACTTTCATATAAATTCAATGAGAGCACAGATCCTATTGGGTGTAGTTAATGCCCAAATGCTCCTATTGGCCGGACACACACTTCCACTCACTTGCACTCACTTTCAGGCTGAATATATTGGTGAACAGAGTCTATTGCTTGATATTCAGGCCAAGCCTCATGATCGCATACAGTTCGAACTGAAGGCATTGAGCTGGCTGCCAGAGAAGGACCATTTACTCATAAGCTTGTCTGGAACACGAGCCTTCTCTGTCCTGAAAGGTAGATGAACAGACATACACCTCCTACATTAATGAAAACATTCAAAGTCTTCACAGTACTAATACACAGGTTTAGTCTATAATACCACAGAATTGAAGAACCATGGCAGTCCAGGGACCCCTGATGTACAATGATTGCCCTCTCAACTCAACTCAACTGTTACAGATAAGACACTCTTTTGGAATATACCTTTAAATTACTTGGGGCCTGATTTAGATCTTGGCAGACGGGTTACTCTGTCACAACGGTGACGGATATCCCATCCACCAAAATATAAATCCCATAGGATATAATGGCGGATGGGATATCCGTCACCGTTGTGACGGAATGACCCGTCCACCAAGATCTAAATCAGGCCCTTAATTTTACACCGTTTTCAAGTGTGTCCCCTTTTAGGACTAAGAACATTCACTCTGACACATTTTATAATTGACAGGCCTACTTAGAGACACAAAAACCACCATGAAGTTGCCACTGGTGGTAGAAGTATTACTTACAACCCGAAAAACATAGCATTAGAAGGAACATGGACTGTCACATGTCAAGCTCTGTACAAAGCCTGCCTACCATCCACGAATGAGTGTAGGATGTGAGGGGTCTAATCTGTGTGTCTAAACAGAAGTTCAGAAACGTAGCACTTGTGCTTCCAGAGCACTGAAATTGCTGCATATATTTATAACTATATAACTATGTCTAATTTTGCATTGTTGTTTTTACATTGGGGCATTAAAAGGGTTGTTCACTCCAGAAATAATCCTGAAGCCTTGAAGGAATATTTGTGAACTGCCCCTGTTTAGGTCAGACAATTCAAATTTCAGATGTATAATTTTCCAGTAAATATAATTTTTACTCCGTGAAATCCATTCTGCCCATCAGAAATTCAATCTGTCTCTCTCGCCAACATCATTTTTCATGATACTTTTCAGTAATAACGGACAAGAGTGCAACAAACCTGGCAGGGTTCAAGACATGGTGCAATAAAAACTGCTGAACAGGATGCACTTTCACACAACTGGAGTTTGCCATGATATTCAGCCTAATATTTTGAGAGATGAGCCCTACGCTCACCTGCTATTGAACCGAAGACAGGACTCTCCAGATGGCCAGCCAAAGTCTGCATCAACATCCTACACCTGGGGTGAAGGGAGTTAAGAAGGGGAGCTAGCCCGGCAAGGTCAGTCCTATTAAAAGGTATATGCAACTAGTAAGCATTTTATGGAACTTTTGTATCATGCCCGCTTCACTCAACAAACTTTCCAAAATATCTGATTGCCCGTCCCCAGAAAAGTAGGAACCATGGTTCATGCAGCAGAGGAAGAGTTAGAGCGAAGGGCTGTTCTACTGCTCTTTACAGAGAATCTCTCTTTGAGAACGAGTGGTTGAGTCGATAGAAGACTCCATGTCTAATGCACACTGCCTGAAGAAGACCCTCTGCTTCAGAGGAAGCCAATGAAGCCATCTCCAGGCGGCTGAGGCAAGTTCAAACGTCTTTAAAAATACTACCTACTGACAGCAAAAATGTTGCACCCACTGTAATTTGGACAAGGAGGCTTCAGCAAGGTCTAAATACACAAGACAGAAAGCACAGATGACTTTAGCATAACCAGAGGATGGTGCACCGAACCTTCAAACTGTGTAAACGAAAAGAGGAGGGGACAGACAACCAGAGACGTTGTAAGGCATGGGCAAAGTGGGCTCTGGCCCGGGGCCCCAGCCTTTCAGGGGGTCCCTTGATAGAGCCAGCTCTGTTCTGCAGAGAGACCTTGAATCATTTTTAAACCGATGATTTAAATACCGTTTTCCTTAAATTTATTTTTAATGTGTGTGATATATTAGAATATATTTCAGCCGTTTTGCAGAAAAATGTGTTAGTTTCCTGCAAGATCCATCAAAAAAAGTTTCTATTCGATCAAAACGGGACCTCACATATGAGAAATGGGATTATTTGCAGTAATATTAGTGACCTACAGCTGTGTTACAATATTGAAAACACACGTCGCCATTTCTTATTATTAGACGCAGGGCTTTAAATGGGAAACAAATACTGCAGGTACTCATTTTAATGGGGCGAGTGGGCGGGGCTAGGGGCGGGGCCAAGAGCAAGACATGCTGATACCTACTGACTTCAATACTAGTTGCAGCACATACCAAACACATGAGAAATGCGTTTCTATAAACAAAACAGGTTAATTCGTTACACAAAACGAAAGCCAAACGTGGTGAGGTTTTAACATTTCCTTGTTTTATAATATTTGCAGCTTCCAGACTGTTATTTACTGTTGCTTGGCACAACACTATATAGTCTGGAGGGTGCACACACACAGAAAAAAATCAAGCAGACATGCACACTCAAAGCAATCCACAAATTTCCTTTAATATACCTTCCAAGAGTGTATCGATTCTCGGGGCGGGCCAGACACCGGTTTGTGCAAGAATTTCCATATGAGGGCGGCTAGAGATGCAAGTTTCGTGATCTAATGTACCAACTGCTTGTGAAACGGAACAGTATTTTATAATGTTATTATCATCCATTTCCCATGATCACTGTGCTGTATAGTGCATACATTTTATATTCAATAAAAAGATTTGTTAAAAAAAAAAAGAGTGTATCGATTCTCTCCCTCTTTCTCTCGCTTTTTTCCTCACACAAAAACAGGCACAGGCAAACAGACAAACATAAGCAGACACTAATGCCATTTTAACCTCGTTACCTTTCTTTGCTTTTTTAATTGCGCTGTCACCGGGCTGCCTCGCTCGATCCTGTGTTTGCAACATAGCATGATGGTGAACACCCGGACGGTGCACACATGAGCCCTCGCTGAATAGTTCAGCGGGGGCTCAGCTCGCCAGTCACGGCTACAGACTTGCCTTGGCTGTCAGAGACAGGTCACCAGCACTAGCAGCCAATGCGCCTACTGTTTCATGAGTACCGGTACTCACCTTGGTAGCAGAGAAGTGCTGGTACTCAGAGTGATAAAAATAAGAAGTGCCGGTACTCAGTGCCTGTGAGTACCGGCCCATTTAAAGCACTGATTAGATGTAAACATATTTAGAATTTGCACCATTTTGCCTGTGCACTGTCAGTGACCTGGCCAAAGACGGCATTAAATGGATGAAATTGGATCATAAATTCAAGCTGTTCTGAACTGGGGCCCCCAAAATACGATTGGCCCAGGGCCCCCAAAAGCCTTAAGATGTCCCTGCAGACAACGAGTGTGGTTCTCTACATAGGAGGAAAACCAAGCAGCCACAACCCAGGTACCCGTGCCTCATCAAGCCTCACCTTGAGAATGAAATGCACATGGTATTGTCAGTGGCCGACATACCGAGACGGCCTTCTCATCCTCTACGGTGTTCCATTCGTCCAAAGCCACTGTTTGGGTGCCCCTGCCTGGCCAATCACACAGCTGCCAAGGGTCCCAAATGGCAAACTCCTGTAAGTTGACAGTTAGTTTGCGATGAACCGTTTTAGAATTCTGCACCAGGGTAAAGTAAATGAAAGGTAATAATCCATTAACTAGAGTCTCCCTTTTGTCTAGAGAAGCGATGACCCACACCTTCCATTGTGCTATTTCCATGAAACATGAATTGTATATATATTTATATGCTACATATTTTGTGACATTTGGGGTGGGTCCTAGGTGGAGGAAATGTTTTCTTAGTTTATTTACCCTTTTTGACTAGTTTCCCACCCAGATCAACAAACTGTTAACAAGAGAGACATATGCTCTACCTGGATGTCAATGGATTGTGGAAGTGTGACACAACCAGGCTTCCTCTGCCCCTCCTCCTCTGTTATTGTTCCATCTTTTGCCATAAATGCTCTTTTTGTTTTCAAATATAATGTGTGACCCCCTCCACCACTCCACTATATGACAACAGGCCCAACGAAGATAAAGTAAGGACTTGAGAGAGCTTAGACTAGGCAACCAATGTTTAGCACAGAGGAGGTGGTTGGATGGGACACTGTGCCCAGGAAGAGTATGCCTGGAGAACAACACAGGAGTCACTTATCTCTACACTGTGGCACAAGAAGTGAGGTAGGTGCCTCCCACTACTCCTAAATGGCAGATTACAGAATAAGGGCCTGATTGAGAGTTCGTTCGATGGGTTACTCCATTACAAACTCGTAGTACAAGTGCCATTGGATATAATACCCGTGTAATACGGCAGACGGGATATCCGTCACGTTTGTGACAGAGTAACCTGTCCGCCGAACTCTAAATCAGTCCCAAAGTCATAAAAGGAGGTGACAACATGAGATGGGTGAAGCAACATTTCAAAAGAGCAAAACGCAATCCATGAGATGGCTACCAATGAACAAACCAAGCCAGAATCAACTATGGCATGGAGAGAAGGGAAAGATGCATGAGATGAGCAGGGAAATGGCAAGCAGAGAGAAGCATCAATGCAGCAAGTGCCGCCCGCGAAGTGAGCAATACAACTAACATTGTAATTCTGGAAGACAGCCCAGCAAACAAGTCAACAATGAGAGCAGCTGAACCAGAAGCTGGGCACAGCTGGGACAAGCCTGCAACCAACGGGCAGGCAAGGCAACGCTGAAACCTGCCAACGCAACATGGGTAGGCCAAACAATGTATGACCGCCGCCACCTCGCAGATGTGCCAGATTGTGAAGGCTGAGTACATGCGGCTGCAAAGATAGAAGTTAATGGCTTAGACGATTAAGAGTTGGAATTGAAGTATATGAAATGAGAAGAGAAGAAAGACAACTTCTGAGTGCAGCCATATCTTGGTGGGAGGTTCTGCTGCAAGGCTTGAGGATCATATGAGGCCCTCCTTTATTGAGTGAATGTGCTGGCAGTAGAGTTGAACAAGTATATGCTTACAAACAAAAAGCAGTAAAAGGGGTCTCCTTTGTTTGAAAATGAATTTGGAATAGAGGTCTGAACCAGTGGATATTAGACGAGAAATAAGTTAGTCCATAAATACAAATTCCTACATCTCTCACTGGTTGAGTACGTGCTTTCTGTCTGTGTGCTTCATGCAAACATTTTATTGTTTGCCTGTTAACAAACAGAGGTAGAGTTTTTGTGTTACCCTGGTATCAATATCTTAGGTTTTAATATCTTTATGTTTGACATTCTGTCGTTAGTGGTATCTACCATTATTTGGTAATTTTGTTTTGAGGCTCTACATTTCAATCCATCTGCAGATACTCTTTTCCTTGCTTTCCTTGTGATTGGTGGAGATGCTGCCCCTACTCTCGGTCAGCAGAATGTCTCCTTCTGTCAGGAATACACAAAATAGAAATCAGATCCTACCTTACTTCAGGAAATAAACTCACCCAAGACAAGGCAACAGTAAGAAGTACAGAAAGGACAATGAGCTATACATTATGTTGAACACAATGGGGACATAATTACAAATACATGGATGTCATAAAAGTTCACCCCGAGGGGCCAGGTAAACAAAACGAATATCTCAGCATACCTTTCTTTATTTCTTATTACATTCTTCAGCTGTTCTCGCGCATTTCGTATGAGCGGCTAATTTAGTGTACTGGTATTACTCGGTACCTACTGCGGTTTGGCTATTTGGTCTTATTTTTCTGCATATTGGATTTTCCTTTAAATGTTTTTACTGAGTGTCCCACTGGTGGGATCTAATTTCTGTTTTTTATGTTACTGTGATGTTACTGTGATGTTACTGCGATGTTACTGCAATGTTACTGCGATGTTACTGCGATGTCACTGCGATGTCACTGCGATGTCACTGTGATGTTACTGCGATGTTACTGCGATGTTCAACCAACGGTTTCATTGGATGTTCATTTACTGACCCAGAAGACTTTGCGAACAATGACACTTTGGGCCAATGTATGCATTTATATTTCATGTTTTTGAATTTTGGACATGACAAGATGGCGCCCATTTGTACATTTACTGTCTGCTTTCTATGTTTATATGGGTTTTATTTCAAGGTGGGGGAATACATGCCCGTTCTGTAATGAAGTCCGAGTGAGGCCGAAACGTGTCACGAGTTTATGCAGCCAAAAACAAACTCCAATGAGATTTCACCGCAAAGACTCTTAGTGAGCGCACATATAGCTCCTTCTGAGAACAACTCGACCCTTGTGCAAACAAGACTGCTCTCAAATGTAAGGACCCCACATGCACAAGAGACACAACAATCTACTCTATTCGAACCCTGCACAAGGATCTTACTAAGCTTTAATTTGCTGGTATTTGCAGTTTTGCTACATGAAGGAGGTGCACTAACATGTATACAGTAGACATTGTGAATGGTAACTACTGCTTTCAAGTCCTGCTCTCTGAGTTACTATACACAAAGTCCAGATAATTAGATGGCCCACACAGACTTAAAGGACATTGATATCACAGTCATTGCATGGTCTCATCATTAAGTCAACCTTCAGTCCGCATGAGGGGAAATGACAGAGTGGTCCTCCTCATTCTGCCCAGGATTGTCCTAGACCCCACAATGTTTCGCCAAAAGTTTCATATCAGTGATGAGTTTTTTTTAAACCTCAGGGTGTCCCCCACCCTATCCAACACACCCACGGCTGTTCCATCTTCATGTACAATACAGGTTTGGAGATATTTGTTCCTCCACCTCACAACTTGTCAGCAGCATCATGACAGCTCTTCAACGTCCTTTTCTTTGTCTTAGACACAATACAGACTCCTCTAACACCCTCCAATCTACGAATCAGATGATTAGATAGTGCTCCATGTGACCCAGCCCAGCCATGTGGCACTACTGTTCGTATAGTGCAGGTACATCAGTGGCGGCGTGGAACAAGCACTTGAACGAGCTGATGCTGGAGACTGAGCATGCAAGTGCTAAATTTAAAGTGCTAAATTCCAAAAGGATCACCTTTTACTGGGGCCATTAGGCAGAGCGTGCTTTCTGCAGGGTACACGAGCCACCTTTTCAGGTCATCTACATTACATGACATGTCTATGACTGAAGGCACTTCAGACCTGAAAGGCCTTCTTCGCTTGGACCCGATTTCCATCTTCCAGGACACCTAATAATAATGGTCTTGAAAGCTTTCATTTCACAGGTCGGCCAGAGGAGAAGGATCCTACGACTAACCTCAAAAGGTTGGGGCATTCTACCATAAACCAGTTCAACGTGTAGGGGCACAAGGCATTCAAGAGAATATTTAAGATTATTCCAGCAGTATTCCTTTACATAATACTGACCGTAAACATCTAAAGTCAGAATAAAATAGGAATATTCGGTGCATATTTATATACAATTAAAACAAAGAGAAAAGACTGTGCCCTCATTGCGCTTTTGCTAATATGGAATTAAGCACTGGGGTGATTCACAAAGGCATGTAAGAGCAAGCGTAAGACTACTCCTGAAGGACTTCTTCTCACACACATAAATGCTTTTGTGGCTATCCCCCTTTATTTAGCAAATGTAAACTTGAGTAACAAAAGCCTCCAATCTTAAACCAGAATAATGCTGTGACTAACACAAGAAGAGGCAAATTATATCTGGAAGAAGGCAAACTTCAGATAAGTCTACTCTGCAAGAAGGCCTGAGCCTCCAGCCAACCTGCATCGGTCGAAGCTTGGTCACTCTGGGAAAAGAAGTTGCTTTGCTCTTCACTGGCTCTTCAGAATTCCTTCTTCTAGTCCAATTTTCATTGAAAATGTTTAAATTGTTTTTGTAAACATAATGTTCCTAAATATTTCCTAGTTAAAATTGCTGCAGCAAATGTAGTGAAAAAATACAAGTTGTAATACTCCTACACCTGTATAGTATTCCAAAGATCCTACCACGTCACTTTCCCAGCTACGTAAGACCCATCCAATTCACCTGTTCCTTCAGCCAATTCAGTCTATGCTTGTTTCAAGGTCACCAGTCAATCTAGATATAAGTTCGGAAGGTCTTTGGCCAAACAATAATGGAACCCCACATCAAGTGGAATTTCCAAACAAATTGACATCATGCAGGGCGCCTTGAAAATGTCCCCAAAGTGCCTTGTTTATCAAAACATATTTGCATGCCATTCTTCAATAGGTGCCAAATGTCTGAAAGCTATCACCTACATTAGGCAACATTGAACACCAGAACTGGCCAATAGCGGGCTGGAATGTTTCTATGATGTAAAACGACAAAATGGCAGATCTTTGCTCCCAGAACTGTAACCTAGTGGGCTCCTTCCTGGCCTCAGGCATGAGGCCAGATTTTATCTGTTCACTCGTTCATACATCAGAACATTAGGACCCAGCCCCTTAAGCTTGTTAGTCATGCGTAAACAGAGGATTTGTTTCTCCTCCAAGATGAGAGCCTCCCTCGGAAGGAGGAGCAGTGAGTCTCTTTTCACTATGGTAGAGACAGAAAAACTAGAATCTGGGCCCAAGTGAGTATCCAGGATACATTAGCAGAATAGGCTTCATTTTAAAATGTGCAGGGACCCCGGACCAGCAGTGTTGTCAGAGAAGCGTATCAGAGTGTCCCTCTGTCAAGATCCTTGACCTGCACCTTACTTAAAATGCCAAATTATCTATCAGAGTCTGGTGCTTCTTGAGATAGATATTACCTACAACATTCAGACAGTGGAATCGCTTGAGGGCACCATATTGTAACTATTCAGGTCTCTCTGCCTATGGGCTCCAGGAGTCCGCTCACTGAGGTCCGCTCAGTGAGTTGCAGGAAAGAAGACACCCTGGCTTAATGACAAGAGCCACATTTCCATCCCCAACTTGCTGTTTAGGACATTTTGACATAAACCAGCTCCTCACCCATTTCAGAATGTAACTAACGTATATACTTTCTTAATGATAGAGGCGCTCTAAATTATATTACAAGACATATAGGCCAGCAGTATATCTGCCTTCACTATATAATGCAGATGGGCGAAGGCAAGCAATTCTACTTGTTTACGTAAACAGATGGGTGAAGAGAAGTTATTCTTCTTGTTTACGTGACCAGATGGGTGAAGGCAAACCATTCTTCTTGTTTTCATGAACAGATGGGTGAAAGCAAGCCATTCTTCTTGTTTACGTAAACAGATTGGTGAAGGCCAGCTATTGTTCTTGTTTGCGTAAACAGATGGGTGAAGAGAAGTCATTCTTCTTGTTTACGTAACCAGATGGGTGCAGGCAAACCATTCTTATTGTTTAAGTAAACATATGGGTGAAGGCAAGCCATTCTTCTTCTTTACGTAAACAGATTGGTGAAGGCAAGCCATTCTTCTTGTTTACGTAAACAGATGGGTGAAGAGAAGTCATTCTTCTTGTTTGCATAAACAGATGGGTGAAGGCAAGCCATTGTTGTTTGTGTAAACGGGTTGATAATGGTAAATCATCCTTCTTATTTACTTAAACAGATGGGTGAAAAAAGTCATTCTTCTTGTTTACGTAAACAGATGAGTGAAGTCAAGACATCCTTGTTCACGTAAACGGGTGGATAATGGCAAACCATCCTTCTTATTTATGTAAACAGATGGGTCAAGGCAAGCCATTCTTCTTTACATAAACAGAAGGATCAAAGATGGACACCCTGCTCTTTTATATAAACAGAGGGGTGAAAGGAAGCCACCCTTATTGTTTACGTAAACAGATGGGTGAAGACAAGCCATTTTGTTTACTTAAACATGGGTGAAGGCTACACACCTGGCTTGTTTGAGGGGCTTTGGGTCACCCCACTTCAGTCACTGGCTGTCATGAGTTTGTCATGGTTTGTCATTGACTTGGATAGAATGTCTGTCAAGGCCATGGAATTTTGAAGTTATTTACACTGTGCCATTCGTGTTCCCATTGGTGATTTTGTTCAAGAAATTCTTCTGTCAGACTGCAGAAGTCAGGGTCAGTTTGTGTTCTTTGATATATTTACTGCCATGATGACTTTTTAATTGCTGTTTTTATTCAGGACGTGTGTCTTCTTTGTCTTTATGGCAGGCTAAGAGTATTTACTAATCATCCTTACAAGTTAATTTGTTATAATAACATGTGGTCTGATTTACAGCCTTTTTGTTCACAAAGTAAAGATGTACAAGCACAAAAGCTTTCTTACAGCGACAACAAAAGTACTGCCCTTTGTTAGAAGTATCTGCAATACAATATTTTGCTGTTTATGACTTTTCCATTCACCACATAAATAGCAAATGTACCTTCTGACTCCTTTTCATAACACTCTTCTTGGAGGTTCATCTTACCCCTGCTATTGCAGTGTACTAATCAGAGCAGCCCTTCTTCCAGCTTCTGATTTTTTGTAACCAAAGAGACTGCTACATTATGTGATTTTATTTCTAGGACACCTGGAAGTAACACACAAAGCCGTCTAACTTTTCCCAAACATTTCCTGACATAAAAAGCCAGACTTTTCAGCTTTGAAGTGTGTACTTACAAAGTGAGACACATTGACTTTACGAAGACAACCCACACTTCTTGTTTACAAAATGAGATGGATGAAGGCAAGCAAATCGTCTTGTTTATATAAATATGAGGGTGAAGGCCACACAACCATCTTGTTTATGTAAACAGCTAGGTGAAGGCAAGCCACCCTCTTGTTTACGTATATAGATGGGTGAATAAAAATTCACCTTTCTTATTTATGTTAAGAGATGGGTGAACACAAACAGACAGATGAGGGCAAGTAAGGCTTCTTGTTTATATGAATAGATGTATGGAAAGAAGCACCTTTCTTGTTTCTGTAAACAGATGGGTGAATGCTAGACATATGGCTTGTGACTGTACATAGAAGAGTGAAGGAAAGCCAGGCTTCTTGTTTATGTAAACAGATGTGTGAAAGCGAACCATCCTGCCTGTTTATGTAAACAGCCTGGACGTTGAGTCGCCAAAATCCCAGGGATAGCTGAAGCGACATCACACACCCGTTGACCTTACTGACATCAAAGGAATTGACATCATATGACCTTTGACCCTGAATCTTCCCAGGAAGTGATGTCACTTGACCTTAACCGGGATGATATCACAATAATTGACAACAGTGAAGTTACATTATAACTGTCATTAATATAAAAATACAACACAAATGGCTCTTTGGTATACACCTGTATTAGGGTGTTGACACGATCTTTGAAAGTGGTTAGGTGCAATATAATACCTGCCCTAAATTGTACTGAGCAAAGCGAATAAAGTAGAGCTCTTTTGAGTGGGTTTGGAGGTAACGGGTTCTCCCTACAAGATTTTTTTTTTTTTAAATGGGTCAAATAATGCATTTTAAAGCAAATGTGTAACATAAATCTGCTAAATAGCTGTGGGCTATGAAAGGCTATGCGGCCTCCTCCACATGGGCATCTGTGTTTTGGTTGGATTTATAGCGGCCTGCTCGGTCGCGGAGTTGGCCCGCCGCGCATTGGCGGATCACGAGCACCGGACGACGGTGATGCTCGAGACTGGCTGTTTCACCAAGTGGGGGTCACAATATGGCAGGTGAAGGGATACAGACCACCATGCTAAACCCACTGGGGTGACATTTTTATCATCATTGGGGGAACCACACGAAGCCCCACTGGGGGTAGATAATGCAGGACTTCAAATACCAGCACACCCTGAGGCCGGTGGGTGGGGTTTAATTTTGAATAAATTGCTGACTGCATCCTTCGTGTGTGTTCATTTTTCCAGTGTGGCCAGTGACCAAGGGCGGGAGCCCGAAACGCGTTTGGCCTTGAATTTTCAGCATTGTGTGCCTGCCCCATCTACTGCATCCTCACTTTGGGAGAAGTTATCAGCTGGTGCGGCCTCCTCCACATGGGCATCTGTGTTTTGGTTGGATTTATAGCGGCCTGCTCGGTCGCGGAGTTGGCCCGCCGCGCAATGGCGGATCACGAGCACCGGACGACGGTGATGCTCGAGACTGGCTGTTTCACCAAGTGGGGGTCACAATATGGCAGGTGAAGGGATACAGACCACCATGCTAAACCCACTGGGGTGACATTTTTATCATCATTGGGGGAACCACACGAAGCCCCACTGGAGGTAGATAATGCAGGACTTCAAATACCAGCATACCCTGAGGCCGGTGGGTGGGGTTTAATTTTGAATAAATTGCTGACTGCATCCTTCGTGTGTGTTCATTTTTCCTGTGTGGCCAGTGACCAAGGGCGGGAGCCCGAAACGCGTTTGGCCTTGAATTTTCAGCATCGTGTGCCTGCCCCATCTACTGCATCCTCACTTTGGGAGAAGTTATCAGCTGGTGCGGCCTCCTCCACATGGGCATCTGTGTTTTGGTTGGATTTATAGCGGCCTGCTCGGTCGCGGAGTTGGCCCGCCGCGCAATGGCGGATCACGAGCACCCGGACGACGGTGATGTCTCGAGACTGGCTGTTTCACCAAGTGGGGGTCACAATATGGCAGGTGAAGGGATACAGACCACCATGCTAAACCCACTGGGGTGACATTTTTATCATCATTGGGGGAACCACACGAAGCCCCACTGGGGGTAGATAATGCAGGACTTCAAATACCAGCATACCCTGAGGCCGGTGGGTGGGGTTTAATTTTGAATAAATTGCTGACTGCATCCTTCGTGTGTGTTCATTTTTCCTGTGTGGCCAGTGACCAAGGGCGGGAGCCCGAAACGCGTTTGGCCTTGAATTTTCAGCATCGTGTGCCTGCCCCATCTACTGCATCCTCACTTTGGGAGAAGTTATCAGCTGGTGCGGCCTCCTCCACATGGGCATCTGTGTTTTGGTTGGATTTATAGCGGCCTGCTCGGTCGCGGAGTTGGCCCGCCGCGCAATGGCGGATCACGAGCACCGGACGACGGTGATGCTTGAGACTGGCTGTTTCACCAAGTGGGGGTCACAATATGGCAGGTGAAGGGATACAGACCACCATGCTAAACCCACTGGGGTGACATTTTTATCATCATTGGGGGAACCACACGAAGCCCCACTGGGGGTAGATAATGCAGGACTTCAAATACCAGCATACCCTGAGAGCCGGTGGGTGGGGTTTAATTTTGAATAAATTGCTGACTGCATCCTTCGTGTGTGTTCATTTTTCCTGTGTGGCCAGTGACCAAGGGCGGGAGCCCGAAACGTGTTGTGACCTTGAATTTTCAGCATCGTGTGCCTGCCCCATCTACTGCATCCTCACTTTGGGAGAAGTTATCAGCTGGTGCGGCCTCCTCCACATGGGCATCTGTGTTTTGGTTGGATTTATAGCGGCCTGCTCGGTCGCGGAGTTAGCCCGCCGCGCAATGGCGGATCACGAGCACCGGACGACGGTGATGCTCGAGACTGGCTGTTTCACCAAGTGGGGGTCACAATATGGCAGGTGAAGGGATACAGACCACCATGCTAAACCCACTGGGGTGACATTTTTATCATCATTGGGGGAACCACGAAGCCCCACTGAGGGTAGATAATGCAGGACTTCAAATACCAGCATACCCTGAGGCCGGTGGGTGGGGTTTAATTTTGAATAAATTGCTGACTGCATCCTTCGTGTGTGTTCATTTTTCCTGTGTGGCCAGTGACCAAGGGCGGGAGCCCGAGCACGCGTTTGGCCTTGAATTTTCAGCATTGTGTGCCTGCCCCATCTACTGCATCCTCACTTTGGGAGAAGTTATCAGCTGGTGCGGCCTCCTCCACATGGGCATCTGTGTTTTGGTTGGATTTATAGCGGCCTGCTCGGTCGCGAGTTGGCCCGCCGCGCAATGGCGGATCACGAGCACCGGACGACGGTGATGCTCGAGACTGGCTGTTTCACCAAGTGGGGGTCACAATATGGCAGGTGAAGGGATACAGACCACCATGCTAAACCCACTGGGGTGACATTTTTATCATCATTGGGGAACCACACGAAGCCCCACTGGGGGTAGATAATGCAGGACTTCAAATACCAGCATACCCTGAGGCCGGTGGGTGGGGTTTAATTTTGAATAAATTGCTGACTGCATCCTTCGTGTGTGTTCATTTTTCCTGTGTGGCCAGTGACCAAGGGCGGGAGCCCGAAACGCGTTTGGCCTTGAATTTTCAGCATCGTGTGCCTGCCCCATCTACTGCATCCTCACTTTGGGAGAAGTTATCAGCTGGTGCGGCCTCCTCCACATGGGCATCTGTGTTTTGGTTGGATTTATAGCGGCCTGCTCGGTCGCGGAGTTGGCCCGCCGCGCAATGGCGGATCACGAGCACCGGACGACGGGGATGCTCGAGACTGGCTGTTTCACCAAGTGGGGGTCACAATATGGCAGGTGAAGGGATACAGACCACCATGCTAAACCCACTGGGGTGACATTTTTATCATCATTGGGGGAACCACACGAAGCCCCACTGGGGGTAGATAATGCAGAACTTCAAATACCAGCATACCCTGAGGCCGGTGGGTGGGGTTTAATTTTGAATAAATTGCTGACTGCATCCTTCGTGTGTGTTCATTTTTCCTGTGTGGCCAGTGACCAAGGGCGGGAGGCCGAAACGCGTTTGGCCTTGAATTTTCAGCATCGTGTGCCTGCCCCATCTACTGCATCCTCACTTTGGGAGAAGTTATCAGCTGGTGCAGCCTCCTCCACATGGGCATCTGTGTTTTGGTTGGATTTATAGCGGCCTGCTCGGTCGCGGAGTTGGCCCGCCGCGCAATGGCGGATCACGAGCACCGGACGACGGTGATGCTCGAGACTGGCTGTTTCACCAAGTGGGGGTCACAATATGGCAGGTGAAGGGATACAGACCACCATGCTAAACCCACTGGGGTGACATTTTTATCATCATTGGGGGAACCACACGAAGCCCCACTGGGGGTAGATAATGCAGGACTTCAAATACCAGCATACCCTGAGGCCGGTGGGTGGGGTTTAATTTTAAATAAATTGCTGACTGCATCCTTCGTGTGTGTTCATTTTTCCAGACCCACTGGGGTTTTTAATTTCTCTACTGTGCATCGCATGAAAGCAGCTCATGGAAGCAACACTAAAGGCACTACGATGACCATCAGGCTCTGGGAGAGCTAACGCCCACTGTGGCAGGTGGTGAGACTTAAAAAGTGATGCCATTTGCTTCATGCTTTGTTGAACTGAAGCCTCTGATGAAATGCGAGTGTGCATGAAACGCATCAGGCTGTTTTGGACATTTGGTTGTTTTCCCTCCATTGCGCTGCAACTTTCACAATTAAACGGAAGATTACCTACCTGCTTGTGGCTCTCCTTAATGGGAAAACTTGAGATGGTGAATATATATATATATTTTTTTTTTTTGCCACACTTCTCTCTCGTGTTAGCGAAAGAAACAAGGTTGCACTCATTAGTCGCAAAAGTTTATTTGCAACAACAGAGTCAGCTCAGCAAACGCACATGACGCGTTTCGGTCGTCTGGACCTTGCTCACCTTCCAATGTTTAGCAACGTCCTTGAGCAAATTGTCAACAACTGTCGACCTTTCTAGAGAATTCCAATTTACTTCACACACGGCAATCAGGTTTCAGGCCCAAACACTCCACAGAATAAGCCCTCCTTTAAGTCTCAGAGACAATGACTTTTGACTCCGGAATAATGCAGTGCTGATTCTGTTGGACTAATCCGCTGCATTTGGCACCATCTCCCATGCCATTCTAATGCAGCGGATCGAGAACATCAGAATCTCACACACTGCTTTAGCCTGGCTAGAATCTATTCTGTCATAAAGTCAAAAAATAACGTCCCCTTTGGACAAATAGACAGTTAAACTCTCGCACGTCTACACCAAGGATCAACCAATATCACCAAAACAGAAAAATATATATAAACAATACCAATAATATCTTTCTATTTAAAATTTAATATTTGATCAAAGTATAAAAAAAGTAATTATTTGTACAAACATCTTCAAGATTTAAAAAAACATTAAAAAATATTTAATACATCAATATAACAAAAATAAGACATCATTAACACATAAAAATAGTGGGAGAGTTCATTAGACAATTAATATTGTCATTCAAGTAACACCAATCTGTCTCAAATCATCTGTTCAACCGAAGTACTTTTAAATTTGATTTTCAAGTTATAACATGTTCAGGAGATCTAGTGTTTCAGACTGTATAGCATCATGGATCACGGTTGAACAGATGATTTTTTATATTGATGTATTAAATGTTTTTTAATGTTTTTTTAAATCTTGAAGATGTTTGTACAAATAATGACTTTTTATACTTTGATTAAATATTACATTTTAAATAGAAAGATATTATTGGTATTGTTTATATATATTTTTCTGTTTTGGTGATATTGGTTGATCCTTGGTGTGGACGTGCGAGAGTTTAACTGTCTATTTGTCCAAAGGGACGTTATTTTTGACTTTATGTCTTGTTGGTGTCATACCCCTTTGGAATGAAAGGGCCGCTCTCCTTTTGTTAGGATAAAATCTATTCTGACCAATAGAAGGCAAATGGTCGCTCTTGGACAATTTGTGTCACCAGAAAGAAAAGTCACGGTGGGAGTACCTCAGGGCTCCTCCCTGAACCAGGCTCTCGTCAATGTCTATATAGCTCCCCTGATTTCCCCAATTTCCCCATATGGGATTGCCATGACATCCTATGCAGACGATACCCAACTGATCCTGTACTTTTTCCAATACATGATAGTGTTGTACTGCATATAATATTTAATTGTATTGTATGACGCTTTTTTATTATATGACCGTGTGTCTATTGTCATGAATTGTTTGATGCATTGAAAAATTTTAGTAGTAAATAAGTAATACCATGGAAAAAAATGATAAAAGATCACGAAAATAAAAAGATTTTTGATAAATATTTATGCACAATATTTTGTGATTGATTATATGTTGTCCTGTTAGAATATTGGTAGTTGAATATTGTATACTTGCATCTAGCATTTTTTTCCCCTTCATGTTCTGTCCCTACAGCTAGCAAGGTTCATTGTCGTATGTAGCGGTCCCCCTTTTTTCCAAACCAAAAAAACTCATTTAAGTCAGAAACAAATTTTCGGAACTGCCTGACTGGCACCATTCAATAGATGCAAGATAACCATCTCAAATGCAATTCTGACAAGATGGAAATACTCCTCTTTGGAAAATCCAACAGTTTTTTGCCTATGAAATCTCTCTCAGCCTTTGTACCCCCTCCCCCGCTACGGCAACGGTCGTGAAGAATCTTGAGGTAAAATTTGATACCGATTTATCTTTTCTCCCACAAGCACCGGCCATTGCCGGTATGTGTTTCAATCTTATAAAATCATTATAATCCTTCTTTAATCTCCTGCCTCTGGCCGCTAGAAAACAGTTGCCTTTGCTCTAATCTCGTCAAGATTAGACTATCCTAACAGTCTGTATGCAGGCGGTTAAAAACGTAACATCCACAAACTCCAGATGGTACAGAATTCTGCCGCTAGACTGGTTCTGCAACTGCCTAGAAGAAGCTACACTTCTGCTGCAGTTAACAAACGGCTTGGCTCCCAGTCCACAAGAGGATCATTTTCAAATCACTTCTGTTTGCCCACAGAGCTTTCAATGGTACTGGTCCAAAATATCTCAATTACCGTTTTTGTCATTACTTGCCCCGACAATGGCTAAGATGCTCCTCTGAGAATTTATTGAAACCACCTTCGTTTCGACTAAAATCAAGTGATGGAAAGTCTTTGGCAGGTCTAGGCTCTAAAACCTGGAACTTACTTACCAGCAATATGCGCACTATCGAACCAGAAGCATTGTTTAAAAAAGATCTTAAAACCTGGCTATTTCAGGCTCCTGACTCCTTCTGTATTTCATAAATCTAACCCTCGCTGTTACTTCTGGGAATCCACAGTTCTCTAAGCATAGCGCCAGGATGCTCTCTTCTCAGTGACAGTTTGCGCTCTACAAATACCCCATTAATTCATGGGCCCTTGAGCAAGGTCCAGGGGACCAAAACCTGTCGGGTGCATTTGTTGAGCCGACTCTGTTGTCGCAAGTACACGGAAACTATTGCCGCACGTGAGTGCGACCTTGTTTCTTTCGCTACAAGGCAAGAGAAGTGTGGCCATACACAGCGGTGGGGTCCTGCCACAAGAGGTTTGCACCACCACGCTGAAAGAAAAGAAAAAAGTGTGCCAAACACGTACAACAAAAGGGCTATGTCAGAGGTTTGATATATATATATATATATATATATATATATATATATATATATATATTATATATATATATATTCAAACAAACTTTTGAAAGATAATGCACTCTGGGGCGGAAGAAAATCGACATGCGTTTATTTTATCAGGCTTCACCGGATCAAATTCTCGGAGGAGAACGAAACGCGTTGGTGCAGCTTTTTGAACATCTGATGAAACGAAAATAAAGGATTGTTAAAACACCTAATCTGGAAGTGCGACCCTTTTTCCTTCATTCCGAGGGATTTGGAAAATGTAATTTGGCGTGGTTCAGCCAAGACTTTGGGGCGGAAGAAAATCGACATGCGTTTCTTTTATCAGGCTTCACCGGACAGGACGCGTTTCGGCTGCGCAGCAGCCTTTGTCACCTAATGAGCGCCATCTTGTGAGCAATATATATACTCTAATAAATGTTGACATAAAAGAAATACTATAGTTCAATTAAAAACAACAGCGTTATCTAAACATAAACATGCTCAGGATAAGTATGTAATACATAATTCGACTCATTCTCTTTTGAGAATTCAGATATTTTTTGTCAATATTCCTGCATAAAAACCCGTGTTATTATGCCACAAAATAATAGTAGAAAACTGAGATTGTAGTTAAAATTAAAAATTCGGTATTCGTCTAATGCACATTTACTGAAAGATCACCCCCAAGTGGCGGATTAATGCATTCTTAGTTGCAATGATAAAAGGCAGCTGCGGGATTTATGCACACCCTCGAGGTCAAAAAATGTCCACAGACTGTTTATATCTCTGATGGGTGAAGGGAGGCCACACTGTTTATATCTCTGATGGGTGAAGGCAAGCCACACTGATTGTATCTCTGATGGGTGAAGGCAAGCCGCACTGTTTATGTGTCTGATGGGTGAAGGCAAGCCACACTGTTTATATCTCAGATGGGTGAAGGCAAGCCACACTGTTTATATCTCTGATGGGTGATGGCAAGCCACACTGTTTATATCTCTGATGGGTGAAGGGAGGCCACACTGTTTATATCTCTGATGGGTGAAGGCAGGCCACACTGTTTATATCTCTGATGGGTGAAGGCAAGCCAATCAATCAATCAATCAATCACAAGATTTGTAAAGCGCACTACTTACCCGCGAGGGTCTCAAGGCGCTGAGGGAGAGGAGGGGGGGTGTTGCCGCTACTGGTCGAATAGCCAGGTCTTGAGTCGTCTCCTGAAGGTCAGCAGGTCTTGGGTCTGTCATAGGTTGAGGGGAAGGGTGTTCCAGATCTTGGCAGCGCGGTGAGAGAAGGATCTTCCTCCGGTGGTGGTTCTCCGGATGCGCGGGACGGTGGCCACGGAGAGGTCGGCGGAGCGGAGTTGACGGTTGGGAATGTAGAAGGAGAGTCGACTGTTGAGGTAGGCTGGGCCGGTTTTGTGGAGTGCCTTGTGTGCGTGGATCAAGAGTTTGAAGGAGATTCTCTTGTCGACGGGAGCCAGTGCAGGTTTTTCAGGTGGGGGGTGATGTGGCTGTGGCGTGGAATGTCGAGGATCAGGCGTGCAGAGGCGTTTTGGATTCTTTGCAGTCGTTTGATGAGCTTGGTCGGGGCTCCTGCGTAGAGGGCGTTTCCGTAGTCGAGTCTGCTGCTGACGAGGGCCTGGGTGACTGTTCTTCTCGTGTCTGTCGGGATCCACCTGTAGATCATGCGGAGGGTGTTGAAGCAGGAGGAGGAGACTGCGTTGACTTGCTTGGTCATGGTGAGCATTGAGTCGAGGATGACTCCCAGGTTGCGTGCGTGGTCGGTTGGTGTCGGGGGTGCCCCTAGTGACGAGGGCCACCAGGAGTCGTCCCAGGCTGATGGGTTGGAGCCGAGGATGAGGATCTCCGTCTTGTCTGTGTTCAGCTTAAGTCGGCTGCACTTCATCCAGTCGGCGACGGCTTTCATTCCTTCGTGGAGGTTGGATTTGGCGGTGAGGGGGTCCTTGGTGAGGGAGAGGATCAGTTGAGTGTCGTCGGCGTAGGAGATTATGTTGAGGTCGTGCTGTCGGGCGATGCGTGCGAGTGGAGCCATGTAGATGTTGAACAGTGTCGGGCTGAGGGAAGATCCCTGGGGTACGCCGCAGATGATCTCGGAGGCTTCGGATCGGAATGGGGGGAGGCGGACGCTCTGTTTATGTCTCTGATGGGTGAAGGCAAGCCACACTGTTTATATCTCTGATGGGTGAAGGCAAGCCACACTGTTTGTCTCTGATGGGTGAAGGCACGGTACACTGTTTTTCTCTGATGGGTGAAGGCAAGCCACACTGTTTATGTGTCTGATGGGTGAATGAAAGCCACACTGTTTATATCTCTGATGGGTGTAGGCAAGCCACACTGTTCATATCTCTGATGGGTGAAGGCAAGCCACACTGTTTATATCTCTGATGGGAGAAGGGAGGCCACACTGTTTATATCTCTGACGGGTGAAGGCAAGCCACACTGTTTATATCTCTGATGGGTGAAGGCAAGCCACACTGTTTATATCTCTGACGGGTGAAGGCAAGCCACACTGTTTATATCTCTGATGGGTCTAGGCAAGCCACACTGTTTATATCTCTGATGTGTGAAGGCAAGCCACACTATTTATGTCTCTGATGGGTGAAGGCAAGCCACACTGTTTATACCTCTGATGGGTGACGGGAGGCCACACTGTTTATACCTCTAATGGGTGAAGGCAAACCACGCTGTTTATGTCTCTGATGGGTGAAGGAAAGCCACACTGTTTATATCTCTGATGGGTGAAGGTAAGCCACACTGTTTATATCTCTGATGGGCGAAGGCAGGCCACACTGTTTATATCTCTGATGGGTGAAGGCAGGCCACACTGTTTATATCTCTGATGGGTGAAGGCAAGCCACACTGTTTATGTGTCTGATGGGTGAAGGCAAGCCACACTGTTTATATATCAGATGGGTGAAGGCAAGCCAAACTGTTTATATCTCTGATGGGTGACGGCAAGCCACACTGTTTATATCTCTGATGGGTGAAGGCAGGCCACACTGTTTATATCTCTGATGGGTGAAGGCAAGCCACACTGTTTATGTCTCTGATGGGTGAAGGCAAGCCACACTGTTTATGTCTCTGATGGGTGAAGGCAAGCCACACTGTTTGTCTCTGATGGGTGAAGGCAGGCAACACTGTTTATGTGTCTGATGGGTGATGGAAAGCCACACTGTTTATACCTCTGTTGGTTGAAGGTAAGCCACACTGTTTATGTCTCTGATGGGTGAAGGCAAGCCACACGGTTTATATCTCTGATGGGTGAAGGCAAGCCACACCGTTTATATCTCTGATGGGTGAAAGGAGGCCACACCGTTTATATCGCTGATGGGTTAAGGCAAGCCACACCGTTTATATCGCTGATGGGTGAAGGCAAGTCACACCGTTTATATCTCTGATGGGTGAAGGCAAGCCACACTGTTTATATCTCTGATGGGTGAAGGGAGGCCACACTGTTTATATCTCTGATGGGTGAAGGCAAGACACACTGTTTATGTGTCTGATGGGTGAATGAAAGCCACACTGTTTGTATCACTGATGGGTGAAGGCAAGCCACACCGTTTATATCTCTGATGGGTGAAAGGAGGCCACACCGTTTATATCTCTGATGGGTGAAGGCAAGCCACACTGCTTATATCTCTGATGGGTGAAGGGAGGCCACACAGTTTATATCTCTGATGGGTGAAGGCAAGACACACTGTTTATATCTCTGATGGGTGAAGGCAAGCCACACTGTTTATGTGTCTGATGGGTGAAGGCAAACAACACTGTTTATATCTCTGATGGGTGAAGGCAAGCCACACTTTTTGTCTCTGATGGGTGAAGGCAAGCCACACTGTTTATATCTCTGATGGGAGAAGGGAGGCCACACTGTTTATATCTCTGATGTGTGAAGGCAAGCCACACTGTTTATGTGTGTGATGGGTGAAGGCAAGCCACACTGTTTGTCCTCCAGTGTGACTTGTTCTCCTCCTGGCTCGTGTCTCGTCTCGCTCCTTCTTGGAATTCTTCACATTCATTGTTCTCTCCGCTGCTATCTGCGTTTTCATGGAACCTTCCCAGCTCTTCCACGTTAGACCTTTGTTGTTGCTCTCACGTCATTACGACGATCATTACGCGAGCGTTCAGAGGGGTCACGTTGCGTAAAGAAACCATTTTGATGCTTTCATCCAACTCGTTGCTTAGCTACGATTCAACAAGCGTCGATCAGAGCGAAGGGAAGTGTTTGGAGCGCATTTCGAAAATATTTATCTGCATTTGTGTTTGGAGCGGTTTTGGAGGTATTTGCCTACATTTTAAATGACTTTATTATGCTCTTCTATGTACAAATTCCTACGAATTTGTCGACTTTGTTTGCTACCATTGGTTGATCTTCGACGCATTGAATACACCTGCTTCTACTTATTCTGCCACCTGCTTTCTGTTCACAGTGATGCGCACACTGCGTATCTTAAGTAGACAGGTTGTCTACATGGTAATGTGTAGACCATTGGAATTCTAAGTTTCACAGACTTCGGAATTTATTGTGCAGATTCATGGATTACGAATCTCTGCAGTACGTTATACACACGGTGATGTGCACACCTTTGTAATTTTTCATTCTCTACTTTCTGGAACTTGTGTGCATACCTATATATTCAATATTTTCAAGTGTACCTATAAGTACTTATCTAGTTTATCATTATTGGATTTGATATTATTTTAGGTTGTCAGTTTTCATTTTTTTATTTTTTATTATTCTGTTTTGTGTTTTCACCTGGGTATTTCACTATGCAATTTGATCCCCCTGCAAAATTTCTTCAAGTTAAAGGAGACCCCCCCATCCCCTGGTCTAGGTGGAAGGAGGAGTTTCTAACTTATCTTAAGGCTATTGACGGTGAGAGACTCTCTGCTGAAAGGAAGAAAAATATTTTCTTACATTGTTTGGAGTCTGAAGGGCAACTTGTGTTTAGGACTACTCCACAAGTTGATGGGGGTGGGGACAGAAATGTATTCGAAGATGCTTTACACAGGATAAAAGTTAGATTTAAACCCACTTTCAGTGTTGCGCTAAACAGATATTATTTTTTATACAAGGGCACAAGAGGAAAATGAGACATTTGATGACTTTCTTACAGGGTTACGTGGATTATCAATACATTGTAACTTTGGTCCTATGACCGATGAGATGATCCGTGATCAAATTATAGTACACATTAAAAGTAAAAAGATCCAAGAGCAACTTTGGATTATGCTGGATCCCAATCTAGGCGATGTCATCAATACTGCTAAGGCAATGGAACAATCGGAAAAATGGGTCAAGTGTGTATATAAAGAAAGTAAAGGAACAGGAGATGACATATGTGCTGTCAAGGGAGATGCACCACGTGTTAGTACAGAATCATTATCATCACGCGTTGGTGTTGAGACATATCAGTCATATCCTACGGGTCATACCGGTCAAAGAAATTTTAAAAGACCTGACAAGGGTTTTCATTGTTTTAGATGTGGAAGCCCAAACCATGGTGCTTCATTTCCTAAATGTCCTGCTTTGAATAGAGAATGCAAGAAATGTGGAAGACGTGGACATTTTGGAAATGTCTGTAGAGATCCCAGAAACCATGACAGTGGTAGTACCAAGAGTAAGGTATCTTATGTCAATACTAGGCCCGATGAGGGGAGTAGCGAAGGTTGTGTAGGGGGAATGATTTTATCCATAGAAAATGTTGGAGAAAATATAGATGCCAGTAGTCTGAGACCCCCAAAGTGTCTTGTACATGTAAAGAATGTAGAGTTGGAACTCATGGCTGACTCCGGCTCTCCTTGGACCATTCTCACTAGAATTTTTTTTTTTAGATCGTTTTAAGGGAAGTTTTCTATTGAAGATTTGAAAAGATCTGATATTATTGCTAGGGCATTCGATGGTTCTGTGATTGAAATGGATGGTTTTGTCGAGACTGTTATTGAATTTAAAGGTCACACTGCAGACATTAAAATGTATGTTGCTGTCAAGGGAGTGAACGTGTTAGGATGGAGAGACCAATGGTCTTTAGGAATTATTCTTAATCCCAGGAGTTTTGATCCTGTTTTGTTAGTGTCTGAAGTAAGTGGAAGTGTGAATTTCAAAAATGGAATGGATTTTAAGAATGAAAGTGATACCATAATTAAACTCTTTCCTAGAGTCTTTTCGAACAAATTAGGAAAACTCAACAATTTCTCTCATAAGATCAAACTTAAGGATGGAGCGTGTGCAGTGAAACAAAAACTTAGATCTGTGCCCATATGTGTGAGAGAAGATTTAAAAACACTTTTGCAAAATCTCATTGACGAAGATATCATAGAGGAAGGTAGAATCCTCCGAGTGGGTTTCTCCCATTGTTCTCGCAAGGATATCAGACAAAAGTTTGAGGCTATGTGTCGATTTGAGAGCACTTAATGCGAATTTGATAGTGAATTGCCATCCTTTACCTAATATAAATGAGGTAGTTTCCATGCTTGAGGGAGCTAAGATATTTTCTACGTTTGATTTGCGCTCTGCTTATCACCAGATTATTCTTACAGAAGATTCAAAAATTGTACTGCTTTCCTGACGCCCCAGGGAGCTATTTCAATATAAGAGAATGCCTTTTGGGTTAGCCTCTGCGGCGTCAGTTTTTCAGAGAGCCATGTATCATATCTTTAAAGACTTAGATGGATTTGTAAAATGTTTCCAGGATGATATCCTTGTGTTCTCTCGTAACCCTGTAAAACATGCTGAGCACATAAAAGAAGTGTGTAATCGTTTAGAACAAAATGGTTTAACTTTGAAACAGGAAAAGTGCAAAATGTTTCGTGAGAGTGTTGAGTATTTGGGACATACACTATCCGGGAATGGTGTGGTTCCAAAGAAATCTTTGGTAGAAGCAATTGTTAATGCCCCAGCTCCTGATAACGAGGAGAAATTGTTGTCCTTTTCAGGACTTTGTGAATACTATAGTAAGTTTATCAAGGACTTTGCTACCAAAATGAAGCCTTTGAGAGAGCTTACAAGGCACAAAGTGGAGTTTTGCTGGACACAGAGACAGGAAAGTGCTTTTCAACTGATCAAGAACCCACCCCCTTAAAACCGTTTTGTATCAATAAGACTTGTATTGTCACAGTGGACGCCAGCATGAATGGGTTAGGGGGAGTTCTTTCACAGAAAGCTGGAAAAGATGAATGGTGTGTAGCGTTTGCCTCCCGCACTTTAAATGAGACTGAAAGGAGATATTCTGTAATCGAAAGGGAGTTACTAGGATGTGTTTGGGGCATTGAGCATTTTCGGAATTTTATCTGGGGGAACAGATTTGTTCTCAGAACTGATCACAAACCCCTTGTTTCTATTTTATCTCCTGGAGGGGGGTGGAATGCCACTGCAAGAATTAATAGACTTATGTCCAGGTTGCAGGAGTACAATTTTTCTGTAGAATATGTCCCGGGAAGACAAAATGCCACTGCAGATTGTCTTTCCCGGCTGCCCAGTCCTCAAACAGAAGAAGCAGAAGTCTCCCGAGATATTGAAATGATTGCCTCTATGACTGATCTTGTTTCCCAGGAATTCTCTACAATTTCTGAGGAAGAGTTTAACAGGAGCATAATCTCTGACAAAACTTGGGGTGTTCTTAAAAGCTTCATTCTTAAGGGGTGGCCTGACGATAAGAGTATTCCTTTTGAGCTCAAGTAATTTTCGCAAGTTTCTTCCGAGTTGACTGTAGAAAATGATTTAATTTTCAAAAATGGAAAGTGTGTACCTCCTGAGCCTATGCAGGGTGTCATCCTGAAACTTGCGCATGAAGGACATCCTGGGATGTCATCCTTGAAGAGATTAATCAGGTCTAGTTTTTGGTGGCCGGGATTGGATAAAACTGTTGACAGGACTGTGAGGGAATGTTTTGAATGTGTCAATAGCGATAAAATGTTGAAATCTTTCCCTGCTCCTCTCAAACCTGTGCCCTGGCCGAAGTACCCTTGGCAGAAGGTTGCTTTTGATGTTTCTGGACCATTTAATTCATTACCTCAAGACTCTCGTTTTGCATTGGTAATCGTTGATTATCATTCTAAGTGGCCAGAGGTTAAGTTTGTTCATCATGCCACCACCCAAGCCATCATTGAATTTTTCAGGGAAATCTTTGCTAGGGAAGGTTTTCCTGAGGTACTTGTGACCGATAATGGAGTACAACTTAAGTCTTGTGATATGGAAAGTTTTCTAAAATTGCATAACATCAGACACCATACCACTGCTCTTTACGAACCGCAGGGCAATGGTCAGGTTGAAAGATTCAACCGTGTACTTAAAGATGGGGTTGAGTCAGCCAGGAGGTCAGGTAAGGAATGGAAAATTGTCCTTAGGGAGAAACTGTGGGCATATCGTATTACCCCTCATTCTACAACTGACCAGAGCCCTTTCCGTCTTCTTAGAGGCAGGGAACCAGTTTCTAAACTGTGTCCCTGGTGGATTAAAGGTAAAATGTTAAGGAACTTTGTGGATGATGATTCTGAACAAAACTTACAACAAGTGTCATTTAAAGTCCAACAAAAACAAGAAAAGATGAAAGAATCTTATGATGCAATAATGAATGTTAAAAAACCTTCTTTTGTAATTGGAGATTGGGTAAGAGTACGTAAACCAGGTTTCAACACAAAAGGCTCTTCCAAGTTTGGACCTCCCATTAAAGTTGTTAAAGTTAACTTCAATAGTGTTATAACACAAGACGGGAGAGTGTGGAATGTCAGAAGAGTTGCTAAGTGTCCTTTTCCTTCTTGTTCATCTTAACTCTTTTAAACCCTGAGTCTCCAAAGAGCCTGGCTCTGTTGCTTCAAGAATCAAAACTGGTAATAGGAGTGTCAGGCCTCCTGCTAGAATGGAGGACTATGTTTAAGTTTCTGACAAATATTATTTTTAATTTTCTAAGGAAAAAGATGTTATATTCTCATTACTTTTGTATGCTATCTCTTTAAATGCTTCTTCTATTCTCCTCATTCTGTTTAGAACATTCTGCCTGCCTTGGCTTGTTATGTTATGTTAAGAGTTCTATGTTCCAGTTCAGATCTCTGTAGCCTGTTAACTTACAGGTTGTGCTGTGCTGGACTCCTTCAAATAAAGTTACCATTTTTATAATAATTCTGCTTGCCTGCAAATTGAATTCAACAGCAAGCCACACTGCTTATGTGTCTGATGGGTGAAGGAAAGCCACACTGCTTATGTGTCTGATGGGTGAAGGAAAGCCACACTGCTTATGTCTCTGATGGGTGAAGGAAAGCCACACTGCTTATGTCTCTGATGGGTGAAGGGAGGCCACACTGCTTATGTCTCTGATGGGTGAAGGCAAGCCACAATGTTTATATCTCTGATGGGTGAAGGCAAGCCACACTGTTTATGTGTCTGATGGGTGAAGGAAAGCCACACTGTTTATGTGTCTGATGGGTGAAGGCAAGCCACACTGTTTATGTGTCTGATGGGTGAAGGAAAGCCACACTGTTTATGTGTCTGATGGGTGAAGGCAAGCCACACTGTTTATGTCTCTGATGGGTGAAGGAAAGCCACACTGCTTATGTCTCTGATGGGTGAAGGCAAGCCACACTGTTTATGTGTCTGATGGGTGAAGGCAAGCCACACTGTTTATGTCTCTGATGGGTGAAGGCAAGCCACACTGTTTATGTGTCTGATGGGTGAAGGAAAGCCACACTGCTTATGTCTCTGATGGGTGAAGGAAAGCCACACTGTTTATGTCTCTGATGGGTGAAGGAAAGCCACACTGTTTATATCTCTGATGGACGAAGGCAAGCCACACTGTTTATGTCTCTGATGGGTGAAGGCAAGCCACACTGTTTATATCTCTGATGGGTGAAGGCAAACCACACTGTTTATGTCTCTGATGGGTGAAGGCAAGCCACACTGTTTATATCTCTGATGGGTGAAGAGAAGCCACACTGTTTGTGTCTGATGGGTGAAGGAAAGCCACACTGTTTATACCTCTGATGGGTGAAGGCAAGCCTTACTGTTTATGTCTCTGATGGGTGAAGGCAAGCCACACTGTTTATATCTCTGATGAGTGAAGGCAAGCCACACTGTTTATGTCTCTGATGGGTGAAGGCAAGTGTAGTGGGAGACTAATGTTAAGATGTAGAATGTTCTTGTGTAATGATTCTAATACGTGGTCGGGGTGAGCGCGTTCTGGGATTCAATCGGCGGTTGTCAGTTGCCGATCGGATCTTGAGAGTGCGCTGCTCCTGGCCGTGACTGTAAGCTGAGAATAAATCTTCTTGTGCAACAACCTCGAAGTTTCCTTTGAGTGTCTACTTCGACAACATCTCCGACTACCTCATATTGGCGACGACCGGGATTTTGCTTCAGTCACACATCTCTTCATACGGAAATACCACGCGTGTTGGTCTACAGAAACTTACCTGCTTCTTCCTTGTGGTACCCAGCTGCATCCGATGACTTGGAGAAACCGGTAGGACCTCTTATTTTCTCCGGTTTTTAAGATCATAAAATTAGAGCCGGGACAGCCGCTTTGGCGCGAGCAGACCTCAATTGTTACGGGGAGGCGCGCGCAGACCTCACTTGATACGGGGAGGCGCGCGCATATTCTGATGCGCACAGGTTCTACGTACTCACGTTACGTAAGGACGTCGGCGGCCATCTTGGATTGGGCCGATTTTCAAAAAAATTCAATAGGGATCTGTTGGCACGTCTCGGTGATGTGCACACCGCAAGTAGCTGTAAGGTCAAATCGCGATCAGCTGTTCGCGCACCACGGTGATGCGCACACCCTTTAATTGAAATAACTTTGAACTTTTCTCGATCAGCTGCTTGAGCATCGCGGTGATGCGCACACCTTAATAACAGTTTTGGCATTGCTCATTAATATATATATATATATTTTTTTTTCTCCTACCAGAAAGTCTAATTCAATTTATTAAACACGGATAAAATCATAACAGATCATCTACATAATTTTAGATTATTAAATACACTCTGCAATGGCTTCTACTTCAAATCTTCAATTTACTCAACCTCCTCACTTCCTGGGAAAGCCGGGTAAACCCAGTATACCATGGCAAGAGTGGTTTGAACTGTTTGAGAACCATTTGGTGGCGATCGATGCTACGGAGTACTCCAGTACTCGCAAATTCGCTTTACTCTTTGGAAGTTTAGGTCAAGCTGCTCAACGCATATTCAAGAGTTTACCTCCTATACCTCCCCCTTCTGGACAAGCGGGTGACAGAGATTGGAGCGTCTATTCAGAAGCTGTTGAGATACTAAAAAAACAATTCTCGGAGCCGCCTAACATTATGTTAGAAAGACACAAATTTTACAAAAGAAAGCAGGGTGAAGAAGAAAAAGTGGAATAATATATATCGGCTCTGAGGGTTCTAGCCACTACTTGTGGGTTTGGACCTTTAGTGGACGATCTAATTAGAGACCAATTTGTTTTCAATTGCTGCTCTCAAAAGATAAAAGAACGAATCCTCAGTTGTAAGAATCCTTCTCTATCTGAAGTGATAGACCTGGCGTTAAGTATCGAAAGATCAGTCATCTCTACAAGGGTCATGCAAGCTAGTTCTGTCACGAAAGTTAATCAGATTATGGATCTGGAAGATCAACAAGAGGAGGGATTATTTACTGTGGGGGTGAAGAACAAACAGTCTAAGTTTGTACAAACCAAAGGGCAACATTTTTGTTTTAGATGTGGTTCAAAATTTCAAGTTGGCAATTTCAGGGGATGTCCAGCATTGGGTAGACGCTGTTCTGGTTGTAAAAAACGTGGTCACTTTCAGAAATTCTGTAGAAGTCAAAAAAGTGCGGTACAAGTGGGAAGTGTCGATATTGAAACAAACAAATGTACAGAGTCCCTGGACAACCTGATGTTATCTGTAGACTACAGTGAGGAGCCGTTAGAAATCAAGGGTCCTTTATGTGAAGCAGTTATAGATGGTGTAGAAACAAGTGTCATGGCAGACTCTGGATCGCCAATTACAATTTTAAGGGACACTTATTTTTAGAGAATTGGGGCGAAAATATCTCTTTATGCAAGTCTGATGTATACCCGAAAGCATTCGGAGAAAAAGATATTGATATGCTGGGGTTCTTTTTGTCTGACGTAGAAATATTGGGTAGAAAAATTCAGACCAAAGTTTATGTGGCTATCAAAGGAAAAAATATAGTAGGCTGGAAGGACCTAGCAAGATTGGGTTTGTATCTAATTCCAGGCGATAACAGCCCTGTGAGAGTGATGGAAAACCCTGTGTGCAGTGTGGACGAGTATAGTGAGGATGTTAATAGCTTACTATCTGATTTCAAATCAGTATTTAAAGATCAGATTGGTTGTGTGAAGAATTTTGAGTACAAAATCAGACTACTTTCACACGCTCAACCCGTAACTCACAAAGTAAGGCCTGTGCCTTTGAGTGTCAGGGAAGAACTAAAATCTATGTTGGATGGGTTATCTACTCAGGGGATAATTCAACCAACAGAGTCATCACAGTGGGTGGCCCCCATCGTTGTCGCACGTAAGAAGACAGGGGAGATCAGGTTGTGCGCAGATTTGAGGGGTCTTAATAGAAATATCATAATGGACTGCCATCCCCTGCCGAAGATTCATGAGTTGCTGGCAAATTTAGGGGGGGCCAAGTGGTTTTCCTTAATAGACTTAAAATCTGCATATTACCAGATCCCTTTAGCCGCAGATTCACAAGAATTGACTACCTTTATCACACCTTTTGGGGCTTATAAGTTTTTAAGGTTGCCGTTCGGACTAGCTTCGGCGGCTAGTGTTTTTCAATGTCTGATGGATTCAATTTTTTAAAATATAAAAGGAGTACAGACGTATTTAGATGACATCCTAGTTTTTGCAAAGAACGCAATGGAACATTCTAATATATTAAGGAAAGTTCTTGCAGCCCTCGAGGAGAGTGGAATGACTGTTAGGGCTGATAAATGTATATTTGGTGTGAATGAACTGGATAACCTTGGGCATACAGTCTCTTGGGAAGGTATTAGACCGAAATTTTCAGTGGTTAGGGCTCTTAATGAAGCGAAGCCACCCTGTGATAAAGACACACTACGTTCGTTTCTTGGTCTTGCCGAGTACTATGCAAGATTTGTAAACAATTATGCGCAAATTGTGGAACCTCTTAGAATGCTACTAAAGAAAGGCCAGAAATTTGTTTGGTCACATGAATTGGATGTAGTATTTGGCAGAGTGAAAGAACTAATCATTTCTGCGCAAGCTCTGCATTCCTTCCGGGACGATTGTCCTTCTGTAGTCACAGTGGATGCCAGTATGAATGGTCTGGGAGCAGTTTTTAGTCAAAAAGTAAATGGCAAGTAGTTAACAGTGGCTTTTGCTTCTAGGTCTCTCAAGAATTTTTAAAAGAACTACAGTACCATCGATCGGGAAGCTTTAGCTTGAGTCTGGGCGGTGCAAAAATTCAAAATGTACATCTGGGGTAGGAAATTCGAAATTTTGACGGATCATAAGCCACTGACATTTGTCTTCACTAAAGTGCCCAACAATACCATGTCAGCAAGGTTAACCCGCTTAATTTCAAAGTTGCAAGAGTACAATTTTGATATCAAGCACATAAAAGGGGAAAGAATTTTCAGGCAGATTGTTTATCAAGAATGTTAATGGAAAAGGATGATGAGGAAGAGGAGGTTGATGAGGATGAAATTGAATGTGTTGCAATGGTGGACGCAATTGAGAATTGCGGTACAGTTATCTCTGAGTCGGATTGGAAGTTGTCCAGTTCTAAGGATGCTACGCTGTCGAAAGTGGCTGATTATGTTTCTAGTAAATGGCCTGAGCCTAGGAATTTGTCTGGAGAATTGAGGAATTTTTCATTGGTGGCGGATGAACTTTCAGTTAAAGATGGTTTGATCCTTCGGGGGGACAAGTTTGTTCCTCCAAGTACTTTAAGGAAATCCATAATAGAGATTGCTCATGAGGGACATCTTGGAGTGTCTAAGACTTGTATGCGAATCAAACAACATTATTGGTGGCCGGCTTTGGATAGTCAGGTGAGAAGCTTAGTAGATAGTTGTGAAGATTGCCTACTCTCAGATAAACACTGGAAAATTCAAAACTTCCCTTGCACCCGACTGTTTTTCCAGAAAACCTTGGGAAAAAGTTGGGCTGGATTTCTCAGGTCCGTATAATATTTTACCAGGTGAATTGAGATATATAATTTTGGCAGTGGATTACCATTCTAAGTGGATGTACTATAAGTTTGTGGAGGCTCCCAATACAGACAATACTGTATGTTTTTTAAAAAAAAGTGTTCTTATTAGAGGGGGCTACTAGGTTTTTGGTTACGGACAATGGAACTCATTTTGTGTCAGACAAGATGTGTTCATTTTTAAAAGAGTATGATGTTAAACATTTAAAAGTGGCTTTGTATTCACCGACATCGAATGGTTTGGTGGAAAGAGGTAATAAAGTCCTCAAGGAAGGTATTCAAACGGCGTTTGCCTCTGGTCGGGATGTAGGTGAATTTCTTGAAAAAAAGGTCTGGAATTATAACACGGCGCCTCACTGTACTACTGGTGTCACTCCCTTTGAACTGCTTCGGGAAGAAAAGTTAACAATACACTATTGCCTGTTTGGTTGGATAATAGAAAAACTGAGGTTTTGGACAATAGGATGGTTGTTGATGCAGTGAGAGAAAAGCAGAGTAAGATGAAAGAGAAATTTGGTGGTAAGGATTTTTCAGGTGATGGTGAATTCGCGGTAGGTGATTGGGTGATGTTTAAGAAACCATTTAAGGTTAAAAAGGTGAATCAATTTATTCAAGTCCAGTAGTAGTTAATAAAGTGAGTAAAGGCGCCGCGTTTCTACACGACAAAGGATGGTGGAACAAAAGACAATTAGTAAAAGTGTCGAAGGAACAGGCAGAGTTGATTAAGAGGAGGAAAATATCATGTGTTGGTCATAATCTGGACTGGACGCATTGGTTACATGTTCGTGATCAGAATGGTAATTTAGGCGAACGTGAAGGGACTTCAAAGGCAGTTATTAATAATAGGGGTGAGGGTTGCAGTTCCAATAATTCAATATTGACACGGGATCGTCGTGTCACGAGAATTCCTTCAAGATTCAAGGATTTCGTTACTTACTAATGAACATTTTGCTTGTCATTTATTTATTTGTTTATTTTTTTTTGTTGGTTTTGTTGTTTATTAAGGGGGAAGGTGATGTAGTGGGAGACTAATGTTAAGATGTAGAATGTTCTTGTGTAATGATTCTAATACGTGGTCGGGCTAAGCGCGTTCTGGGATTCGATCGGCGGTTGTCAGTTGCCGATCGGATCTTGAGAGTGTGCTGCTCCTGGCCGTGACTGTAAGCTGAGAATAAATCTTCTTGTGCAACAACCTCGAAGTTTCCTTTGAGTGTCTACTTCGACGACATCTCCGACTACCTCAGCAAGCCACACTGTTTATGTCTCTGATGGGTGAAGGGAGGCCACACTGTTTATATCTCTGATGGGTGAAGGCAAGCCACACTGTTTGTGTCTGATGGGTGAAGGCAAGCCACACTGTTTGTGTATGATGGGTGAAGGCAAGCCACACTGTTTATGTCTCTGATGGGTGAAGGGAGGCCACACTGTTTATATCTCTGATGGGTGAAGGCAAGCCACACTGTTTGTGTATGATGGGTGAAGGAAAGCCACACTGTTTATACCTCTGATGGGTGAAGGCAAGCCTTACTGTTTATGTCTCTGATGGGTGAAGGGAGGCCACACTGTTTATATCTCTGATGGGTGAAGGCAAGCCACACTGTTTATGTGTCTGATGGGTGAAGGAAAGCCACACTGTTTATACCTCTGATGGGTGTAGGCAAGCCACACTGTTTATATCTTCGATGGGTGAAGGCAAGCCACACTGTTTATATCTTCGATGGGTGAAGGCAAGCCACACTGTTTATATCTCTGATGGGTGAAGGTAAGCCACACTGTTTATGTCTCTGACTGGTGAAGGCAAGCCACACTGTTTATATCTTCGATGGGTGAAGGCAAGCCACACTGTTTATGTCTCTGATGGGTGAAGGCAAGCCACACTGTTTATATCTCTGATGGGTGAAGGCAAGCCACACTGTTTATGTGTCTGATGGGTGAAGGAAAGCCACACTGTTTATATTTCTCATGGGTGAAGGGAGGCCACACTGTTTATATCTCTGATGGGTGAAGGAAAGCCATACTGTTTATGTGTGTGATGGGTGAAGGCAAGACACACTGTTTATGTGTCTGATGGGTGAAGGGAGGCCACACTGTTTATGTGTCTGATGGGTGAAGGAAAGCCACACTGTTTATATTTCTCATGGGTGAAGGGAGGCCACACTGTTTATATCTCTGATGGGTGAAGGCAAGCCATACTGTTTATGTCTCTGATAGGTGAAGGCAAGCCACACAGTTTATGTGTGTGATGGGTGAAGGCAAGCCACACTGTTTATGTGTCTGATGGGTGAAGGGAGGCCACACTGTTTATATCTCTGATGGGTGAAGGCAAGCCATACTGTTTATGTCTCTGATAGGTGAAGGCAAGCCACACAGTTTATGTGTGTGATGGGTGAAGGCAAGCCACACTGTTTATGTGTCTGATGGGTGAAGGGAGGCCACACTGTTTATATCTCTGATGGGTGAAGGCAAGCCATACTGTTTATGTCTCTGATAGGTGAAGGCAAGCCACACAGTTTATGTGTGTGATGGGTGAAGGCAAGCCACACTGTTTATGTGTCTGATGGGTGAAGGCAAGCCATACTGTTTATGTGTGTGATGGGTGAAGGCAAGCCACGCTGTTTATGTGTCTGATGGGTGAAGGGAGGCCACACTGTTTATGTGTCTGATGGGTGAAGGAAAGCCACACTGTTTATATCTCTAATGGGTGAAGGGAGGCCACACTGTTTATATCTCTGATGGGTGAAGGCAAGCCACACTGTTTGTCTCTGATGGGTGAAGGGAGGCCACACTGTTTGTATCTCTGATGGGTGAAGAGAGGCCACACTGTTTATATCTCTGATGGGTGAAGGGAAGTTACACTGTTTATATCTCTGATGGGTGAAGGCAAGCCACACTGTTTATGTGTCTGATGGGTGAAGGAAAGCCACACTGTTTATATTTCTCATGGGTGAAGGGAGGCCACACTGTTTATATCTCTGATGGGTGAAGGCAAGCCACACTGTTTATGTGTCTGATGGGTGAAGGAAAGCCACACTGTTTATATTTCTCATGGGTGAAGGGAGGCCACACTGTTTATATCTCTGATGGGTGAAGAGAAGCCACACTGTTTATGTGTCTGATGGGTGAAGGAAAGCCACACTGTTTATACCTCTGATGGGTGAAGGCAAGCCACACTGTTTATGTCTCTGACTGGTGAAGGCAAGCCACACTGTTTATATCTCTGATGGGTGAAGGCAAGCCACACTGTTTATGTCTCTGATGGGTGAAGGGAGGCCACACTGTTTATATCTCTGATGGGTGAAGAGAAGCCACACTGTTTATGTGTCTGATGGGTGAAGGAAAGCCACACTGTTTATGTCTCTGATGGGTGAAGGCAAGCCACACTGTTTATGTGTCTGATGGGTGAAGGAAAGCCACACTGTTTATACCTCTGATGGGTGAAGGCAAGCCACACTGTTTATGTGTCTGATGGGTGAAGGGAGGCCACACTGTTTATATCTTTGATGGGTGAAGGCAAGCTACACTGTTTATGTCTCTGATGGGTGAAGGCAAGCCACAATGTTTATGTCTCTGATGGGTGAATGAAAGCCACACCGTTTATATCTCTGATGGGTGAAGGCAAGCCACACTGTTTGTCTCTGATGGGCGAAGGGAGGCCACACTGTTTATATCTCTGATGGGTGAAGAGAGGCCACACTGTTTATATCTCTGATTGGTGAAGGGAGGCCACACTGTTTATATCTCTGATGGGTGAAGGCAAGCCACACTGTTTGTCTCTGATGGGTGAAGGCACACCACACTGTTTATGTGTCTGATGGGTCAAGGCAAGCCACACTGTTTATATCTCTGATGGGTGAAGGGTAGCCACACTTTTTATATCTCTGATGGGTGAAGGGTGGCCACACTGTTTATATCTCTGATGGGTGAAGGGAGGCCACACTGTTTATATCTCTGATTGGTGAAGGCAGGCCACACTGTTTATATCTCTGATGGGTGAAGGCAAGCTACACAGTTTATATCTCTGATGGGTGAAGGGAGGCCACACTGTTTATATCTCTGATGGGGGAAGGCAAGCCACACTGTTTATGTATCTGATGGGTGAAGGCAAGCCACAGTGTTTATGTCTCTGATGGGTAAAGGCAAGCCACACTGTTTTTGTCTCTGATGGGTGAAGGCAAGCCACACTGTCTATGTCTCTGATGGGTGAAGGCAAACCACACTGTTTATATCTCTGATGGGTGAAGGCAAGCCACACTGTTTATGTGTCTGATGGGTGAAGGCAAGCCACAGTGTTTATGTCTCTGATGGGTAAAAGGCAAGCCACACTGTTTTTGTCTCTGATGGGCGAAGGCAAGCCACACTGTCTATGTCTCTGATGGGTGAAGGCAAACCACACTGTTTATATCTCTGATGGGTGAAGGCAAGCCACACTGTTTATGTGTCTGATGGGTGAAGGCAAGCCACAGTGTTTATGTCTCTGATGGGTAAAGGCAAGCCACACTGTTTTTGTCTCTGATGGGCGAAGGCAAGCCACACTGTCTATGTCTCTGATGGGTGAAGGCAAACCACACTGTTTATATCTCTGATGGGTGAAGGCAAGCCACACTGTTTATGTGTCTGATGGGTAAAGGAAAGTCACACTGTTTATATCTCTGATGGGTGAAGGGAGGCCACATTGTTTATGCCTCTGATGTTTAAAGGCAAGCCACACTGTTTATGCCTCTGATGGGTGAAGGCAAGCCACACTGTTTATGTCTCTGATGGGTGAAGGCAAGCCACACTGTTTATGCCTCTGATGGGTGAAGGCAAGCCACACTGTTTATATCTCTGATGGGTGAAGGCAAGCCACACTGTTTTTGTCTCTGATGGGTGAAGGCAAGCCACACTGTTTATGTGTCTGATGGGTAAAGGAAAGTCACACTGTTTATATCTCTGATGGGTGAAGGGAGGCCACATTGTTTATGCCTCTGATGTTTAAAGGCAAGCCACACTGTTTATGCCTCTGATGGGTGAAGGCAAGCCACACTGTTTGTCTCTGATGGGTGAAGGCAAGCCACACTGTTTTTGTCTCCGATGGGTGAAGGTGAGCCGCCCTGTGTTTCATATAAAGAGGTGCTACTCACTAAACTAGTAGTATCCTCAGCCTGACTTGGCATTTCTAGGTTTGCGATTTGATTGGTGCAAAGTCACGTTGTAGCCTTCCAGATCTGACAATTTACGATAGTCGGTGCAAGACTATGAGAACCGTAGACATCACATTCGCTATTAATGTTTTGAGGATTTGTTTCATGCCACTGCAGCATTTGTTTAAAGGTAAACAAATTACTTTCTTTGTATAGCTCTATCCTTCTTTTTGTTTTACATTGAATAATTGTGTTGTCTCCCACATTGGATTTCTGTTGATTGTACCATTTGACTGCCACCATTTTATTTTAGGTAGAGGTCTAATTTGTTTCACAACTAACAAGATGTGCTGGGCGTGGGCCTGTATTTAGACACAGGTGCATCACATCTGCACAGGTGATGCACCACTGGTGCTGTGAAAATAGGCCTAAGGTAGGCTGGTCCCAGTGCCTTTTGATTTTAATTATATCTGCATAATTACCAGTGGAGGGACCCAGTACCTGTGTAACTGTGTAAAAAGAGTGTCTGTTTCCCACGAGAGGTTCATGCCCCTGGGTGTTTAAGGTTTGCTTGAAAACTCTCCAGCTGAGGGAATGAACTTGTGGTGCAGCCTACCTTTTGTGCCATCACCCCAATCATGCCTCAGGCTGAACCATCATCATGGTCATATGCCGTGATAGCATATCATATTGAAAATTAACAAGATGCCTCTAATTGTAGAAATTTGGTAAAACAATGGTGCTCGTCCCACAACTGACTACCCCAGTCTTGCAGAAATAGGATGTGAGTAAGTCTTTTGGAAGGAAAGGGCCTTCTTTCCCAGAGCATCATTGAATTTGTCTTCTTAGTCCGTAAGTGCTCACATAGAGCTGCTAACCTGGACTCCAACCTCGGCCCAGTGTCGCAGAAGCAACATACATGTGTCCTGATGAGTCCAATGAAGAGCACGCTCATTCATGCTGCTCAGCTGACAACTTGCTATCTGTATTTTGTGATAGTAAAGGATGACCTAAGTGGTTCTAAAAAACCCTTCCTCCTGGTACATCGCCATTGAAATGGAAGACCCCTGCTTATGGTTGGGTTTGAGTGCTATAGCTGGAAGCCCCTTCTTCGGATGTGATGATCCTCACTCCCCAGCCAAAGCACTGTTGTGGTTTTTCCCATAATGGGGTCCTCCTTTTCCTCTTCTGAATCTTCCCCGTAAGGCACACCCCTGAAGGACACCAATGCTGAAAGAAAGAGTGGAACTGCAAAAGAGCATGGGATGGGTCTTCTTAACACAGGACTTCCTCCTTCTTCACAAACGAAGGGTTGAATAGTCCATAAAATTCAGAGGTAGAAGATTGTGGGCCGGACGTGTATGACCGCTCCTACAGTGTATCTCAGGCTGCTGGACACGAAGCCAATCCACTGAGTGCCACACTTTGGAATTAAAATTAAAACAGAGGGAGTGATGTGCTAAATAGGTCTCAATGTAAGGGAGCTCCTTTTCTGGGACCCTCGGGTCAAGGCGGCGGATGACACAGTAGCAGGTGAAGCACATTGTTACAAGTGATGGACAAGTCTTCTGCTACCTTAAAGGACGTTACTTGGGGTGGAGGCCATCTGCAGCCCTGAAGGCTCATCCTATTAGTGAACCTGTGCAGGGTGGAGCTGTGAAAAGCTGCAGGATAATCAGGTAGAAATTCTGAACACAAAGGGTGGAGAAGACCCATACCACACGAACACTGGATAGATAAACAGACTAACACAATACTTGGTATCTTATACCCTCGTTTCCCAAATCTTAAGCCTGGTTCCAACACATTTACCCAAGGTAGGACACCTGTATCTTAGTCTACAGAGAGCTTATAGCATGAGTGAACACTGTAGCAAATGGATCATCAACAGGGCAGAGATACCAAGTTACGGCTGAGCCCTGCCGCAGATGCGGCAGCGTTACTCCATTGGGAGAGAGCTGACCAGGTCGTGGAAGCCAGCAGCCAAGTCCAGGGGCTGTCGAGATATCAGCGCTGTCCTTTTCTTTCCCAGTGAGAAAGAATGAGCAGAGACTTTTTAAAGAAAGCAAGTTTGAGCCCGCCCAGGTGACAAACCATCCAATAGGTAAGGAATAGAGGTCGGCATGGGAGGGATTACTGAAAGCTCTAAACTATCCCAACCAATTAACCTGAGAAGGGGTAGGTGCTCTACTTCTGGTAGGAGTATAAAAGCGAAAGAAAACAGTCCACGGGCAGCACTGCGACGTGTACTTCCTTTCTTCTGCCTACAGGAAGATGAACTCTTTTCCTCAAGATTAAAAAGGGCGTAAGAGAAACCTTTACATCTACCTTACTGTGAAGCCTGACCCTAGATCACATGGGAGATTTAAGGACTGCTGCCCTTTTTTGAAAGGAGTTATCTTGCACTATAGCCATGAAACCAGGAGCGGGCAGAAAAGGAAGACAACATTGTTTTGAAGATACTTATGGATTAAATAGACCTTCTTTTGGTTATTGTTTCTTGATATTCTGTATATGCCCACAATACACAATGTGATGTGAATGAATCCTGTCGCCTTTTAAAGACTAATGAAACACAAGACAGAAACAGGATGCGAAAACTCACTTTCCGACTCCTGTACACCTTCAAGAAGTTGAGGCCGTCGTGGTTCTGCAGTGTAGGCAATGGCATCATGTCACGATCTGAGATTCTCCCGCACAGCAATTCCCCTCTCTAACTCCTCCAGTCTGTACTGGCCAATTGGGATATCCAAGCCCCTGGTCATCAAGGATGTCAGTGGCTGGGTTCACAGTGGTGACAAGCACACTGCGGGGGTATAGGCCTGGTGGCCTGGCACCAATAGCACTATTACCCAATGGAAAAAGAAGACAATGAGAAACTCCTTGGCACAATGAGCAGCCGTGCTATATTGAGAAACCTGCAGCATGTTCCCTTAACTCCTATGTAAATGGAAAAGTTCAGTCTCAGTGCCCAAACAGCAAATACAAAGTAAGTAAAAGGCGTCCTCTTGTACGTCCCCTAATATGTAAGCTTTTACTCCTGTGGTCGGTCCAAACTTAACTTCATGACATCTTCATCTGAGGCTGGAGCACACAGCTCCCTTTATGGGAGCTGTGTACCCCTCGTGATCTCTTCCAGCAGCAATACAGGGTCACTTTCTTCAAACTTACTTTATTAAAATAACTTTGGAATCCAAACTTGGAAATAAGTTGGGTTGTTTTGCCCTATATTCAGTTCTAACACAAAGTTCCCAGGTATGTCTCACATCTCCAAAAGGATGAGTTAATCATCATCTGCAGATTTGTAAGGAGTGTATCAGGCATTGTAACTGGGAAAGTCTGATATAAAAACGAAATCAATCCGGAGATGCATCCATTTTTACCAAATTAACCCAACTCAGTAAAAAAAACCCTGCTTCATCATTTAAATGTTCTTTTATTTTCGGGGGATGGGAGCATGACATTAGCTGCAATCATTTTTGACCTGCTCCTTGATATCTGCTTATCTTAAATTGCTTCTCGTTCTAAATTTCTATTTTTTCTGCTGCTCAAAAACTTAGATTTAGTCTTCTACTGACTTATCAGAACACCCACCCCTTGCTTTTTCAACTCTTTTTTTAAACAGGATTTTTTATTGGTTTAAGACACAGATTTACCATCTCTCATCACAGCGCTTAGAAGTGTATATATCAACTACGTATTTTGCAGACTATACATAGAAACCCCAGCTTCCCCTGAGGTTGTCATGCGCCCTTACTGCTCATCCCCTCCCGCCTTTGTCGACCCACACTATACCGCTGTTTGTAGTCCTCTGCACGCTTGCCAAGCCCCCTATATTTTCTCCCACTTCCTAGAACAGCCTCTTTCTTCGTATACCTGCTTTTCTGTTAGCGTGCACCAGTCCATGACCCTTTTCCAGTTTTCCAGGTCTGGTGTCTACTGCACCACCCAACCATTGGAGATATTGCGTTTGGCAAGTATGAAACCCACGATGATCCATATTTTTGTGCACTTGGGGATCCCATCTTACCCCCATATGTTTAGTACAAATGCTTTGGGGGAGCTATTTGCTGCCCAGTGACTTGCGCTAGGCAGTCCTTTACTCGTTCCTACTATTGCCATATGTTCGAGAATGACCACAAGACGTGAAAAAAGGACCCTAACAGCGTGCACCTACCCACAGGCACTTGTCTGTAATACTCATCTTTTTTTGCACCACTTGACTCTAGTAAGACCTGTGTACAATACGCAGTTGGATTAGCCTGAAGCCGGCTCTTATCACCACCTCATAGAGGGCTCTTAATGCTTCCTCCCATTCTTCATCTTCCAAGACACCCAATTCCAACTCCCATGTCAGTTTCAGTTTTTCCTGGGTATCCAGGGAGTTGTTTATTATCTTTTTAAATAATAGGGATATTGCTTTTTTGGGCAGTATCTCAGATGAAACTCTGTCTTCCAGTGGAGAGTACTCTGGGAGTATAGTGCCCCATGTGGTGTAGGGTGACAGGGTGTGCTCGAGCTGTGTGTATCTATAGGTCTCAGAGTCTACCAGGAGATACTCTTGCCGTAGTGTGACTAATGAGACCATTTTCTCCCCCAACCATATATCTCCTAATGTATCTATGCTTATAAGGTCCCATCTCCAGAAACCTTTGAGTTTTCCTAGTTCGGCTAGGGCATCACTGTCTGCTTTTTCAAATCTAGACCAACCGTCCCCATGTTATTTTGATTTAGCTTCTAGACCCCAGAGTCAGGCAGCTTTGGCACATCATGCTATTTTCACAGATGTAGCATGATTCACTCGTAGTATGATTCACCCGTAGTTTGATTCACCCAACCTCGTATCCTCAGGCTGTGCCTTATTACTTCAACAAAAGACTCATTTTTATAAAGCAGTGAAAATCAAGATGTTGGACTCCTGTCTGGTCTCCGACGGCAATGAACATTTCTCAGATGACTGCCCTTCTGCTACCAGGTGACGATGGAAGTTTGAGGAGAGCGGTCACAATCTTCTAAAAATGTCCATAGTAAAAATAAATCTTGAAAAGATCCATGATACACAGAACTACCAGGCTCTCTTCCATATCTCACACTGTCACTATTAGATGGTATTGTTGATACATGTGTCTTTTATTATACAAATATCCCTTCGCTTCTTTCTTTCACGAAATAGGACACTATCAAATATTGAAAACAAACCCACTCTTTTAAGGGCCCCAAAACAATAGCGAATATTAGTGGCTCAAATACCAAGAACACTATTTTAGACCCATGCACCAAAAATAGTATCAGAGGCCGTAATACCAAGGACACCATTAGACACCCAAAGACAAACACCAATGCACCATATCAGAGGCCAAAAGACTGCTGGACACTATCAGAGACTCACTGACCAATAGCCACCATCAGAGACTTAACAACCAATGGACATTATCACAGACTCAACAACCGAGGGACACCCAAATACAAACACCAATGCACCATAACAGAGACCCAAAGACGAATGGACATTATCATAGACTCAACTACAAATGGACACTATCAGAGACTCAGCGTTCAATGGCCACTATCACAGACTCAAAGCCCAATAGCCACCATCAGAGACTCAACAACCAATGGACATTATCACAGACTCAACAACCGAGGGACACCCAAATACAAACACCAATGCACCATAACAGAGACCCAAAGATGAATGGACATTATCAAATACTCAACTACAAATGGACACTATCAAAGACTCAAACACCTATGGACACTATCAGAGACTCAGCGACCAATGGACAATATGAGAGACTCCATGACCAAGGGACATTATCAGACACCCAAAGACAAACACCAATGCACCATATCAGTGGCCTGAAGACCATTGGACACTATCAGAGACTCAAACACCTATGGACACTATCAGAGACTCAAACACCTATGGACACTATCAGAGACTCAGCGACCAATGGCCACTATCAGAGACTCAGCGATCAATGGGCACTATCAGAGACTCGAAGCCCAATGGCCACTATCAGAGACTCAAACAACTTTGGACACTATCAGAGACTCAGCGTTCAATGGCCACTATCAGAGACTCGAAGCCCAATGGCCACTATCAGAGACTCAAACACCTATGGACACTATCAGATACTCAGCGTCCAATGGACAATATGAGAGACTCCATGACCAAGGGACATTATCAGACACCCAAAGACAAACACCAATGCACCATATCAGTGGCCTAAAGACCATTGGACTCTATCAGATACTCAGTGACCTTAAGCCATCATCAGAGATTCAACAACCAATGGACATTATCTCAGAATCAACAACCGAGGGACACCCAAATAACACTAGTGCACCATAACAGAGACCCAAAGACAAATGGACATTATCATAGATTCAACAACAAATGGGTGCAATCAGAGACCCAGCAACTAATGGCCACTATCAGAGACTTGAAGCCCAATGGACATTATCAGACACTTAACAACCCAATGGACACTATGAGAGACTCAATGACCAAGGTACATTATCAGACACCCAAAGACAAACCCAAATGTACCATATCAGAGACCCAAGGACCAATGAACGCTACCAGAGACTTAATGATCTTTTACACTGTAAGAGACTCATACACCAATGGACACCATTAGAGACTCAAAGACCATTGGCCACTATCAGACACTTAGGGACAAACACCAATGGACCACATTTGAGACCCAAAACCCAATGGACACTATCAGAGACTCAAATACCAATGGTCACTATCAGACTTAATGGGCAATAGACACCATCAGACACTCAATAACCAATGGACACTATGAGAGACTCGGTGACCAAAGGACCTTATCAGACATTCAGAGACAAACATAAATGTCACCTATCAGAGCCCAAAGACCAATGGACACTTGCAGAAACTCAAGGAGCAATAGACACGATCACAGATTCAAAGATCAAGGACACTATCTTCTTGCTGTCATTTTTTGTACCCGATTTTTGCTCCACTTTGAAGCTTGGTGGTTTTTACCTGGATTTCTACTACTGGACGATCTATGGGCTCTTTCTCAACCCTGGTTCAGGGTGGCTTTGGTGTCTATCTTATCTACCCTGCTATTTATTTACACTCTTCAATCATGAACTACCAAGATTGCCAAGGATTTTCTTTCTTTTACTTTGTGGCTTTTTCTTCCAAACTGAGACACTGATAAGGAGGCACTTGACACCTTTCACATATACGTTAAGTGCAGGATGGCACCACAGCTATTGAAAGAAGTCACCCTTTCCTCAAGCAATCATTAAGAAAATTTGATAGGTCTTCAGAGTGCCCAGCACTTACCGCTCTATCAGAGGTCAAAACCCAGAATAAGTGAAGAAAGCAAAGATAGATGTAGGTGCCAGTGTGCCCAATCAGCCTGACACTCCAGCACAGGCAAGGTTCATACTAATAGGAAGTATGTGAGAAGGCCCGCAAATCTAACTCCCCTGAGACCCTTCCTAAAATAAAAAGTACCCAGAACTTTCTGCTGCCACGACTTCTGGCGTAATCCTGTGGAAATAAAATCTATAATTATGCCCCTTCGCTGCCCTCTGCGCGATCTAATTATGCCCCTTTGCGCGATCCCCTTTGCGCGATTAATAATTGCCCACATTAAAAGCCGGCACCATTTTGTTTTTAAATCACCCTTTGGTGTCCCAAGACCCCGAGCACGAGCACGACACCCCTGCACCTGGTTTTTCTCATTTTCACCATCTGTCTCTGTGGTTTCTGCCAAGTCCGGGAAACCAGTACATGAGTTCCTGCTCCCCCGCAGAGATGGTTCATGTTTCTGACATGAAGCACGAGCACAAACCCCCAAATGAGGAAGCCTTCCCCTTCCAACTGTCAGACTATTTCACATCGCAAGTCCCCTCACGAAGCCTAAGACACGCCCCCATTTCTTCACACTCTGCTCCTCTTGCTGAATCTTTGTTCCTCTATCTGCCACGACCTGTTTGTTCCTCTATTTTGCCTCGTGACCAAGACTGTATAAATATTCTGCTGTTGAAAATAAAGAACCCCCACTTAAAGAGAGAGACTTGAGAGATTGCTCCTGTGCCCGCTTGGTGCTGGAAGCGCTCCCTTTAACTCGAGTTATTGGTCTTCTCCTCCTTCATTTGAGCACCACGGACTCCTCGCTTTGCATTGACAAGAAATTATGATTTATTAAGCATAGAAATTCAGAAATGAGGTAATAAGTAAATTTAATTTACCACAGTAATTGGCGCCCGAACAGGGACCTTCCCTTTCCCCCACGCGCCGGCGATATTGGACCCGGTACTGTCCCCTCCTGACCGTTGAAGGACTTCAAAAGTGCACAACGCGGGGAATTCCCGCTAACTCCCTCGAGGCGAAGAGGGGGACCGACTGCGGCCCAGCATCCACACGAGGCGGTGAGGAAATAGCGGAACGTCCTGAACCAAAGCCCAACCTGCGAAGCAGACGAGTCCGAGGTTCTACAAATCCCACCTTGAAACTGCGCGCCGCGTTTTCCCAAAATCTTCAAGAGGCCTTCCAGTTACTTTTCGGTGAGTACTGCTGAAAAGTATAAAAACGAACCCACAGCTTTTGTGGGGGCGGTAAAGATACGCATTTTTTGGGTTTCTCACCTATCTTTGGTGAGGACTACTAAAACTAGTATAAAAGACGGACTCACTACCTTGTGGGCACGGTAAAGATACATGTTTTTTGTGGGTTTCTCACTTATTTTGTGAGGACTACTAAACTAGTATAAAAGACGGACTCACCTCTTTCGTGGGTACGGTAAAGATATTTGTTCTGTTTATGTTTTTCTCACTTCTAAAATCTTTGAAAGTCTTGCCATCATGCCTATTTTCTCGAAAATACGTAAGATGGCAACCAAAAGGAGTATTCTTGAGAAGGAAATTCCCCTTCCTCCTCGGGATACTCCAGGACACTTCATGTATGCCAAACATGGTGTCGGTGCACTTATTTATTGTGATCTATGGGTAGAATATACTAAAGACCTAGAACTCAGATATAGATGGCCTGAAAATGGTAGTTTTGATACGGAGTGTATTATGAAATTAGAGGAACAGTTATGGAAGAAAAAGAGAGTCCGCCAGTCACAGAGTGACTCAGTAGAATTATGGAGAAAAGAAGCCCATAGGAGGCAACAGAAGGAATTGCATAAAGTTGAAAAGGGTAAGAGAATGTCAGAGCAGGCCAAGAAAGAACAGTTACAAGAAATAGGGAAAGAAGTAGTTAGTGAAAGGAATAAAAGGGAACAATCAGCCATTTCTACTGGTTTTTATCCTGTATTGCCATCTGCACCTGAAAACCTTAACATTGCATCAGCACAGCCTACAGCCCCACCACCAGAGGATACTTTTACTAATTTTCTCTTAGATACTCCACCACCCTATGAAGTTCCAGTCATTCAACACCCTCTGCCTCCGCCACCCCTTTCACAACATAACGCACCACCTCTCACTCCAGAAGGGGGTGCCGTAGGTCCAGACCCAGGTAAAACGATTCCCGACTGCCCCTATGACCCGACTCCGAGCAACACAGGGGAGGCGGGCCGAATAAGTAAAATACTTCATGACTCCTGGGAAGAAATAAGACATCTACCAGCAATTGACACGTTTCTTCAAGCGGCCTCTGAGTTTCTTCGTACTGGAGAGAACTCACGAGCCATTAACGCTATGACTACAAGAAGATCACACCCTGTAAAAATGCACATGTATAGGTTCCTCCTTTGCTGTTTCATAAAACACATACAAGCAGAGGAAAGAAATGTACCAGTTTCACTTTTTGACTTATTAGATTCCGCATCCGACCACACTAGTCTAGAACTTATAAATGATGCACTAGACAGGTTCACCCGTAATGTGACCCGTATTCTGCAAAACTTGCAAACAAATGAAGAGAATAAGAAACTTGAGGAGGAAATTACTGAACCTACTGAAAAAGTCCTACCCGTTCGTTCTTCCGCCCTAATTCACGAACACCCCCGCCTACATTCCTCCAAGGTCACTCTGAACGGTCATCTCCAGATGAGTTATTTGAAAATACATCCAATGCATTAGACTACTGGTTAGACCAGGAACCTCCGCTTACACCGGAGGAGGAGGAAATAGCCAGAACTGCGACCCTATGGGTCTCTCAATATAAGATATATGACAATGATCTCATAGCCCAGCTTTTTCTAGCATTACCACGCTCACATCAAAGATTAGCAAGTCTCTACATGGTACAACATCTCATCACACTCAATGACACTCATTTTAAACATGATCCAAGACTCGAAGATTTTCTGTCTGACTGCGCTGATAACATGTTCCTCCACAATAGTTCAGTTTTTTTAACACATTTATAGATTTTAGACAGAAATACCAGAAAGTGACTGGATATAGATCTCCCCATAATATGTGTGGATCAACTAATAGACTTCCTCAAACACGCCAGTTCCCCATGAGAGAGGTCCACCCCAGAGCTGACACGAATGGCGCGCTACAACGCGTCTTCATTTATGTACCCTTGACAAAACTTGAGTTACTAAGGATGAAAGAGCTGGTTCCCTCCCACTCAAAGGATCCTGCTGGATTCTTTAAGGAATTAGGAGATGTATTAATGATGGGAACATATACTCTTTCTGATATCACAGCAATTCTGAAATTATTGTTGCCATCAGGTATATATGACAAACTAAGAGAAAAAGATTGGGAAGTAGCAGGTGAACACATTAAATGGACTGAACTTCAGAATGACGAAAATACTAGAGTAGCAGGTCAAGGTATAGGAGACAAACTAAAAGCACTTCCTGGCACTATTTTAAAGGTGCTACACAGTTACTAACAGTGAAAAAGGAGGACTGGGATGCCATTTCCTCCTGCAAACAGAAACATGGTGAAGACATAGGAGATTATTACACTAGACTTGAAAAGTGTTTTGCGGTAAATAGCGGCCTTACGCCAACAAGTGAAGCTTACCAGCATCTGTTTGTTTCCAAATTAGTAGATAACGCCTTGCCAGCCATTAAGGACAGAGTACTAAAAGTAGAAAGTACTTGGCAAGCACATACACCTCCACAGGTGTTACAAATGCTACAATATCACCAGAATCGCATTAGGGATGAAGAAGAAAATGATAAGAAACGCATGAAAGACAGAAAGATGAAAGCATTAGTAGCCCAAACTGCACCCCAGCGTCAACAGACACCAAGTAGCCAGACAAATATAAAAAGCACTTGTAATTATTGCAAAAAGATGGGACACTTCGTTAAAGATTGCCCTGTCTTAAAGCACAATTTGGCTACTGGTAAGACCCAGCCACGCCCATATCAGCCAAAACAGAATGATTCCCTAGACAGTTCAACACCTTCAGTTCCACTGACAACACAAATGGCCCAAATGAATATTATAGACAGCGCCTACACTGAATATTACCCAGATTTCTCATGATGTTGCCCCGAGAGAGAAGATGACAAACTGCCCCTAATCCCCATTCCAGTAGATCAGACAGGTCCATTTATAGAGGTCCGACTTCTTGGGGAGGATAGGAAGTTTCTACTAGACACTGGGGCCAGTAAAACAACAATAAGCCATCAAGAGGTCCCAGAGGCTCCTCTCTCGGGTTCAAAAAGTATTTCTCTGGGTTTCTCGGGACAACCTGTGACAAACGTCACGTCAAAGCCACTGCCCTTGCAGGTTGGTCCCCTCATGACAACTACAGATCTTATATTGACAAAATCATGTCCAGAAAACTTGCTTGGTATAAAAACATTGAAAGAATTAGGAGCTGTCATTGTTTGCTCACCTACAGATGTTAGACTATTTCTGCGAGATTTCAAGGGCCACTACACAAGTAGAGAATTAGATGAGCGTTTGAAAGATTTGCCACACACCCTGTGGGCCACTGATTCCACCACAGTAGGATGTATGGAAATAACACCTCACAAGGTTACACTGAAAGAGGGAGCCCAACTACCACGCATAAGGCAATACAAAATTCCACCTCAGGCTGAACAAGCATTAATGTTAATTATTCAGGACCTAATACAGTCAGGTGTGATTAAGGAAACAACTTCTAACATTTGCAATTCCCCTGTTTTACCAGTTCATAAAAAAGTGGAACCAGGAACACCACCTGTCTACAGACTAGTGGTGGATTTGAGAGAGCTCAATAAATGTGTCGTTCCACAACACCCTGTGGTTCCAGACATCTCCACCCTACTCACAGCCATAGATGCGGAAGCAACGCATTTTTCAGTCATTGACTTGAAAAACGCATTCTTTAGCATACCTATTCACCCAGACAGTCAATACCTTTTTGGCTTCTCCTTACAAGGACGAAGTTTCCAATTCACAAGAGCTCCTCAAGGTTTCACAGAGAGTCCAAGCGTATATAGCCAAGCATTAAAAAGACAACTAGATACTGTTCAAATGCCCACGGATACAGCCATACTACAATATGTTGATGATATCCTCATTACGGCCAGATCTGACGCAGCATGTGCTGAAGCATCACTACTAGTACTAGAATTCCTAGCTGCAAATGGCCATAAAGTTTCCCTGGTAAGCTCCAATTTTGTTTACAGCAAGTGGCATACTTAGGGCACTTGCTGTCAAAGGAGGGTAGGCAGCTTACACAGGAACGCATCCAACTCATACAACAAATACCACAACCAACAACACAGAAACAAGTTCGAGCCTTTGTTGGTCTCACCTCATATTGTAGACAGTGGATCCCACAATTTGCACTCATTTCCAAACCGTTAGTGCAGCTGACAACACTCGAAGCTGGTGCTACTCCACAATTACCCTGGACAGATGAACACACGCAAGCCTTTCAGTCTCTTAAAAAAGCTATGTGTCAAGCCCCAGTGCTGGCAACACCTAATTACACCAAAGATTTTACATTATTTGTAACAGAAAACTCAGGTACAGCACTATCAGTTCTGACCCAACTTCAAGCAGACAAACATAAACCATGTGGTTATTTTTCAAGCACATTAGATCCAGTAGCACAAGCATTGCCTGCATGTCTAAAATCAGTAGCAGCTACTGCACAAGCTATTAGACAAAGCGATTCTATTGTATTGGGACATCATCTGATAGTTCAGGTCCCACACGCTGTAGAACTTCTGTTAAACAGAACACAAACACAGCATCTGACAATAGCCAGACTCACCGGATATGAGATGACACTTTTTCAGCCACACATTGAGATTAGACGCTGCAACATTTTAAACCCAGCAACACTGTTGCCACTGACCTCTCCTACTGAAGAAATTCACGATTGTATTGACATAATTGATTTAGTGACCAAACCAAGACCAGATTTACAAGATATTCCCCTTGCTAAGGCAGAAATGACACTCTTTGTTGATGGTTCATGTATGAGACTCCCCACAGGAGAATTAGCAGCAGCCTATGCCGTCACAAATGGTACAGACACTTTAGAAGCACACAAGATAGAGATACTGTCGGCACAGGCAGCAGAACTCATAGCCCTAACACGAGCATGTCACTTAGCAAAAGGAAAGTCAGTTAACATCTACACTGATTCACAATATGCCTTTGGAGTTGTACACAACTTCGGTACATTATGGAAAGAGAGAGGATTTCTCACATCACATGGGTTCAGAATACAGCATGCTACACTCATCACTGCCCTCTTAGAGGCCAGTCAGTTACCAGAGAAAATCGCAGTGCTAAAATGTAAAGCGCACACAAAAGGAATAGATGAAATATCAAAAGGAAATGATTCTGCAGACAGTGCAGCCAAGTTAGCAGCAAACACAGAATTAAGTATACCACACCGCCAATATACAATACGAGACCCCTTTTCTGACATCCGGGATGTCCAAAGTCACGCCACACCACAGGAACTGCTAGAATGGAAGGAAAAAGGAGGGGTCCTTACAGATCAAGGCTGGATGACACCTGAAAGAGCAGTATGGTTTCTACCGGATGCCATGGTACAAGTTATGGTAAACACCATACATGGACCAGCACATCTGGGAGAAAAAGCAATGTTAGACAGCATACAGAATATATGGCACAACAAACATTTGAGAGCTGCAGCCAAACAAAAAGTTAAAACGTGCATGATTTGTAATCAGTTCAACCCAGGAAAAGGCACAAAGGTGGAACAGGGAGGATTCCAACCCCCTGACCATCCATTTGAAGTTCTCCAGATGGACTATATCCAGATGGAGAGATGTAGAGGTCACAAGTATGTGCTAGTTGTAGTGTGTGCTCTGACCAGATGGACAGAAGCCTATCCCGTCCCAGATTACACTGCAACGACAACTGCTAAACAATTAGTTAGAGAGTTTTTCCGAGGTATGGGTTGCCCCGTGTCATCTACTCAGATAACGGCCAACCTTTTTCCTCTGAACTCATGAAGCAAGTGTCTCTTCTGTTAGGGTACACTTGGAAGTTTCACTGTGTAAGACATCCTCATGCAGCAGGTCTAGTAGAAAGGCACAACCAAACTTTGAAGACAAAATTGGCCAAGATATGCACTGACAAAGGCGTGGACTGGATGGTAGCCTTACCGGTTGCCCTCTTCTACATGCGTATGGTAGCCCATTCCAGAACTGGCTTATCTCCATATGAAGTGGTCTTTGGCAGACCACCAAATATGTGGGGTACGCCAAGGCCTAAAAGAATAACTGATGTTGACAGTACTATGCTGACTGACTACCTGGCTTCCTTGATGTCTGCACTCCAATCTTGTCGTTCTCAGGTTGCTGCCACCTTCCCTGACAAAACCAACCCGGAAGAACACGCCATCCGACCCGGGGACTGGGTCCTCGTGAGGAACTTCGACCGGACCAGTCCCCTCCAGCCCAGGTGGAAGAAGCCAAGACTCGTACTACTAACAACACGGACAGCAGTGAAGGTCGAGGGCAGGAAGGGCTGGCTCCACGCAAGCCACTGCCGGAAACATTTTGGACAAAAAGACACTGTTGCTGATGGCCCTGCCAATCCCACTGACATTGTGACTGAACAATCTTTATTGCCTTTGGAACTAACCCCACAACAGGATTACAAATCAAAGTTAAGGTCTGCCATTCGGACTCTGGCTAATTAAGTCCATTGGGCGTCGGTCCAGTGGTGAAGCGGTTGGAGCATGGGAATGGATTTTAACACCTTGACTATGTGGGAGAAAAAAAAATGAACTCTAGAAAAAGACATAATGGTCCTATTATATGTTTGACAGTATTATTTTTCCTCATGGCAGTTATGACGTGTCTTGGTTGGATTCTCCACACTGTTTTTCCTCCAACACAACACACCTCTCATACACCCAACAGCACTCAGGAACACACCTATCACGACCTACCCCCTCATGAACAAGCCCATAGACTAGCCTTGCGAAACAATACCTTCATACAGATGCTACACCACACTCAGCAAGCCAGTAATAGCACCAATTGTTGGATATGTGGCCGCATCCCACCTCATCAGAAAAAGGGAGGGATGCCTCTTTTTTCTTTCCCATTCTCTTATAATGGAACTTGTGAAGCCTGGTTCGCCCTAATAACAGCTGACGCTACTACCCCCACCTCCTGCCCTGACGGAAATAATTCATGCAAGAATGGGTGGCCTTGGGGGATTTAAACAAGGTACTCAATACTGCCTGTTACCCTAATAAGGAGGAGATCCTCAGGCGACCGGTACAGTCCTAGAAAGTGAAGAATACAAGCAAGGGAACATGACCATGTCCTACAAGATGTTAAATACCAAACCTAAAAAGAATGCTGGTTCCCCTTCCATCTCGGTCTCACCAGTAAAAGGACACCTGTGCATCCAGAAAAATGGCTCTGTTCCATTAGGACACAGTGACTGTCATACCACTATAAGTTTTGAAGACAGAGGAAAGTCCTCATTTCTAGCATCTCGCCATACTTATTTCATCTGTGGCCAAACGGCCTATGTGCAGCTGCCCTTGAACTGGGGGAACTTGCTATATAGCATTCCTGTTACCCCCTGTCTTTGTGGCCCCATCCACTTACCACAGAGACCTCCTAGTGCCCCATGTCAGACATAAAAGAACGATCGATACCTCCTTGGTTGACCAAACGGAAACCTCATGGGAACAGTATACAGATTTTAACAAAGGGTTCTTCTTCTTTGTTGGCCCTGTACAGAACAGCAAGCTTATACGCAGGTTGACAAGGACCTTAGAGGCTGTAGTAAACCAGACGGCGTCTGCCCTGGGGAGCTTAACCCAGGAGCAGTCTGCCATACGATTGGTTACTCTCCAAAATCGCCTTGTCCTTGACATCATCTTGGCTGACAGAGGCGGAGCCTGTAAAATTATAGGCTCTAGCTGCTGTATATTTATTCCTGATAATTCCCCATCTGTATACACGGCCATAACAAAATTACACAAGATAGCCGTAAGTTTACATCAAGAACCTGGCACTTGGACGTGGTCTGACTGGTTCTGGAAGATAATATCGTCCTGGGGATGGCAACTGCTGTCAGCAGCAGGCATAATATTCCTGATAATAACTGGATGCTGCCTTTGCATCCAATGTGGTCCTGCCCTATGCGGTCTATGCGCTGCAAAATGCATTCCTAAACCACTTGTCCAGCAGAGAGAAAGGGAAAGAATCATGTTACAAGAATGTATAAATGATCTCATGCAAATTGAGATATAATGTAGGTACACTCTGGGGCAAGGAGGGAATGTGGAAATAAAATCTATAATTATGCCCCTTCGCTGCCCTCTGCGCGATCTAATTATGCCCCTTTGCGCGATCCCCTTTGCGCGATTAATAATTGCCCACATTAAAAGCCGGCACCATTTTGTTTTTAATTCACCCTTTGGTGTCCCAAGACCCCGAGCACGAGCACGACACCCCTGCACCTGGTTTTCCTCATTTTCACCATCTGTCTCTGTGGTTTCTGCCAAGTCCGGGAAACCAGTACATGAGTTCCTGCTCCCCGCAGAGATGGTTCATGTTTCTGACATGAAGCACGAGCACAAACCCCCAAATGAGGAAGCCTTCCCCTTCCAACTGTCAGACTATTTCACATCGCAAGTCCCCTCACGAAGCCTAAGACACGCCCCCATTTCTTCACACTCTGCTCCTCTTGCTGAATCTTTGTTCCTCTATCTGCCACGACCTGTTTGTTCCTCTATTTTGCCTCGTGACCAAGACTGTATAAATATTCTGCTGTTGAAAATAAAGAACCCCACTTAAAGAGAGGGACTTGAGAGATTGCTCCTGTGCCCGCTTGGTGCTGGAAGCGCTCCCTTTAACTCGAGTTATTGGTCTTCTCCTCCTTCATTTGAGCACCACGGACTCCTCGCTTTGCATTGACAAGAAATTATGATTTATTAAGCATAGAAATTCAGAAATGAGGTAATAAGTAAATTTAATTTACCACAATCCCCTGGCTCCAATATAAGTTAAACGATACAAGAAGGCATCTGGAATTCTTCAGTGTTGGAGCCCCACTTTGTCATTGAGACCAGTGACAAAGTGGTGCCAATACAGTATGTCACCCCACCACAACATCAGTCCAGAAATAAAACATAAAACTACTCTACCGACGGTTTCTGCAGGTTCCTGGAACAAGCTAGCCAAGCACACCCTTTCTCTGTTTGTGACCAACAGAAGCATATCCCTCCCTCTTCATGACCACGCTGACCCTGGCAGGGAATAAACCTTCCTGCAATTCTCGGCCTGGAAGGCCATTATCCAAAACTCTTTGGGTTGTGCATCATGAGGTATGACTCCTGGTGTCTTCCTGTGCTCCGTCCTTGCTTCCCTTACACCCACCCAGTCTCTCAGGAGTTTCTGAAAGAGGGACAACAATATCTGTTTCTGAGCATTATGCAAACAAGTCCCAGAAGCAAACCAACAGGAAGTGTACTTCAAGTTCTACTCAGTGAAAACTGAGCTGGCCGCTGATGCAAGTTGGGTCTCCAATGAGTGCATCCTGAGCGTTACTCTGAGCCACATTCTCTTGGCATTTTAGATAGATGATGGGCTAAGCACATGTCTGTAGGACAATCACTTTCATGTCCTGTTGGTTATGGTACCAGAGTACCATGAACAAAACATCACCTGACAGAAATATCTTGTTACACTTATTGTTTACAAAAATATTGCCCCATTGGAGTAAATAGAATGAAATCTACATCCAATGAAAGGATATTTTTATACATGATATGTAGGACACAATTAATTCTGTCTGATAATATATTTGATCATGACATTCTAACTTGTAATCGTCCTGGTGTACTCCCCACACTCCAGGTTCTTGAGTAGAAAGTGTCTCCCTTCAATTGAACTTCCGTCATGTATTTCCAATGGTGATGGCGGCATCGGCCACGTAAATAAACATCTGAGTCCTGAACAACTAAGAAGACCTGGTTGTGAAAGGTCCCTCCCTATGGGCGAGGCTTCAATTCTACCCCTATTTTCCCACCTTGCCCAGTTTGGGAAAGTGGAAAGTTCTTACTTTTATTATTCAGTGGAGGTGCGGGACATGTAGTGGGGGGATGGCCTTTCCTCTGTTAGAGAGATATTATGCATTTCATGTAGCCTGAAACCTTCTCCATGCCAAACATTCTTGCTTTTAGGTGGTGGTTACAGAGGACCCTTGGCTGCTTCACCCTCTGTGCCCATGTGGTGCCTTATTATTATTATTATTAAATTTATAAGGCGCAACAGCTACCCAAAAAGGGTTTCCCGGCGCCGACAAAGACTAGAGGAAGAGGTGTCAGCTTAAATTAGCTACTGGTTAAAAAGCCAGGTCTTGAGAGATTTACGGAATTGTGTATAGACCGTTTCATTCCGGATAGTTAAGGGAAGTGCGTTCCATAATAAGGGACCAAGATATGCGAATGATCTGCCGCCCATCCGAGACAGTTTAGTTCTTGGCACAACAAATTTCTCTTGGGTCGATGAACGAAGACACCGCGAGGGCACATATGGGCTGACCAAAGACTGGAGATATAAAGGAGCAGTTCCCACCTTGATTTTAAACATGTGGCTCAGGGCTTTGAACTTAATTCTGTTCTCAACCCTGAACCAATGGAGATCCCGCAGATGACTGGAAACAGAAGCAAATCTGGGGACCCTGCACAGTAATCTTGCTGCAGCGTTCTGCACCGTCTGTAGTCTACGAGTCACTACCTTGTTAGAACCAAGGTAGAGAATGTTTCCGTAGTCCAGTCTCGAAGTAATCAGAGCCTGGACTACTGTTCTTTGAGTTTGCTGGGGCAACATCCATCAAATCTTTCTTAGCCACTTCAAGATGGTAAAACATGTGGAAGACACTTTGGTTGCTTGATGGTGCATCGTAAGCGAATCGTCAATAATAACGCCTAAATTGCGGACTTGGCTGGAGGGCTGAGGAAGTACTCCCATTTCACTGGGCCAATGTTGTGGGCCCCAGAGATCTTTGTTATTACCCAGAATCAAGACCTCCGTCTTCTCTCCATTGAGTTTTAGGTAGTTGTTTTGCATCCATGATGCAATTTTACCTAGGCCAAGCTGAAGGAGGGAGGGCCCGGCCTCGCTTTCCATGGAGAGAGAGAAAATGATTTGGGAGTCGTCAGCATAAGAAAACAAGGACAGTCCAGCCTCCTCTGCGACGTGCCTCCGTGCCTCTGGCCTATTTCAGCACAGGCAGATATGGCTGTATCTCACTTCTCATCACTTCTCATCAACAAACAGACTATCAGCCACCTCTGGTTCTTGTCTTATGGGAGGTCCTGGATTATCTTTTCTAGTGGGCATGGCGGGCCAGCCTTTCCGTGGGTCTTACCCTCGCCCCCACCCACTGAATTTGTGTCACTGCTGATTCCTTGCCATCGGATTGGAGCCCACCACTGGCACCAAGAATGCTCATGGCCTCAGGTTACCGATAAACTTCCTTCTCCACATCAACGTAAACATTATAGCAAATGCTATGGCTTTGTTCAATACAGTGAAGCAGGGGCTCTGACTTGTACCACTCCGTCCGTTTAACAATCAGAAAGTGGAGATAGACGCTGTCTCAGGGTACATGACTGCAGGATTACCCAACACTCGATCAGCCTTCCTGAGCAAGGTTACTTACACTGCTCATCAGAAGAACTTGTCTGTCTCCCTCTGTGCATGTTCAGACCTCAGCAGTTGTTCTCTCTGAGACAATGTGTTCTTTTCACTTCTATGGTCAAGGACCCCTCCAGTCCCTAGGAGATACACTGCTCCCACACAGGTGGGTTGCACTCTATGTTTTTGTGTTCCTTTTCTGATTCCTAAAATGACTGCTAAATCCAGACAGCCATTCTTGCTGCATTGACCTGTTGGATCCTCTGTGAGCAAACCTGTTTTGATTCTCAGTTCTGATCTGCCTGGGCTCCCAAAAAGAGTGGGTCTCCTCTCACAGGTGTGTTTTGGTGCAGCACTTCTGTCCTCAAACCCTTATCCACACAGCTTGGCCGCATGACACCAGAAAGTCTACCCTATGGCCATTATGGGCTTTATGATTATAGACGTCTCTATTCTACAGGCCTCTAGAGGAGTATCTATCAGTATTACAATACAAGAGCAAGGTGCTAAGGTTTTGTTACTGAGGTTTGGCAAAGAACAACAATCCACTCTGCAGGGTGTTAGATGATGGCATATTGACGACCGCATTTGTTCCATTGTGTTGTTTTATTCTTGCTCTTGCCACTTTGTACAGCGCTCTGATACCGGTGAGGGTCATGTTCGCGCTTTATAAAACTTTTCAAATAAAATAAATAAATTGTTTGTCTCCTCCTGGACAGGTCCTGTAGGTCTAGTGTTTATTGGAATTTATAGGAACTATGGTTAGGCGTCACTGTCAGAAGCGGTTCTGCATGTTCCCTGCAGCTTGAAGGCCATGCCATGCTGCTTTATGAGTCTTAACTGGTTCCTTTAAGTTCTGACTCTTGAACCTTTCCAACCACTGGCACCAGCTGGTACCACTCAAGTAGTGAGCTGAACAGGTATGTTTTTGGGTTGTGGTTATATCTTCTTGCGGAGAAAATGTGCTACAGACTATATCCTGCTTGAAATCCTACACTGTGTGTTTTTATAAGGACAACGTTGCCCTGCAAATACATTACTCATTCACAGCCAAAGTCCAGATGTATATGTCAACTAGAGATTTGTTCTCCCTACTTTGTATTTGCAAATTCTCCCTCTGGTGCCAACAAGACTTTTAAAACTCTGTATGTTACGTGCTGCCTTAAGTATTATTAGGAAAGGAATAAAACATCAACTCCTTTGATAACTTGACATGGTGACCCTAATGGTGGAAACAGGCCTACCACAATGCTCTTTTGGTGGTCTTATGCAAAGTTGATGGTCTCCCTAACCCAGAGGGGCTTAATGTGCATGGAATGAAAGCCCATACGGCATCTGTCACTTTTCAGTGCCACATCTCCTTGAAGATGATCTGCAAGGCAGCCACATGGGCCTCGCCACAGGCGTATGTACGATTACATCATGGGGATCAGCTCATTAGCTCTGTTAAAAGCCTGCTTAACCAGGCAATAGATACACATGGGTCTGTCTGTCACTTATTCCAAGCATCTGGAGTAAGAGGCAACTGGAAACACCTGTAAGTGTAAATTACTAACCACAGTGAATCTGCTCTTTTTCCACCTCTGCATGCCCTTCAGTGAAGGCAGGGTGAAAATGACTGAGATGTGGCAGTCGGCAGGTGTGAAAGGGGAGAGGCCTTGTAGAGCACATGGCCCAACTCCCACCCTCCTTCTGTGCAAGCTATATTTGAGAGTCCTGTAATTCAGGTAGGCCATCCTATGAGTCTGGAGGATAAGGGATGTGGTTGGCGGATGGTGAATGGTGGGAGGTTGTGATCTGGGTTGTAAGTACACGAGTCACTACAGTGAGTAGCAAAGTCTTGCACAAATACACCACAGCTCATACCCCGTAACAAGACCAGTACTTCAAGCAGCTCAACCGGACAACTTTGGAATCCCACACCATCCACACCAAATGTGGCCAACTTAAATTTCCAGGGAAATGAGATCCTGAACAAAGTGCTCACACGTGTCTAGGATATAGTCCGGCTCAGACGCGACACCTGATCAATTCCTTGAGTTGCTTAAATCCAAAACCCAGCACCTAAGGTCACTCATTATGAACTCCAATAAGAGCGTTTTGCATCACTGAAACGTCATTGTTTCCTTGGATGACAACAAGCAGCAAACTACGATGTAAGCAAAAACGCACTGCAATCATATGGTAGATGCAACAATGTGCAAAACCGGAAGGGCATCTCTCTGTTTGAAAAGGTTCTAGGTCTCAAGCAAAGGTTTTCTAAAGGGTAAATGTAGTATCTTCATGTTATGTTTATTGTGTTCAACTTTACCTTGTAACTAGCTGCTCAACCAGTGTGAGTGTTCTGTGTGGAATGTTGGTATGATTGACATGAGTGGAATGCTTGGGTGCCTGGTGTGAGTGTTATGTGTGGAATGTTGGTATGATTGACATGAGTGGAATGCTTGGGTGCCTGGTGTGAGTGTTCTGTGTGGAATGTTGGTATGATTGACATGAGTGGAATGCTTGGGTGCCTGGTGTGAGTGTTGTCAGCTGGAAGATGGGCTGAGCAGCTAGCAGGCTGCTCCTGGTGGGGCTGTTACTATGGATCATAACAACTCAATAAATATCTTAAAGACATCTCCTGGCTACGCCTGCTGAGTCACCTATATGCATGGAATTCACCTGTTACAGTAAGACTATGAAATTGTTTTTTACAAAGTAAGTCCAAGCTGCCAGGTACAAATTGATTCAACTTTATTCTGGTTAACAGGGGGCACGGGCGAGATTCTAGCAGGCCTCTCTAGGAGAAAGTCCTATTGGCACAACCGAATGCTCAACGTCATCCAATCTAGGTCATCCACAGACCCTGCCGGAGCATGGACAGCCACAGGGTACCACGATGCACACGCACAATCACACAAAAGGGAGCAGCACTGGACACAAAATTGTGCTGAACAACTTAGCCCAAGGCTTCAGGGACAAGGTGACACAAATTCAACAAAAATCATACCACTGCACAGCCTCTAAAGGAACAGGATAATTAGTCAAATTGAAAATGATCAAGTATTACCTCACTGCTGTAATAGTTTTGTAATTGCTTCCAACTCATTAAAACTTTGTCATGTGGACTTCCCCAGAGAAATGGCTTGGGTACAATGAGATATTCTAAAATAAGGTCTGGTGCAGATGGGAGGTTGTCTCATTGTGGGGATGGTACACAGGTGGGTGCAATGCTGTGAACTGACACTGTAACACTAAACAGATATTTAAACAACCACTGCTCAACTTTTGAAAGGAATACAGAGAGGGCTGGATTCACTGCACATCTGCATAACCCAATTAGAATTACCACCTAAAACATTCAAGGCTGTCTAGGCCACCTCGCAGTGTTAGCACAGCGCTTCTGATGCAACGTAGATGATTCTTTGCGCTGTGCCAGATGTATCAATCCAGCCGCGCACAGAGGTTATTTGAAATGATTTGCAGGAATCCCGCCTCATCAGTGTTCATGAACCAACTGCAAACACAGGGACGGAGGCCTGCAAGGAACACTAGACTTCAGTCTGTTCGTTTTTGCGTTCACAATGTGCTGGTATGTTACCCGAATAATAAAGGCGACTGCCCTCGTAGGGTGAGGGCTGACTGCCATGGCAAACACATACTGAACCCCGCACTACCACCAGAATACTTAGTATGTTAGTGGTTTAAGCACGAATGAATGCAATTTTCAAAATTCTGAAGAAATGAATAAACACAACACCAGTATCGAAGAGTCCTTTTGTATTTTCCTCCTTTTGTACATTTACCATTAGAGAATATAATTGATGTAGAAGTTACAATTAATAGGGTACTAAATATATCAATATTAAATTACAATAAGGGTACATACATTATATGGTAGTCAAATATTTCATATAGGAACTGATCCTACACTAATGCAGAATAGAGTGTATTGCAACCCCCGTCCCTCACATCGTCACAAATACCCCCCAGATAGTGCATACCTTGGAGCATGGAACAATTCAAGGGACTGCTACCTGCTCCCCCAATGCCTGCCTCTCTCACTTGCACAGTGGAAGCTGTCCACACAGAGAGCTTCCTATTTGGAAACAGTTATCAACTGACGAAAGCAGTCAGTAAACTTTCAATACTGTGCGACTGCCAGAGTGGTCGCAAACCATTGCAAAATTCACCACAGACCACAAGAAGGGGAAGCACCCTTGCTGTCTGTTTTTGTGAATCACAAAGACTTTACTGACAAGTAATGTCGCTTTGGTCAGTTCCAAGTTCTCCCTCTCAAAGTCTGCTCTGCAGACAGAGGCAAGCTTTGCAAGGAAATACGTTTGATGTATCAATGTTGACTTGAGTCAAGATTACAAATCCTGATTCAATTTGAGAACATGTTCGACCATAAATGCCACTTTTGGCAACAGAAACAATGCCAATATGCCAAAATATCCCCAAATGTCACGGATGTTCTGAGGGTGAAGTTGATTGGGTGGCTATAGGGAATGTGGCAGCCACTCTAACGGAGTAACTTTGTAGATATTCACAAGCATTCTTAGGAGCTTTTCATACTAAATTTGCACACAACCGTAGTAGCTACACATGCTTGAGTAAGTGTGCAAAAGGGGTTTGAAAGAGACCCAAATACCACATTTTTAGGTGCTCTATGGGAGGCTTCTCTGCAAATGGAAAATGTTTTCTGTCTGAAGTACGGGGGGGGGACACAAAAGTGTGTAGATGCACATTTCCAGACCCACACACCAGAAGCTAGTGAAGGCGTTTGAGGATGGACTGGTGAGCTCAGATGCCTTTGCCCTTCTCATGATGCTTGGTGCTGCCTATAGAATGGCTTTAAGAGAAGCTAAAGCAGATTTTTTGGGGCTGGCTAGTAACACATTGCCACTATCTAAGTGTGAGAGAACTAGGATATGTCCTGCTGCCCTGAAGTCAGAGGGGGAAAAGAGGGTTTGAGATTTCGGAGTATAAACAGTTAGAAGAAGGTGTTTTTCACAAGTTTGGAAGTGAGGTACCATCAATATCTCCTAGGGAATGACGATGCAGTGCGAGTTTGCAAAGGAGACCAGTGAGAAAGTCACACCCAGACGTAGCGCTTCTTTAAAAGACCTCTAGCCTGGTTTTGGAAATTGTCTAGAATAAAAGGAGGAAGAATTGTGCATTTGGTGCATTTAATTTAGGAAGAATGAGCTCCTTCACTTACCTAACTCACCCTGGAAGACGTTCAGGATGGTTATCTCTGAAAAGTGATGATTGTTACGTAAAGTTGGGTATCATTAGCACAGTGGTGGATGGGGACCATTTTTCCTCTGAAAATTTGTCCTAGTGGAATAAGGATCTCAGTGAGAAAAGGAGTCAGTCCTGATGGGCAGAAAAGTAAGATGTGTTTACGGATAACAGGTCAAGCAACGTGTCACACATGGCTGTCACCCGGTACCGGGTGAACCACTCTTTCTGTACAGTATTTAAAGCAGGATCCGGGCTGGAAGAGTTTGGCAGCTCTTTGATGGAAGTTGGTTTCCACTCTGTTTGGCCCCTTTGAATGTCCAACTCTCTCCCTCCAGACCTCAGCAGAGGAGCAGAGCTGAACTGGGACCAAAAGGAGGGTTGGGTGGGAAGAAAGTTCCACACGCATCCCCATCTCTGCTTCAAGACACAGTGTGCTTCACCTTTCCAGCACACAAGATGCTCTCTGTGACATTCTATACAATGGGCTTGGTGGGTTCTCAGTTCTGTTCCTCTACAAGCCCACCCCACTCACTTGAAATTCTTAATCTGCCCCTGAGGACCACATTTCACTAAACCTATATCAGTTCTGTATCCCCTTATGAGCTTGATCCTCACAGATCAGCAGGGCCCGGTGCTGCAAGCAGAGGATCCTTTTTATTCCAGGGACAAATTCAAGTGTGTGCTTTTCGTCATCTCACTGGGAATTAACATCGCTTCTTTGAGTAATGCACTGCTCCCCCACTGCGATGTTTGCACCCCGTGTCAAATTAAGTCCCTTTATGCTCCATGATCTTGGTGGTCCCTCTGGGGCTCAACCTCTAATTGGGAGAGTTGAGTGGCTTCCATTGATCTCATGTCTCCTGGAGAGCAGGATTACTGCTGCAGCTCTCTCCTGTGCTCTCCCCAGTGTTAGGAAGTAGGGTGTGCTCTCACCTGTGTTGAGAGAATGCAGGTGGTAAAGTGTTTCCTGTCAGCTTATCCTTGGGGTTCCAATTAGAGGTTCACGATGTATCAGGAAGACAGAGCCTTGTGAGACATCAACAGGGGCACCTGTGGGCTGATAGACGCCTCTGTCTCTTTAGTGGCATTGAATTTGCAGAGCGTCTGTGTGTCTGATCCAGTATGCCCCTAAGGGGATGAAGGTTGCGCTTTATAAATAAAATAGATACAAAATAAAATACATTTGCCTTGTTGACTTCTGCTGGGTCTTAGAGAACGAAGACAACAATCGTGAGCACTTCTGCTGAGATGGTTAGCATGGATTCCATCAGAGCTTGGAGAAGAGTTGGTCCTTTTGTCTTCATGGCTGCAGACTGAATGAACAGTAAAAGCGCAGCAGTTGCACCAAGAGCGAGGGTGGGGTCTGAAGCAGTGGGAGAGGTCTGGTTCAGTGCCTGATTTTATGTCCTGTGGCCTACGTGTTAAATATGATCTCTCATCACTGCTGCTTCCATGCAACAGTTGTCCTAAGTGCAATGTGTATGACCAAAAGTGGGTCCAGTTTTTGCTGTCCAGCAGGACCCAACCTGTGTTTTACTGATGAGGCTTCACAAGACCAAAACTGGCCCGGGGATGTTCGTGTTCCCATTCAGAGGAGTACACTAACATTCTCAGACTGGTTTCAACAGTTCGACAGGTCAAGTTGGACCGCTGCTATTGGAGCAGAACTAAGACCCTGATTTAGATCTTGGGAGACGGGTTACTCCGTCACAATGGTGACGGATATCCCGTCCACCGAAATATAAATCCCATTATATCCTGTGGGATTTATATTTCGACTGAAGGGATATCCGCCGAGATCTAAATCAGGCCCATAGTCTGATTTGCATTAGGTTGGCCCCTGTCTGGAGGGCTTAGTGGGCAGAACATGACCGACTGAAATGTAGTCATGAGGAATTGCCAGTGGCAGAGTCTGTGGTTGAGGCTTTTGCAAATATTCCACCCATCACCTTTGTGGTTGAAGTTACAGGCCTGTGTCAACATCTACTCTGATCAGCTGTATTGGTGGAGTGTCTACAAGTGAAGCTTAGGACCGAGCAAAGGGATGGCTTCCACAAGACCACAGAACTCTGAGTACAGTCTTGCCCTTCGGTGTAACCTAGGGATTCGTAGTGCTATCACTGCTTTTAAATGCTAGTGAGGACACCGTACAGTATAAAAGAAATCAAATATCACAAGTGTCTGTAGGCTGAGGGAGTCAAGCTTTAGTGACAAAGGTGAAAGCTAACGGTGCTCCAGGCTACATTTTTCTATGGTATTTTGAGCTATCTTGTAGTGTCTGCTCGCTTTCTCCAGGCCTGTGTACCTGAAAGTATGCTATGTGGGACTCGGTCCCCAACTTTGTCAACACATATTTAATTTCAGGGAATGTCCCCCCCAGAAACTAAAATATGGTATTGTAACTCCTGATCGCCGGCTCAGAAATCTTGTCAAATTTCAGCTCAATTTCCGATCTACCATCTATAAAGATTCTTGACCCGACAACTGAAGCCTCTATGAATTCCAGTCCAGCTTCAGATCCCACAGAAGTGCTAAAACACCTCATGAATGCCAGGGAGGACTGGCTTCTTGTCAGAGATCAGAGCCAGCTATGAGCATTGACCTTCCTCCCTCTGAGTCCTTTCACACTGTGGCCCATGATATCATCCTTGTCAATGTAGTCTGCAAGCTCCAGAAAGGGCCCAATGTGCCCTATGGCTGATCCTAAGATGGAGAAGAACGATTCACATCTTATCTCCAACAGTACTGCTGCATCGACTGCCTGTAAAGAAGAGGAGAGAATTCAGCACCCTTTATTACCATCCATAGGATGCTCCATAGTGGCCCACACAGCTCCGATACTGCACAACTAGACACCTAAGGGCAGTCCTCTAAAACTGATTCTTGGTGCTCAGTTCAAGAGACAGTTGACTTGGAGGAAGGTCCCTACACTCTCAAGGCTCTAGCCTTTGAAATCTCTGGACCCTTTTCTACAACTGGAGGCTGTTTTCTGAAAACACCAGAAATAACTGAAAACCCATCTCTTCCAGCAAACCTGTGGTCCTGACTCAGTCTAAGGGCCTGATTTAAGGCAAGGAGGTTGTGCTACCATCTGTCAAAGTGGTGGGGGTCATTACTTTTATATCCCTGGGTGGATTCCCGCCTGCCATATTTAGTCGGCCCTGCGGTGCGTGATCTCTTTACAAGAGCCGTCGGCATGGCAGCTGCTGTGAAGACACACAAGTTTGGAACGCGTCTGCCATGTTTCTGACAACCATGCACAAAATGATTTTAGTTTTCCAGAAACAAACTCCCAAAGTAGAAGTTTGTTTCTGCAGAGCAAAAAACGAATGGCCCCACACCCTGAGATTTTCCTCCCTCCATTTTGTTTTCTGTTCATGACCACCAGTTTTTCTAAGCGGTGATGGATAGAAATAAAACAACATCAGACTGTCTGCTCTAAACAGTGCCAGAGGGCTGATGCCCTTACTCCTATGGCTTCTTCTCCATCAGACTGTTGGAGTAAGTTGTACGACCGCAGAGCCAGAGGGGGTGCTGTAAATGCAAAACTGACAGTCCGCCTGACTCATAACTGAGGGTTTGGCGGACAGAGTCATCCCTCATGTTTGTGAAGAAGTACCCCTGTCCACCAAACACTAAATCAGGCCCTAACTCTTCTGTTTGTGGTAATCCATTCCTGACTCTGCACAGCCCCCACAAGCGCTTTGAAGCTACTCTGTGGTGGCGCTACCAAAAACACATAAAAAACAGATCCAGTAATAGGTTCCTGCATTGATAATTGTGGGTTGATGATGGACAAAAGGTCACAAAAATATGTCAGATTAATGTTCTGAGTCTCAGAGCAGAGGTGCAGATAAAAGGACACATATATACATCACATGCAGTGCTGGCTTCCTTTCACTTCCGGGTACAGCCACCAGCAACTGTGGGGCACACAGGAAACTCACGCCACATTGCACCACATCACAACTCAGATAAGAAATAGGGATGCGCCCATGATATAACACACCACTCCTTTACACTTAACTGTCAGCAAAGAGACAGAGAAGTAATGGGCCCCCACCATTAGCAAGACACTATGCTCAAAGTGCACACCATCAAAAAACACAACACTGAGCATAAGCACCTCTAGGATTACAATCCTCCACCACACAGGAGTGAACAGACAGCAAACTCTCCACCACAGTCAGCGTTCACTCCTGGAGGCACAACTGAACACACAAGGAAATCTCCATTACTAGTGAGGACGAAGGAATCAGCCCTGATGGACACTTCAGGCAATAGCAAGCACCTCCCCCTCCTTTGAGGGAGAAAGGAGCAAAGTCACCAGCAACATCGCTTCTGCATCACATATTAGTGTCTCAGCTGGACGCTGTCCATCACAGAATGAATGCAGCTCCTGAAGGTGGCCGCAGGAAGACTCGCCGAGGCAGGTCTTATGATGGAGGCAGAAGCACGCTACTCCTATGTGAAGTAACTTACTTCCTGAGCAGAGGAAGCCTAAAACCCATTCAAGCAAAGGTGAGGTCATGTCAGCCTGGTCTATCCCTTAGCCGAAGAGAACAGGTGCAGGGGGTACTGTATCTATGGGAGGTACAGTTTATCCCAAGGTATACGACTGACATGGCAGGGGTTTCATGCAAGGATCTCATAAAGGTCTATCACTGTGATCTTCGTAAAGTGCTCTGGGGTCTAAAAGGCCCTGCACCTTGAGTGCCACATTTTATGAAACAAACAAATAAATAAAACCAAAACTGTCACAAATAGCAGTGCCTGCTCCAGCGCTACTGGCTCCTAATGTTGGGACCTGTTCTTCAATATGGTCCAGTCACTATGGTATCCAAGAGGTAGACCTCCAAGCAATCAACACTCATGTGTGTGACACCCAAGTGTAGGACACTGAAGCCATTGCCACCCAAGAGATGGACAGCCAAATGATTGACACCTAAGATTGTATACACAAGCAATTGACAACAAAGAGATGGACACCCAAGCGATTGACACTCAAACAATGGAAACCAAAGAAGCGGACACCCAAGCGATTGACACTCAAACAATGGAATTCCAAGAAGTGGACACCCAAATCATGAACACCCCATAGATGGACACACCAGCAATGGACACCCAAAAGACGAACACCAACGTGATGTACACCTAACAGATTGACACCTAAGAGATGGGCACCCCAGGGACAACCAGGTGATGGACACCTAAGAGATGCAAACACTAGGATACCCAAGCAAAGCTCGCTCCCTTTAGCTGTTGCATTCACTGAGGAGAGAAGAACATTAACAAATGCATATAACTAAAACTGTATGATTTTGTATGAGATACTTTTATTATTAGCTAGCTTTATTTTTACGTCTTGAGCCCGTACTATTTTCTGACCCAGATGTGAGGGTGAAATGTTTTTTTGCAGGCGAAAAACCTCAAGATATAAAAATCTGGGTTAAAATGAAAGAAGAAAAACAAGCTGAAAAAATAGGAAAGGGTACGTCTAAGTATGAGGTTAAGCATTATGTTGAGAATTCAGGCTTTGGCTAAAGGTAAGGCAGAGGATTACTAAGAGGAATAGGCTGAGGGAAGAGTAACGTTTAGGGTTACGATAGGTGATAATCATAGAGAAAGGGACAGGTTTAGGTGAAGCGGAAATGGGAAAGATGTGGTTAAAGACCGAGGGTACAGGATCTTCCCCTGTAGCTTAAGAAACAAGCATTTGCAATGCAATAGGTCTCGCATTTACGCGAGTTTGAGCTATTGGCATTGTAAATGACAATGCCTTTTATTTATGTGTTTGTTTTTAAAACATAAATAAAAGGCATTGTCATTTACAAAGCTAATAGCTTAAACTCTCACAAATGCGAGACCTATTGCATTGCAAATGCTTGTGTTATTAAAGCTGCCTTTCTTTTTCAAACCAAACCCCCAATTTATTTTGCCGCTGTAAGAGGCAAAAAATATGGTGCTTTTTAGTAAAATTTAAAAATTCCATATTACTGCGTCAGATATACTGGAAGGGCTGGGACAGTGTCAGTGGCACGGGAAGTCCTGCTTAACGTGCAGCTCACTGCCACTGTGAAATACGAACAAATATGGTGGCTTTTTAAAAAAAATAAAAGGAGATAGAGTATTAGTAGCAGGGCAAGTCGTACTTGACGTGCAGCTCACCGCCACTGTAAAGGTGAAAAATATGATGCTTTTGATGCTTTAGTAAAAATAAGAAATTCCTCGTTACTGCAACGTATATACCGGAAGAGCTGGGACAGTGTCAATGGCACAGCAAGTCCTGATTTACCTGCAGCTGACTGCCACTAGCCCATTTCATTTTTCTAACATTTGCCTCCTGATCCCAAGATTTGTGACTGGGTGATGGTGTTGTGCATTACGTTAAACAGCATATCTGTCCAAAGGGAGAAGCTAGCATACATTATAATAGTCCCAAAACTAACATGCAATGGCCTGTTGCACATGGTTAAAAGAAGAAAAACTTGTCAATAAAAATGAAGCAAAAAGAGCCTGTAGAGCGATTAAGCTGAGTGTTAGACACAGTAATACCTGTGGGTTGAGTTTGCGCTATATGAGCTTGGAGAGTGAGCTGCAGCGCTCCTAATGTGTGCTGGGATGGTTAAATGCGCTACAATACCTTCGGGTTGAGTTTGTAGAGAGCAAGTAGCGATCCAAATGTGTGGCAGGACAGTCACAAGCGCTGCAACACCTTCGGGTTGAGTTAGCACAGGAAGAGAGGAAAAGTGGGACAGAGGAGGCGAGGGGAGGAAGCTGAGGGGAGGGTGGAGGAGAAGTGGGTGTTAAAGAAGGGAGGAGAGCTGGGATGACGGCGGACCTAGCCCTGCAGCTGCGTCTGGTTACATGCTGGCACTAGGAAGATCCTGCTCTTACAGCCTGGGGAGCGAGCCCCCTCACCCCGCAGAGCACTTAATAGTGTCCAGGAATCGGCTGCGCAGAACATGCAGCGAGAGGCCGACTTGCGCATTTTATCCAGCTTGCTTGTTGACCTCAACAAAAATGGCCGCCTGCCCCTATCCCTCCCCCTACCTAAAACACACGATTGTGCTGGTGGGCGCTTTACCATCTAGGCACAGCGGCCATATTAAGGATCGTCGAGTTTAATGCTCCACGTAATCGAAGTGCAGTGTTCGTCCTTTTCTCCCACACAAATCGACACTGGAGCCGACCCTAACATGGCTGCTGAATCAGGATACTATGCGCTTACACCTGGCGGCCCGGAGTCCTTGCGATTTGTATTCTGCCAGTTTCCGCCATTATAGTTGAGTACATTTCTGCACTTATTGTGCTGGCCCAGCGAGGTGTTGTGCAGCTCTAATGACAACAACAATTTGTTGTCAAAGCAACAGTGAAAGCTCCACCGTAACTGAACATGTGACGTGTGTCCAAATTCCAAAGCCCCTCTTGAGCAGCACCGAGCCGCTACACCTCCTCTCCTGCCGTGCATAAATAAATAAAGGGGCGCAGCCTCCTGAAGCACCCCCATGCTGAAAGATGAAGCCCGGCATCTGTGAAGCGGGCGCCACGCTGTTGAAGAGAAATACCTAAACATTTGTGTGAAGAGCCATAAGGTCACATCGTAAAATGCATTTAAAAGTCTACTTAACTACATTGTATAGCCTTGCGGCCAAGAAGCGGGCGCCGTGCTAATAAAATCCGCACACGCACCAACAGACCTGCAACCCAAAAAAAAGCACTTTCAAGGGACGGCAAAAGTCCAAATTAAACAAGCGCGGTCCCTAAAGTGAAAGAGGACCGCGCTGCAAATAACAAAAAAAAGCTGTCGCCATTGCGCAAAGGCAGCCGCTTGTTTATATTTGCATCGCGCTTTCACTTTAGCGCGATGCAAAAATAAACACGCGGCCCGCCCTTGCCAAAGGCGACTGCAAAAACATAGTGCCTACTGACTAATGAAGGAGACCGTGTAACACAGCAAGTAACCGATCGAGTCCGGATGGGCCGTCCAAAAAGGAGACAGGGCGGTAACAAAGAAGCCTCATTTACAATGACAAGCCAGCGTTTACCATAAACGATGACGCCAGCCAATGAAAATGATGGGCGGGGCTTCAACTCCACTTCAGAAATCTCCTCTAAGACAATATATGCCTCGCTGAGCGCGCTGCAACGCTAGGCGAGACCTAAAAATGGACAATGAGATGGGGGACAAGAGGGAGACACAGAGAATCTCTGCCATGAATAAAATTTTAAAAGCTGACATATAGCTCAAAGTTTACTTAAAAATTCAGATTAATGCAAAATGAATAAAAAATAGCACTCTCAGATCAATCATTGCATATTAACTTTAAGGTGATTACTACTTCATAAAAACACACATCAACCCCTTGTGACAGGAAAAGATTCCTTGCTAGGCTGAGCACCCTTGAATAGCACACTTGATAGACCAAACAGTCTCTTGGTGATGCATGTCAAGAATTAGAGCCCAAGACCATGGTTCCGCAGAGATAGACATGGATACTGAATAATAAACAACCCAAACACCAACGGTGGACTTGTTAACCGCACCTCATATCAAGGTCCAACCAATTAGGACCAGGTACACTTCTTTCCCAGTACCCGCCGTTGTTAGATACCGCTGCCAAACACAAATTGTTTTTACAAAGAAGTGGAATGGTGCACCCGGAAATATAGCAGTCCACAAATCCTCAGTTGTGCTTAAAAAATATTTTTTAATCTTCCTTTATTTCAAATTCAAAAAATTCCCATTCAAACAGATATCCAGCCAACGTGTTTCATTCAAACAAGCATTTGAACTTCGTCAGGGCTCTAATATCTTAATATCCTTTATACTCCTAGTGCAGAAATTAATGAGAGCAGTCTTCAAAATTCATTGGTCAAATCAAGTGGAAACAGTAATTGGATGATCTCCATATTCCTGAGCCAAATCCGCCAACACATATTTAACTGGTCCAATAATAAAAGGGGCATTAGTGTCCCACATATGATACCTGAGGTTGTATCAAACTTAAACCCTCCATACCTCTTACTGGAGCTCCAGTCCAGCCTACATTAAACAGTAGACAACATGTTGTCTACTGTACTAGTTCAACCAATAACATTGTCTGTGCCATGAAAGTGATTAACCTGTTCTAAAGAAGAATAGACAGGGGCAGAATTATAAATGGTGAGTCTACCCCATTAATAAGAACAGCCCCATTCACGGAAAGAGGTGCTATTGCTCATTATGCATTGAAGCACACCAACATAATACACCTTGTGGTAATGTTTGCACCAGATCTCACAGACGCCCAACAACCTGAGTTGGAAAATGTGCTCAGAAATGTAAGCCATACTTTGTCCAGCTAAACAAATGCTTCGTGGTAGGGGTAGAACTTGGTGCTGACATTGTGGATTCTCAGACACACACCAAATGTCAAAATGGGCCTCTACAACCACAGCGATGGACATCCAGCAACAGAGGAAAGACCCACTAGGTCAATGCATTACTAGCCAGCTGGCTAGTCCCCTGGGGAGTCTGATGGGTTTAGTCCCTGCCTTGAATGCTCAGTGAATGGTCCTATAGAATATTACTGGGTAGATTCTATTGGCCAGGGGGATATGCACCCAACAGTACTGCCATAATAGGTGAGATTCCCGACATGCTGGAACCATCCAAGTGCATCTCAACACAGAAATTTACACAGGAATATTGGCAGGTGAAGGTAACAAACAGAATGCGGGTCAGGCTGGCTTTCACTTCAGTGGATGTCATGCCCCTGGTCACATGTATGTGCACATAGAACATTCAAGGCCCTTATGAAAATGGGGCTGACTATGCATGACCAATTTGTGTTGGTACATCTAAACAACTTTGGGGCCTTTAGCCCTGAACATGAATTCCAGCAGGAACCCTCCAAGTCTGTTTTAGAAGGGATTAGTAAACCAAGCTTTATAGAAAAGTCAGGGAAGTGTCAGCTTGCCTTTGGGGACTTAACACACCTTGGGTAAAAAGATGGCCTTTCCCAAACATGAGCACCACCTCATAAGCAAATTCCACACCACCGTGCACCAATAGTGAGCAACAAATACACCCAAGCACCCCACAGAGTGTGTACAGCCAATCTCAGCATCTCTCGTCTGCACATGAAAGCAATCTTGGCACCCCTGTCCATGAGCACAAAAGTGCCATATCTCTCCCTGCTGTGATCTAGGCTCATTCTATGACTTTCTCCTGAACACCACAACCATCTCAGTACCATTTCCCTAGAATTCCTAATACCCAGAGATCCCAGCCCATCACCCTCTCATCAGTGTTACACTCATCTAAGTACACCTAAGCAACAAAACATGTGATTAGCCTCTCTGGAGCACTAGCCCGCACCAGCACATTCTCAGGAGCATCTGCTAACCTCAGCAAGTCATTAAGAGCACTGCCCAGCCCAGTATACATTTCTGAGTATCAACCCATTCAGTACCTCCTCAAATGTCAGTTCCAAATCCAGAACCCCTCCTACACCCATCCACTCAACCTTTCCTGAGAACTAATCCCACCTAAGCACACCTCCCAAGCAACAACCATCCACCCTAGCACCCCCTCTTGGACACCAGCTCACCTCAGCACTGATCAGTGAATCTCCTTTTGAGCACTAGCCAACCTCAGCACCACCTTAAGAGCAATGATCCATCCCAGCACCTCCACATCTTACCTCTGCACTCACCCCCAGAACATCCTCAAAAGCACTTACCCACCCTGGAATCTTTTCAGGAGCACTTACCCACTCCATCATCTTCACAAGAGCACTAACCCACTGAGCACCCCCTCAAGCGCACCCTTCTAGCATCCCCCTCCAAAGCATTACCACACCCCACTACCTACCAATGCTCAATCCTAGCATTTCTTCCTGAGCACCAGTCTACCCAGCAGCTCAAGAGCACTAAACCCCTGACACTTCCTCAAGCGCACCATACCAGCATGCCTTTCTGAGTAGTTGCCCATCCAAGCATCTCCACAACAGCAGTAACTAACCATGGCACATCGTCAAGAGCACAAACCTACCCCAGCACTTACTCACAGACCCTGCTCCGTCCCAGTATCCCCTTCTGAGCACTAGCCTACCCCACCATGAACCCCTTAAAAGCACTCACCATGACGTCCTGAGCAGTAGTCCACCCCAGAACCTCTTCATGGGCTTTTACTCAGCACACACTCTTGAGCACCAATGCACCCCAGCATTCCTCGAGCGCACTGAACACTTACAGCACCTTCAAAAGAGCACAAATCCACCCATGACTTCCACAAGAGCACCAACCGTCCACACCACCTTCTCAAGGGCACTGACCCACCCCGGCACTTTGTCAAGAACACTAAACAAGCCCAACACCTCTTCAAGAAGCATCCCTTCCTGAGCACACTTGCACCACCTCAAGAGCACTGATCTATGCCAGCATCTCCTCTATCATCGCTACAAGAGAACCAACTCACGCCAGAAACTCCTCAAGACCACTAACTGCCCACAGCACCTCCAAAAGAGCACTAACGCACCTAAGAACCTTGCCACCTACCAAGAGCACTAACTTATGCCAGGCCCTCCCCAAGAGTATTTTCTTATCCCAGCACCTTCAAAAGATGACTACTCTACCCAACACCCCTACCAGAGCACTAACTTACCCCAGCTCCTTCTCAAGAGCACCAACACACTCCAGCACTTCCACAAATGCGCTAACATATCCTAGCGCCTCAAACAAAGCACGAGCCACCAGGGCACCTCCAAAAGAGCACTGACATACTCAGCATCTCCACAAAAGCACTAGGCCACCCGGCACCTCCTCATTTAGAGCATCCACTCCTGAGCGCACTCACACTCTAATACCACCTCTAGAGTAATGGTCCTCCCAGCACCTCTTAAAGAGCACTAACCCTCCTCGGCACCTCAAGACCACTGATTAATCCAAGCAGCCCCTCCTTAGCACTAACCCACCCTAACACCTCCTGAAAAAAATACATACAGCCTATCCACTCACCCCCTCCTAAGCATCATCACACCCAGGCACACCTTCTAAGCAACAAATCATCCATGCACCATCTCTTGAGCACTAGCCCATATCATGAAGAACAGTTAGAGTATCCCCTCCTGAGCGCACTCACCCCCTCAAGAGCACTGGTCCTCCCAGCACTCTCCCAGAACACTAACTTATCTGTGTACCTTCACGAGAGCACTAACTCAACAACATCCTCAATAGCACTGAGTCACAACATTACCTCCTGAAGACCACTGATCAATCACAGCATCACCTCAAGAGCACTTACCCACCCCAGCACGTCCTCAAGAGCTCTAACCCACCCTAGCACGTCCTGAAGAGCACTAACCCACCCCAGCACCTCCTCAAGAGCTCTAACCCACCCCAGCATCTCCTCAAAAGCCCTAACCCACCCCAGCACGTCCTCAAGAGCACTAACCCACCCCAGCACCTCCTCAAGAGATCTAACCCACACCAGCATCTCCTCAAGAGCACTAACCCACCCCAGCACATCCTCATGAGCTCTAACCCATCCCAGAACGTCCCCAAGAGCTCTAACCTACCCCAGCATCATACTCAAGAGCACTAACCCACCCCAGCATCTCCTCAAGAGCTCTAACCCACCCCAGCACTTCCTCAAGAGCTCTAACCCACCCCAGCATCATCCTCAAGAGCACTAACCCACCCCAGCATGTCCTCAAGAGCTCTAACCCACCCCAGCACCTCCTCAAGAGCACTAACCCAACCCCAAACCTTTTCAAGAGCACTAAACCACCCCAGCATGTCCTCAAGAGCACTAACTCACCCCAGCACGTCCTCAAGTGCACTAACTCACCCCAGCACGTCCTCGATAGCACTAACCCACCCGAGCACGTCCTCAAGAGGTTTTACCCACCCTCAGCATCTCCTCAAGAGCTCTAACCCACCCCAGCATCTCCTCAAGAACTCTAACCCACCCCAGCATCTCCTCAAGAGCACTAACCCACCCCAGCATCTTCTCAAGAGCACTAACCCACCTCAGCACCTCTTCAAGAGAATTAACCTATTCTAGTGCACCCTCAAGAACACCAACCCACCCCAGCACGTCCTCAAGAGCAATTACCCAACCCTGCACCTCTTCAAGGGCATTAACCTATCCTAGTGCACCCTCATGGGGACTAACCTATGCCAAAATACCCATTTAAACAACAGTTCCTTACAGCTCTTCCTCAAGAGCACTGATCTGTCCCAGTATTTTCACAAGAGTACTAACCCACCCCAGCACCTCCACAAAAGTACCAACCCACTTTAGCACATCCTCGAGCACTAATCCACCCCAGCACACCCTCAACAGAACTACCCCACATCAACACATTCTCAAGGGCACTGCTCTATCCCAGATCTGCCCTTGAGAAATAACTAACCCCAGCAGCTCCTCAAGGGAGCTAACTTATCCCGACACATTCTCAAGAGCTCTAACCCCCCAACTCTACCTCAAGGGCTCTTCTCTATGCCAGTGTGCCCTTTTGAGAAACAGCATACCCCAGCACCTCAAGAACACAGCCCAACCCTAGCACCTCCTTGAGCACAATAACTCACCCCACCACCTCTTTAAGAACACCAAGCAAGCCCAGAACCTCCTCAATAGCACTAACTTACCCTACCACCTGCTGGAGACCACTAACCCTCCATAGCACCTCCTCAAAAGCACAGATCAACCCCAGCATTCTTCCTAGGGTTACCGCCTGACCTGTTTCCTATCGGCACCACTAGTATTTTGATATCCTGGCCGGTACAAAAATAAGCGAAATCACCTAAAGCCGGTATTTTTAGCCCTTATCTATACATACTTCAAACAGCAAATATAAATAAAAAACACTTTGAAATGTGTTCTAGACCTGCATTAATGATCCATAACTAATAATTAAAGTAAATAAAGAGAGAAATGTGATGTTACAAATGAATACATACAAGTTTATTTAAAGTCCTATTTAGTATTACTCCAGGACTTTGCAGACTCTTAAAACAACAAGTGGCCGGTATTTTTCTCTTGGAAAGGTGGGATTCCTAATTCCTCCAAAGCACTAACCCGCCACAGCACCTCCACAAAAGCACTACCCCACATCAGCCCCTGCTCAAAGACACTGCTCTTTCCCAGTATCCCCTCTTTAGAAATAACCACCACAGCACCTTCTCAAGCGCATTTCCCATTATCTATCTGGGGGTTTCCTATCTATTTCCATAAGAAGCAACATCACTGCATTTGCCATCATACATCCATAGAGGAAGTGACATCACTGCATTCCCCAGTATCCATCTGCACAGGAAGTGACATCACTGGTTTCTAACCAAAACCATCTTTAAAAGAAGAAGCCAAGCAAGAGGACTTCTTTTCATGTCACTCTTCTGCACAGGAAGTAACATCACTTCATTTCCCATTATCCATATTCACAGGAAGTGACATCACTGGATTTCCCAGCATCCATCTGCATTGGAATTAACATCACTTCCTGCCTTCTCCTTACTTCAATCAAGTTTTCAGAACGTCCCTTCACCCGGAAGTCCCCAGCAAAGGGCAGACACAGATATGGGAATGGCCTGTTATGCTTTGGGCCAGAAACCCATTTCAGTGAAACCTAAAAGATAAGATTTTGCACCCCATACTACCAATCACCCTGATCACACACAGAAGTTGACAACACAGACTCTCACATAGCATTCGCACCACACATACACCCAATCTCATGGACATCCTACTACTACCACACACCCTCAAATTACAGAACACACATTTCAACCCATGCTCATTAATGCTCACTCTACAGTAATCCATGCACCAGACATTGCAGACCTCATCACCTATCACAAAAGTGACATCCTCGTCATCACAGAAACATGGTTCAACCGCACATCTTAGCACATCCTAGACATACTTCTTCCCACAGGCTAGAGCATCCATCATGAGGATCATGCACACAAGAAGGGAGGAGGCCTCAGTGTCATCCATAAGTCCTCTTCGTCTTGCACACTAGGCAAGCAAGTAACAATCAACTGCATTGAGCTGTTGGCAAGCCATTTCCTTCTCTGTAATTCAGACTGTCATATTCCCTCCCATCTACAGGCCTCCCATGCAGAACAAGGACTTCGTTGATGAATTCTCAGTTCTCCTTACCACCTCGTCCATCCGACATGCTCACACCACCCTCTGGGGTTACTTCTACCTCACAGACAATGGAAGATCAAAAAATCAAGTAACGCCCTCTCCAACCCCATCAATACACTCAATGTGCTACAGCATGTCACAACAATCCAATGAAAACCCCTGGACTGGACTGCCACTCTACAATCCCTATCTCCCTGCTCAGTGCACCACCAACAAACTTAGGTGAACACAAAAAGGAAGACCAAACCTTCAGATCCTTCAAAGACTTCTCCATAAACAACCTAATACTTGAATTCGTCTCTCACCCCATCAGTGCACGTCAAAGCCTTCAGCACCCTGGTATTGCAAAGACCTTGCTGACAATAAACGATCCATTTGCAGACAGGCAAGCAAATGGAAGAAAAACAGAACAACCGAAGACCTCTTGATAATGAAGGCCCTCTGCTCAACACACAGACAGCTAATCACATCAGCCAAAGCACAGTACTGTACCATCACCATCAATGAAGCCAAAAACAGAAGCAGAATGCTGTTCAAGACATTCAAGCACTGCATCAATCCCCTGCCAGACCCACCTATTCCCCAATCCACAAAAAAGTGCAATGCCATCAACCTTCCTATCAGTAAAACAATACAGAAGATCCAGCAACACATCGACGAGGGCAAGTCTGTTTCATTCCTCCCACCCACCCCTTCCTGTAGAATCCCACATTGGTAAGCCTTCAAAGCCCTGTATCTCCCAAATCTGGCAGACATACACCAGTCCCACAAAGCCACTCCTGACTTACCTTCATCTTTCATCAAAACTTTCTGTAGGGATGCTCTGTTACATGTACTTACCGCTGTCAATGCCTCCCTCTCTCAAGGCATCTTCCCAGAAGCGCTCATGACTGGCCAGATCATTACACTTCTAATGAAACCTAACCCCTGATGACCTCGCCAACTACCAGCCCATCACTCACCTATCATTCATTGACAAGATCACTGAAAAAGCAGCCTTTGTTCAACTCCAGATAACATCAATGCTAACCTCTCCTGCACGACTACCAGTCTGGATTCAGCTCACACTGCAGGATGGAGACCACCACCTTATACATAGTAGACAACTGCACTCTTGACTAGAGATAAAGATGCCCCTGCCTCATGATACAGAAGGACGTCTCAGCAGCCTTCGACACTGACGACCGGTCCACCCTAATCCACACCCTAGAGTTGTGAATGGGATTCACCAGCAGTGTTTTATCTTTCCAACCAACACAAGGTTTGTTCACATGGACACCTCCAGGTCGCAAAACATCCATTTTGTATATGGAGTCCATACTGTCTCCTGCCATCTGCAACTTTTATATGGAGCTGCTTTGTGCTCTACTCACAGATAACAGCATCAGTATTCACCAATATGCCTATGATACACAACTCTACTTGAAGCAGTGGCGTAGCAAGGGGAGTTTTGGGGCGGCGGCGGCTGTAAAAATCACCGCCAGCACCCCCCCCCCCGCCTCAGCGCGGCGGCAAAAAGGCAGGGACCGTCACGGGCGGCAGAGTGCTTAGCTACGCCACTGACTTGAAGTCTCCTCTGCTTCAGACATTGAATGCCTCAAACACTGCTTGCACATCATCCAGACCTGGATGTCCAGCGCCTGAAGCTCAACCCAACCAAGACAGAATTCCTATTAATTGCCAAGAACAACAAACAAGACACAAACAAACCTGGCTCAACGACATGAAACTTGAGAGTTTCAAACCCCAACTCTCACAAAATGCCAAATCAATTGGATACACCCTAGACACCAACCTCTCCCTCAAGAAACACATTGCCAAACAAAAAAGACAGCCTTTTACCAGCTCTCTCTTCTTAAGAAAGTCAAACCATTTATTTCGAAAAGCGACTTCAGAACTGCTGTTTAAGCCCTTCTACCCTTGCAGCTGGATTGTAGCCCTACTCTATGGTCTCCCAGACTCCACACTGGCACCCCTCAAGGGCATCGTACACACCGTAGCATGTCTCATCCAGGGTCTGAAGAAATATAACCATATCACCACCACCCTGATAGAACTCCATGGCTCCTCTTGACAGCCAGCACCATCGTCAAAACCAGCTGTATCATCTACAAAGTCATCACAACCAGCACCACACTGCTTATCTTGCAAACAAGCTCGTCGTCTCTGGTGGTTCTCGGAACACCCACAGCCAGGAGAAGGTATCACACTGGAGACTAAAAAGTGTAAAAAAAAAGAAAAAACTAGAGAACAGGCCATTTCCATCTATGCACCTAGGATCTGGAACAACATCCCTGTATCCGTCAGGACCGACCCGAAACTACTCCAGTTTGAAGACCCAGCTCTTTAAAGGACACTACATCACAGTGCATTAACCGTCCACACCTCAACTTCCTCTCCTATTACTTGCTGACTATAAGCTTGGCTGTGACCGCATAGAGCGCTCTGCTCCCTTTTGGCTAAGTCTGCACTACAGAATATCCTATCCTATTCATACATACTGACCGGCTCTAGCACCTCCTCGAGAGTGCTACCTCCCCCCACCACACCCTCAAGAACTCTACAGGAGTACTGATCAATCTTGAGCACTAACCAACACTACCCCCTCAAAAGGACTCTTGTAGGCAAATAGCTGATCCACTCACCCTTACCTGAACACCAACCCACCTGAGCACTCCTTTTAAGAAATATACCACCCTAGCACTGTCTCTTGTGCACTAGCTCACCTCATCAACATCTCCAATCAGTCATGAGAACCCTCGCACACTTGCACCGCCTCAAGAGCAGGGATCAACCCAAACACCTTCACAAGAATAGTAACTTAACCCAGCACCTTTGCAAGACCACTAACACTCCACAGCTCATCCTCGAGAGCACTAATCTACCCCAGCACATCCTCAACAGCACTAATACACTCAAGCACACCCATGGGAGCATTACCAATCACAGCATCTCCTCAGGAGCACTGACCTATCACAACACCTTCACAAAAGCATTACCCACCCCAACACCGCCACAAGAGCTCCAACTTACCCCAGCACCTTCACAAGAGCACTAATCCACCCCAGCACATCCTCAAGAGCTCTAACCAACCCCAGCACCTCCACAAGAGCACTAACCCACCCCAGCACGTCCTCAAAACCACTAACACTCCACAGCTCATCAGCAATCAATCAATCAATCAATCAGGTCACTTATAAAGCGCACTACATACCCGCGAGGGTCTCAAGGCGCTGGGGGAAGTGGGGGGATTGGGGTGCTGCTACTGATCGAAGAGCCAGGTCTTGAGGAGTCTTCTGGAGGCCAGTAGGTCTTGGGTCTGCCGAAGGTTGGTGGGGAGGGTTTTCCAGGTCTAGAGCACTAATCTACCCCAACACCTCTATAAAACGACTCACCCACCCAAGCACATACTCAATAGCACTAATACACTCCAGCACACCCTTGGGAGCATTACCAACCACGGTATCTCCTCAAGAGCACTGATCTATCACAATACCTTCACAAAAACATTAACGAACCCCCAACACCGCCACAAGAGCTCCAACTTACCCCAGCACCTTCACCAGAGCACTAATTTACCACAGCACGTCCTCAAGAGCGCTATCTCACCCCAGCACCTCCACAAGAGCACTAACCCACCCCAGCACCTCTACAAGAGCACTAATCCACAACAGCACGTACTCAAGAGCACTAACCCACCCCAGCACCTCCACAAGAGCACTAATCCACCACAGCACGTACTCAAGAGCACTAACCCACCCCAGCACCTCCAGAAGAGCACTAACCCACCTCAGCACCTGCACAAGAGCACTTATCCACAACAGCACGTACTCAAGAGCACTAACCCACCCCAGCACCTCCACAAGAGAACTAATCCACAACAGCACGTCCTCAAGAGCACTAACCCACCCCAGCACCTCCAGAAGAGCACTAACCCACCTCAGCACCTGCACAAGAGCACTTATCCACAACAGCACGTACTCAAGAGCACCAACCCACCCCAGCACCTCCACAAGAGCACTAATCCACCACAGCACGTACTCAAGAGCACTAACCCACCCCAGCACCTCCAGAAGAGCACTAACCCACCTCAGCACCTCCACAAGAGCACTAATCCACAACAGCACGTACTCAAGAGCACTAACCCACCCCAGCACCTCCACAAGAGAACTAATCCACAACAGCACGTCCTCAAGAGCACTAACCCACCCCAGCACCTCCACAAGAGCACTTATCCACAAAAGCAAGTCCTCAAGAGCACTGAGCCACCCCAGCACCTCCACAAGAGCACTAATCCACCACAGCATGTCCTCAAGAGCACTAACCCAGCACCTCCACAAGAGCACTAACCCCCCGCACCTCCAAAAGGGCACTAATCCACCACAGCATGTCCTCAAGAGCACTAATCCATCCCAGCACCTCCACAAGAGCACTAACCCACCCAAGCACCTCCACAAGAGCACTAACCCACCCCAGCACCTCCACATGAGCACTAATACACTCCAGCACACCCTTGGGAGCATTACCAATCACAGCATCTCCTCAAGAGCACTGATCCACCCTAGTACCCCGTCCTGAGAATTAAGCCACCCTAGAAGCTCCTCTAAATCAACCCAACCCCAGCACCTCCTCAAGCGAATTAACCAACCTCAGCACCTCTACAAGAGCAATGATCTATTCACGTATCACATTCTGAGCTCAACACCCAATCTAGTTTCTCCTTAAGCCCTCAACCCATCCTCATATCACCCCTAAGCACTCAATATGCCCCTTCATCCCACACACTTCTCAACATCCCCGTTCTGCACCATAAACCAATCCCAACACTCCTTTGCGAGAAGAAAAGCATCCCTGGCCAGTTCTCCTGAACATCAAACTTATAGTAGAGGTGCCTCCAAAACACATCTAGCCCTTTCCTGCGCCTGCTATGTAAGCACTAAACCTATTCCAGCACAGTTCCTTGGTACCACACTTATCCCTGCACACCTCTTGAATGCCATGTCCATCTCAGCACTACCTCCCAATGCTCAGCACTGCTAGCCCCTGAGCACCAACTGATTAAAGCATCCCTTCCCTGAGCACAAACTCAGTCCTTGCTGCAGAATGTACCTAAACCTTCCCGGTGTCTGCTCCCGGGGCACCTAGCATATGCCAGTAAATATCCTGAGCATCAGTGTATCCCTGCAGACCTTCCAGAACAGACTCTGCTGCTGGTACTAGAACCCACTGGAGCACAAGCCGACTGCAGATACCCTTCCATGGCCAGAAAGGGCTTCCCAGAACCCATGCTGAGCACTGGGCCCTTTTCTGCAGTATTACTCTGAATACATCATCTTCTCCAGAACACACTCTGTGCACTGGAACCATGCCAATACATATTCCCTGAACACAGTACCCTGCCATGAACATACCCCCAAGCACTGGACCCTTTTCAGCAGTCATTCTCTGAACACAATACCCTTCCCAGCGAAAACTCTGAGCAAAGGGCCCATGCCATGACTCTTTTCTTGAAAATAATATTTCAACAAAGGAGACTCAAGGATCACTGGGGTAATAACTATAACAAAAACACACTGGTCCCTAGTAATAATACTTGAGATGCAAAGAACCAAATGGCGAATAAAATGTATTCAAAGGAGTTTATGAAAAACAATTTCAAGACACATAGCGGCGCAGTGAATATTGATGCAAAATAAGCGTGCTTGGTGATCTCTTTAGAGGTGATACACTCAAGTTATGATTCGTGATCAACAAGTGTATAAAAAAAAACATGAACAGCATGGCCTGTTTCTGCAAGTTCTGAACAATCATATAGGGTCCGTGTTTTTAAAGTCAAAGGCGGTTCGATCCCAATAAAAATGGCGGGATCATCATCAGAACCCGGGGGATTTAACGAGCCCAAGAGAGCGGTTATGAAAGACAATGCAGTTGCTAAAGGAGGGGGTCCCTGGTGACAAACCTCAGGAACAATGTGAGTGGGAATGGCCTGAGCGGAAATATGCTGGATACCCATGGGGGTTCCAATAAGCCCACAGTGGGAAGCACATGTGTGGTCTGGGTCTCAAGGCCGGGTGCCATATTCCTTCACCGGGCTCAAATCAGCCAAAAAATTGAGATGTGCTGGTAGCACTGACTGGCAGCATGGAGTCCTTTCGGGGCAATGAGTTCTCAAAGGGAGAACTTTGAGATCATATTTCCAGCTCAGGCAATTCCTGCCCACCCTGTTCCTGCGGCTTGCCACCAGGGACCCCCTCCTTTAGCAACTGCATTACCTTTTATAATCTCTCTCTAGCTCATCGTATCCCCGAGTCCTGATGATGACCCCGTCATTTTTATTGGGATCGAAACTCCGTCGACTTTAAAAACAAGAACCCTATATAACTGTTGTGACTTTGCTGTACCTGGCCATGCTGTTCATGTGTTTGTTGATACACTTGTTGATCACGATTCATAACTTGAGTGTATCACCTCTAAAGAGATCACCGAGCATGTTCATTTTGCAGCAATATTCACTGCACCGGCATGTGTCTTGAAATTGTTTGTCATAAACTCCTTTGAATACTTTTTATCTGCCATTTGGTTCTTTGCATCTGAAGTATTGTTACTAGAGACCAGTGTGTTTTGTTATAATCACTCTTTTCTTGAACATACACCATTCCTAGAACAACCCTGAGCCTTGACCTAATCCGTCACTCCTTCCCAGATCACAACACTCCTTCCGGAACACAACCTGAGCAATGAGCCCTTCTCAGCACTCCTTCCCTGAAAAGCACACCCTTCACATAACACTCATGAGCACTAGACCCATCCCAGTATACCTTGTTGACCATAACATCCTTCAGACCACCAACCCATGCCAGCACCCCTCCCGTGAGCATTAACCCAATCATAGCGCATATGCTCCATCATTAAAACCTAACCCTGGCACTTCCCCCTGAGCATCAAACCCACCTAGTACCCTCTCCCTGTAATCAAACTGATCCCAAGGGTATCTATCAAGAATGCAGCTCATTCCAGCACCCTGTCCTTGCGAAACAGCACATGCCGGCATCCCCTGTCTGAATAAAATACTATCCCAACACTTCCTGCCTAAGTAACCAATCCCAGCACTTGTCACAGATCTCCACAGAGAGCCACCCAAACCCCCAGGAGTGAAAAACCTTTCACAGCCCAACTACATGAGAAAATAATTGAACCCAGCAACCTCTCCGGCGCAACACGCCAATCCTAAGTCCCCAAGCACAAGATCATCATAGCACCTCTTCCTAAACAACTGAAGCATCCAACTCCTGTCCACGCACACGCCCTCCTGGCCATGACACTTACTCATTTCCTCCTGGCTATGCATCCCATCTCAGGACCTTCTCCAAAGTAAATAAAATGCACCCACCCCGTACCAAACACACTGAAGCACCCCTTTCTTGAGCACTGGAACTGTACCAGCACCACCTTTACCAGCATTCCAGTCTCCTCTTTCCCTGAGCAACAAAAACATCCCAGCACCCCTCCTTGGCATACATCCTATTGCAGCATCACCTCCTGAGCAAAAAACCCAATTCTGCATGCCCTCCTGGGCGTCAGACACATTCCAGTGCCCCAGCCAAAACATCCATGTGACCTCTCGTGAGCATCAACTCCATCCTGGTATCCACTTCCCATCTAACCTATCGCTGCACCCCCTTCGCACACCTTCTCCGAAGATAAGACCCAATCCAAAACCAACTCTGAGTACCAAAAACATACAGGCATCTCTGTCTGAGCAACAAACCGAGCAATATAAACATCATTGCACCCCACCTACACCAAAGTCATCTCTGTGTGCACACCTGAGCTCAAAACCCCTCCCAACATCAACTCTTCCATCAATTCTATCATTGCACCCCTTGCGGAACACCAGTAATCCCCGAACAGAGCTTAACGTAAGCACCACCCCCAACCAGTATACCCTCCGGAGGACCAAGTATACACCATCATCCCCTGCTACGCAACAGAATCAAAGTAGCACCCCTCCACCACCAAACCTATTGTAGTACCCACTTGGGAGCACCAAACCCATCACAGCGCCCCTTCCCTTGACTATCTATTTTTCCTCTGCACCTTTTCTGAGAAGCCAAATATGCCAGCACTCCTCCCAACTCCCCTGAGTACCAGGCACTTTTCAGCACCCACTCTCACCAAAGTACTTGTAGCAAGACCATTAGTAGCAAGCCTAACCCAGAAACCCATCCACTTAATACAACATCCAACCAAGCACCCCCTTACCTTGAGCACAGACCCCTCAAGTACGCCATTCCCTTTAGCACCAGACGCATCTCAGCATCTCTTAGCAACAAACCCCACCAAACCTATCCATGTTTCCTCTCCCATTCTAGCATTCACCCAGCCTGCAGAACCCATCTTCATGCCATCTCTTGAACATAAAACATATACTAGTCCCCTGCCCACTAAACAGGAGGACCCAACCAAGCTCCCCATATCCTAAGCACGGGCTAATCCAGTACACCTTCCTTGAGTGACAGATCCATCTCAGCACTCTCTCTTCATCCCCATTAATGGTAATAACATCCCATTGTACACCTCCCACACCAAACCTATCCATGCACTCCTTTCCTGGAGGCCTTGAGCCTCTCCCTGGACACTAACTTCATCTCAGTATCTCCCCTTGGCACCGGGAACAATCCGGTGCTTCTTGCTGAATACTGAGTGCATCCTAGAATATCCCAAACTCTGCAAGCGAAGGCTGTAAGCTGAGGCTTAGAGCTTGAAGATGGATAGCTGGCTGAGCTCAAAGATGCTTAGGATCAGAGTTGGATAAGACCTGGAGCTCAGAAATGACTGAGGAATGATGGCTGAGCACTCTCCATGGCTGAGTACTGGTTCAAAGGTAAGCGATAGCCTAGGTCTGAAAATCAGATATGACGGAGGAATGGAACTCAGATATGGCTGAGTTCACAGTTCACAGAGGGCACGGGGCATGAGCTATGAGGTTCCACTGACTTGACATTTTGAGGTGGTTGAGGGGCGAAGCTCAGAGGTGCATGTGGCCTATGCAACTGAGATGGTTGGCTGTAAGCCAGCTGGTGGTTAAAGGGCAAATTTCACAGATAGCTGAGGCATGGAGGGTTAGGGCTGGTGCTCACATATGACTGAAGGCTGTGGCTCTGGGATGAGTGAGGGCTGGGTCTCATATGGCTGAAGGGTGCTGTGCTGGAATGAGTGACGGCTGGGGCTCAGAGATGGCTGACGATGACTGAGGGCTGGTGGCCACATATGGCTAAAGGCTGCTGCAGTGGGTTGAGCGAGGGCTGGGGCTCAGAGATGGATAAATATGGCTAAGGGCTGAGGCTCAGTGATGGATAAAGATGGCTGAGGGCTGGGGATCAGAGACTGAAAAGGATGGCTGAGGGCTGGGGCTCAGAGCCAGATAAAGATGGCTGGGGCTCAGAGACTGATATAGATGGCTGAAGGCTGGGGCTCAGACGGATAAAGATGGCTGAGGGCTGGGGATCAGAGACGGATAAAGATGGAAGAGGGCTGGGGCTCAGAAACGGATAAAGATGGCTGAGGGCTGGGGCTCAGAGACAGATAAAGATGGCTGAGGGCTGGGGATCAGAGACGGATAAAGATGGATGAGGGCTGGGGCTCAGAAACGGATAAAGATGGCCATACTCCGGCGTCCTCCTTTCCCCCAGGAATGATTTGCGTGGCCTGCTGCTCACCCTCCGAGTTTCCCGAGGGATGCTTGCGGAGCCTATGCCATCATGGCCGCTGGTTCGGCAAGGATGCCTCGCTGCTGAGGGAATGTGAGCTAGCGGCTCTCCCCCACCGACCGCCACCTACTCTCAGGACTCGACTTTCTGCTTTGTATACTGCGGACCCCTCCCGGAACATCCCGCGACGCCTTCCGGATTCGCCGACCGCCACCTACCTTCAGGACTCGACTTTTTGCTTCGTATGCTGCGGACCCCTCCCGGAACATCCCGCGACGACTTCCAGATCCGCCGTTGAGACACGCCAGTAGCGGTTTGATTTCTACTTTCAATCCTCCGGCGCTGACACGCCCTCGTTGAGCGCAGGATGGCGGAGTCCCGGGCGTGTCCGACTGTGGTGCTTGCAGCCTGACTGAGCTCCGGATACCATCCCGAGCGGCTGCTCCCCTAAAGGATGGCCTCTCAATCGACTCTCAGGCCAATTTCTATTCAAGGTACCCATTTATTTCCTACCTTTAATAGCCCAATATGATCTGCTGGGCGATCGATCCCCCAACGCTGCCTGACCCTAAAATGGCGACTGCGCTAGTAGCGCTCGCACATTACCAGTTCTTTTTCAATTGTGCACACGTCTAGGTGAGTTAATGCTGTGCCTCACTCGTGACATATCCATAACTCATCGCTTGCCAGCTGCCCATTTGTTGTCTGGGTACAATAACGATCGCAACTGACCTCAACATTATCGACTCTGTTCTCCCTGCATATAAGATGGCGCCCGCCTAGTGGAAGCCTGACTTTCCACATCATTTGTGATTTTACACTCCACAGCCACGCTCTTCAGACCCGATAGTGCAGAAGCCTGCCAAACATCTCCCCATCGCATTGATTGAACGATTTGGAGTACAGGAACTATTGAGGGAGGCATGGAATGCGATGCTGCACGGTACCCCCACATTGCCGAGTTGACCTAACGCGGTGACTGAATTTGGCACTGGACTTAATGACTATGTGACCCCATCTGGCTATGGACCCGCTTTCTCTAACTTTTTGGGCCCCCACGAGGTACTTCTCTCCCACTGCCGATCTGCCAGAACTGATCCGCCTCCCTGTTTCCACACCCCTCCCCCATTCCCTGTCTATTCCTCTATTGGGGACTTGTTCTTCTGTGTTTGACTTTGCAACTGTAACTAATGTAACCATGAAAAACTGTTTTTCTTGTTATCCCTGACCGCTGAGACCTGAGCAACATGGCTGATGCCCGGTGGAGCTGCTAGACAGCTATAGAGGAGATCGGCCCTGGTTCACCCCCTCGGCCGTCACCTACCCAGCCGGACATTGGGCACAGTTCTCCCCGTCTCCCTGCCATGTCTCCTTCCTCCCCCTCTCGTCGACGAATCACCGTAACATTGTTTCTCGCCTATGTTTTACTATGCTCTGGTAACGGATGTAATTTGTAACTTGTAACGCAACGATCCTCATGTAAAGCACTCTGATACCTACAGGTCTAGCCAGCGCTATATAAAACTCTTCAAATAAATAAATAAAGAGACATATATAGATGGCTGAGGGATGGGGCTCAGAGACGGATAAAGATGGCTGAGGGCAGGGGATAAAAGATGGATAAAGATGGATGAGGGCTGGGGCTCAGAGACGGATAAAGATGGCTGAGGGCTGGGGATCAGAGACTGAAAAGGATGGTTGAGGGCTGGGGCTCAGACGGATAAAGATGGCTGAGGGCTGGGGTTCAGAGACAGATAAAGATGGCTGGGGCTCAGCGACAGCTGAATATGGCTAAGGGCTGGTGCCCACATATGGCTGAAGACTGCTGTGCTAGGATGAGTGGGGGCTGGGGCTCAGAGACGGATGAAGATGGCTAAGGGCTGGGGCTCTGATACAGCTGAAGATGGCTGATGGCTGGGGTTCAGAGACAGCTGAAGTTGGCGGAGGACTGGGGCTCAGAGACAGCTGAAGATGGCTGAGGACTGGGGCTCAGAGACAGCTGAAGATGGCTGAGGGCTGGGGCTCAGAGAAAGCTGACGATGGCTGAGGGCTGGGGCTCAGAGACAGCTGAGGGCTGCGGCTCAAATGTGGCTGAAAGCTTCGGCTCTGGGATGAGTGAGTGCTGGGGCTCAGAGATGGATAAAGATGCCTGAGACTCAGATATGGCTGAAGGCTGCTGCACTGGGATGAGCAGGGTCTGGGGCTCAGAGACAGATAAAGATGGCTAAGGGCTGGGGCTCGGATACAGCTGAAGATGGCTGAGGGCTGGGGCTCAGAGACGGATAAAGATATCTGAGGGCTGAGACTCCGATATGGCTGAAGGCTGCTGCGCTTGGATGAGTGGGGGCAGGGGTTCAGAGACCGATAAAGATGGCTGAGGGCTGGGGTTCAGAGACAGCTAAAGAATGCTGAGGGCTGGGGCTCAGAGACAGTTGAAGATGGCTGAGTGCTGGGACTCAGAGACAGCTAAAGATGGCTGAGGGCTGGGGCTCAGAGACAGCTGACAATTGCTGAGGGCTGGGACTCAGAGACAGCTGATGGTGGCTGAGGGCTGGGGCTCCTATATGGCTGAAAGCAATGTCTCTGGGTGAGTGCTGGGGCTCAAAGATTGATAAAGATGTCTGAGGGCTGAGACTCAGATATGGCTGAAGGATGCTGGGATGAGCGAGTGCTGGGGCTCAGAGATGGATAAAGATGGCTGAGGCTTAAAGACAGCTGAAGATGGCTGAGGGTTGGGGCTCAGAGATGGTTGAAGATGACTGAGGGCTGGGGCTCAGACAACTGACAATAGCTGACGGTTTGAAGATGGCTGTGGCATGAGAGCTGAGGGCAGGGGCTCTCTGTAATGGCATTGGGATAGTGCTCAGAGCAGAGTTGCCTGAGGGTCAGAGATCCAACAAGTCTTAGGGCTAAAGCTCAGAGATGGCTGACCCTGAGAGCTATGAAATTCTTGAGAGCTGAGATGACTGAAATTGGCGGAGGGCATGAACTCAGAGATAGGTGATGGATGGACTTGAGAGATGCCGGGGCACGCTGCTCAGAGATAGCTGATGGCTGGATGTCTGATGAGTGAGGACTGCAGATCAGAGATGGCTGAAGGCTGGATCCCTGAGATGAGTGATGGCTGCAGGTCAGAGATGGCTGAAGGCTGGATCTCTGAGGTGAATGAGGACTGCAGGTCAGAGATGGCTGAAGGCTGGATCCCTGAAATGAATGAGGGCTGTGGGTCAGAGATGGCTGAAGGCCAGCGCTCTGAGGTGAGTGAGGGCTGTGGATCAAAGATAGCTGAAGGATAGCACTCTGAGGTGAGTGAGGGCTGCGGATCAGAGATGGCTGAAGGATGGCACTCTGAGGTGAAGGAGTGCTGCAGGTCAAAGATGGCTGGAGGCTGGATCCCTGAGACGGGGAGGGCTGCCGGTCAGCGATGGCTGAAGGAGAGCACTCTGAGGTGAGTGAGGGCTGCGGATCAGAGATGGCTGAAGGATAGCACTCTGAGGTGAAGGATTGCTGCAGGTCAGAGATGGCTGGAGGCTGGATCCTTAAGATGAATGAGAGTAGCAGGTCAGAGATGGCTGAAGGCCAGCGCTCTGAGATGAGTGAGGGCTGTTGATCAGAGTTGGCTGAAGGATAGCACTCTGAGGTGAGTGAGGGCTGCGGATCAGAGATGGCTGAAGGATAGCACTCTGAGGTGAGTGAGAGCTGCAGGTCAGAGATAGCTGAAGGCCAGAGCTCTGAGATGAATGAGGCTGCGGATCAGAGATGGCTGAAGGATAGCACTCTGAGGTGAAGGATTGCTGCAGGTCAGAGATGGCTGGAGGCTGGATCCCTAAGATGAATGAGAGTAGCAGGTCAGAGATGGCTGAAGGATAGCACTCTGAGGTGAGTGAGGGCTGCGGATCAGAGATGGCTGAAGGATAGCACTCTGAGGTGAGTGAGGGCTGCGGATCAGAGATGGCTGAAGGATAGCACTCTGAGGTGAGTGAGTGCTGGAGATCAGAGATGACTGAAGGATAGCACTCTGAGATGAGTGAGGGCTGCAGGTCAGAGATGGCTAGAGGCTGGATCCCTAAGACGGGGAGGGCTGCAGGTCAGCGATGGCTGAAGGCTGGATGTTTGAGATGAGTGACGGCTGGAGGTCAGAGATGACTGGAGGCTGGATCCCTAAGATGGTGAGGGCAGCAGGTCAGCAATGGCTGAAGGATAGCACTCTGAGATGAGTGAGGGCTGCAGGTCAGAGATTGCTGATGGCTGGATCCCTGAAACGAGTGAGGGCAGCAGGTCAGCGATGGCTGAAGGATAGCACTCTGAGATGAGTGAGGGCTGCAGGTCAGAGATTGCTGATGGCTGGATCCCTGAGACGAGTGAGGGCTGCAGGTCAGAGATGGCTGAAGGCTGGATTTCTGAGATAGGTGAGGGCTGCAGGTCAGAGATGACTGAAGGCTGGATCTCAGACAAGTGAGAGCTGCTGATCAGGCTGGTGCAGATCAGAGATGGCTGTACGCTTGCACTCCGAGGTGAGTGAGGGCTGGAGGTCAGATGAAGGCTGGATCTCAGAAGAGTGGATCTCAGAGATGGCTGGAGTTATGACATGACTGAAGGTGGGTGAGAGAAAGAACTTAGAGATACTGATTCGCTGGCGCTCCGAGATGGTGATTTATCAGTGCTCTGAGATGGTGATTCGCTGGCGCTCTGAGATGGTGATTCACTGGCGCTCTGAGATGGTGATTCGCTGGCGCTCTGAGATGGTGAATCGCTGGTGCTCTGAGATGGTGATTTGCTGGTGCTCTGAGATGGTGATTCGCTGGCGCTCTGAGACGGTGATTTGCTGGTTCTGTGAGATGGTGATTTGTTGGTGCTCTAAGATGGTGATTTGCTGGCGCTCTGAGATAGTGATTCGCTGGTGCTCTGAGATGGTGATTCGCTGGCGCTCTGAGTTGGTGATTCACTGGTGCTCTGAGATGGTGATTTGCTGGAGCTCTGAGATGGTGATTCGCTGGCTCTCTGAAATGGTGATTCTTTGGTGCTCTGAGATGGTGATTCGCTGGCGCTCTGAGATGGTGATTCACTGGCGCTCTGAGACGGTGATTCGCTGGTTCTGTGAGATGGTGATTTGTTGGTGCTCTGAGATGGTGATTCGCTGGCGCTCTGAGATAGTGATTCGCTGGTGCTCTGAGATGGTGATTCGCTGGCGCTCTGAGTTGGTGATTCACTGGTGCTCTGAGATGGTGATTTACTGGTGCTCTGAGATGGTGATTTACTGGTGCTCTGAGATGGTGATTTGCTGGTGCTCTAATATGGTGATTCACTGGTGCTCTGAAATGGTGATTCGCTGGCGCTCTGAGATTGGTATTCGTCAGCGCTCTGTGATGGTGATTTGCTGGCTCTCTGAGATGGTGAATCACTGGTGCTCTGAGATGGTGATTCGCTGGTGCTCTGAGATGGTGATTTGCTGGAGCTCTGAGATGGTGATTCGCTGGCTCTCTGAAATGGTGATTCGCTGGTGCTCTGAGATGGTGATTCGCTGGCGCTCTGAGACGGTGATTCGCTGGTTCTGTGAGATGGTGATTTGTTGGTGCTCTGAGATGGTGATTCGCTGGCGCTCTGAGATAGTGATTCGCTGGTGCTCTGAGATGGTGATTCGCTGGCGCTCTGAGTTGGTGATTCACTGGTCCTCTGAGATGGTGATTCACTGGCGCTCTGAGATGGTGATTTGCTGATGCTCTAATATGGTGATTTGCTGGTGCTCTGAGATGGTGATTCACTGGCGCTCTGAGATGGTGATTCGCCAGCGCTCTGAGATGGTGATTCACTGGTGCTCTGAAATGGTGATTCGCTGGCGGTCTGAGATTGGTATTTGTCAGCGCTCTGTGATGGTGATTTGCTGGCTCTCTGAGATGGTGAATCGCTGGTGCTCTGACATGGTGATTCGCTGGTGCTCTGAGATGGTGAATCGCTGGTGATCTGAGATTGGTATTCCTCGGCGCTCTGAGATGGTGATTTGCTGGAGCTCTGAGATGGTGATTCGCTGGCTCTCTGAAATTTTGATTTGCTGCTGCTCTGAGACGGTGATTCGCTGGTTCTGTGAGATGGTGATTCGCTCGTACCCTGAGATGGTGATTCGCTGGCGCTCTGAGATGATAGTTTGCTGGGGCTCTGAGATGGTGATTTACTGGCGCTCTGAGATGGTGATTCGCTGGTGCTCTAAGATGGTGATTTGCTGGTGCTCTGACATGGTGATTCACTGAAGCTCTGAGATGGTGATTCGCTGGTGCTCTGAGACGGTGATTCGCTGGTGCTCTGAGATGGTGATTCTCTGGCGCTCTGAGATGGTGATTCGCTGGCGCTCTGAGATGGTGATTCACTGGAGCTCTGAGATGGTGCTTCGCTGGCGCTCCGAGATGGTGATTCGCTGGCGCTCTGACATGGTGATTTGCTGGCGCTCTGAGATGGTGATTCGCTGGCGCTCTAAGATGGTGATTCGCTGGCGCTCTGCGATGGTGATGCACTGGAGCTCTTAGATGGTGATTCGCTGGCGCTCTGAGATGGTGATTCGCTGGCGCTCTGAGATGGTGATTCGCTGGTGCTCTGAGATGGTGATTCGCTGGCGCTCTGAGATGGTGAATCACTGGCGCTCTGAGATGGTGATTCGCTGGCGCTCTGAGATGGTGATTCGCTGGCGCTCTGAGATGGTGAATCGCTAGTGCTCTGAGATGGTGATTCATTGGCGCTCTGAGATAGTGATTCAATGGCGCTCTGAGAATGGTGAATCGCTGGTGCTCTGAGATGGTGATTCATTGGCGCTCTGAGATTGTGATTCGATTGGCACTCTGAGATGGTGATTCGCTGGCGCTCTGAGATGGTGATTCGTTGGCGCTCTGAGCTGGTGAATCGCTGGTGCTCTGAGATGGTGATTCATTGGCGCTCTGATATGGTGATTCGATGGCGCTCTGAGATGGTGATTCACTGGCGCTCTGAGATGGTGATTCGATGGCGCTCTGAGATGGTGATTCGCTGGCGCTCTGAGATGGTGATTTGCTGGAGCTCTGAGATGGTGATTCGCTGGCTCTCTGAAATGGTGATTCGCTGGTGCTCTGAGATGGTGATTCGCTGGCGCTCTGAGACAGTGATTCGCTGGTTCTGTGAGATGGTGATTTGTTGGTGCTCTGAGATGGTGATTCGCTGGCGCTCTGAGATAGTGATTCGCTGGTGCTCTGAGATGGTGATTCGCTGGCGCTCTGAGTTGGTGATTCACTGGTCCTCTGAGATGGTGATTCACTGGCGCTCTGAGATGGTGATTTGCTGATGCTCTAATATGGTGATTTGCTGGTGCTCTGAGATGGTGATTCACTGGCGCTCTGAGATGGTGATTCGCCAGCGCTCTGAGATGGTGATTCACTGGTGCTCTGAAATGGTGATTCGCTGGCGGTCTGAGATTGGTATTTGTCAGCGCTCTGTGATGGTGATTTGCTGGCTCTCTGAGATGGTGAATCGCTGGTGCTCTGACATGGTGATTCGCTGGTGCTCTGAGATGGTGAATCGCTGGTGATCTGAGATTGGTATTCCTCGGCGCTCTGAGATGGTGATTTGCTGGAGCTCTGAGATGGTGATTCGCTGGCTCTCTGAAATTTTGATTTGCTGGTGCTCTGAGACGGTGATTCGCTGGTTCTGTGAGATGGTGATTCGCTCGTACCCTGAGATGGTGATTCGCTGGCGCTCTGAGATGATAGTTTGCTGGGGCTCTGAGATGGTGATTTACTGGCGCTCTGAGATGGTGATTCGCTGGTGCTCTAAGATGGTGATTTTCTGGTGCTCTGACATGGTGATTCACTGAAGCTCTGAGATGGTGATTCGCTGGTGCTCTGAGACGGTGATTCGCTGGTGCTCTGAGATGGTGATTCTCTGGCGCTCTGAGATGGTGATTCGCTGGCGCTCTGAGATGGTGATTCACTGGAGCTCTGAGATGGTGCTTCGCTGGCGCTCCGAGATGGTGATTCGCTGGCGCTCTGAGATGGTGATTTGCTGGCGCTCTGAGATGGTGATTCGCTGGCGCTCTAAGATGGTGATTCGCTGGCGCTCTGCGATGGTGATGCACTGGAGCTCTTAGATGGTGATTCGCTGGCGCTCTGAGATGGTGATTCGCTGGCGCTCTGAGATGGTGATTCGCTGGTGCTCTGAGATGGTGATTCGCTGGCGCTCTGAGATGGTGAATCACTGGGGCTCTGAGATGGTGATTCGCTGGCGCTCTGAGATGGTGATTCGCTGGCGCTCTGAGATGGTGAATCGCTAGTGCTCTGAGATGGTGATTCATTGGCGCTCTGAGATGGTGATTCAATGGCGCTCTGAGAATGGTGAATCGCTGGTGCTCTGAGATGGTGATTCATTGGCGCTCTGAGATGGTGATTCGATTGGCACTCTGAGATGGTGATTCGCTGGCGCTCTGAGATGGTGATTCACTGGTGCTCTGAGATGGTGATTCGTTGGCGCTCTGAGCTGGTGAATCGCTGGTGCTCTGAGATGGTGATTCATTGGCGCTCTGATATGGTGATTCGATGGCGCTCTGAGATGGTGATTCACTGGCGCTCTGAGATGGTGATTCGATGGCGCTCTGAGATGGTGATTCGCTGGCGCTCTGAGATGGTGATTCACTGGCGCTCTGAAATGGTGATTCGCTGGTGCCCACAGATTCTCAAGGATTTCTACTAAGAGACATTTTAGGGCCAGAGTTGAGAACTGGCTCAACAGAGTTGAAAAATAAGGACAGCATGTCTGTAAAAAATCATCTACCTGGGTCAACAGCACATAATATTTTCTGTACTTAATTTCTATATGTGTGTCTCTCTTTTTGTCTACCAGCCTATAACAATATCTTTTGTGCCTGTTTCCCTGGTTTATTTTATTTATCAATGTAATCTTTTTCTGTTTATCCTTCACTGGCTTATGTTTCCAGCATCAGGCAATGCTTCAGATGTGGCCCCTCCACCTAAACTTCCAGCATCACCTGTGCCTCTGCTTGCTACGTACAATGCTCCCCTGACTTATAGCCAGGTGTGCGCTTCACTCATATGCATCCGTTTCCATATGTTCATCTGTCCATCCTACGCAATCCATCCATTCATCTTGACTGCTATCCTGCGGAAATATAACTCTACAAAACCATCCACCGAGCGCTGTCGATATCCCCTCATTCATTTATATGTGGACATATATATCTTCACATATAGAAACATGTTGATATAATGTGTCTCTGCATACGCGTGCTGTATCGCCCACGCTGGTCTACGTCATTTCCAATGCATACATGAGCTTACAGCACCCATAATGGTATGTAACAGACAAGCATTTTTTCCACAGATTTCTGTAGATAAACTGTCTGCAGAATGTCGTTCATACGAGTATGAGCAATATGTATACTGCTATCACAGCATATATGTATAAATAAAAGGCCATTTGCATGAGAAACAAGACTTGTGAGACACACGGCTACTTCGTACCTGACCAGATGCTGGGTTATATGTATGTATATATATATATGTATGTATATGTGCGAGTGCGTGAGCACACGCGCACACACGCAAACGCTGGATCGCCCATAGGACTGTACATGAGACGCACACATTCACATGGCCCTAAAAGGAAGCCTTTGCCACGTAGACGTGATGTAATGGCCACACCAGTGCTTGTACACCATACACAGCCCCCTCCCCGGACCCTGGCACCACACACTGCCCTGGCCCGTCGCCTACCTGCTCATACCAGTCCCGGTTGGAGCACGTGCACTCGGGCCACCAGCCGGTGCCGTTGCCGTTCATCTTGGGGGTGGCACTCTTGGGGGGCGCCTTCAGCGTGGGGGTGGCGGTCTCGCGGGGCGGCGCCGCCGCCGGGCCCATCTTGGCCTTGGTCCGGGGCGTGGGGACCCCGGCGGCCTGGGAGGGCAGGGTCTGCGAGCTGTAGCCCCCGTAGCCCGGGCCGTACTGCTCGTGCTGCCAGTCCCCGTAGGTGGGGGGCTCCATGCGGCGCAGGGCCGCCATGCGCGTCACCTCGTAGCATTCCGGGCACTTGCAGCAGTGATGGTGCTTGTGCATGTTACCTCCCAAAACACATAGGAGCCACAGCAGCCAGGAAGGGAAAATAAAAAAATATCCGTCGAGCGATGAAAAATGGCTCCCACGCTCCTGATCTGCCCCCCTCGCCTTCCCTTAGAGACGTAATCCAGGCCTTATGTACAAAAATATATGTCTATGTATATATTTTACATATATATAATTGTTTCTAAGCTATTTCCACCGATATCAAAAAAGAATCTGCGGTTTCCCGTGTTTTTCGCGTCCGCCTTGCTGTCTTGCGTGTCGGAGGTTCCGTCGGCGGCCTCGGTTTTTCGTGTATTCCTACTTCCACCGAATGTGCCCTTCTCCCTTCACCGTCGCTTCCCCTCTCTCCTATTTCCACCCCGGGGATAAAGGCTCCTCTTCCGTGGATGGCAGCGCCCCGGGGTTGTCGCCCCTTCCTCGGGCTCGGTCTCTCCCTTCTTCGCTCGGCTCCGTCCTCGGTGTGAGGGGGAGGTGGAGAGGAGGGGGTGGGGGCTGGGGGCGGGAGGAGGCTGAGACTGTCCTCCAAGCCGGCGGGGCTGCAGAGGATGCTGCTGCTGCTGCCTCTAGCCCCGGTGATGAGCGGCAGAGAGTGCTAGCGCATCCTCCTCCCTCGCCTGCATCCCTGCTCTCCCGGCGACAGCCAATCAGAGGCCAGCGGCGGCAGCAGCAGGACCAGCGCTGGTGAGGGTTCAGCGGCGGCTTTAAAGGGACCGCCTGCTTCTCTGGGAGCGTCTTCTGCCGATCTGGCCCTTCTAGGCACCCGGGCCTCCCTCCCGCTGGCAGGGACATCAGGGAGCCATAAAGCCATGCGTGTGCACGGAACACGTGTGAGCATGTGTGTGCACGGGACACGTGCGAGCTGCCAGCCGTTCATCGCTCAGTGCCGGCTATCATCCAGCTTAGAACCGCCCCTTCTTTGGGCACATATGGGGGCTAGGAGATGAAGCAGTCTGCCCAAGATCGAACAGCGTGGCAAAGGTGGAGCGCCGAGATCACGGAAGTCTCATGGATTCTGAATTACCATCATCACCACGGCTTTTAATCAAGCGGAACACGCTCCTCTATGTTAGAAAAAAATAAGCTGCGTGCTCATCTTGCGGTCACTGTGACGTGTGCTTACGTGTTCTTTCCTAGTGATGCTACAGCGTCATATGTATCCATTCCACCCTGTTCTTGGAAGTATTACAATTATTGTAAATTCAATGTTATGTTATTTTGTATTTATGTAGCGCCAACCACCGTTGCCAATCGCAGCGCACTCTCTATCAGGAGGAGCCACCGTTTGTGTGTCTGTAGGTGGTGTTTGCCGGTGTGTAGTTAGTAGAGAGTTTCTTTAGTGCTCTTAGAAACGGGTTGTGTGGGCTAGTGTGCAAGTAAAGTGAGGTCCATGTCTTCGCTGCGCCTGGATGCAGAGGCGGTGAGTCGAAGCACCTTACCCGGTACCTCTCCACTGATAGGCGGCCGTTCACTCCTCGCACCGTGGTGGTCTCGTGTCTCCCAATGTCGTGCTGTCCTGTGAGGGTGTGTTAAGATGACGCTCGATTATCTGCGTGTTGTGTTGTGCGTGACAGTGTCTTGGTTTGGCCTGGCTTTGGAGCCGTGTTGTGTGCATGGGGGGGGGGGCGAAGCCTTGGGGGGGACAAGCCTTGGGCCGGGTAGCACATGCCTGTGGAAATAGCTGGTTACTTGATCAGAACCTCTCTTTATACACACGTGACGATAAGCAAACCCCCTGGGAGCAGCTCTCACCGCAGTTTCACTAAAGCGCTGCTCCCCTGCCTTCTTTACGAGGCGCTTGATGATTTGCACATGGATACGTCGCTGGTCAACAACCAGCGCCCTTTGTATCCCCAGTTTCAGATGCGCGACACCAGGGACCGTGTCCGTGCTTTTGAAGCGATGTCGTTTGTCGTCTCATTGGATCACTCTAGTGTTACAGCAAGGGACATACATACAACACGTATCCAGGCTTTCACTACAATTACGTCATTAGTTATGCCTCAGTGAAATGTGCAGCAACATTTTCACTTCTAAGATGTCATCACGTAATCGCTATTAATTATGTAAATAATTTTTGTTTTACCTGGGGCTAAAACGATAATACAGGTTTTTAGTGGTGGCTGGTGGAATTTGAAACTGGTGGGGCGTATGCAGAACGAATCAACGTATGCGAGCGAGCGCAGCGAGCGAGCCCCTACGGCAATAAAGGGGTTTCGGGGGGGTTCTCCCCCCGTGAAGAAATTTTTTAAAAATTGGCATCTTTTTGGTGCGATTTTCAGCACTATTTCTGGGATAAATGGACTAAAAATTCAGTTCTTCTAGGCATTCATAAAAGAAAACTCATACATTGTTTCAGAGAATTTCTGGGTTGCCAAGCAAGTCTGACTTCTGAAGAGGGCTAGGGTACTAAGCAAGACTGCTTTGGCTCTACCCTTTCCAATAGAAAACACTAGTTAGCGATGTGAACAAGTTCAATGGACAAACCTGGGGTCCACTCTCCAGTGGGCGCTCCAGGGTCCTTTGAGGAAGACAGGGCGCTTTTAGCTGCTCTCGTCATGGTGGCTGGAGAATGAATAGCCGGGAGAGGACACCCGGGGCAGTGCGCACCTGCCTGGATATACCACACCAGTGAAAACACCTCGCCCGTTACTATTGCCACAATGCACCTGGCCTCCCAGGGCACTTGACAGCTGTGTGTGCATACAAACATTCACCGGTCCCCTTTCCCGCCCTCAGTCGTGGTTCGGTGAAGAGTGAGTGACCGAGTCATAACATGCCCACCGGGTGTTGCCTTGAGTAACCGCACCTTGAGTAGAAGCGACACGGTATTTGTAGTGCTTAGAAACGGCAGGCGCGCAGTATGAAGTACTACATGAAAAAGTTGTTTTTTTATATTTGTAGTTGATTATCGGGTACCATGGCACGAAATGTCAGGCACAGAAAATGCGCTAAGGTTTGCTAATAAGCGACTGGGTTTCAAAATGCCAGTCTGGCACTCGACCAGGATAAGTCTGTTCATCAGACATTGTCCCATGAAATGCACAGAACCATGAAACCACCTTCTGCCCCTGTGTCAATATAGTCATCAGGCGACACGCCCACCAGACTCTGGGATATGGCGTTCCCATCATATACATAACAATTAATAGCCATTCCCATCGGATATACAGCCTTGGAATATACTATGAAACGCCCATCTGAGACTGTGGCTCGTATTTGGGAAAATAGGCGGGAGACGCCAGTGCAGACAGACAGACTTCTGTGAGGCAACACACCCTGGAAAAGAGAACTGTTCGTGCCTCTTCTTCGGGCCACAATCCAGGTACATTGTGCAAGTAGTAAACAAGCCAAGGGGCAAACTTTTGGGTAACATCAACCGCTGTCAAACAGAATGTAACTGCACCCATAAGCACTGCACAGTGTAATGCCACTTCGGGCACAACAGGGGGGCCGAGGTAGGGTACGAGTTAACTAGATGGGACAGAGAGAGTAACTTTATGAAGGGGAGAAAGAGTAAGACCAAGAATTTGCAGAGGGTAACACAGTGCAGGGGTGGGGAGGGCAACAATGAGGAAAGAAAATACAGTAACACTGAGAAAGAGCAGGTAGGGTAACATTGAGGTGGGCAGAGAGAGTAACAATGAGAAGGAGTAGAGTAACATTGAGGTGGGCAGAGAGAGTAGATGAGAGAAGGGACAAATAGAGTAACAATGAAACGGGGCAGATAGAGTAACACTAATAGTTTGCAGCGGGGTAACACCTTGTGATGTGGACAGGACAACAGTGAGGAGAACAAATATAGTAACACTGAGAAAGGGGGGCTAGAGTAATAATGAAAGAAGCAGATAGAGTAACATAAAGAAGGGGCAGTTAGAGTAGCATTAATAATTGGCAGAGGGAGTACCCACTCGGGGGTGGATAGGGTAACACTGAGGCTAGCACACAGAGTAACACTGAAAAAGGGCAGATATAATAACACTGCGGAGCATAGTTGTAATACACTCATGTAGCAAATCTTCAAGATCTTTCTAAACAATGTAGATGTCACCTCCACCAATTTCCTTGAAAAAGGTTGTAAACGTTCTTCTAAGAGGCAAACCTCTAGTCATGTCTATTAAGAGCAGTATGCGCTAATGACTGAAGTAGAAGCCCATCAAAACGTAATTGGGGAAAAGTTGTGCAAGAGATGAGTGACTGAAATGCACATAACTGCTTAGAATATATGGGGGGGGGTGTTACAGGAAAATGTGTGTAAGTGCCATCACTTGGGTCAACAGCAGAAGTAAAGTGGAATTCTTGGACAGAGGATGCAGCCATCCTTCACAGCGACAGTGCGGTTTGCCGGCTTTTTACCACCGTACTTGTGGCATTTGTCCCTATCTCTGTCTTATGTTTCTAGTTTTATCTGATTGAATCTGACAATTTGAATAGCAGCAATCTAAAAGAGAGGGCTTCACACCGACCACAAAGGCAGACAAGCCTTCATTGCGATGTTAGAGCTTATAAATCTAGAAAGGTCAGACCATAAAGAAGCAGCCCCAATGGAAGAGAAAAATAAGTTGCAAGACCTGACCAAGCACAAATCACTCTTTAAATTGTTGCTCTGACATTACCAAATATCAGACAACCAGCAAGCAACCTATCAGCTCCAAACTCCATAAGGCAATTCTTCAAACCCAATATGTTGAACTGCTGAGTCCAGCAGAGATTAAATGACATATAAACATCAATCAGTACATACCTGATGATTTTACACCAAAGCATTTTAGATTCATTATCCTGCTGACTATATCAGAACCTAAAGTCACTGTATCATAAATTGACAGCTTAGAACCTCATCCATGCCTCTACGGGTGCCAGCACAAGACAATCTGCAGACGAATCATATCTGTGTGTCTGTGCTGCCTGCTATGTGCTGCTGCTCTCCATGCCATTCCTGTACTGTGCATATTAACGGCGCTTGGTGAAATATTCCACTGTGCAAAAACCAAAACAATGAGCTTAATTAGTGTTCTGCTCTCGTGGCACGCGCTTGAAGATCCCTCTAAAACACCAACTTCAGACACCAAAACACATGAAGTGGGGGCAGTGGTACTGCAAATGGAAAGGGTCACATCGGGGGTGTTTCAGGAGCGCAGTGGGGAGTCTTACTTGCAGGGAGGTCTCAGCGGGGGTATTGGGGGAATGGTCTTAACACCAGGGGTGTCTCCTCATCAGAAGTGGGTTTTGACACCAGGGGTGTCTCAGCGGCTAATGGGGAGGGGGGGCGATCGGGGGGGGCGATCTAAACGTACGAGGGCCACAAGAGCTAGGAGCGAGGGGAACATCGAGGGTATCTCATCAGCGGGGTGCGGGGGGGGTCTTAAAATGTAGGAGAAGGATCTTGGCTCGAAGCGAGTGGAGGTCGTAACATCAGGGGTGCTTCACCCGGGGGAAGGGGGCTTAACGTCAGTGCTATCTCAGCAGCAGTGTAGGGCGTCTTAACATCATGGGTGCGACTGCTTGTGTGCGTTTAGGAGGGTAAAATCCGGGGTGTCTCGGCAGTGGGGGAGGGGCGATCATAACATCAGGAGGTGTTATAATCGAGGTGTCTCGGGAGCTGGAGGGGGTGTTTCCTGGCATTTGGGGTGCCTCCGCACACGAGGCATTGGGGGGAGGTGTGCATGTGAAACAGGGGGTCGCGTCCTTTGATGGTGTAATCAAAGCAGATAGGTGCAGGCTCCATCTTTCGCAAGTCTCTGTTATGTTTTTTTTTGGGGGGGGGATTCTGAAGACAGGGGGTACCGATGTGATCGGAGGGGTTACATTGTGAAGACGCAGCGGGCCCCTGGTAGGGAGAGAGCGGCGACAGCATCGTGCTGGGGTGATGGTGATGTTGCTGTTAGAATTTAGGGCTATATATCAGTTGCGGCCGGCAAGACAGGCGGGTGGGGGGGGAGTGTTGCGCGGGGGACGGCAACGGTAATTAAAATAAAGAAAACTTACCTTCCTCCGCTCCTTCTCTACACTCCGGATCGGATCACGTGCCGCCTCAGCGTGTTCCCTCAGTTTGAAATGCACCAGGCTGTGCGGTGTCTCAGCCAATCCAGGTGCTGCATTAGCAGCGCCAGGATTGGCTAGAGCAGGGTTACTCCCCGCCCATTTTGAGACCCGGGGGCTGCTGCATGAAGCACCCTCGGGTCCCTCGCCAGTCGCTCTCCTAAGGGGAAAGGTAGCAGTGGAGTAGTGTGCGCATGTTCGGGCTGGTCGTAAAAATGACTAGCCCAAAAACGGACATGCGCACTACTATTGCTGCTGCAGCCGCGCTGTCAGTGACATTCTGTCACTCAAGCTGCCGCAGCCCCACCCCCTTCAGCGCCTTCCGATTGCCTCGGGGCCGGGCGTGTCCCGGTAGCGTTTAATTTCAGCGAGACTGGTCAGACTGCGAGACTTTTACTGGCACAAATTAAATTTTAGGCGTGACAGTGCTGTCCATGTGGCTTAGTGGGGCAACGCCCCAATGGACGCACCGCCGATGCTTTCACTGACACCGTCAGTGAGTCACATGACATCTGCTTCCAAGTTGGTGAGTCATGAGTGATGTCACATAGACACGGACATTAACTCTCTAGTGTTGTGATACGTGATGTCATAGTGGAGCAGATAGGACTGTTATCATTTCAGTGACGTCATCAGTGGTGTAGTGTAGCTCCTATTTCCCTAATAGGCTCTGCGCATTGGAATAATATATCCTATAGGTTTGACATAGGACTAAGGTCGGTATGTCCCTATCGAGTATATTAAACTTAATTACTTGTGCCAGCTAGCTCAGAGGCCACTAGAAACTCCTTGACAACAAGAAGGGAGTAGTTTCTGGCAGCCGTAAAACATGACCACTGTGTTTCCCTTTAGAATCAGAACGTGTCCCAGAGTCGTGGAAACAATAGATAACTATTTCACTCAGCTCAGTCGTGCATGCTTAGTTTTCTCCAAGTTACACAGAAAGAAATAGACGGGCGTTTCAATAAAGGATTTATTGAACAGTCTTGTTTCTGGTGTAAGTAAAATGTGCTGTTACGATCACAAGACAGTATGCGAGATAAATAATGTACAGGGTGAGCAGTAGAAATAAATAATACTGCAATAGCATTATCTTTTAGTACATATGCTGTTACATAAATAACACAGACTAAAAATGCGAGTACTCATACGATGCGTTGCTAAGCTAATTCTACCCCAATGTACCTAACCTGACCTAGGTGTAGGAAGAGGGAAGAAGTAGGTGAAGTATTCCTTACTACGGTATACTAAGAGTATGTTAAGTCTAGTATGCCTAGTATGCCAAGAGTCCCTCTGGGTTCTAGTCAGCTCCATACCTGAAGAATGAGAGAGGTAGGAATCTTTTTGCCAGACTCGAACTCCAACACCCCGCAAGGGAAGTCAGATCACTGGAAGCTGGGCTCTCTGCGTGCAGGGCATGGCAGCGCCTTCTCAGTGCGTCAGGCCGGGAAACGGGCTCCTCTGAAGTCGAGGTCTCCTCTGGTTTACAGGGGCTAGGGAAGGTATATTTATACCTGAGACCACCTAAGAATGTTAGTATTGACGTGAGTCGGACAGCGAAAGACGTCATGAATGAACCCCCTAAGGAATAATGGTTCATGCATAATATATGAGTCCTTGAAGAAATCAATAGTCCTGGACTAGGGAAACTCCCGCAGCCTAAGGGTCTGTTCTTCATGAACTCGTTGTGACGTTAGGGTGGACGGATGTCAGAGACCATGCCTGTATTTGGAGTGCATGGTTTAATGCCTAAATAAGGGCTGGGATTTTATGCCTATATAAGGGCAGGGCGAATTGTGCCTATATAAGGACATGATACTGGAAAGCCCGTTTATGGATACCCTAAGAGGAATACAACACCCACTTCTCTTTCGTGTGTACGATAATACTAAAATGCTAAACATTTAAAATGCTAAACATTAAAATGGAGTACCGCATATTTCTAAAAATTTTCATAAAACTATTTAAAAAAGGCATTTTTTAAAAAACTTATTAGAATGCAAAAGGTACTGTATATTTGAAGCATTGCTTTTCATTACAGGCATAAAGTTCGAAAAATAAATGCAATTGGAATGAAATAAGCAGTAATATTTACATTTGACAAAAAATGATCGATAAGTTTTTTCAAAAATCAAAGTCATTTCATGTCAGAAAAATTAATGAACTGTTTTAGACACACAAGATTACTAAGTGTCCGAGGAAGTACCTTGAAGTCTGTATTATAAGGCTAGTTCTACTTTAAGCAGATTGATGTGCCATTTTCGTTCAAAAAAAAAAAAGGGGGAAAAAGTTCAAATTTGGTAGAGTTCCAAGTTGTTTAAAAATGAAGGCCAAATTGTCACTGCATCTCTGGAACACAGTATGCTGAATCAGAGTTAGTTCACGGGTCTGGTGTAAACATGAGATCATCTATTTCAATAGACAAAACATCATCCACTGTTGTTGGTGTCAGTTGGAACACCTCGTGTAGTAGATTAATTGCACAGAGATGGGAAGCATTGCTTCCAGCATAGGTTGCCTCTGCAATGTTCGCGTCCGTTGTTACCTGTGTGCCTGGAGTTCTTTCTCGTACCTCAGCAGCAGCCGGAAGCGTCTGTGAGATCTCAATGAATGCTGACAGCAGGATAGGAAGCCTCTGGGGACAACACAGAGCATGGGCCGTTATCGGGTCCAGCAGAGTATCAACATCCGTTGGCGTTGCTGATGGAAATGTTAGACAGGTGTCCAACACGCATTCTTCACCGCATAGCAGGCATCGTAGAACAGGTAAGATGCAATCTTGCCAGATTGGTCTGAACGACAGGAACCAAGTTGTATTAAGGTCCCGTAGACGAGTCATGCCCAAAAGCTTTACTATTTGCTCACGGCACTTTCGTTCAAGGAGAGCTTTCTCCAGTTCGCTCGGAGTGATGTCTGCGAAGAGGCTGGCCATTGCGCAATAGCAGGAAGAGAAATAGAATTCCGGCAACAAGTGCTAGAATTAATGGTATGCCACCAAACACCGAATGTGCAAAGTTCGGGATGATTCCGAGTATTGCCTGGAAAGGTGCTAACAGACCTGAGCAGATGCTCTTAAATACATGTACAATTCCTGTTGTATCAGACATGTTGAAGATACGTGATATCATTTCCACGAAATGTATAGGGCAGTTTGTACGTATTAAAGTCTGTATCTCAGCCGAAGTCCTTGCTACTTGTAGATCATAAGTTTCTTTGGCCGAGGTCAAAGGCACTGTTTGCTGTAAAAGCATGGCTTTCATTCTGCTTAGAGTATCAAATCTTATAAAAGAGACGTTCAGCGAAGGCCATAGAGGCGACTCCCTGACTGTGTCTATTGGGGAAACAATACTTGCATACAGCAAGTGACCCTGGAGTTGACTGTTACTAGATATGGGATGCCTGGCAGCATTCCGCAGCAGCTCTGATCATTCAACATGAGGTAACTCCCATTAGAAAGTTGTCCAAACGTTGGATTAATCACAGCAGCTGGAGTACCCTGCTGATGGCAAGACAAATTTTCCACTGAACCATTACAAGCCCCGTGCAAGGAAATGTCTTGACATATAAGTGAACCACTCAGTGCAAGTTTACAGTTTGAACCGCTCAAAAACACTTCACGATCCCCACTCCAACATCTATATGTATACGGTAAATCCCATGATGTCTTAATGTATTCCTTACCCAACCTTTCATATTTGCCTGCTTGCATTTGTCTGAGGCAATACTGAAACTGAAAAGTACTCACAGGTAATGTTATTTTGCCATGAATAAGCCATTCTGTAGCTGGTTTTTCTGCCACAGTGAATGGTAACTTCTCCAGTTTTTCAATGCTCAGCACTGTATACTTTGCTCCTCTTTGTGCCAGTTCGATCTGTTTGTCAGTGAGATTGTATTCTGCAAACAGAGCCGTTGTGTTGATGAAACGCCAAGGCACATAGCCCGCTCGCAAAGATTGCAGCGTCCAGCTTAATAACATAATAGAACGTAATTGAGATTGGCCTTGTTGTAACATCGCCAAATCTTGTTCTAGTATGTCGATAGCAGAGGATACAATGCCGTCCAGTTGGAGGACAACGTTGTTAACCCATTGTCGACCACAGAGAGTGTTTTCTCTAAATTAATACGATCAAGTTCACGTATTCGTTCTGCGGCCTCTATCTGTGATACCTTCCAAGCTTCATTATAAGCTGCATAAATGCCGGCATATATGAAACGTTTTTGACGCGGTTTTCTTGGTCCAAGCAAGAATTCCCTAAGGTCTGCGTCCTTTTTAAGTAAGGTTAAGTGTTGTTTCACATCCTGTAGGGTAGACTTATGCAGCCAATCGAGGCATAATTTCCCTACACTGTATGTTGTTACTACCCCCGGATGTTGTCTTTGGACGTATCTTGGGTCTGGCCTATGAATAGTAAAGCCCTGAGTTTTATTCAGGAATTTTTCCTGACAGTTATTCGTGTCTGTGGGCCAGATCAACCATTTTTTCCAAGTAGGATTAGATCTGTTGAGTTGTAGTATATTGTCAACTGTCACCACTGCCTTTGTATTATTTTCACTGGCAGGTGTTGGTACAGAAGGTGTGTTCATCTCTTTTATCTTGGCTAATCCAAGACAAGATGTTTGTTGGATAGTTTCATTCAAAAACATTATTTGTTCTGGGATGATGCAGGCTCTAAATAAAGCTTCTATCCCCTGCACTTGCCAATCTTTAGTACCCCACACAGTTTTTGTGTCAATTGTGTCTTTCCAAAAGTCGAAACCCTGTCTAGACAGTTGGGCATTAAAAAACGCAGCATAAATCTGTTTTGTATTTGTTAACATAATTTTCATCCCTGTCTTGTTTACATTTTTATAGTAAAACATTTCTGGTTCAGATGTATTGTATCCTGAAAAATATGGAAACTTATTAGCAAATGTTTTTGAACTACCTTTAGGTGGTGTAGGACAATGTTCCCATTGGTTAAACATAAACACATTTCTCGGATATGCAGATTTATGCAAATAATGATGACCATAGTGGTTATAACAATACATTTGTTCATAGTCTGATGAACCCTCTAAATATTCATGTTTAGAAAATGCAGCAGATTTTTCTAGGTCAAACATTATGTCAGTCACAGTCTCAAAGTCCCAATCATCAGAATAGGTACTGGACGTAATTAGATCACTTAGTGAAATTTTAAACAAATGTGGAATGTTCAATTGTTCATTCGGGCCTAAGATATCATAATCTGTTTTGTCCCACACTATACCATCAAGTATAGGAACAGCTGTGATGTTCACTGATGTTAAGTCTCTTGCTTCACGATGAGAAGATTTATGAGGTTTCAAAGGTACGTTTACGTCCTTTCCTTCAGTGTTCACATGGATGTATCTGCCACTTATAAGCACGCTTACAGTTGTAACCAAAGCTAGCCAGAGCAGGAAAACAAAAAGTCCAGATGTAATCCAGAGTTCAATCCATGGCGAAACCAAATAAGTCTTTTTCACAAAATGAAGAAAGCCTTGTACTTGCTGCTTGAATTTCAATGACACTGGCGTTGTTTCAGGTTCACTCGGATCTTCTGAGAACGTATCAAAGTTAATGAAATAGCCAGAAGCAGTTCTGTCAATTGTTGGAATTGCATCAGGATTTGTAGAAATCACTGGAACCAGTTGATCACGTGCTACGTTGGTGTAGACAGGTGTATTTGGACGAACTGTTACTTGGTGTTCAAGAGGGATGAGTTCCATAGCGTTGTTGCATAGTCCTCCGTCTGTTACAGCTGAATTCTCGATTGTTATCAGTCTTTCAGTCTGAACCTCTTGGATAGTAGCGAGAGGAGTGTGTCTGCTACTAGGTCGGAGTCCACGAGGCCTACTATTTAGTATTGGCCACATACTGTGGTTTGATCAGGTCGATGGACACAAATCTTTTCTCCTTTCTTCCAGCAAGGGGCGGCAGAAGTAATGTTCTTGTTCCTTGAACTGCTAGGACAGGTACTGGTTGTCTGTAAGAAGGTCCAAATTCCTTCTTGTCCGCAATTTTTTCTCTGACTAGATCCCCAACTTTTGGAATCCAGACAGGCCTTGCTGGGACAGCCGGTTGATCCCCAGTGGTGGTGGGCTGTAGGAATAAGTTGCTTTGTTTCATTCTTAATTTGTTTAAGTCCTGTAAAACAGCCAAACGATCTTTGATATCAAAGGGTTTATTTTCCACCACTGTGCCTACGTGTTCTAGCTCTGGTACCCACATTCTTGTCCCAAATAGGATCTCATATGGAGTGACCCCCCCTAGAGAATTTCTTGGCAGATTGTTCATTGCGCGCTGTACTCCACTAAGGTGTTTGACCCACCCATCACCCGAACCTAATACCCTAGCTGTTATAGACTGCTTTATGTCCCGGTTTTTCCTTTCCACAACCGAATTTCCCTCAGGATGGAATGGAGAGGAGTACCGCAATGCAACGCCCAGACTGGCCATGGCTTCTTTGTAAGCCCTAGAGCTAAACGCAGGACCCTGGTCAGAATGTAGCGTGCCTATTGCGTATGTGCCGATAAAGACTCGCAAATCTTTTATAACAGTTCGAGCGTCAGCCGAGCGCTGAGGCCATAACCATAGGAACCTAGATTCAGTATTTGCGGGAATGCCTTTGTCCAGTAGGACGCAGGCGCATAGATAGTCGAATGCTGTCTAACAGTGGTGTCTGTACTGGGCTGCCGCATGCGCAGCATGGTGTCTGGTGGCTCTCTCGCTGTAATTTACAGTCTAAGCAGTTGTTGATGAATATGTGAATTTCTGTATTCATCCCAGGCCACCAGTACATCTCTTTTAAAGTCAAGATAGTTTTAGAGATCCCTTGATGTGACAGACCCTCCCCCAAATGCGTTTCATAAATCAAGGCTGCTCTACGTTCCATGTTTGGTATTACCCTATCCCCCACTCCAGGGATTCGAGCAAAAGGAACGTTGTTCGCATCAATTACATAAGAGTACTTGAGTGGAAACTTTTTTGGTAACGCTGCACTGCTGCCTTTGCTTGATGCATTGACAGCCAACATTATCTCACCGTCTATTTCTGTTTTGGAACGAGTGATCGCAGCTACGGAAGCCGTTTGCACAGCCCCTTTGCGGCTTCATCAGCCAATGAATTCCCTGCAACGTGAACGCCATCATGTTGATGACTCAGTGTGTGTATCACGTGAGCCTTTGGTAGTTCGTTTTTCAACTGAACTACTTGTTCCCAAAGCAATTTGTGCTTTATTGTGCCACCTTTCGCATCTTTGAAACCATTTTCAAGCCAGTTTTGTATATATTCATTATACGACTGAACACAGTAAAACGAATCGCACACTATTAGTGTGGGGAATTCTCGATCTGTACTTTCAAGTGCCAGTTTGAATGCTTGTAGTTCAGCTCGCTGAGCTGTACAATCCCCTAGAGATTGTGTTTTTGTGACCATAGGTCTGAAGATGCCATCTCGCATGCGACCTTTAACGATTGCACACGCTGCACTGTAAGCTTGCTTACTCCCTATTGCGGGTTGTGCGGATCCGTCAGTGTAAATTATAAATTCGTACTGATCAAGAGGCAGAATTTCAGTAGGCAGAGGACATTCTTGTTCATATTGTAGGAATGCTTGTGTTTTTAAATCTGGATCAAAAACATATTCAACATCTGTTGCAGCAAGAGAATTAACCCATTGTATCCATCTTGGATGTAATGCTTTAGCATTGGGAATGCTCGCTTTTGTAACAGCTTCTAAAGCCGGTACTGGGGTTACGACAATAATGCGTTTCCCTTGGGCTAAGGCTCTTTCTTTTGCTACAGCGGTTTGAACTGCTGTCAGAATTTTTTCAGTTGAACTGAAGCGCATTTCCGCTTGTGTGTACAAATGGGATTTGTATGCAATTGGGATTTTGTCACCCTCATTGAAGGTTAAGTATGTGAATCCACATTGACCCGAAATTATTCGGATCACCAAATTACGTTGACTTACACGTGTTTGTAAGTGATTTGTTGCTAACATGTTAGCCTGGAGTGAACGCAAAATTTCTGTGTGTTCCTGTGTCCAGTTTCTGATCGAAAAATCAGGTTTGATTAATGCGTAGAGAGGTTTAACCCTTTCTGCATAATTTAGAATGTATGTTCTTCCAAAATTTAAGAAACCCAGGATGGATTGTAAGTTTTTTAGCGTTTTTGGAGGTTGGAGCAGCGCACACTTTTCTAAAAAGTTAGCTGCCAAGCTCTTGCCTTCACTTGAAAGCTCATATCCTAGAAATAGGACATTGAGATGGGCAATTCTGGACTTTTTAAAGTTGAACTTGTAGCCCTCAGAGGCGAAACCCAGTATAATGGTGCTCACCCTGTTCAAGTGTTTGTTCAGGTCATCATCTGTCAGATATATGTCATCGACATAGGACAATGCCTCATTGTCATAAATTTGTAGTAACTCCGTTACCCTCGCTGAGAATAAACCTGGGCTATTTTTGAACCCTTGTGGGAGTCGGCAAAAGTGACGCTGTGTCCCCATTATGGAGAATGCTGTTAAGTACCTGCTTTCAGGTGCTATGTTTTGACAAAAGAAACCATTTGAGATGTCTAATGTTGTTTTATATTTTTTACGCACAATGTTATTCATTAATGCTGTGCTATGTGCATTTTGCACTGTAAAAGTTTTAGAACAAGTGTTTAGGTGTCTGTAATCCAAAACTAGACGATATGTATTGTCTGGTTTGGAGACAGGAAACAAAGGATTGTTCATTGAGGAGGTGCATGTTTCAATCACCCCTTGGTATTCAAGTTGATCTAAGATCTCCCTGACCTGTTTTTTAGCTTCTTGCTTTATAGGGTACTGCCTTTGTGCAGTAGGTTCATGTTTCAGATGTATCTTATGGTGAGGTGAGTCCTCATCCCATCCTACATGATTTTTATATAATGCTGGGGCCTGGGTCACTGCCCATTTCCTGGCATATGTATATTTTAGGTGAATTGGAATATGGTTGGAGAAGGCAGGCATAATAATGTCCTCGCCATGTGGGCACTCCCTGACAAATTGTGGTGGCCAGTCCTTTTCTGCTAGAAGTATGTCATAGCCCCTCGATAGTATTTTCCAAAAAAGTGCTTTCACCTGTCTAGGTTTGTCTCCCTCCATCCGGAGTGTTATTTCATATAACTTTTGTGGAGTACTAACCCTGGTGTCTACAGTCTCAACTGTGATGTACTCATTCAAGTCCACTATCTCCAGAAGTTCCTTCAGGTTCTGGCGAGCTATTGTGACTTCTGCTGCACTGTCCAGCATGGTCTGAGCCCATTCTCCGTTCTTGAGTTATGTTCTCAGTATTCTCGGCATGTCTGATCTTCAGACCTGCTACCTTCTTTTGGAGAATTGAGGTTTTGTTTTTGTTTTATGAAGCGTGTTTGTCGTCTTTCGATTTCACGCGTTCTTCTTTGTGTTCTGATCGTCCTCTTCTTTCCGAAGTCTGTGATGAGATCTGAAAGGGACGAGAGGAACGTGTATCAGTATCTTGATACCTATCTGGTTTTTTCAAATTATCCCTATTCCTGAGGTTATACCTCCTTTCAGAGGGCTCCTTTTGAGGAGACCTACCTCGAGATTGAGAACGTTTCTCGTTTGATTTTTGTTTAGTAGACTCCCACTTTTTTTTAGAAGATGTAGGAGTTTGTTTTATTGAGTCCTTCTCAGGACTTTCAGATAGTTTCGGCTTCAGAGGTCTTCCACCCAAACTATCTCTGCCTAATTCTGCATAAGATTGTTCTATAATTCTGGGTAGCTCAGTTTGATGTTCTGTAACATCGAATTCCCTCAATTTTTGTCGGATCGCCACTGCTGCTGCCTCCCCTTTAATATTAGATAATATTATTGTTGAGACCTGGTCGAAATTTTTCAGTAATTTCATACCTAAATTTAGAGCAGGCTCTGCCCCGTATTCGTTTTGAATTTGTTTTAGGACATCAGGTATTACCGCAATTGATGGAATACCATGTGTTTTAGTATAGATGGCAGCAAAGACTGAGCCCCAAGTGGTGCAGTCTTCCAGTTGTGGTGTGATCCCCATTGGTAAACTGATTGTTAGGATTCTGTGTTTCTCATGCGGGCTAGTATTTGGAAATACTGCTTCGATTTGAGTAATTTTTTGAGCTATCCAAAATGGAATTTGCTCACGTTTTGTGGGCATTTTACCCATGACTGCGTATAGAGTCTGTGGTGTAACTTTTAGTGTATTCCCCTGTTGGGGAGTTGGATTTGGATATGTCAATGGTGGTCGGATTGTAAAAGTCCGCATGACATATTGGACCAATTGTCTGTAAATTTTTATTAACTCTTTGAGTTGAGTAAGTAACTCCTCATCTGACATTTCTTCAATGTCTGGATGAGGTGTGTAGCTGGCTAAAATCGGCCATGTTGCTCCTGGTCTACCTAGTGGACCGAGCCTGGTAATGTTTTTGTGATGTTTTAGGGCGCCTTTAAACCAGAGCTGATGCTCTTGGTATGTTAATGGAATTTCTATATCCTCCAAAGGACTGTATTCCTCTGGTGGTTCATCTTCTTTGTAGAAGGGAAACATGTGTGTTACTGAATTGGATTCAGGAAATATTACCCATGAATAGAATACCTCTGTCTGAAAGGATTTATGTGCCTCTATCACGAAAACTGCTCTACCACCTCTTGGTGGTAGGCCATGTTTTATAAGTTTTAGAGTGATGGCTCTTCTTAAGTTTTGAGGGATGTCTATAACACCCTCCTCGGTTTCATTTAAACCGGTAAAGTTAAAAACTGCTGCTAGGGCTGGATCAGCCGCAGTTACACCGTCTCCGGCGTCTTCAGTCATTTTGTTTTTTGAAAAATGTAGAAACAAGTTTCAAGGAAACAAAGATAAGGTGCACAATATTTTGGAACACTGTATCCTTCAACGTTGAGCAAACCAAACAGCTAATATATAGGGTGCTTCCCTATGTAGCCTTGGTGGATACTTAACCCTGCCCACTCCAGACGTCTTTTGGAGTATATGGGTAGGGGTCTTGAGAAGAAAAAGCACGGCTGAGTTACTCAGTATCTAACGTTGAATTACTGCCTAACCAAACCGTTGGGCGCCATGTAGTGTAGCTCCTATTTCCCTAATAGGCTCTGCGCATTGGAATAATATATCCTATAGGTTTGACATAGGACTAAGGTCGGTATGTCCCTATCGAGTATATTAAACTTAATTACTTGTGCCAGCTAGCTCAGAGGCCACTAGAAACTCCTTGACAACAAGAAGGGAGTAGTTTCTGGCAGCCGCAAAACATGACCACTGTGTTTCCCTTTAGAATCAGAACGTGTCCCAGAGTCGTGGAAACAATAGATAACTATTTCACTCAGCTCAGTCGTGCATGCTTAGTTTTCTCCAAGTTACACAGAAAGAAATAGACGGGCGTTTCAATAATGGATTTATTGAACAGTCTTGTTTCTGGTGTAAGTAAAATGTGCTGTTACGATCACAAGACAGTATGCGAGATAAATAATGTACAGTGTGAGCAGTAAAAATAAATAATACTGCGATAGCATTATCTTTTAGTACATATGCTGTTACATAAATAACACAGACTAAAAATGCGAGTACTCATACGATGCGTTGCTAAGCTAATTCTACCCCAATGTACCTAACCTGACCTAGGTGTAGGAAGAGGGAAGAAGTAGGTGAAGTATTCCTTACTACGGTATACTAAGAGTATGTTAAGTCTAGTATGCCTAGTATGCCAAGAGTCCCTCTAGGTTCTAGTCAGCTCCATACCTGAAGAATGAGAGAGGTAGGAATCTCTTTGCCAGACTCGAACTCCAACACCCCGCAAGGGAAGTCAGATCACTGGAAGCTGGAAGCTGGGCTCTCTGCGTGCAGGGAATGGCAGCGTCTTCTCAGTGCGTCAGGCCGGGAAACGGGCTCCTCTGAAGTCGAGGTCTCCTCTGGTTTACAGGGGCTAGGGAAGGTATATTTATACCTGAGACCACCTAAGAATGTTAGTATTGACGTGAGTCGGACAGCGAAAGACGTCATGAATGAACCCCCTAAGGAATAATGGTTCATGCATAATATATGAGTCCTTGAAGAAATCAATAGTCCTTGACTAGGGAAACTCCCGCAGCCTAAGGGTCTGTTCTTCATGAACTCGTTGTGACGTTAGGGTGGACGGATGTCAGAGACCATGCCTGTATTTGGAGTGCATGGTTTAATGCCTAAATAAGGGCTGGGATTTTATGCCTATATAAGGGCAGGGCGAATTGTGCCTATATAAGGACATGATACTGGAAAGCCCGTTTATGGATACCCTAAGAGGAATACAACAGTGGTGCCACAGTGAAATATGTTAATGTTAATTTTAGTGAGGTTATAAATGAAAAATATATCTGTGTTTTCCCTGCGCTGACGTTTGAATCACGTCATGAGCTCCATTACATTTGGTCAAAGTAACAACATTTTTAATGTAATGTCATTAATTAGTTTAAGTGAACTGTTTATCTGGGCTTTTTGTCAGTGATGTCATCGGGGATATATATAATTGTTTTATTTTGGTGATGCAGTCTGTGACGACACATTGCAATATGTAACAGTATTTGCATTTGGTGATGTATCAGTGACTTCACCACATATTTGTATAGATTTGTTTTCTTCCAAAATATTAACAGTGATGTGACAGAGAACTATCTTTCAAGAATTCCACCTGGTGATGTCATCGCTAATGTCACAGTTAAATACGCATCAGTATTGTGCAGGAAGCTGTCTCTATAGTGCACTAAAATGAAGTACACTGTGCAGAGAGTCCAGTGAGACCCAGACTGGTATAGAGAGGCAAAAGTAGATAATACTAACGCTCTATGTGTGGGCGAGCAGTTAAAGCAGAGGGTAGTGCTAAGCATTTGTTGTACTCACTACGCAGACGACACCAAACTCATCCTCTCCCTATCCAACGAACCCATCGCAGCCAAACACAACTTTCAAGCAGGCATGGAAGCAGTCGCCAAATGGATGAAAAGCAGCTGCCTACAACTCAACACTGACAAAACAGAAGTACTCATCATGGGCCCACACCCTGACTCCTGGAACGACACCTGGTGGCCCCCCGCCCTCGGAAGCCCGCCCACCCCCACGGATCACGCACGCAACCTTGGAATCATCCTGGACTCCGAGCTCAAAATGGACCGCCAGATCAACTCCGTCACATCCTCCTGCTTCCACATCCTCCGCCTCCTACGCAAGACCTTCAAATGGATCCCCCTCGAGCACAGAAAGACCGTCACTCACGCCCTCGTCACCAGCAGACTTGACTACGGCAACGCACTCTACGCCGGAATAAACAAAAACCTCACTCGCAAGCTGCAAAACATCCAGAACGCCGCCGCAAGACTGGTCCTCAACCTGCCAAGACACTGCCATATCTCCCAGCACCTGCGCACACTCCACTGGCTCCCCATCGAGGCTAGAATCACCTTCAAGATCCTCACCCACGCACACAAAGCCCTCCACAACACCGGACCAGCATACCTGAACAGCCGACTCGAATTCCACGCACCCCAAAGGACCCTACGATCAGCCCATCTCTCCTACGCCGTGGTCCCCTGTGAGAAGTTGGCCTGGTATATGCTGTCCACTAATTAAAGTGGGCACCTTGCACCAGTCCAAACGACCCTTATTGATGATTAGGTTAAAGACAACCTTTATTGAAAGATATCCTAGTGGTAGCTATGGAGAGCAGCTTTCAGGCTAAGTCTCGAAGGAATGTAAAGCAGCTTGTTTTACCAGTATATAACCTCCTGAATGACCAAATGAAAGGAGAACCACACCAGGTGTATATAAAATATATGTATTTATTACTAAACACTCTCTACTAACCTCTTTATGAGATTAGAGAACAAGACACACAATATTAAATCACTAGAACGACAGTAAATAGCACAATACACAGCGGGCTCCAGGGGGAGACCGAACCATATACTAAGAAAGTGGTATAAGAACCACAACTTGACTAGACACAGTGCCTAGAGCACGTAGAATTGCTGGGACCCCAAGGAACCACCCAAGGTAGTGACACAGGGGACCCACGGAGGACGGGTGCAGTGTGGGAACACAGACACGAGCTCCGTACAACTCTATGGGAAAGTCGCGGTTGGAATTTTAAAGATTAAGGACACTTAGGAGAGAACTTTAAGCAAACCCAGCTAAACATAGAAGCTTCTAAGGCCAGCACCCTTGAGAGTACCGAGGTACCCGTGTTACCTATCCCAGAGGAGCCGGGTGCATAGGGGTCAAGTGGTGTCGGAAACCCTCGTCGTTTTCAATGGCGTAATGCGAAAAAGTACTGCTGCCATGGAGAAGAAAAGTGTCCGGTGTGATCCAAGCCTGGATCGGAGATGAGAAGAACCTGAAAGCAGAGGGGACAAAGTCTGGGTCACTTCACGTAACCAGGAGCGGAGCAATCGAATGCCCACCGATGTCGGGTGCTTCAGGTGAGATGAGGTGAAGCTTGACTCTGCAGCCACGGGGACCAGGAGACGTCTGCGACAACCACAGTCCGGATTCGAGCTGTCCCACAAAGGATGTCGAGTGCTGGGGGATCAGTGTCCGGATTGAACACGAACAAGCCTTGGCAACGGCAACCCATGCGGTCAGAGGAAAGATGCTTCTGCGAGGACCAGCAAGGTCCTGGGGACTCCCCAAGTGATGGAGAGTCAGGGCACGTCTGGAGCAACCAGGGGAGCCCACTGAAAGTTAAAGTTGCTTTCTCAGGGACCCACAGGCCAACGGACCAGGGATCGCGAAGGAACCTCAAGCTGAATCACTAAATACCAGCCCACGGAACACTCGTGGAGTGTAGGCCGGAAATCTTCGGTGGAATTACTGCTCGGGGTCAGGACTACAAGTAGCCCAAAGCACAGCTTCAGGGATCGCCGAAAAGCATATGCTGCTGCAAATGTACACAATGCCCAGGGGTACGGGTTTCACGGTCCCCACGAGGGAAACGGGCCTCAGAATTGCTGAGAGCGCAGATCGACCTCGGAGACCTCGGGAACCCACCTCATATGTTGCAGAAATCTTCGGAGTCCTTCGGGAGCTTCGTAGATGCAAACCGGTCAGATGCGTTTAGGTGCCTGCTCAGCAGGGGAGTAACTCCTTTACTTCAAGGGAGATTCTTCAGTCGTCCAGCAAAGCGTAGATCGTCGAAGGGTACTTGGTTTCTGTAGCAGAGTTTAGTCCAGGTAATATCTAAAGTCCTGTAGTCAGGGGTTCCTACTTTATACCCAAGGAAGGGGTGGGACAAACTCTGGGGACCCACCTATGGGAGGGTCAGGACAGAGGGGTGGCTACATCCATGTCCTTTGTCCAGTTTCACGCCAGAGCAGGAGCAAATGGCTCCGGCAACCGGTTTGAGCTGGACTATGCACAGGGACACCAAATGTGCCCCCAGTGCAGACATAACATAACATGTGTATTTGTAAAGCGCACGTTCACCCCAGCAACGGGGCATCTTGGCGCTGAATAACAGATGTTTATTGTTACCCAACTCAATGGTACTCATTTTATCGACCTCAAATGGATGAAAGGCTGAGTGGACCCGCCGGGATTCGAACCTGTGACCATGAAGTCGAACACAGGCCCCTGCAGTGGATGCATTAGTCCACTGAGCCACCAGCCCCTAGCTGAGAGTGCACCCACCCAGCCCCAATACACTAAAGCCTGTCTGGGAGGTGGTCACACCTCCCTGTGACAGGAAACCTATTGTCAAGCCTTCCCCTGCCGGAGTTTCGTCCAGCAGCAGGAGGGCAGTGTGTGGCTGGCAGCATCCATTTTGTGATGCCAGGGTTCTGTGAAGCTGGTACCGGGTGTACCGGTGTTGTCATATTTCTCCCTCTAGGAGGGTGGAATCATACCTCCCACACCAGTTACTGGTGTCGAGGTATGATTCCAAGGTGTTTGACACCAAACAAGACATGTTTCCATGCAGCCATTTTAAAGTTAGCGTTTACCGCAAGGTTATAATGCACTTAAGTATATATGGTCGGCTGCATCACAAACAACCCCGGAGAATAGGTTCCGAAGGCTGCAGAGGGGCTCTGCTCATGCATGGGCACCCTCTCACATAAAGCCCAGCACCCTACCTTCAGGATTGATAAGGCCTGCCATAGGGGTGACTGATAGGTTTATATGTGCAGTGATTAGGATAGATATAGTGAACCTATATCTAAGTAAGGGGTGCATGCACCACCTTACACAGGCTGCAGTAGCAGACCTGTGGTGTCATTTTAAATGGTCTCTCAGGGGTGGCATAATACATGCTGCAGCCCCTGGGAGGCCTCTGGGGTACCTATGCCCTGGGTACATAGTATACCATATACTAGGGACTTATAAGGGTACCCCAGAATCCAATCTGGAGTGTACCTAAAGTACATGAACAACCAATTTAGGGAGAAAGCAGATAGACTGGGGTCCTGAATAGCAGGATCCCAGTCAGACTAAGTCGAAAACCAGCAAAACACCAGGAAAAAAGTGGGGGTAACCATGCAGTCAGATTCCACCTTCCTACATAACCCTCCCCCCCAAACGAAAGGAGATAAGGCTAACCTTGTCCAGTTGAGCCTTTATTGACTAAGTCAGTGGTTCCCAAAGTGTGCGCCGCGGCACCCCGGTGCGCCGTGATGAGAAGCCAGGGGCGCCGCGCAGAATGTGGGTGCAGAAAAGAGAAGAGTGTAATACTTGAAGAAAGAAACCAACGACACACATGTAGATCTGTATATAATATTTTCTAAGAGAAGGTGATAACATATTTATGAACAAAACTAACGAGCACCGACTCCTTGTCAGTTCCAAGAAATACAGACTGGCAAGGCTGAGAAGCAGTTTTACACTGTCCTGAAATGGAAAGATGGCTTCAGGGTGAGCGCTGAAAAAGAAACTTAAAACTGCTTGCAGTACAGTTAGGTGAAAGCATCACGCTTAAATTTTTTCAGTGCTCGTTACTTGCACATATAAGTGTGTGATTTTGTTTGAATTATTTCTAGACGTAGTAAATAAATTGGAGTTTCCTCTAAACACGTACTTTACGCTTGGCTCCGTGTTCTTCTACGGAAGCAATGACCTTCAGTTTAAATCATCATGGCACACAAAGTCTTTTCAAGAAGTAAATGTTAACAAATCAATGTGACTGCATACTGTCTGCTGTTGGTTACATTATGTTTAATTTGCTGTGTTACCCATTTCTACCTTAGTATTTTTGTGAGGTCTCACACATTCACATTTTAAGTGTTATCTCAACAAATGTCTCCGAACATGAGTATGTGTGGGATATAGTTTTGATTTACCTCAAGCTGCAGTCCATGGGTGGAACAGCAATATGTGGGAGGGTTATGAAATGCAGCTCCTCTTTTCCACCACCTGTAGTACTATGTATATAGAACAAATGTGTGAACAACTACTCGCCTTTCATAAAGAGAACAGCAAATATTGCTCTGGCAGTCGTACCAATGTGTAAAATGTAGTCCTCGATGAATAGTACTCATTCATTTCTTGACATCATTTAAAGTGCCTCATAGCACAGTGTGACCCATGACAGTATAGTGTCCCCTGTTAAAAAAAGCACCTAAATTATCACGTCATTAAGACGTTTTCGGGACTTTGTAAAAGCCCATTCCACCATAACTCTCTTGGTTGGATTTTATTTCTTAACTTATTTGGTATTTTATTTGATTGGTGTCATGGCTGTATTCAGCTTTGGATCAGGTGTCCCATCCCTTTTCCCAGTAATTAGCAACATTTGTTTGTCAGTCGCAATGATGAGGGCCACCCAAAATGCAACTGAAAACAATGGCATAGATTTATATGTTAAATCATTGAGGTCTGATTTAGTATTGTAATGATCATAATATTCATACGTGGGTTCCTCACAAGGGTGTGTTTGAATCATGTTGAATGGTGAATTTTAAAGGACGTTGTGTCATAAAATGTGCTCCAATTTAGCTGGAATTAAAGAGCTCTGTACAAGGGACTTGACAGCTCTCCCCATAAATGTTATCCATAGGAGACCAGGGTTCTGTATCACAGCTGTTGTAAGTCATTTGGAATTTTCCACATTGCATGGCATTTACTCTTTATTGTGAAGATAGATATCTAACTCCACAATCCCATTACTAGCCCAGAAACAACAAGTAGGATTTTTAAATTTTCATAATTCTCCAGGTAGCACATTTTGCAGTTTATTTAAAGCCATGATAGCACACGGGTGGTCCCTGCGGCGAATGGGGACCTCCAAACCTTCAGGGGACCCCCAACTCTTTAGAGCAGTGGCTTGATTCTTCATGTAGACCAGTGGTTCCCAAAGTGTGCGCCGCGGCACCCTGGTGCGCCGGTAAAAAAATGGTGGGGAGCCACGGCCAACTGCCAATTAGGTCAAGGGAGCCACGGGTCAAAAAACTTTGGGAACCACTGGACTAAGTGGTCATATAAGGAAGATCCTGCACTAGCATGGATACCCCCTGTCTTATGGTCCACTAAGCAGTCCCTACCCCTAAGGGTATGGGATGGTCTCCAAAAGTTGGGATTTCTACCTGTAGGGTGTTTTGGCAAAGTAAAAGGCTGTTGGGGTGGCTGAGTAGAGAAGTGAGGCCCTAATAAAGTTGGCCTCAGCTTCCTCAGATCACTGGTCACCATGGAGGCCTTTCTTTCCATGACTGAGTTGTATCTGGCCCGAAGGGTCAACCTCAGGCTGCCTACAGCTGGGGGTTGGGTCCCTCTGGTTGGAACACTGGAGGGACATGGTAGGTTTGGAACCACTTGGTCACAGGTTTGCTTTGGCCCAACAGAATCCATCTGGGGGAGGTCCCTATCCAATGGTAAGATGGATCCCTCAGTGGGTTGAGGAATTTTCACCTGGCTAGGGCTACTAGACTGGGTGCCCCTAATCTGTGGATGAGGGGGTTCCTCTGGACAATGGGCCCTAAGGGGTCCACTGACCTCTGCAGCCCTAGGCTGAGTGAGGTAGGGTAGAGAGGGGCAGGATACCTGCTCCAGACTGGGTACCACCTTGGAAGGGTCCCCTGCCATCAGGGGTGTTGCCAGGCCAGGCCTGACCACCTCTGGGGCAGTTCCTTCACTAGGGGTAGGATCAGATCCCTGAGGAAGCTGACCCTTCCCTATAGTCTGGGGGGTAGAAGACTTTTCTTCCACCCTTCTGCTCTCTTGTGGAGTAGAGTGGGCCATTGTTTCAGGCTCCACCTCTCCAAAATTTCCCTGGGATGGGGCTGAGGCCCTAAGAGCACCACCAACTTTCTCAGGGAGGCCTTACATTCTTAAATGGGCCTGGTATTCAACTTCAGCCCAGGCTGAAATTTCCAGATCATTGCCCAACAGGCAATCTACAGGCAAGTTTGGGGACACTGCCACTCTCTTTGGGCGAGTGACCCCCTCCCCAGCTGAGATTGACTATGGCCATGGGATGATCTGTTTTAATACCATCAATGTTGGTCACCTGGTACTTAAACTCAGGTAAAAGCTGTTGAGGGGGGACTAGTTTCCCTGTCACCATGGTGACACTAGCCCCTGTGTCTCTGAATGCCACAGCTTTCTGACCATTTAGCAGTGGCTCCTGTCTGTACTTGCCCAAAGAATTAGGGCCGACAGTAAAAGCGGCAAATCCCATGCCACCATCACAGACTTAGGAGGCCTGTGAGGAGGACCTTGATAAGCTGGGGTCCACCTCAGTTCCCCATACCAACCCACCTAACTTTTTGGGTGCATTACTACCACCTGGGTGATTACTACTGGTAGTACCAGGAGGAGTGGTAGTATTGCTGGGAGGAACATTTTCCTTATTGCTGGCCTTAGGGCAACTGGGGTCATTTTTCCAGTGGGCAGGCTTCTTACATATATGGCAATAAGGTTTCTTTTCAGGGGAGGAAGGAGTTTGGGACCCACCCCCAGAAGAGGACTTTTGGGGCTCTGTAGTGGATTTATCTTTTGATTTATCCCCACCTTTCTCTTGGTTTTTGGAAGAATCTTTCTTCTGGTCACCACCCTGATTCTTTGGCTTTACTCTGGTTCTGACCCATTTGTCGGCCTTCTTTCCCAATTCTTGGGGAGAGGTCAGATCAGAGTCCACCAGGTACTGGTGTAAAAGCTGGTTTTGACAATTATTAAGGATCTGCTCCCTCATAATCAAATTGTACAATCCTAAAAAGTCATGCTTCTTGCTGCCATGTATCCAACCTTCCAGAGCCTTAGTAGCACAATCTACAAAGTCAACCCAGTCCTGAGTCTGTGCCTTTTGGGTGTCTCTGAACTTTATCCTGTATTGTTCAGTGGTTAAGCCAAATCCATCAATCAGAGCACTCTTCAGGACTTTGTAATTATCAGCATCCTCTTCTCTTACAGTGAGGAGCTTGTCTCTACCTTTGTCTGCAAAGGAGAGCCACAAGATTGCTGCCCACTGCTCCTGAGGGACCCTCTGTACCTTACAGGCCCTCTCCAGTGCAGTTATCCATTTGTGGATGTCATCCCCACGCTGGTAGGGAGGGACAATCTTGTTCAGGTTCCTATGGTTATGAGGATGTTCTCTACTCCTAGGGACACTGTTGCTGCCACCATGGGGCTCTAGCCCCAACTTCTGAGAAGCTCTCTGAAGCTCCAGGGATTCCCTATCTAAGGCCAATTGCTCTCTCTTGATTCTGAGCTTAGCTCTCTCAAACTCAAGCAGTTGGCACTTCTTCTCATAAGAGGACTCCCTTTTATGAGAGGCAGAGGTCCTATGAGAAACAGAGCTCCCTACAGATGTACCAGAATGATTAGATTCCTGAGAAGGAGATCTTGATCTTCTTGGTAAACTGTTAACCCTTCCAGGTGGGGTAAAGAGAGGGCCATTGAGGCCTGCTTCCTCACCTTCAGGAAGAATTGGATTGTCCAGGGTAGAATCATTTTGATCCTCCTGGCCAGCATCAGAGTCCAGGTCATTGAAGTTCTCACTTCCTGTCCTTTCCTCTTCTGCTGTCCCACCCCCTTTGCCTGCCTCATCAGACCCTGGGGTCTTTCTGAGGTCATCTAAAAGCAAAGTCTCTATGAGACGTTGAGTGTTTGGGTTTTTCCCTGTCTTCAGTTTCCTAGATGTACACATGGCTCTCAATTCTTGGAATGAGAGATGGTCATAATTAGTTGGCAAGGAGCCACTGGCTTCAGGCCTAGAAGACATGCTAGTGTGGTGTGGTGTATGCACCTACCTACCCTAGTGGGAACTGAAACTCTCTTGAGTTGGAGAAAGGGTGTGCTAGGCCCTTGACTACCCAACTCTAAGTTCAGTAGAACTTACTTTATTCTAGTCTTGATTTATATGTACCTAAGTACCTTTAGTGGTTTTCAGTTAGTCACTCAATGAGATTATCTGGTAAAACAATAGCAAGCTTGAATCCCAACCGCTGCACACCAATGTGAGAAGTTGGCCTGGTATATGCTGTCCACTAATTAAAGTGGGCACCTTGCACCAGTCCAACGACCCTTATTGATGATTAGGTTAAAGACAACCTTTATTGAAAGCTATCCTAGTGGTAGCTAGGGAGAGCAGCCTTCAGGCTAAGTCTCGAAGGAATGTAAAGCAGCTTGTTTTACCAGTATATAACCTCCTGAATGACCAAATGAAAGGAGAACCACACCAGGTGTATATAAAATATATGTATTTATTACTAAACACTCTCTACTAACCTCTTTATGAGATTAGAGAACAAGACACAATATTAAATCACTAGAACGACAGTAAATAGCACAATACACAGCGGGCTCCAGGGGGAGACCGAACAATATACTAAGAAAGTGGTATAAGAACCACGACTTGACTAGACACAGTGCCTAGAGCACGTAGAATCGCTGGGACCCCAAGGAACCACCGTGACACAGGGGACCCACGGAGGACGGGTGCAGTGTGGGAACACAGACGCGAGCTCCGTACAACTCTATGGGAAAGTCGCGGTTGGAATTTTAAAGATTAAGGACACTTAGGAGAGGACTTTAAGCAAACCCAGCAAAACATAGAAGGTTCTAAGGCCAGCACCCTTGAGAGTACCGAGGTACCCGTGTTACCTATCCCAGAGGAGCCAGGTGCATAGGGGTCAAGTGGTGTCGGAAACCCTCGTCGTTTTCAATGGCGTGATGCGAAAAAGTACTGCTGCTGTGGAGAAGAAAAGTGTCCGGTGTGATCCAAGCCTGGATCGGAGATGAGAAGAACCTGAAAGCAGAGGGGACAAAGTCTGGGTCACTTCAAGTGACCAGGAGCGGAGCAATCGAATGCCCACCGATGTCAGGTGCTTCAGGTGAGATGAGGTGAAGCTTGACTCTGCAGCCACGGGGACCAGGAGATGTCTGCGATGACCACAGTCCGGATTCGAGCTGTCCCACGAAGGATGTCGAGTACTGTGTGTAGGAGAGTAGGATCTGCTTCACATGGGTACCCCCACTTTTTGCTGATGCTTCACTGTTTTTCGACCTTAGTCTGGCTGGGGCCCTGCTAATCAGAACCCCAGCCTAGCTGCTTCCTCTCTAAAATGGTTTCCATGTGCCTTAGGCACATCTCTGATTGGAATCTGGAGTGCCCTTATAAGTCCCTAGTATATGGTATACTATGTACCCAGGGCATAGGTCCCTCAGAGGCCTACCAGGGGCTGCAGCATGTATTGTGCCACCCCTGGAAGGCCATCCAAACTGACACCACAGGTCTGCTACTGCAGCCTGGGTAAGGTGGTGCATGCACCCCTTACTGTGATATAGGCTACCTATATCACTATATACATACACACATATAAACCTATAAGTCACTCCTATGGCAGGCCTTATCAATCCTGAAGGCAGAGTGCGTGGTTCCTATGTGAGAGGGTGCCCCTGCATGAGCAGGGCCCCTCTGCAGCGTTCGGAGACCCTTCTCTGATGCTGTTTGTAGTGCAGCCTGACCATATACTCTTAAGCGCATTATAACCTCGCGTTAAATGCTAACTTTGGGATGGCTGCACGGAAACATGTCGTGTTTGGTGTCAAACATCTTGGAATACTACCCCCCGCCAGTTCTGGCGGCGGGGGTAGCATTCCACCCTTCTAGAGGGAAAGACATGTACACACCGGTATGCCCGGTACTGACTTTCCAAGCCCTGGCATCACAAAATGGATGCCGCTGCCACAGACACGAGTCTGGCCTCCTGCTGCTGACCGAAACTCCGGCAGGGGAGGCCTGGACAATAGGTTTCCTGTCCCAGGGAGGTGTGACCACCTCCCCAGACAGGATAGTGTGTATTGGGGCTGGGCGGGAGCACTCTCGGGTGCTTTGAAGTCCTGCACTGGGGGCACATTTGGTGTCCCTGTGCATACCCCAGTTCAAACCGGATCAGGGGCTTCCAGCCCCTGCTTTGGCGCGAACTGGACAAAGGGAAAGGGGTGTAGCCACCCCTCTGCCCTGACCCACCCATAGGTGGGACCACAGAGTAAGTCCAACCCCTAAACTTAGTATAAGTATGGGACCCCAGTCCTTAGGACTTTAGATTATCCCTGGACGAAACTCTGACACAGAATCCTGGACCTTCGACGCTCTACTTAAAGATTAGAGGACAGAAGAATCTCCCTTGGGGTCAAGGAGTGACTCCCCTGCTTGGCAGGCACCAAAGAAGCAATTGTCTGGTCTGCATCGCTGAAGCTCCCGTCGGACGCCGAAGTCTTTGCATCACCAGAGGTGATTTCCAGACTTCCCCGAGGCTGCCCTGAGTCCCCAGCAAAGCTGAGGCCCGTAGCTGTCGTGGGTAACGTGGAACCGTGACCCCTGGACACCGCACGCATTTGCAAGTGCATCCTCTTCTGGGTCTCCCACGAAGTCGTGCTTTGGGCTCCGAGTAGCCCCAGCCTCCAGCACCAACTGCACCGAAGATCACTGGCCTCCACTCCACGAGTGTCCTGTGAGCCAGCTCCACGTGCACCGTCTCGAGGCTCCTTCGCGGTCGCTAGCCCGTTGGCTAGTAGCCCTTCACGAAGGCCAATCTTTTTCTACTTGGGCTCCCTGGTTGCTCCAGGCTTGCCCTCACTTACCCTTGCTGGGTGAGTTCCTCAGACCTTGCTGGTCTGCACCATCGTCAATCTTCATCTTCATCGAGACTTGCCGTTGCCAAGGCCTGTTGGGTCCAATCCGGTCGCCGACACCTCAGCACTCGACAGACATCGTGTACCAGCCCGAATCCTGCTCCTGGTCGCCGACAACGCCTCCTGGACCTCGTGGCTGAAGAGTCAAGACGACCGTCAACCTACCTGAAGCACTCGACATCGGTGGGCATCTGCTCATCGCCTTCCTGGTCACTGGCTAGTGACCCAGACTCTGTCCCCTCTGCTTTCAGGTTCTTCAGATCTCCGATCCACCCTTGGATCCACCCGGACACTTTTCACTTGGTCGCCAGCAGCACTTTGCAGCAGATCGCCATTCAAATCGACGACGAAACCCGACCCCGAAAGGCACCTATGCACCCGGCTTCCCTGGGTGAGGTAACAAGAGTACTCCGGTGCTCCCGTGGGTAGAGACTCTAGAACGACCTAGTTCTCAAAGGGTTTGCTCCAAGTCCTTCTTTAAGTGTCCCTTTTCTTTAAATTCCAAACCGCGACTTTCTCCATAGAAGTTAACGGCGATTCGCGGCTGTGTTACTACACTGCACGCGTCCCCCGTGGGTCCCCTGTGTCACTACCTTGGGTGGTTCCTTGTGGTCCAAGCACTTCTACAGGCTCTAGGCCTAGTGTCTAGCTCAGTCGTGGTTCTTATACCACTTTATTGGTATATGGTTTGGTACGCCCCTAGGGCCCAAACGTGTATTTGTGCTATTACTGTGTTTAAATAACTTATAACTTATGTACTTCGAACTCTAGCCTCATAAAGAGACTAGAGGAGTGTGTTTAGTAATAAATACATATATTTTGAATATATACCTGGTGTGGTGCTCTTTCATTTGGTCACTCAAGAGATTATAGACTGGTAAAACAAGCTGCTTTACATTCCTTCAAGACTTAGCCTGAAGGCTGCTCTCCATAGCTACCACTAGGATAGCTTTCAATAAAGGTTGTCTTTAACCTATCTCCAATAAGGGGTTGTTTGGACTGGTGCAAGGTGCCCACTATAATTAGTGGACAGCATATACCAGGCCAACTTCTCACATTGGTGTGCAGCGTGTGGGATTCCAGCTTGCTATTGTTTTACCAGATAATCTCAATTGAATTGATCAACTGAAAACCACTAAAGGTACCTAAGGTACATATAAATTAAGCTTAGTATACAGTAAGTTCTACTGAACTTAGAGTTGTGTGTTAAGGGATAGCACACCCTTTCTACAACTCAAGAGAGTTTAGTAGGCCACACTAGAGTAGGTAGTGCATACACCACACCTCACTAGTGATGTCTTCAAAGCCAGGACCCAGAGAGTCCTTGCCAGAAGCCACTGGGCTTCTTCCCTCCAAGTATGATACACTCCCATTCTTGGAATTGAGAGCAATATGCAATGTGAGGAAACTGAAGACAGGCCAAAGTCCCACCACCCAACATCTGAGAGAGATGTTAATGGCTGATGATCTCAACAGGCCCTTAGGGACTGAAGGGGTAGGTGCAGAGGGTGGGGCAGAAGATGAGGATGGGGCCAGGGGTAGCAACACCCCCAACCCCCCTCTGGAACTGACCAGGAGGGTGACAATGACCCTGACCTGGAAAACCCAATCCCTCCTGTGGAAGAGGAAGAGGAGGATCAGAATGACCTCCACTTTGTCCCCCAGGAAGGATTATGAGTGTGCCTAGAAGGTCTAGATCTCCTTCTCAGGAGTCTAACCACTCTGACACCTCAATAGGGACCTCTGTCTCCTCTCATAGGAGGGAATCCTCTCATGAGAGGAGAAAGAGGCTGATTCAGTATGAGCAAGCCCAGCTTGAACTCAGAAAGCAGCAATTGGCTCTAGACAGGGAGTCCCTAGATCTCTACAGAGAGAGAAAAAGTTGGGACTAGAGTCCCATGGTGGCAACAATATCCCTAAAGATAGGGAAAGGTCTTATGACCATAGAAACCTGAGCAAGATTGTCCCTCCCTACCAGAGTGGGGATGACATCCACAAATGGATAACTGCTCTAGAGAGGGCCTGTAAAGTACAGAAGGTCCCTCAGGAGCAGTGGGCAGCAATCTTGTGGCTCTCCTTTGCAGACAAAGGTAGAGACAAGCTCCTCACTGTAAGAGAAGAGGATGCTGATAATTACAAGGTCTTGAAGAGTGCTCTTATTGATGGGTTTGGCCTAACAACTGAACAATACAGGTTAAAGTTCAGAGATGCCCAAAAAGCACAGACTCAAGACTGGGTAGACTATGTGGATTGTTCTGCTAAGGCTCTGGAAGGCTGGTTGATGGGCAGTAAGGTGTGTGACTTCACAGGATTGTACAATCTGATAATGAGGGAGCAGATTCTTAATAACTGTCAAAATCAGCTGTTGCATCAGTACCTGGTGGACTCTGATCTGACCTCTCCCCAAGAATTGGGAAAGAAGGCAGACAAATGGGTCAGAACCAGGGTGAGGCAGAAGGTACAGAACCAAGGTGGTGACCCTAAGAAGCAAGATTCTAAGAACTCTGATAAGGGTGGGGAGAAGGGTAAAGATCAAAAGTCTTCACAAGGCCCCCAAAAATCTTCTTCAGGTGGGGATTCACAGTCTACCAAAGGGAAAGGCCAAAGAAAACCATGGTGCAAGGTCTGTAAGCAAAAGACCCACTGGACCAGTGATTGCACCAAGTCCAAAGACTCGACTCCAGCCCCCACCAATGCCCCTAAGGCACCTGCTCCCCCTAGTGCAGTTACAGTTGGTGGTGGGAGTACTACAGCCAAGGGTTTAGTAGGGTTGACCCTGGGTACTGAGATGGGCTCTGACCTAGTCAGAGAACTCACTCAGGCTGTCCTAGTCTGTGATGGAGGCATGGATATGACCTCCTCTATGAGTCCCAGTAATCTGGGCAAGTACAGACAACAGCCTTTAATCAATGGACGAGAGGCTTTGGCATTTAGGGACACAGGGGCAAGTGTCACCATGGTGACACAAGACCTTGTGAATCCTGGGCAAGTTATACTTGGTGAGATGTACCAAGTGACCAATGCTAGCAATGTCAGAACAGACCATACTCTGGCAGTTGTTAACTTCTCCTGGGGAGGGGTAACTGGCCTTAAGAAGGTTGTGGTAAGTGCAGACCTACCAGTTGAATGCTTGCTTGGCAATGACTTAGAAACTTCAGCTTGGGCAGAAGTGGAGCTCAGGACCCATGCAGAAATGCTGGGGATCCCTGCAGATGTGTTTGCTGTGACCAGGTCACAAGCCAAAATGTCTAGCACTGAACAGGCCTTGGATTCTGGAATAATGGACCAAGTGCCTTCCAAGAGGAGGAGTAGTAGGGTAAAGGCAGTGCCTTCCACCTTGGCTCAGAAGGAAGATCAGTCCCTTGAGGGGGATGATCTCAGTCCTGAGGAAGGAACTGTCCCAGAGGAGCTTGAACCTGACCAGGTTGAGTTCTTGGGGACAGGGGGACCTTCCAGGGCAGATCTGAGCCAGGAGCAGCAGAGCTGCCCCTCGCTTGAACCCCTCAGACAGCAAGCTGCTGCTGAGGCTGCTGGGAAAGCTAGTGGTCCCCATACTGTGTATTGGGATGATGGACTCTTGTACTCAGAGTGTAGAGACCCCAAGCCTGGTGCTACCAGGAGGTTGGTTATACCTCTGAAGTTCAGGGGCTTCCTATTGACCCTAGCCCATGATATTCCCTTAGCAGGTCACCTGGGCCAGAACAAGACTTGGGACAGAATTGTCCCTCACTTTCACTGGCCCCACATGTCTGAAGACACCAAGGAGTTTTGTCGCTCCTGTGTAACCTGCCAGGCCAGTGGCAAGGCAGGTGGCACTACAAAGGCCCCCTGATACCACTACCTGTGGTGGGGGTTCCCTTTGAAAGGGTGGGGATTGACATTGTTGGTCCCATGGATCCCCAAACAGCATCTGGGCACAGGTTTATCCTGGTGGTAGTGGATCATGCCACCAGGTACCCAGAGGCTATTCCCCTTAGGACCACTACAGCACCTGTGGTGGCAAGAGCCCTCCTGGGAATTTTCTCAAGAGTGGGCTTCCCTAAGGAGGTTGTATCAGACAGGGATGCAAACTTTATGTCTGGATACTTAAAAGCAATGTGGAAGGAGTGTGGAGTGACTTACAAGTTCACCACACCCTATCACCCACAATGCAATGGTTTAGTTGAGAGATTCAACAAAACCTTGAAGGGCATGATTAAAGGGCTCCCAGAAAAGCTTAGGCGAAGATGGGACATACTCTTGCCCTGCCTTTTATTTGCGTACAGGGAGGTGCCTCAAAAGGGGGTTGGCTACAGCCCTTTTGAACTTTTGTTTGGTCACCCTGTCAGGGGTCCACTGTGCTTGGTGAAGGAAGGATGGGAGTTACCTCTCAAGCCCCCAAAGCAAGACATAGTGGACTACGTACTTGGTCTCCGCTCCCGGATGGCTGAGTATATGAAAAAGGCAACTAAAAACCTTGAGGCTAGCCAGGAACTTCAAAAGGCCTGGCATGACCAAAAGGCTGTACTGACTGTTTATCAGCCAGGACAGAAGGTGTGGGTGTTGGAGCCAGTGGCCCCAGCAGCTCTCCAAGACAAATGGAGTGGACCCCATACCATTGTTGAACAGAAGGGTGAGGTTACCTACTTAGTAGACCTAGGAACACCCAGGAGTCCCCACAGGGTTCTCCATGTCAACAGGTTAAAACCATATGTGGACAGGGCAGACATGGGCTTGCTCATGGCTACTGATGAGGGACAGGAGGAAGAGAGTGACCCACTCCCTGACCTGCTCTCACAGAACCCTGATGATGGGTCAGTGGATGGTGTAGCCTTGGCAGGCAGCCTCACTACCCAGCAGCAAACTGATTGTAGACAGGTGCTCAATCAGTTCAGACACATGTTCTCACTGACTCCAAGTCAGACCACCTGGTGCACTCATGAAGTGGACACTGGGGACAGTCTGCCTATTAAAAATAAGATTTATAGGCAACCTGACCATGTCAGGGACTGTATCCGGACAGAAGTCCAGAAAATGTTGGATTTGGGAGTTATTGAACCCTCAGATAGCCCTTGGGCTAGTCCAGTGGTCCTTGTGCCAAAACCTCACACCAGTGGTGGGAAAAGAGAGATGAGGTTTTGTGTGGACTACAGGGGTCTCAATGCAGTCACTAGGACTGATGCCCATCCAATACCTAGGGCAGATGAGCTAATAGACACTTTGGCATCAGCCAAGTATCTAAGCACATTTGACCTGACAGCTGGCTACTGGCAGATCAGACTAGCTGATGATGCAAAGCCAAAAACAGCATTCTCAACCCCTAGTGGGCATTATCAATTTGTGGTGATGCCCTTTGGTCTGAAGAATGCACCTGCCACTTTTCAGAGGTTGGTGAATACAGTCCTTACAGGTCTGGAAGCCTATAGTGCAGCATATCTAGATGATATTGCTGTCTTTAGCTCCACCTGGGAGGATCACCTGGTCCACCTCAGAAATGTTTTACAGGCCCTGCAAAGGCAGGCCTGACTATCAAGGCCACCAAGTGCCAGATAGGGCAGAGTCAGGTTGTGTACCTGGGCCACCTTGTGGGTGGAGGCCAGGTTCAACCCTTGCAGAGCAAGATCCAGACCATCATGGACTGGACTGCTCCAACTACCCAGACTCAGGTGAGAGCCTTCTTAGGCCTGACTGGGTACTATAGGAGATTTGTCAAGGGGTATGGATCAATAGTGACACCCCTGAATGACTTAACTTCCAAGAAAATGCCCAAAAAGGTTCAGTGGACAGTTAGCTGTCAAAAGGCATTTGATGACCTGAAGCAGGCCATGTGCACTGCTCCCATTCTACAGAGTCCTGATTACTCCAAGAAGTTCATTGTTCAAACTGATGCATCTGAATTGGGGGTAGGGGCTGTACTGTCACAATTGAATGAAGAAGGTCAGGATCAGCCAGTAGCTTTCATTAGCAGAAGGCTGACCCCTAGAGAGAAACGTTGGTCAGCCATTGAGAGGGAGGCCTTTGCTGTGGTCTGGGCTCTGAAGAAGTTGAGGCCATACTTGTTTGGTACTCACTTCCTTGTTCAAACAGACCATAAGCCCCTCTTACGGCTAAAACAAATGAAGGGTGAAAACCCCAAACTGCTTAGGTGGTCCATTTCCCTACAGGGGATGGACTTCACAGTGGAACATAGACCTGGGAGTAACCATGCCAATGCAGATGGACTCTCTAGGTACTTCCACTTAGAACATGAAGACTTAACTGGGCAAGGTTAGTTTAATGTCCCTACGTTTGGGGGGGGGTTGTGTAGGAGAGTAGGATCTGCTTCACATGGGTACCCCCACTTTTTGCTGATGCTTCAATGTTTTTCGACCTTAGTCTGGCTGGGGCCCTGCTAATCAGAAACCCAGCCTAGCTGCTTCCTCTCTAAAATGGTTTCCATGTGCCTTAGGCACATCTCTGATTGGAATCTGGAGTGCCCTTATAAGTCCCTAGTATATGGTATACTATGTACCCAGGGAATAGGTACCTCAGAGGCCTACCAGGGGCTGCAGCATGTATTGTGCCACCCCTGGAAGGCCATCCAAACTGACACCACAGGTCTGCTACTGCAGCCTGGGTAAGGTAGTGCATGCACCCCTTACTGTGATATAGGCTACCTATATCACTATATACATACACACATATAAACCTATAAGTCACTCCTATGGCAGGCCTTATCAATCCTGAAGGCAGAGTGCGTGGTTCCTATGTGAGAGGGTGCCCCTGCATGAGCAGGGCCCCTCTGCAGCGTTCGGAGACCTTCTCTGATGCTGTTTGTAGTGCAGCCTGACCATATACTCTTAAGCGCATTATAACCTTGCGTTAAATGCTAACTTTGGGATGGCTGCACGGAAACATGTCGTGTTTGGTGTCAAACATCTTGGAATACTACCCCCCGCCAGTTCTGGCAGCGGGGGTAGCATTCCACCCTTCTAGAGGAAAGACATGTACACACCGGTATGCCCGGTACTGACTTTCCAAGCCCTGGCATCACAAAATGGATGCCGCTGCCACAGACACGAGTCTGGCCTCCTGCTGCTGACCGAAACTCCGGCAGGGGAGGCCTGGACAATAGGTTTCCTGTCCCAGGGAGGTGTGACCACCTCCCCAGACAGGATAGTGTGTATTGGGGCTGGGCGGGAGCACTCTCGGGTGCTTTGAAGTCCTGCTCTGGGGGCACATTTGGTGTCCCTGTGCATGCCCCAGTTCAAACCGGATCAGGGGCTTCCAGCCCCTGCTTTGGCGCGAACTGGACAAAGGGAAAGGGGTGTAGCCACCCCTCTGCCCTGACCCACCCATAGGTGGGACCACAGAGTAAGTCCAACCCCTAAACTTAGTATAAGTATGGGACCCCAGTCCTTAGGACTTTAGATTATCCCTGGACGAAACTCTGACACAGAATCCTGGACCTTCGACGCTCTACTTAAAGATTAGAGGACAGAAGAATCTCCCTTGGGGTCAAGGAGTGACTCCCCTGCTTGGCAGGCACCAAAGAAGCAATTGTCCGGTCTGCATCGCTGAAGCTCCCGTCGGACGCCGAAGTCTTTGCATCACCAGAGGTGGATTTCCAGACTTCCCCGAGGCTGCCCTGAGTCCCCAGCAAAGCTGAGGCCCGTAGCTGTCGTGGGTAACGTGGAACCGTGACCCCTGGACACCGCACGCATTTGCAAGTGCATCCTCTTCTGGGTCTCCCACGAAGTCGTGCTTTGGGCTCCGAGTAGCCCCAGCCTCCAGCACCAACTGCACCGAAGATCACTGGCCTCCACTCCACGAGTGTCCTGTGAGCCAGCTCCACGTGCACCGTCTCGAGGCTCCTTTGCGGTCGCTAGCCCGTTGGCTAGTAGCCCTTCACGAAGGCCAATCTTTTTCTACTTGGGCTCCCTGGTTGCTCCAGGCTTGCCCTCACTTACCCTTGCTGGGTGAGTTCCTCAGACCTTGCTGGTCTGCA